>CM046033.1:11325734-11996717 GCA_025215565.1 Flaveria ramosissima | reverse complement strand
GCAAATCTACATGAAGGTTCCTAGGTTATAGTCTAGGTCAAGCGTATTGCCTAATTCTCTATAACCAATGGCTCTGATACCAATCTGTCACACCCCCGCTGAAAGCGGAAACACGGGGATGTAACGAGAATGGGATCGTCATAACACATGGTAAGCGATATAGAGCAATATATATAAATGATGACATGTGTGTCATGACGACACCCGACGACAAGGGACTTGTGTCGTGTTTAGTCAATGTCCACAACACATAGCCATAAGCAACATAATGATAAACATGTATACACATAAGATGATAATGTAATTGTTAATTCCCACAACCCGGGAACAAGTTCAAATGTTGTTAATTGTTTGCATGCGTTCACATTGTTCAAAAGATTGTTTATCAAAAGAGCTAAGTCCCAAAATGCACCCTAGGGTCTCCACTAAGGCAGCACACCCTAGATTCCTGGACTTGCATGTTCACCTGAAAAGATATGCTTAAAACGGTCAACAAAATTGTTGGTGAGTTCGCAGGTTTATGTAATAAAAATGTAAGCGATGCTGTATAGATAGCGTGTCGGAATACCGTGAATACAGTTATTACACAAGTAAATATCACATGACATGAGCTTTGCAACCAACCTAGCGACGTACACAAAGAAATTGTCGGCATATATTCACCCAAGGGCCCGTTCCTGGCCACTGATGGTACCAACTAGTATACCATCGAACAAGGGTGGGGGTGTCAACCCAGTAGTACTACCAATACCTAACCGTCGGTTCCCACACTGGAATTAAATAGTTGCAAAGATAGAACCACACAGCAGACCCAAGCATGTATCAAATAGTACTTGCAACACAGTATCACGTTGATTCCTTGTATGTAAAATGTATGTAAGTGTACAGCATAAAAATTGTGTAAGCATACTTTTCCCCCAATTTGTAAATGATTGAAATATTGTATAAATGTGAAAAGGGGCCACGAAACTCACTTGTTAAGTGGTAAGTATGTATGAGCGTTGTATCCCAAATGTTGAATGCAAATAAACAGTCAAACACCTATTGACAGTTATTGTATAGCATTAATGATATGTTATATGTATAAGCGCGCAATAATGATGGGTCGGTTCGGGTCGTATCGGATGGGTCACGTACAACACACACAGACTGACGCACGTACTAGATCTTATGTAGATCCAAGTACAAGACATTGTTGCCACTAATGATGATATTTAAGTAAAAGTATCGTTGTTAACCGAAGGAATATTGAATAAGTGTCAATAGTTATAAGTCAATTTGGTCGTTCGTAAAGCGTTAGTTTATATTTGCTCAAAATAGTTTCTGTGCCCTTTCTCACGTTGACTTTAATCTTTGTGGTCAAACAATGACATAATTGTGTTAGTGTTACCATCGACACCACACGTCATACTCACGCCACGCACAAGGGTCAAACACAACAAATTCAGTCGCATACAAGGCCAGACGCACGACTCAACCTCCATTCGTGCGAATCAACCCTCAATCGTGCGAATCAGCTTCATTCGTACGATTGAGCCTTCATTCGTATGATTGGCCTTCAGTCGTACCACACAACACCCAATCGCACGACTCAACTTCCATGCGCACGAATCAACCTTCAATCGTGCGAATTAGCTACTTTCGTACGACTGAACCTTCATTCGTGCGATTGGACCCCAGTCGTGCGAATCACATTCATTCGCACACATTCAGTCGGTCACCTGACTCAATCGCACACAAACACTCAATCGCATGACTCATTCGCATACACTCATTCGCACGCATGACTCAATCGCACACAGACACTCAGTCGCACAACTCAGTCGCACAACTTGCCCAGTCGCACAACTCAGTCGCGCGATTGACTCAGACGCATGATCCAGTCGCACGACCCACTCAGTCGCACGGCTCAATCGCATGGATGACCCAGTCGCCCAATCTGCAGAATCGCGACTGTGGTCGGGGTGAGCAGCCCCCGAGCTACTCTAAACACGAGTTTTACACCACATATACCTCCAGAAACACTCAACAAACATACACAAGCATGAAACACAAGCAAAGAGACCTCACACGCACCCATACGACCTTGTGTGTTCGGGTTGAACCCGAACACCCGAAACCCTAGTTTGGACAGCCGTAAAAAGGCTAAGAAATGGACAACCAAAGACAACTACCTGCTAAGGAGGGGTAGTCTATGCTGTAGACGATGTCAAGACGAAGAAAAAGACCTCTCGGGTCGGATTTGGTGCTAAAATGAGTTTTAGTGTGTGAAGAGGAGATGAAGATGAAGAAGATGATAGAAATGGGGGTTTAGGGCTGGAAATGGGGTATTTATACCCAGCCCAAGTTTCCAAAATTACAAGTTTAGTCCCTGCACTTAACCCCCGAGTTTTCCCAAATTTGTTCGGTTGAAAAACGACTTCGTTAGGTGTTTTATATTAATTGTAAAAGTATATTTAATGTTATTATGACTGAAGAAATGGTTATATTAAAACATTTATTATATTTATAAAATGATATATTTAGCGTTTTCAAAAATGAAAGTTTTATAGGTCTTTTTAAGGTTCACACACGGTTTTTAAATGAATGCACACACACCACGAGTATTGCACACATGATATCCACATAATGAGTCAAATAAGGATGAGGTATGACTAAAAATAGAATAGATAACGGACAAACACGTCAATTGACGGACCTCAAGGTGACGGATGTCACAATTACGGAAAAACCCTAAGAAGAGAAACTGAACGATGTCGCGAAATTATGAAAGAAATTTCGCAACAATGACTTATATAGCTAACAGTTTCGCTAACAGCGAAACTATAAATTCGTCTGGCGAATTTACAGTTTCGTCCAGTGAAACTGTAATTTCGCTAGAAGATAATTGGTTAACAACTTATTAGCAAACCTAGCGAAATTGCATTTGCGAAACTGTTAGCGAAAGAATAATTTCGCACCCCTTTTTTTATAATTTTATTATTATTATTTTTTTATTAATTTTTTTTTATTATTTAATTTTTTTATTATTTTTATTTATTTATTTATTTTTATTTTTTTATTCAAAGGAAGCACATCACATAATGAGATCTAAAATAATCAGAGATCACATTCTCTAAATATTTAGAACATAAAGATGATCAAAAATCATCTACCAGTCATGAGATCATACTGAATACAAGATCTGATCACAATCTGCACAGAAACAACTAAAATTAGAACAAATCAATAACGATTGCTGATATAATTGTCCACTTAAACTCATGCCTTATCCTTTTTCAACTAACAGCTTATGATTCATTTAAGGTTCGATTAGAAGCTTTAGAATGCTAAGACCCCACAATCATTTGGTAAAAACCCTCACCCAACCTCAGGATTTCTTGAATTATGAATCAATCTTCATAGAACAAGGTTTGTGCATTAGTGTGCAAATGATTATAAACAGAATATGTCATTCTGAGAGAAATTCATCGATAAGATGATTTGACATAATTATATCAAAATGGTGAGAGCTCCAGATCTATACTCACGTATAACAGAGGAGATAACCATTTGATCATGTGCTGATGAGAGCTCCAGGTCAGTACTATCGTACAGCAGAGGAGATCATCACTCCAGGTCAGTACTCACGTACAGCAGAGGAGATAAGCACAGACACAAGACATCTTAACACAAATAAACCAGCAGAGAATGATGACAGAACAAAGCAAAATGAACGACAGATTCATTCTCAATCCAATTTTTGTCAGGACTCAGTTTTTGTGCAATCCAAATGAATGAGTAAATCCAGACATTCTTAAGCATAAAGTTTAATTTAATCATAAAGATGCTGTCTACTTCATTCATCAGGCTGAGTCTATTAAGCATATCGTCAAAGAATCTGATCCATTTCTTTTTATTTAATGTGAAACAGAATCCAGTAACAGTTACTATCATTTCTCATAGAATAACTGGTCATGTAAATAAAAATATTTAGAGAATATACAATCATTTCTCATCATGTTAAATCCGATCTCAGAATAATGATATTACTCCTCCAAATTTTATTTTCATATTTCTATAATTATAAATGAATTTTAACTCAATTTTTTTTATATTTTTTAATTATTATCAAAGAAATAGAAAATGAAAATTTAAAAAGATATTAACCCAAGCATAGAAATCAATTCATAAAAACGAGGTTATCAAAAGTTTTTTGTGAAAAAATCAACTTTTTGATTTTTTGTATCGATGGGTATAATATTAATGAAACCCTTCTCCTGAGCATCACGAATCGCATGAATTCGGGTTTCAATATGCTTTGTGCGAGAATGATGAATGGGATTTTTATCAATTCCAATGGAAGCCTCATTGTCACAGAATAAAGGTGTATGAAGGAAATTAATTCCATAATCAATCATTTGGTGTTGGATCCAGAGAACTTGAGAGCAACAGCTAGATGCAGCAATATATTCAGCTTCCCCTATAGAAAGAGAAACAGTAGTTTGTTTCTTGCTCTGCCAGGATACCAGACAATTTCCCAAATATTGACAACCCCCAGACACAGATTTTCTGTTTAACCTGCAACCATTGGAATCACTATCAGAATAAGCATGTAAATCAAAATTTCCACCATATGGATACCACAGTCCGAGACGAGACGATCCTTTGAGATAACGAAATATTCGTTTGACAGCTTTCTCATGAGATTCCTTTGGAGCCGACTGATATCTAGCACAGTAACCAACAGCGAAAGTGATATCAGGCGACTTGCAGTAAGATACATGAGAGAGCCAATCATAGATCGAAGAGATGAGGATCAACTGGTTTTCCATTTTCATCTAGAGTGAGACAGGTCTGAGCAGTAAAAGGTGTCATCTCAGTAGACGCATCATCCATCTTAAATTTCTTCAGAATATCTTTAATGTACTTCTCTTGATGAATAAGAATTCCTTTTTTCTGTTGTTCAACTTGCAAGCCAAGAAAGAAGCACATTTCACCCATCATACTCATTTCAAACCTTTGGCTCATCACTTCTTCAAACTTTCTACACAATTGAGAGTTTGTGGATCCAAAAATAATATCATCGACATACACTTGAACAAAGATCATTTCACCATTCACCTCCCTTTTAAATAAGGTCATATCAATGGTACCACGAGAATAACCATTGCTTAAAAGATATTGCGTAAGAGTCTCATACCAGATTCTGGGTGCTTGATGAAGGCCATACAAAGATTTATCAAGCTTATACACTTTATCAGGAAAATCAGGATCTTCAAAGCCTGGTGGTTGACACACATATATCTCTTCATCAATGTCTCCGTAGAGAAAAGCACATTTCACATCCATCTGGTACACTTTGAACTGTTTATGAGCAGCATGAGCAAGAAATATTCGGATTGCTTCAAGACGAGCAACTGGAGCAAAGACTTCTGTATAATCAATTCCTTCTTCTTGAGCAAAGCCTTGCACTACAAGTCTAGATTTGTTTCGCACCACCACACCCCGATCATCTGGTTTGTTCTTAAATACCCATTTTGTACCAATTGGATATTTGTTGGGAGGTAAACAAAAGTCCAAACCAAAACTTACTTTCTGAACTGTTGAATTTCCAAATGCATAGACTCTACCCACAGGATCTTGTAGAGCAGCATGAACATTTTTGGAACAATTTGAGAAATAAAGCATGAGAAAAGACAAACATTAATCAGACCGGATTGACTTCGCGTGCGAACACCATCAGAAACAGATCCAATCACATTATCAAGCGGATGATCGTTCAAAGTTTTATAATCACTTGAAGAAGGAAAGATAGTTGAAGAAGTATCAGCCATTGCCGGAGAAAGAGTAGATGAATCAATGACAGGTGTTGAATCAGGTAAGTTAGGAGATGTAGGAGATAAAGAATCAGATAATGGAGCTTGATCAGGCATTGGAGACGATGAGCTAACATCAGTTGAAACAGCATTATTTACTTGTGGATGGATGGAACAGACGATGAAGATGATGGAATAATATTCGTTTGAGTACTTGGAATTGATGTATCATCATCGAAAACTGGCAAATTAAATGAATTGAACACAGTATCGGAATCAAAGAACCATGCAGGTTTAGATTTCACTTCAGAAGGATTGGATTCTTGCCAATCAACATAGAATGACTCTTGAACAATACGTGTTCTCTTGTTATAAACTCGGTATGCCTTTTGTGAAGAAGAGTATCCAACAAAATAACACTCGTCAGAAACAGCACCAAATTTTGTCTTTTGAGCTTGAGTATTCAGAAGAGTACAAGAACAACCAAATGGACGAAAGAAATCAATTAGTGGCTTCCTCTTATGAAAAGTTCATAAGGAGTCTTCACTTTATCTTTCACAATTAGCACCCTGTTTAGAACATAAGATGCACATTAACAGCTTCAGCCCAGAAAATAATGGTAATGAGGATTCTATCAACATTGTACGAGCAGCTTCCACAAGAGTGCGATTCTTTCTTTCTGCAATACCGTTCTGCTGGGGTGTTCTTGCAGCACTAAATTGT
This sequence comes from Flaveria ramosissima, assembly GCA_025215565.1. Classification (NCBI taxonomy): domain Eukaryota; kingdom Viridiplantae; phylum Streptophyta; class Magnoliopsida; order Asterales; family Asteraceae; genus Flaveria; species Flaveria ramosissima. The sequence goes on along the minus strand of CM046033.1, from coordinate 11,990,196 downwards.
CTCACAATCCCTTTTTGAGCACAAAACGAATCAAGAATCTGATTTTTAAATTCAGTGCCGTTGTCACTTCTTAATCCCATAACTCTTTTCTTACTGACTGATTCAATAGAAATGATTAATTTCTGCAATTCCTCTGCAACTTCACTTTTGTGTGCAAGAAACCTCACCCATGAATAACGTGAGAAATCATCTGTAACAACAAGACAAAAGATTTTTTAGCAATTGATTTAACACTAATTGGCCCAAATAAATCAGTATGTAACAACTCAAGAGGACTTGATATGCTATTTAAAAGTTTAGGCTTATGAGGTTTCTTATGTTGTTTCCCTTAGGCACATGCCATGCATTTTTCAGTAACAGAAAATCTTTTAAAGGAAGTCCTCTAACAAGATTGTTCTTTACTAATTTATTATTATCTTAAAATTGACATGGCCTAAGCGACGATGCCACAAGAGTGACTCAGAGGTTGATGCTTTTGAGAGAAGACAAGTTGCAGTAGCCTTGGACTCATTAGAATTCATATCAAGAAGATATGTATCGTGTTTCCTTGGAGCACGCATGAGAATTAAACCTCCGGAATAGCAATCTCTGATTTTAAAAATAAACATCGTCAGATTTAAATAGAACAGGAATGTCTTTATCACAAATTTGAGAGACACTCAGAAGATTAAATGCCAATTCAGGAACATGGTTGACTTTTTCTAGAGTAAGAGAACCATTGGTAACTTCTCCTTGTCCAATCATTTTTCCACCCTTCTTATCTCCAGCAAATGCCACATATCCTCCATCTATAATCCGATAATTGGTCAACAAATCCTTTAATCCCGTCATATGCTTGGAACAGCCGCTATCAACATGCCACAGACTGTGTACAATCTTTGAAGAAGATCCCTGAAATGAATGAACAAATCATTTAGCCAGGAATAGGGACCCAAGATTGAACAACTTTTGTTTTTAAAGAAGCTGATTTTTTATGAATAAATTATTAACCAATTTTGTCAATTTATTCCCAAAACAATTCCTATTAGAGGATCTTTCAATCAAAGGGCAATTTTTGATAAGATGATCCTCTTCACCACACCTGAAACAATGATGTTTGAATCTAGGTCGATGATGTGATGAGGTAAAATAGGATCAATAATAATCTCCTCATCACATTCAGACAAACTAGAATCAACATCACTGAATGTCTCATACATCTCATGATGTTTTTGTTTCTTTATTTCTTTACAAAATCAGAACTTGATTCTTCTGACAAATCAGTAAAACTCGTACCATTGGTACCAGTTTCAGATAAGACGAACTGCATTTTTCTGAAGATGTCATATTTAATGGTATGAAAGATGGAATAGGTTGAGAAAAGAATTTTTCGAAAGAATTAATTTTAAGTTGCTCAGTTGTTTTAGGAGAAACATCAGATTCATTGCATTCATTACCAGAACAAAAATCATCACTATCATGATTTGAATTACAAGATGAAATAGAACCAAGAGAACATGAGACATTCAAGTCTGTTACATTTGAACTAGAAACAAACACTGAATTTAAACTAGACTTATTATCTAAAACAGACTGCTGATTTTCAGGTGTACTAGAACTAGTGCATCCAAGCCCACTAGTTGGTCCATAGTCGTAGTCTTCACGAATGTACTTAGAGTTATTCCCAACTAAACCTGCAGACATACTGTCAGTATCTGATTTGATTAAATCATTAGAAGGATGAGGAACAGGCATAGGAGAATAACAGTATGTACTAGGAGGAGGATAAACCTGTACATTTTCATAACCCAAACCTGTTTTAATTCTTGCTCCCCGTTGAGATTTACAAAGATCATCATGTTTCATTCCAGAAATAGTCCATTTATCTAACTTTGACTGAAGTTTGCTTGCTTCAAATTCAGCAAGAGCAACCCGTTCAGTCAAAGTATTAACCTCTACATTCCTTTCCAAACAATTCTTTTTAAATGATCAGTTTCTTTTAAAGCCTCATTTAATTTCACAAAATATTTGATTCATTCATTTTAAGTTCATCATTAATTCGTTTTAAATCCTTTTCATTATCAATTAACAAACGATTAGCCTTATACCCCAAAAAGTCTAATTTTGCAAGCAGATGAACACATATCCTGTATTACCTCATAAGGAAGTCCCATTACCATCCTTTCGGCAGCTAAAGCTTTATCGCACATGCATACTGGAGTACTTGATTTCCTTTCCTCAACAGTAGCAGCCGCATCATCCTTCTCTTTTCCTTTCGCAGCTTTTGAATTTCTTTCTTCATTTGAATCTGTAATTTTCTCTTTCTCTCTCCATCTACCTTCTCTTCTTTCTCCTTTACTGAAGGTTCATTCTCTCCTTTGAATTCCTTAAACAACACAAATCCATCTTTATCAACTTCCATCTCATCACTTTCCACAATCTCAGCAACTAACGCGTGATTTATTTCAGATCTTGTTTCTTCCACCTCTGCACTCCAGTCAAATTTGAGATCAAGGCTGACTCCTTTTTTGAATTTCCTTCTTCCTTTACTTTCTCTGCTGTCAATCTTGGTACTCCAGTGTTACTAGGATCTGTGACAATTGGTAATGGACATTCACGTTTAAAATGTCCCAATTGTTTACAATTAAAGCACCTCAATTTTGACTTATCAAATCCTAGTTTTGAGGTTGATGATTGACCACCAAAATTCTTTCTTCCTGTTCTTTCCATGAATCTCCGGGCTCTTAAAGTTAACATTGCCATTTGCCATTGAATGTCAGTTTCTTCTAAATCATCAGGATCAACCTGATACATATCCTCCATAGTCATTCCTTTACCTTTCAATTCACCAGCAACAAGAGCTTCATAGCTCTGAACAAACATTCCAAAAAGAGCCATTGTTTCAGATGGAATTGTAGTTTCAGCATTCACCTTAGAATTTCCCAATTCTTTTCCAACATGATTACTACCACTTGAGAAATTACTTGTATTGCTCCCTCCTTGAATTGGATTTTGAATGTGAGAGTTTGCAGCGGATGACAACAAAGCAGCATTTTGAGAAAAACCAGGTGTGGGCATCATAGTCTGGTTAAATTCTCTTCTTTTCATATCCAACTCAAAAGATTTCAACTTGTTAATGATATCCATCAGCTTATAATCTGTAAAACCTCTTTCTTGTTTGAGCATCCTCACTTGAAGACTCCACTGTGGTGGAAGAGAATCGAGAAGCCTGTTAACTTGTTCACTGTTGGAGAGTCTTTCATCATACTTCTTCAGAGTGCTTGAGACGGTTAAGAAACGATTTGTAAGATCTGTCAAACTTTCATTCTTGTATCCTACAAACGAATTGAACTCCTTTTCAGCTTGAATACTCTTGTCTTTCACCAGATCTGCATTCCCACAAAGAATTCACAGAGAGCATCATAAAGGGATTTAGCATTTTTATGTTCTGCAAAACGATTGTAGATGTCTAGAGCCAAGCAGAGAGTTAGAGCACCAAAAGCTTTTTGATCACGATCAATCAGTTTCAGATCTCTTTCAGTATAAGAAGATGGATCTTTGTTCTGAGAAACGACATCACCAACTGTAACCGTAGGTATATGAGGACCTGAAACAATCGATTCCCATTGATTATGATCTGTGTAGAAAAAGAAAGCTTTGAGACATCTCTTCCAATCTTCAAAATTATCTCCATTAATGAGTCTTGGAGGTCTATTAGGAGCAACACTTTCAAGATCCGCAAGTGTAAGAGTAGTTAATTTCGACATGATAGTTTCGGCAGAAAGTTGATAATTTCGCTGACAAATTCGCTGACAAATTCGCTGAAGAGTTGACTTGACTAACAGTTTCGCTGAAACAATACTATCGCAGACACTTTCACAAACACAGACACTTTCGCTTGCAATTTCAGCAGCACTTTCGCTTGAATCAGAGACAACAATTGCTTAGTTTCGCTGCTAATTTCGCAGGAAACAAGCTTGAACTTTCGTTCAGAAATAGATTCGGCAGCACTTTCGCTTGATAATTGGTCAAAAACACCACTGAACTTTCGTTCAAGGAAATACTTTCGCTGAAACTCTAGAAAACAACTTCTGATCCAAAATAACTCATAATTTCGCTGGATGAAGATGACAGTTTCGCAGTAAGAACAGTAATTTCGCTGGTCGATCTCAAAACCCTTTTTCACCTCAAAATCAATCTGAAATCATCCAAAACTCAATGAATTTGAGATCTGATGATTGTAGAATCTTCCTCAATCAAGAACAAGCATAATTCAATCAATTTCCATCCCAAAACAGCTGATAATCCAATGAGAATTGATTGAAACTAGATATTGACCAAAACCACTAAAACTCAACAAATCAAGAGCACTAAGGCTCTGATACCAATTGTTGGTCCATGTGATCGATGAACAGTACAATTGATAGGATTTTGATCAATATCAAATACACAAACCAAATAACAACAATTGAGAAGTGAATATGATGAATCAAGACATAATTGATATTCAAATGAACAAACTCACTCAATAACAATAAGCACAATTGTATTTCAATGAAGTAACTGCTTAGAAATGATAGTTTGCAACAGAATTCCACGATTAGGGTTTTGCAAACTTACATACAAAGTGAAATGACAATAGTATATATAGCAGTCATAGTTCGCTGACAGTTTCGCTACCAGCGAAACTGTCATGCCGAAACTATAGTTTCGCCCGGCAGAACACAAGTTCGCCGGTAAACCAAAACAGCAAACTGTGAGCGAAACTATAGATTCGCTCACAGTTTCGCTGGACTGCCAAAACTGCTAATTACTAACAAAATACAAAATAAAACTAACAAAAGTCCTATTACAATGTAAAGTAAACATCTATACTAAAGTGAGTCCAACCTAACATGATCTTCAGTTGAGAGATGTGTGTGTGTGTGTTCAGCTGGTGAATCGAATAAAGGGAGAGAGAGGGAGAGAGATGGAGAGATTGCATGAAAGATTAGTGGGTGAGAGGGGTTGGTGTGAAGAGGAGAGGAGAGTGGTGAGGGAGGGGGGCCGATTTGGAGTGTAGTGGGGAGAGTTTTAGTTTAATTTTAATTGTAAATTAATATTGTGTAGTGTAATTTTGTAGTATTGGGTATTATGTATTATTTAGTGGAAAGGTGATTTGAGGTGTCTAATGCATACCCATGCATGCATGGCCGAAATTATGCAAGTGTGAGTGTGTATGCTCACATTTTAATTGCCTTCTCTTGAGTTTAATTTTGTAAGGTGACTAGTTTACATTCCCGAACACTAATTTTTAAAAAGTAGAAACCTAAATTGGTTAAAAATCAAAATAAAAATCACATGAAATCATAATTCACATCAAATAGCAAGACTTGATTCCAATTCATAGTAGGGTTGTATAGTTTCAATTATTAGCACTCATAGCATGGATAATGATGCAAGTAATCTAGGGTTAGGGTAACAACCTGGAGGTCGGTTGTCACAAAGTGGGCTGGAAATTTCGCACCTGGAAGTCCCTTTGTTTTTCAAGATATTACTTTTATATGCATGTAAGGATCTTGAATAATTAAAATCATGAGATGGTTTGTTTTGTTTGGACAAAACCCCCTTGTTCTTGGTTTATGTTGGCCGAGAATTTGGTTCAAAAGGGGCTTCCATTTTCGTTTTATTTTATACATATTTGGATGTGTTTTTAGTGCATAAAACCTAGCCATGACCTTATGTTTGATTTTTTGTGGTTGTGATTTCATTTGGTTGTAATAAAGGCTATGTAATTTATTTGTTTCATTTGGTATGTAATAAGTAGATTAGTGTGCACTTTATTTTCCTAAAAAAATGTATTAGGATTTTTCCTATGTAACAAGCATTTTGGGGCTGATTTGTAAGACAAAGAAGGTGCCTGAAGATGGTGGTGGAATCACAACACAAAAGGAATACTTGAAGCATTTGGATGCAAGTTCAAGTGGGAGTTCATCAACACAACATTATGTCATGTTTTTACCCTAGAAATGACCTCTTGACACACTTGTTATGGCAAGCAAGTGTGTTCAAAATAGTTGGCTATGGTTATGCACTTATATTTTATGTTTGGTTGATTATTTGTTTGTTTTTTGGATGATTTTGTCATTTTAACTGAAAATAGATAACTTGTTGAACAACTATGATAAAACTAGCATAAAATTGGTTCTTTAATATCATTAAAGGAATTAATAAAATAAGTTTAATAAGGGTTAATGATTTAATAAAATGAGTTTTATTAAAAGGAACCATGAAAATTGTTTTTCATAAAATACCATGCATTTGAATGCATACAAATTGTATGGTATAAATTTTTCTAAAACATGAATTTTAGAACCGCAAACCCTTTCAAAACAAGTGTAACACCGTCCTTTTAAACAACACTCAATTCACTTGCAACTTATTATGGGATAAAGGTCACTTAACCATAAATGAAGAAACTTGTGAAGTTGAGGTGAAATTACCATATTTGTGGGATAAAGATCACCTAACCACTTATATTGTAAAATCACAAGTGTGTCTAAGTAGGACGACTTGATTTGGAAATCATGCATTAGGATCACCGAAGCATGACGTACAAACGGTGTTGATGGGATAAACATGCCAAACAAAACATAAGATGTTTTAAACCGATCCCATACAACTAGAAATTGTAATAGGTTACAATTGTCAAACGTTAACTACCTTGTTAATTTAATAAAGGGATAAGGTCACCTAACCGATATTTAAATATAACGTTGGATTCTAGATTTTAATTATTAATTGTCTATGAGACATAAAAGGGTATTAATAATTAAAATACTTTGATATCAAAATACTAAATATTGAACTTTGTAAAATTGTAGATGGCTAACAACAACTCATCCCGACCGTCCATAACCTATCACTAAGGACTATCCTTGAAAAGGAACGTCTAAACCATGGGAACTTCATGGACTGGTATCGAAACTTGAGAATCGTTCTCAAGCAAGAAAAGAAGTCCTATGTGTTAGACGATCCCATTCCCGATCAACCTGATGAGAATGACGTAGAGGCCTTTGCCGAGTGGGTCAATACACCGAGGACTCTGTGCAAGTCTCATGTCTCATGCTAGCGAGTATGATTCCTGATTTGCAAAAGGACTTTGAGAACCACAATGCCTATGACATGATCACCCAGTTGAAGGAAATGTTCCAACAACAATCAAGGGTGGAGCGCTTCGAAACGGTTCGAGCACTCCATGCATGTCGGATGGACGAGACCCAATCGGTATCATCTTACGTTCTCAAGATGAAGAGCCACATTGATTGCCTTGAAAGGCTTAACTGTCGTGTGTCCAATGAGTTGGCAACGGATTTGATCCTCAACTCCCTATCCAAGAAGTTTGATAGCTTTGTTATGAACTATAACATGAATGGATGGGACAAGAGCATTGGTGAGCTTCATTCAATGCTCAAAACGGCCGGCAGGCAGGCATGGGTAGAAAGGTTCTACCGGTCCTTACGATCAATGAAGGAGGTAGTAAGAAAAGGATCCTCCCCAACCCTAAGGCAAGTGTTGCCAAAGGGAAGGGGCACGTCAAGGGAAAGGGTAAGGGTAAAGCTAAAATGGAACCAACCAAACCGAAAGAAAAGAAGCAAAAGGTTGCTCTCATGAAGACCCGTGTTTTGAGTGTGGTGAGGTAGGCCATTGGAAATGCAATTGTCCAGTCTATCTCAAAGAGTTGAGATCGAAGAGGGATGCGGGGCAAACCTCAGGTACAATCTTTATGATACATTTGAGCTAAATATTATTTCTTCTAACACATGGGTATTGGATACCGGATGTGGAACTCATATTTGCAATTTGTTGCAGGGGTTCAAAAGAAGTGAGCATTATGCAAAAGGGGAAATTAGTCTCTTTATGGGCAATGGTGCAAAGGTTCACGTAGAAGCCCAAGGAGACTACATTTTGAAGCTTCCAAGTGGTTTGGAAGTTATTTTAAAGAATGTTTTGTATGCTCCTAGTTTAACTAGAAACATTATTTCTGTTTCCCATTTAAGACAATGTGATTATGATTTTAAGTTTGTTGACAATGATATTCATGTTTCTTTAAATCATGTGTTTTATTTTAAGGCTATACCTTGTAACGGTATTTATGAATTGGTTCATAATAACACAACATATGATAGCTCAATGTACCAAGCAACCACCAAAAGGCTCAAATTAGATTTGAGTGATTCCTATCTTTGGCATTGTGGCCTTGGTCACATTAACAAGAATCGTATGCAAAAACTTCAAAAGAATGGTCTTTTGAAAACTAATGAAAATGATTCATTTGATGTGTGCGAGTCTTGCTTACAAGGTAAAATGACAAAGGCCCCTTTTAGTGGGACTACTGAAAGGGCAAAGATTTATTAGGGATCATACATTTGGATGTATGTGGACCTTTTAATCCAATGACTAGGAATGGTGAAAGATACTTCATTACCTTTACCGATGACTATAGTCGTTATGGGTATGTGTACTTGTTAAGACATAGACATGAATCTTTTGAAATGTTCAAAATCTTCAAGAATGAAGTTGAAAATCAACTCAACAAAACGGTCAAGATTCTTCGTACAGATAGAGGAGGTGAATACCTGAGTAGTGAATTTCAAGAGTATCTTAGAAGTTGTGGGATTGTCTCACAACTTACTCCACCTGGAACACCACAACATAATGGTGTGTCTGAAAGGAGGAATCGGACTCTATTGGATATGGTTCGATCTATGATGGCTAGAAGTACACTACCTCTATCATTTTGGGGTTTCGTATTGCTCTCCGCGGCCCGTATTTTAAATATGGCCCCAACCAAGAAAGTGGAAAGGACACCTTTCGAAGTATGGCATGGAAGGTTTCCATCATTATCATATTTAAAAGTTTGGGGGTGTGAGGCTTATCCTAAGCAATACGCTCAAAACAAACTGGAAGCCCGATCCACAAAGTGTATCTTCATTGGATATTCTAGAGATTGTATTGGATATTATTTCTATGATCCAACAGAGCAGAAAGTATTTATTGCTTGAAAGGCAGAGTTCTTGGAGACTAAGTTCCTTCCGGAAGAAACTAGTGGAAGAACAGTGGAACTTGAAGAGGTTCAAGATTCACAAGACGATACACATTGGTTGATACTAGCAATCAACATGAGGATGTTGAGAATGATCATATGAATGATCAACATACACCAAACGTTCGCAGATCTGGTAGAACTAGTATTCCTCCTGAGAGATATGGATTTTTCATGGATGGATGCTATGTGGTAGATTCGGATGAACCAACCACATACCATGATGCAATGTCAAACCTGATTTTGACAAATGGCAAGAAGCCATGAACGTAGAGATGCAATCCATGTATGATAACCAAGTTTGGGAATTAGTTACACCACCTCTCTTAGTCCAAGATAGTTGGAAGTAAGTGGGTTTTCAAGAAGAAAATCGATATGCATTGAAACTTGGATACTTATAAAGCTAGACTTGTAGCAAAAGGTTTCACTCAAACTCAAGGGGTTGATTATGATGAAACTTTTTCGCCTGTGGCAATGCTAAAGTCTATCAGGATATTATTTGCCATAGCAGCATATTATGACTATGAGATTTGGCAAATGGATGTCAAAACCGCCTTCCTTAATGGATATCTTGAGGAAGATGTCCATATGGAACAGCCTGAAGGTTTTGTTGATCCAAAACATCCTAACAAGGTATGCAAGTTAAAGTAGTCAATCTACGGATTGAAACAAGCGTCAAGAAGTTGGAATCACCGTTTTGATGATGAAGTAAAGAAATTTGGCTTCATAAAAAACGTTGATGAAGCTTGTGTGTATAAGAAAGCTAGTGGGAGCATTATTACTTTCCTGGTATTATATGTCGATGACATTCTACTATTTGGAAATGACATTCCAACCTTGGAAGGTGTAAAAACCTGGCTTGGAAGCTTTTTTTCCATTAAGGATCTTGGTGAAGCCACCTATATTTTGGGAATAAAGATCTATAGGGATAGATCAAGGCGGTTGATAGGTTTAAACCAAAGTGCATACATTGAAAAGATCTTGAAAAGGTTCAAGATGGAGAATTCTAAGAAAGGTTTGGTACCTATTCAAAAGGGGACTATATTGAGCTCATCTCAATGTCCTAGTTCAAAGGTTGAACAAGAAAGAATGAATGGAGTCCCATATGCATCTGCTATAGGATCCATCATGTATGCAATGATATGTACTAGGACAGACGTGTCATGTGCTCTAAGCATGACAAGTAGATATCAACAGAATCCTGGTAATAGTCATTGGATGGCTGTTAAGAGTATTTTGAAATACCTTAGAAATACTAAGGACATGTTCTTAATATATGGATCTGGTGAGGAGGAACTCGTTGTAAAGGGTTACACGGATGCGAGTTTCCAAACTGATCGAGATGATTCTCGATCACAGTCGGGATATGTCTTCATTATGAATGGAGGAGCGGTCTCTTGGAAAAGCTCAAAGCAAGATGTAGTGGCACTATCTACAACAGAATCAGAATACATCGTTGCTTCATTGGCAGCTCAAGAAGCTGCGTGGCTTAGGAAGTTCATTGCTGATCTAGGGGTCGTTGCTACCATTCAAGACCCCCTAGAGATCTTTTGTGACAATGAAGGTGCGATTGCTCAAATCAAGGAACCTCGTGCTCATCAAAAGACTCGGCACATTGAACGGAGGTTCAACTACATAAGGGATGAAGTTGAAAAGGGAAAGATATGTATTCGCAAAGTTCACACCGATCAAAACATTGCGGATCCTTTCACGAAGCTCCTGGATAGGTCAAAGCATGAAAGTCATACTTGTGCCTTAGGACTTCGATATTCTAGTGATTGGACTTGATCAATTTTGTATTTGGATATTCGAACTTATGTTATTTGACTTAATTATATGGTTATATTTTCATTTGTTCTTCTATTTTAGCATGTTTAAATCCGTGAATAAGCAAGTTATTCTAAATGTCTGTAGTCGATCATACTTGTGGGAACAACTATGAATGTAAGACTATAATGAACTTGGATTGGTTGATATTCATAAAGTACGAATATAGAGCAAAAGGTTGCTACCAAGGTTCATTGATATCTATGGGATATAGATATAGGACTGACCCGCTCTCTATTATTTCTGCATGGAATCTTTATGATTAGTCATAAGAAATATTGAGTAAAGGCGAATCTCATTGTATCCTCAGACCTGAGATACATATTGAGTCTTGATATTCACCAAGTATCGTACTTTGACTTAGTGCTTTGCTGTTCTGAAACATTAACAGTACGTAAGGCTAGGTTCAGGTATGATATAAGGTAATTGTGAGAGACATATGTAGTCAAGATGGAATTTGTTCCTCTTATTCGTTGAGAGTTAGATGTCTAAGGCCTGTTAAAGTTAAATCATCGAAGAATGACAATTCGGTGTCTCTGGGATTTAACATGACATCTGTAACAAAAGGATGGATAATTGATTCACCTAAAAACATTTCAAGTATGGTACTTGAAGGAGATGATGTTACATACATACATACATACATCATACATACATACATACATACATACATACATACATACATACATACACACACACATACATACACACACACACCCATACACACACACACACATACATACATACATACACACACACATACATACACACACACACACATACATACATACATACATACATACATACATACATACATACATCAACATACATACATACTAACATACATACATACATACATACATACATACATCTACATACATACATACATACATACATACATACATACATACATACATACAACATACATACATACATACATACATACATGAAGGAATTGATCTGCCCAAGATACATATTAAATTGATGTGGCTAATGTGATATGATCCAAGTCGGGTCATACCCAATAACAAGCCAAACAAACACCGATAAATATTTATCCGCTGATAAGATCACACAAATAAATATTAGCACCAATTTAGAAACCGGGTTTTCTAAATCATTGCTTTTGTAAATGAACAACATTATATGGATAATTTGTTCATGAGAAATTAGTTGTTTTATTATTTAAGTTGGTTAAGTAATATCAAACAAAAAGTGTGTTATATTTTATAAAATTAAAAAGGGTTTTAATTTTATAAAACTAAAGTGCAAGAGTGTATTTTTTATAAAAGTTCAAATGGGAGGGAAACCCCATGTGGGACCCCATTTTCGGCCAGCCCTTATGGCCTTGGGAACCTCCTTTTGTTCTTGGTTTATGCAAGATTAAAGACACTTAAACACTCTCCCATCTACACACCTATTCTCTCACACACACAAGACCAAAATTCTCTCTAACTTCTCTCTAAAATCGGGTTTTAGAGCTGAAACAAGGCTGAATTTTCAGCTTTGAATCAAGTGTTCTTGGCTGAAAAATCGATTGTGCAAGAGGGTTTTCAAGTCGGTGTCACACAACCTAGCAAGTGGGTGTTTGAAGGAGCTTGTGGGTATCATCTCTTGAGGACTTCTACATTGAAGTCTTGGCAATCAAACATCATCATCTTCTTGTCCTCCAAATCCACGGTTCTAAAGGTAGTTCATGTGGTTTATATATATAAATATCTTGATAGTGTGTCCTTCCATATAAAATGATCCTTGTTTTGGGTTTTGGTTTAACAAATGTATATGATACATAAACTCACGTTTTTGATATTTACTCCGCTGCGTTTTACATGTTAAATGGTTAACATGACTTTGGTAAGGTTCTACAAAACCCAACAATACATACATACATACATACATACATACATACATACATACATACATACATACATACATACATACATACATACATACATACATACATACATACATACATACATACATACATACATACATACATACATACATACATACATACATACATACATACATACATACATACATATATATTAGAGTTAATTACATAGATAGTCTATGTGGTTTATCCAAAGTAACAGGTTTGGATACTAAGCAAAAAAAATAACAGGTTTGAGTACTCACTTTTATTTTTCATAACAAATTTGAGTATTAACACTAACGGACGTTAAATTTTCTGTTAAGTATAAGGGCATTTTAGTCTTTTCATATTTTAGGACATTTTATGTAAATTAGAGGGACTATTTATATAATTTAACTAAAATAATATAGTTATATATAACTCTCTCTGTCTAGCCGCTAACACCACCACCGTCGTCCCTTCCCCATGTTATTTCCAACCGATCACCCGCCATCAACCACCAACGACACCACCGTCGATCCCTGTTAAATTCCCCTTTCTCATTTTCCTGTGAACTTCCGATTTGAAGTCTAATACTTTAAATCGAAGCTCCAACCACATCTAAGTTCATACCCACCATCATTCAAACATCAATTTCAGGTGGTGATGGTGGCCGATAATGGTGTAAGGCCCCGTTCCCGGGAATCCTCACAGTTGGTTAACCATAGCATAAAATCAGTTTATAATAAAAACATTGCAGCGGAAATAATTAAACATTCATTTAAACCTTTGAAAACACATCGTACTCATACATTTGTCATTTAATTGTAAACAAAACATATTACTTGTTCTTAAATTACAATAAAGATTTTCATAAACTTGAATGCCATCCATAGCTCCCCAAGTAGCTCCATGTGCCATCCTCAGCATCAGCGTTTACCTGCCAACTATTATGCATAAAAGTCAGCTTCGCTGAGCGAGTTCTAGTTTTAAATAATATAAGAAAATATAAACTTTATCCTTCATATAATGACCATGCATACATCATAGTACATAACATTACTTGCATCATAATAAGCATGTTCATTATCTTTCATTCTTTCATTATCTTTCACTTTCATCATAAATGAGATTGCACAAAGCAAGAGCTCCATGTTGATTGACAACAAATGCCAATCCCTGTCGGTACACATGAAAACGGTAGCTAACCCCCGACAGTTGATCCACACTGCAAGGCACATAGCCCGCTCATGAATACAGATCCATCATCATACATCAGACTCACATAAGTGAAGTCTATCATAGTGCTTGCAAGACTTTTCATCATCAAACGGGCCCGGGGGTAACATTCATTTAGTTTCACTTTTCATTAATATCATCTTCCTCTTTAGTATATATAATACTTAACTTATTAAGTACACAACATACCAAGTACTAATCATCATAAAACATAACCGATCCGCCGCGAGACAGCGGGGGTTCGGGGGCGGCAGCCCCTGACAGCGGGGTCCTAGGGGCAGCAGCCCCTAGTGGGGTCCAAGGGGCACGCCCCTGGCTGGGGCCGGGCTGCCAGGTCAGCGCGAAAAATTTTTATATTTAAGGTTTTATATAGCAGGTTTACTTATAGAAAAATCGTTCTTCCTGTTAAAACCCCTTAAAATCTTGGTCATTTAAAAACGTAAATTTAGTATGCATAATAGCCCCAAAACATGGAAAAAAACTTATAAACAGGGGATCTAGAACTCACCTGGATACCACGAATAACTTCTAGGCTAAGCTTACAAGGCTAGGATCACTCTACGCAACCTGCAGATAAGCTAACACTTAAAGGGGTTAATTTCTACCTAAATTCGCTGCTAATTTCGCTGCAAGATCAGCAATTTCGCAGCTAGGTTCGCCAACAGTTTCGCTGCTAGTTTCACCAGCAGTTTCGCTGCTAGTTTCGCTAGCACCTTCGCTGACAGTTTCGCTGGCATCTTCGCTGCCAGTTTCACTGCCAGTTTCGCCCAACTTTCGTTGGAAAACCATGTCTGCGAAACTACCTGCGAAACTATAGTTTCGCAGGAAGATCCACAGTTTCGCTGATTGAATATGCAAATTCGCTGGATGAACACGCAGTTTCGCAGATCGCATAAAAATTACGGACCAGACCGTTTTTAACCCAAAATCATAACTATTTACGTCCAATCCCTTAGTTTATCATCCATGAGGCTAAATCTAAGCTTTATACATGTTTTCATACGTAAAAATGTGACCTTTATGCGATTCTTTGCAACTTTTCAAAACCCAAAACCCTAGAATCCGGGTTTGATCTACAGAAGGGTTTAGAGGTCGATTCTTACCTGGATTTGTTGCTTCTTTCTTAGATCTTGATGCTCCAACACCCAGATCTTCAATCTCTTCACCTTAGAAGCTTCAAATCTTGAGTTTTCTCCACTTTCTCTCTCTACTTTCTCTCTCTACGAATTTGGTGGCTAGGGTTGTAATGAGGAAGATGAAGCTGGTTTTGGGTGCTTAAGGGCTGATTATGGGCCTTTAATCACTTAGGCTCTTGCCCATAAACTCAATTTGGCCCATAACTCATTTCCTTCTTTTATTAAATACCCATTATTTAAGCCCATTATCCTTAATGACTCGTTTCGACTTTTCGGGGTGTTACAAATGGTCGCCAGATGGTGGTGGTTTTACCGTTTTGATGATTTTAGGGTTTTCAGTTGTGGTTTATTGTGAACAATAGGACAAGCCGATGGTGATAGATGGTGGTGATGGTGGCTAGATAGTGACGATGGTGGTTGACGGGTATAAATGGTGGTGATAGTGGATATATGGTGGTGATGGTAGGTAGACGGTGGTGATGGTAGGTAGACGGTTGTGATGGTGGCTGATGGGGAAAGGGGTGGGTTTTGTTAAGTTATATTTAATTACAATAATGGTCCCTGAATAAAAGAAAGAAGTAAAATTACAAAAGTAATCCCTCAAAGGGTATTTTAGTCATTTCATTAAAATTTAACAGAATAACTAACGTTTGTTAGTCTTAATACCTTAACTCGTTACAAAAACTAAAACACAATACCTTAAACTGTTACAAAAAAAACCCTTAGTACCCAAACTTGTTATTTTGATAAACCACAAGGACCATTTATGTAATTAACTCTAATATATTATTTAATAATTACTATGCTTTAAAAATAATATATTTTGTTGCTAAAGTTTTCAACAACATGAACACAAAATATTATGTTATGTTAAAAAAACATTTGTGGTCAAACTATAAAACCAACAAACTCTAATGTAGCTAAGCTTGTTCAATTATATAGAGTATAATTTGATCATTTTATTACATTTGCTTATTAATTTTTTCTATAGTAACCTCAATGGAAAATATTTAACACCCTTCTTTAAAATTCATAAAGCAATCACATAGAACATATTTTTATACTGTAAAAAAAGTTAAATGTACCAAAACTAGATGTGAAGGATTTAAAAATATGAGAAAACTAAAATTTTTAAGGAATATAATTGATGATAATATTAAGTATACAAAATAAATAGATTTATAGTTTTCATACATATTTGTTTGGTTTACGGATGTTATTAAGGTGGAGGGTTATACATGTTTTTTTATATACCTTTGAGTTGATCAACGTATCGACATAAATAAATTTGTCGGAAAAGAGTTGGGTCAAATATAATGTTTTTGCATTTAACGATGTAAATTCGAGTTACTCTACATTTAGGTGTAAAATTTAGTTCAGAAATGAGTCGAGTTAATTGTAGTTTATACTGTATCACGTCGCGTACAATGTCGCCGTAACGTGAGGCGGGTAAAATAACTAGTTCAATATAAACCTGAAATGATCAAATAATAAACCTTCATTTGACTACTCAAACTATAAAATTCTAATAATCATGATCTTAAATAAAATATTAACAAAAAAACATATATATAATGGGTTATTTTGGGCTGTTTGGACACTAAAAATTGGACATTTAATACTTGGTGGGCCTATATAATCGTATGTGTATTCAGCCAAACATATAAATAGATGTTTCAAAAAGGAGAAGAAAAATAAACATATCATAACAGTATATTAGAAAATTAGAAAAACAATATGTAGTTTCGCTAAAAAATAAATAAACAAATATTTTAACTAATTAAAATATTAATACAATTATCAACTAACACAAGGGTTTGTTAAACAATTACAACATTGACCCCTCATGAATCACAAATGTTACAGTTTAACTCTTCAACTATTACAAACACACTATTCATAACAGACAATCAACACGTAACTGTTTTTCCTAACGACAAGCTTAGCTATAATTTTATTTGAAGTTTTTACAAATAATTACGCAAGTTTTTATGAAATAAAGATAGTTGAGGGACTGTTTGTATAAAAAGTAGAATTACAAATGTGTGTTTGTAATAGAATTTAGTGAAATGCGTAAAATGTAAATGTTCTAACTAACTAGTTGTTAGTTAGGTAATCCTGTACTTAACATCTAATACTGTTACTGTAACTTGAACAAATATGATCAAATCTATGCCACTTGATGCAATTCTTTTATACATTAAGTAAGATCTCTAAAGTTTGGATCTTGAGATTCATCAAAATGTGGTAACTTTAGGTTAACTTTCTATCTGCTATTGTACATTTGTCTGACATTACAACATTTTGATCATCTAGAGGTATTCAATGACAAATCTGTGCTGCTGCCTTTATAGTTCCAGATCGATGCATTACCTGCACACGTCCTGCTTGAACTTCCTTCTGAATATTTTCTCTTTGAGCGCGCTTTTGTCGTCTCTTCTTTTTCATCAACAAACGACATGAACGTTTTAAGGGATCCTGATTGGATGCTTCTCTCGGTTGAGTCAGAAAGAGTTGGATAGTGTTTGTAAAACTGGCGTAATGTTAGTCCCATGTATATGACAAGAGCAAGAAAACAAACTAATCCACATATGATAAACAGGCCTTGAAAGCTCGCTAATTCGAGCTGGTCAACTTCAAATTTTGTTCCTTGTGAGCTGCATGCACTTCTCAGTAACCATTTGTCGTGGATCCTTTGCAGATCACCGTTTTCTGATAGTTTTAGAATAGCTGTTGATATATCGGCTGCTAAAGGAGAGTCCCGTGGGAAGGCCTGCGATAAAATAGGAATGGAGAGAATTAAGATTGACTGTAGAAGTCAACTTTTTCTGTGCAGAAAGAAATGGTATGACTTCAAGGGTCCAAACCTTGATTTTCATATGATTCAAATCTAGATCATAATGTTTTTAAAAGTAGTTCTTTTTTGTTATTGATCATGGGAAGTTAGATATTTGTGTAAAAATATGGTTGAAACTGACTAAATTGACCAAAGAAGTCAATGTTAGCAGTAAGTAATACATAGGTAAAGATAAAGTCAAATTTAGATTCTTTTTGGTTGAATAAAGAACCCAAGAGTTTAAGGATTATATCTTAATATGACACAGATACACTCAAGAAGATATGTGGTCAAATAAAGATTCATGCAAGAATATGGAGTTGAATGTCTTAAGTCATAAGAAAGCAAATTAACTTCAGAAGTCAAATGTTGACTTTTTTAAGCAAAACTATAGTATCCTTACATGCACTAGTTAAGCATGAAACAAATGAACTTTATGTGATCATTTGAACCTGAAATTAACGAATCTAACTAAAAAAGTAAAATGTAATTAAAAATTAGTAGGGTGGTTAACTTTTTAAACCGCCTTAGATTGTTATCAAGTAGCAAAAAATCAGCACTCCTGTGAAAAATGCAAAGAAAAAACACTACATCTTGCGATAAGTGTAAGAAGAAAGTGTTCATTTTTCACATTAATGCAAGAACAATTCTTCTGAAAGCTAATTGCTTGAACACAATGCATCATTGAAAACTTTGTACTTACAAATCCCCATCCATTTTTAGTGAATTCTTGACCAACAATGCTGAAATCACAACGGGTTGAAAGGAAGAGTTCAATGTATGGACGTTCATGAACAACTGCAGCAACACCACCTCGATTGGGGCCATCTTTCAAGGCTTTTTCAAAGTCTTCAGGCAATGACAGAGGAACTAATCGATCTTCTTGAATACCATATTCAGTTATAAGATAGTTGCGGACAAATGAATTTTCTTGGTACCCAATGGGATCTTTGATTGTCACTAAACTATCAATCCCTTTAATAGGCGAATAAAGTTTTTGCACAGTCAAGATTGAGGTCAAACTAGCGGTATAGCTTGAGTTTATTATCAGAACCACAAATAACCATAGAATCAGAACCATACGACCGAGAGTGCTCAGCGTGTTTTCTCCTACATAAACCATGATTCAGTAAGATCATACAATATTTTGTTCCATTTTGGAAAAGATGCTTCATGTCATGGTATTCAATGACGAAATGGATCATGTGGATTAGTGAAGCTAAAGGTGTTTAAGATTGTGGTAAAGAAGTAACATTTTTTTTTGAAAATGTAAAAGAATGCTTACTGTGGGAGGAAAACAATGTTGATAAGCTAAACCTGCAAAAAGGAACATTCAATTGTGAGAGACAATGATGTGATAATGTATTTGGATGTTCGTTTTAAAAATGATTTAGAATAATCAGAATCAGATAATAAGCTATAATAAAATACGCCATTGGAGATGGTGTTTGGATCCAAACATGAAACACCCTCTGAGGTAACGGGCTTGGATTGCCCGTTTAGTGATTTAAGGAAAGAAAAGACAACAAATGTTTGTAGTCTTGGTGTAGTCTACAGAGCAAAAATAGAAAGACTTATACCATAGAACTGTGACAATTTGTTTCTTAGGAGGACCGCGGAATTCATCATTTATACGATGTTCGAGAGTCCATATAACAGCTCCCACGACTATGAAAAAGATTCCTGAAACACACCACAGTGTAGGAGAGAACGGTCTAAGAAATGCCCAAGTACTAGAATTTGATCTCCAAACCGGGGCCACTACAACAAGCCCAGATTCAATAAATGGTTGTGAAAAGTCTGCTAGTCGTGTCCGATTAGTAGTTATAGCAATGTCTCCCACTGCAGCATCATAAACCTGCATCAAGTTTGTTAAATTTCAAGAAAATTTTACAAGAAAATTTACCTAGAATAATGTATGCTTGCATAAGTTTGACTGTTGTTGGTTTAGAGGTAGCAAAATATGGACATGACGGGCAGATTACATAATGGGTCAAAACGGGCCGGGTTCACCTTGAAAATTTTCAGTCTAACATTGTAATTTTCATTATAAATAACTAGTGCGTCAAATGTGGATTAGAAAATTAAATTGTTTAGGAGGTTTTATGTATTGAAAATACAAGTATGGATGACTTTCAACATGTTTGCCCATTTTACCTATTTCCTTTTAAGTGCATCTTTTATTTTCACAAAATTTTGCCCGTTAACAAGTCAGAGATAAACATACCCCGAATTAACCAACTCACGAGTAAATAATATGAAATGACATCTCTACTTTTTATTTAGTGATCTAAGAAACGAAAAGTAAATACTCACACCGCCACCTATCAGACTCACGAGCTTGGTATTGCTTGGGTTCTTGATGTTGTCTCCGTAGGATTGGAACTTATAAGGAACAGCATAAGGCAGTAAGTTTACAGCAGATGTGAAAACATCAATACAGTATCCTTTGAATGCATCAGTATCCTTTGAGTGTCCCACAAATTCTCTAAAACTGACTCTATTTGGAACACCGATTACCAACTGTTTCCCATTCTTGGGGAAAACCCATCCACGCGGTTTTTGAATTGTTTGACCAGGCCAAATCACGGTGAGTAATGCCTCAGAAGAACTTGATTGGTGAGGTGGATTCATGTTGACTGTTTCTGGAGGAATAGTCGACAAACCCGAAAAGTTTGACCAATACCCGATTTTCCTAACACCAGTACCAATCACATTAAGAACTTCATATGCAGGAAAAACCAGCTCTTTTTCAGAAGTATACTCAAAAACTCCTGTTAATCCTTTCATTTTAACCTTTAAGATATCTTGAAGCAGTAACTTCCCACCATTAAAGATACTTAAAGAATCAAGATTCAAGATTTCTCCTTCTAGCTCATTTAACCTAAGATCTTTCGAGAATGAAATGTTCCCGCCATGATCAAAATAAGCATCAAGTGCACGAGCAAGCAACCAAACAGTGTCATATGCATACAAACATATGTTACTTAATCCAAATGTGGTTAAGTTTCGCCACTCAGAAGCAAACTTTCTTGTGCGATTTGAACCTTTTGTGTATGATTTCAGTGTAATAAACCCTTGCATAACATCTATTGTCTTTGAAGGGAGTGGAGAACTAATGTCAATAACCGTAGAGAGCCAGTTGGTAGCAATCCAAACATACCCATTATCAACCATTTCAAGACTTTTAGCCACTTCAAGTATATCTAACCCCCAATTAGCATAAGTATGGACAACAAGAACTCTGGACTCCAGTAAAGCAACTTGAACCAAAACATCACTTATCTCTGCTTTTGTGGCTGCTGGTTTGATAGGGGCTTTATGGGAGATCTTACATCCTCTAGCCGCTAATTGATCTCCTAACGAAGTTATTCCATTTCTACCATGATCATCATCCATGTAAACTGCTATAACTTGCCTCCATCCATAGTATCTGACTATATCTGCTATTGCAGCCATCTGATAAAGATCACTGTGAGTTGTACGAACAAAGAACGGATATTGAAGAGAAGATAACGCCGGATCAGTGGCTGTGAAAGACAAAAGAGGAACTTGAAGCTCGTTCCCTACATGGGAAATCACATGAGCTAAAGCCGAAGTTTGGGGGCCAATTAAGGCCACAGCTTCTGTCTCCATGACTTGTAGAGCTGTTAACAGAAGCAAATCAAAGCCCACAAGATTATAAATAAAGATTTCAAATTACTTTCAGCAATGATCAGTCAACATTGGCTTTAAAAGTTTATAATTTAGGCCTTTGAAAATCACATAGAAACAGAAACTATATTATAAAAAAGCAATGTTTAAAAGATTTACCTGCCATCATACCCAAGAACCCGCTGTAATTAGAGTCATGAAGATTTAGTTTCAACTTGGTTCCATTAAGAATAGTTGGATCAGAATTGACATCTTCAATTGCAGCCTCTAAAGCTACTTTGGCCACCTTCCCAATGATGGAATCAAATGTTAAGATAGATGCAATAGCTACGACATCCGGTCTTGTAGAAACAGCGGTATTGTTAACTCCTTCAGTAAAGCATCCACTGAAATTAACCAGCAAAACCACCAGTGCCCAAACTATATTCTTAGGCATTTCTCTTACAAAACACGGTTTCATATACCCTGATATGCAAATCAAATCATGAAAGAGTTTTAGCTCAGTGTTATCAATTGAACAAAATCCTAAGTTTCTATAAATTAACACATGGTTTGATATAATCAATCAGAAAGAACTATGAAGTAAGTTTTTGACCAAGAATATACTGAGTTTTACTACTTTAAAAGTTGATAGTTTATGTGAGATAAAGATTTCAAGACCCATTTAAGCAAAACAAATCAAATCAACATTGATTAAAACATCATCAAACATGTGGTGGTCAACTTCAAATATAAGAAATAACCATCAAAGTAACACATACCTGCATCTGGAAATAATCTGAAATTTACAACACAATGATGGGTAAACAGCATATGAACAAATTAAAGATATCAAAGACAAGAACACACATCAAGAAAGTCTCCCAAATTGTGAAAAAGATCACAGCTTTATATATTTTAGGTGTATATACATGAGAGAGAGAGAGAGAGAGAGAGAGAGAGAGAGAGAGAGAGATTGGGATGATCTGGTGGTGTAGCACGAGCAAGATAGTGACAATGGTCACAGGATTCTTGAATGTCGTTGGATGTAAGAAAATAAATAAATGTCCATTTTGTCACATGCTCAGTGAGTAATTTCCCACTTTCTAGTGATGTTTGTTTGTGTAAAGTTTGATTACACATGTAGGATATAGACGCATGCGGTTGGGAGTTTCAGTCACATGTTTGTCATTACATAGTACCATTTTTTTTCTTTTAAAATCAAGACAAAGTGACTTTTTTTCCAAATCAATGATTTGTAGATACTGGTTTAAGTTTATTAGATTTAATACATAATACGGTTATGTAGTTGTTTCTCTTTCTCTCTTAGTAATTATCATTTTTAAAGTGAACTAGTATTTAACCACCCGTGTTGCATCGAGTGCGTAAAATCATATCAAGTAGCAGCAATGTCACATCATCGTCAGCGATCATCAACATCGAAAAAGTTCGTATTAAAAAAGAAAAAAATGCAAAAAATAAAACTGGACGAAAAATAGACGTAAAACAGTTAAACCACGACGTGAAACGTAAAACATTAAAAACAATAACTAAGTCGAACTAGGACCAGCACGTTGTGATGGAGCCATTAAACAAGAAAAAATAGGCGTAACAATGTAGAACAACACACGCACTTAGCGATGGGGCCCATTAAACGGGAAAAATAGGCGTAACAATGTTGAATCATACACGCACGTTACGATGTGTTAACTTGTTGGGATATATAAGACTGGTGCAACCAAAACAACACTTGGAATAATTTTTGGGACAACTAATAAAAACTTCTGAAGGCAAAGTGCACTTCTGAAGATTAATAAAGAAGAACTTCCGAAGAAAGAACTCTGTCTTCCGAAAGATTTCATTTGAAAGATTTCAAGGCAAACAACTTCCGAAGTATAAAGACTTGAAGATCAGCAGAAGTCTCGGAAGAAGTAGACTCTTTCGAAGTATAAGTGGCTTCGGAAGAACTTGTTCTTCCGAAGCCAGTTAACCTTCAGAAGAACCTACTATGAACCAGTGAATATTAGTATGGTCCTTCTGACAAGCGGCTGCAACCTCTGAGATACTTAATGGTGTTTTCCCACGCTCATGTAGTTGACCATACTTTATTCAATGTTCATCTTTTATCAGTTAGTACAGTTACTAACTTTAGCTGATAACAAAAAGGTAAGTCATGGACATGTCATGCTTACCTTATCTAGGATAGTATTTTATCTTAGATACCTTACTACTAGTAATGTAGTATTTGTTTAGTAGTAATTTCCCAGCTAGTAATCTAAGTATAACCGGCTGTAAATAGTAGTATATATAGCTCTCATTGTAAGCTCATTGGTAAGCAAGTAAGAATCTTGTAATCTTTGAGTTGAGAAGTAATATATACAAGTATCTTGAAAATTATTCCCTGTGCCTTGTTTACTTAGTATATTATTATCAACTTTCAAAGGATTCTGCTTCATCATTCGAGTGTGACTTAGTGAGTTTAAGAGAGAACACTTGCGTGGAGTGACCAAAACCGATCCTGCATAACTCTCAAAATTTAGACCAAAATGTAAAACAATGCATTTGTATAAGATGAAAAGTATAGAGAATCAAAGTTGAAAGTGAAAAATTATATGAATTAAATTGTAAAAGATATAAAACTATTGGATTTCAAATAAAATTTAAAAGAAAGAAAAAACCAAAAATATGTACAACTTTAAACGATCATTGTACAACAACTTATTCTACCTTTAGTTGATAATTAATAATAAAGGTAAATTACACTTTTCATCTTTTAGTTTTGTAGTAAATTTCGGTTTATCCTTAAACTAAGAAAATTACAGTATACATCCTTTATATTTAAAAATGCTTGCACGTTTCGTCCTTTTCTCTAACGGACGTTAAATTTGTCCGTTAAATCATGTCATATGCCTTGCACATTAGGGTAGTTTGATCCATTTAGCCTTAAAATTATTATATTTTTAAATTTAATGTGTTCGAAATAAAAAAAAAACATGTTAAAAAGATTTTAGAACCCACCATCCTCTCCCGCCCCCTCTCCATCTATCTCTCTCTCTCTCTCTCTCTCTCTATCTATCTATCGTATCTATCTCTCTCTATCTCTCTCTCTCCTCTCTCTCTCTCTCTCTCTCTCTCTCTCTCTCTCTCTCTCTCTCTCTCCTCTCCCTCCCTCCCTAACAGCCACCACAACCCCATCGCCACCACTACTCCGCCACCATTTGCCACCACCGCACCACCTCCTCCCATGTCATGTTTTTGTCTTTCCGATACCCAAATATTACAACTTTTCATCCACACTCTTAAAAACCATATCATCTCATAAGAAAAGACTCATAATTTCTTGTTCAAATTTAATGTGTTTATGCTTTAATTATTCAAATCCATCACAGATGCACATTAAAAAAATCCAAATCCAAATCCCTTCCTCGTGTGTTCTTCACTCTATCTGTCAGTAGTACGCAAATATCAATATCATTACTAAATTAAACCATCTCCACCTACTCATATGTTGACTCATTTCTCTCAAATTCTATTATCCTTTTCTATAAAAACATAATAGAAAAGGTGGTTTACATCATTGGTGTGGACTGTGGAGGTCCAGCGATGGTGGTTTTATGGTGGTAGCGGTGATGGTTTTGGAGGTGGTTTTATGGTGGAAGAGGTGGTGGTGGTTATAGCAACGATAGTGATTTTGAAGGTGGTTTTATGGTTTTGACGGTGCCAAAGGTGGTTTTAGTGTTTGGTCAGCGGTTGTTTTGGTGGTGTTTGTATGATGGCATCGATGCTTTTGGTGGTAGGTGGTGGTGTTTTTGTGTGTGTGTTTATATACATATATATATATACATATATATATATACATATATATATATATATATATATATATGTATATATATATATATATATATATGTATATATATATGTATGTATGTATATATGTATGTATATATATAGTCTATATATATATATATATATATATATCTATATCTATATCTATCTATGTCTCTATATCTATATATCTATCTATATATATATGTATATACATATAGAGAGAGAGAGAGAGTTAAGAGTGGTGCTAAATGGGATGGAGTGAGATAATTTATTAATATTATATTTTTTTAATAGAGACAAAAAGATCAAATTATCCTCATGTGCGAGACATATGACCTAACTTAATGGACAAAATTAACGTCTGTTAGAGGAAATGACGTAAACTGTTACAAAATTCAATTATAAATGACGTTTACTGTAATTTCTTTAGTTTAAGTACCGTTTGTTATTAAAAGATGTTTCAAGTATTTTAAAATATTTTGGTTCTATACTTTTTAATTGTTTGGTTTTTTAAACGCCTTTTTAAACCTTTATTTTATTTAAGATGCTTAAATAAATATAATGGTTTAAAAATAACCCAAATGGTTTTAAAAAGACATTTAAACGTTAAACAGTTAAAATAAGTTTAATAAGTTGAATGATTTTAAAAATTATTTAAAGAACATGATTCAAATAAGCCAAATTGTTTAAAAACTACGTTCAATTTATAAAAAGGTTAAAAAAGACGTTCAAAAAAATTGGGCGGTTAAAAAAACCTTTAAAATAAGTTAAGCAGTTTAATAAAACAAATGGCTAAAAAACTACGTTTAAATAAGCCTAAAGGTTTGAAAAATAACTTCAAGTGTCTGTTTGGTATGAGGTAATTGAATGAGTAATGAATAAAATGAATAAAGAAATGAAATATATGAGAGAATAAAATGAATTATTACATTCCATTGTACTGTTTGGTTACACTAAAAAATAAAATGAATCATTACTTTACGTGAATCATTACTAGTGGTGGTTCGCGTGGCGGTGGTGAGCGACAGCAGTAGTGGTGCATGGTGGCTAGTGGTGGTACACGGTGGCCAGTGGTGGTGGTTGTGGTGTTCGGTGGTGGTGAACGGCCATGGTGGTGGCTATGGTGGTCATTGGTGGTGGCCGGTGTTGATGGTGTTGGTGGCCGGTGGTGATTGGTGGCGGTGATAGTGACTCTTTATGTTGGTGGTCAGCGGTGGTAGTAGTGGTGGCCGGTGTTGATGGTGGTGGTGGTCGGTGGTTATCGGTGGCGGTGATGGTGGCTGCTGGCTCTTTATCTTGGTGGTCGGTTATGGTGGTAGTAGTGGTGGCCATGGTGGTTGCTAGTTGTGGCCGATGGTGGTGGGCGTGGTAGTGGTGGTGGCGGCTGATAGTAGTGGTGGTTGGTGGTTGTGGTTGGTAACCAAGCATATTGTTTTTCATTCACCCTCAATCGTTAATTTCATTACGCCTCCTATTCCTTAATACCAAACTCTACCTAATAAGCTAAAGGGATTATAAAAATTCCATAAATAAATGAACGGTTAAATAATACATTAACAAAATCTAAAGATTTAAAAGACGTTTAAAAGTAGATTCTTAGAAAAAGGAAATTTAATAAAACCAAAAGACTTAAGAATATGATTGAAAAGACTTTAAAATAAAAATAAAAACATTTCTTTGGTGTATATAAGAGTAACATACGCTTTCGGTTCCTAAGGTATTTAAAATTACCAATCTACTCCTAGGACATTTAAGTTATTTTATAAAAAATTAACACAAATATCTAACTTTGTTAGTGCAATGGAATAAAAGTGTTATGAAAGATAAAACATAGGGCTTGATTTGTTAAAGATTTCTTTTTGTACTCAAATGGTTAAAATGCACAAATCAAATGAACCATAAAAGCAATTTATATAAATCTAATTACCAACTCTAGTGTGCATAAGGTGTTATATCTTATTGTTTTGTAGTTGTACATTTTACTACAAACATAAACCTTTATTGCACAAATTACAACTATATATTGCATAGACTTTTAAATTTTAAGTTAAACCCCTAGAAAGTTATAGTTCACCCCTTCAAGTTTAACTATATATACACTTTATATCATATAATTATTTACTTTTAACTTTTTTCATTTATAGATTTTGATATTTAATGTTTTATAAAATTTCAAATATACCACTGTCACGTGCTTATTTTTATCTACGTCTAGGTGTAAATTTTATTCAAAACGGAATTATATGTCATAATGTACAAGTTATCAATCCATAAATGTATAAGTTTTCATAGGAATTTCATGGTTTTGATTCTTTTTAAAATTTCTTTTCATTATTATCCTCCAATTTTTAGAGAATTTTATAAAATTCAAACTTATACGTGCGTATTTTTATCGACGTTGATATTATTATACCTTTTGTTTTTTTTCCCGTCGTAACGTGTCTATTTTACCAACGTTGATATTAAATATCTTAACAGCATATATACATACAAATATTGTCAATGGCCTCTCGCAACACACAGGTTTTTGACGTTTTAATCTTTTTATATAAGGTTTGGGGTTTTTACAAAGACGTACAAATTTTATTTTTCTTACCTTCAACGTACGGTTTTATAACAATGTTTAAACGTTAGTTTTCACAGTCTACACCCCCCCCGCAACGCGGTGGGCTAAATACTAGTTTACTCTAGTTTTTATATGTTATGTTTTAGTGTATTATGTAATTATTGTAGTTTTTAATGTATTATTGGTTTTTAAATAGATATTATATAGAGCTAATTTATAATAGAACACTTTTGAATTATATAAAATAGAAATGCTCCCGCGTTACTCGAGTGATTGCACATTGAACTTGAATATAAAAACCAGAATACAAAAAATATAGTAACGACTATCACTCTGATTTCAAACTCGAAGACATCAAGCAAACAGAAAGAAAGAAAATAACCGTCACACCTAATTTAAAATAACATAAAAAACTTAATTGCAACAACATTTATCAAAATCAAATAACGTAAGTTTGACATATTTACGATGCAAATGAAATAAATATTTATTAGAATTAAGTTAGTTCGATACTTAACTGGAATCAAAAGAGCGAAATATGAAAACCACAATACTTCTATGGCCAAAACATAAAAATTAAAAAACCCATGTAGCAAAGACTTTAAAGTTATATAGAAAGGTAATACATATACAAACTGCTTCCGTTGTACATGTGTTTTCTTTTTTGTTATTGATTCTTAGTTAAGTGTTTGTTACTTGTTAGTAGATGACTTGTGTTAGGGGTGATAGTCATAGCCTATATTTCAAGAACATTGATAAAAAAATTGCATATAGATTTGATTAGCACTAAACCTTACTTCCATTCCCTATGAATCCAACTAACTAACATAAATTAATTTCTTCTTCAGGCCTAGAATCACCTTGACATTGTTTAGGTTCCATGTAGTTCCTAATGGAGTCATGAGATCAATATCACCTATGCATGTTACATTAAGCATCTCGTTATTAGCAAGTCCTACCTTCCCAAAGTCACCCTATTTCAGATTCACTATTGTTTTCTTGTTGTGTATAGCATGAAACGAAGCACCAAAATCCATGATCCAAGAGTGCACATGCTTATTGGCCTCAGGCAATAATGCGTCATCAAGACACTCATCTTTAGAAGTAGAGTTTAAGTTTTTCTTTGGACATTGACTCTTAATATGTCCATCTTCATTGTGGTTCCACACACCTTACATTTTTTACGAGTTCTAGTTGAACTCATCCCTTGACTCCCACTGCATCTGCTAACATGTAGCATATAATAATTGAGACAATGACCTGCCATTTGCACTTTCTAGACAAATGTTTTCACCTAGGACAATATCTTGAATTATATCAAATGTCATCACGTCAACTCCCACAAAACTAGTACCAAAAGTCATTATACTGGACCAACTATCAGAAAATAAAAATAACAAAACCATTGCTTAAGTCTCATCATCGATCTTTATTCCTACAGATGCTAATCTAGACAGAATAGAGTTTAGATTATTAATGTAAGCAGTAACTAAGCTTCCCTCTTTCATTACCACAAAACTACTTCTTTAGCTTTCTCCATCTTCTCTACAAGTCCTTTTGACACGTCAATACTTCTATTTGCATTCTCACCAACCTAAAATAGTACCATTAAACTTTTCGTTCGTAATAGCAAATAGAGATGGATCGAAAAACTTGGCACATGAAACAGTTGATAACCAATCAAAAATAAACAAATTTAAAATGATACTTTAACCAACAAATACCCTATCCACAAATCAAAGTAAAGTCAGAAAACAAACACGAATAACACCCCTAAATCAAACAACCAAAAAGACTAATCAACAACCCAACCAACCCTAAACCGAAATCAAGAACGAATGAACTTGTATGTGCTTATACTGGTTGACAGATATGTTTCTAGTGATTTTTCTAATTGGCTCTTGGTTTTTCAGTTAGGTCACTAATAGCAACAGTTTTGATAGACAAACGCACTGTAAAACCGATCCAAAAAACTGATTTATTTGACACAATGACCAAAATGTTCTCTTTTTAAAACAATAGAATGACACTTGTCAAGACTATAATCCTTCTTAAACTTTTTAGATTAAATATATTTTTTAATATAACCCTACCCAAATAATTATACAACAATGTTTTACCGGGTCGGACGACAAACCAGTCATCTTGCTAGTTGATTGGTCGAACCAGATTTAAGAACTGGATGACGTCATATATATATATATATATATATATATATATATATATATATATATATATAGGTATATATATATATATGTATATATATCTATATGTATATATCTCTATATATATATCTTACATATATCTATATATGTATATCTGTATATCTCTATCTATCTCTATCTATCTCTTCTGTCTCTCTCTCTCTCTCTCTCTCTCTCTCGCTGTCTCTCTCTTCTCTCTACTCTCTCTCTCTCTCTCTCTCTATCTCTCTCTCTCTCTCTCTCGCTGTCTCTCTCTCTCCCTCTCTCTCTCTCTCTCTCTGTCTCTCTCTCTCTCTGTCTCTCTCTCTGTCTCTCTCTCTCTCTCTCTCTCTCTAGATCTCTCTCTCTAGATCTCTATCTCTCTCTCTCTCTCTATCTCTCTCTGTCTCTCTCTATCTCTCTGTGTCTCTCTCTCTCTGTCTATCTCTCGCTCTATATCTCTCCTCTATCTCTCTCTCTCTATCTCCCCCTTCTCTATATATCTATCTCTCTCTCTCTCTCTCTCTCTCTCTCTCTATGTATATCTCTCTCTATCTGTGTGTGTGTGTGTAAGTTATGTATAGTTATATATAATTCAATAAAGATATTTATATGTTTAGTTTATAGTTATTTATAATACTCAACAATAATTTTATGTCCAACACTATAATCCCTAATTCAACCACCTTTTAAACTCATTAAAATTTAAACAATTAAAATGAATTAAGGTGGCTCCTTGACTACAAAACAAATATTAGTTTGTCTTAATACAAAACAAATTAGCTAGGGTGGTTCCCGGTTTCTAGTCCAACCACCAAACTGGCCTGAACAAGGCGGTTTCTTAACTACAAAACGAATTATCTAGGGTGGATCAGACCAGTCAGACATCCGAATCCTGGCCTGACCGGTCCGACCCACTGATTCGATCTGAGTCAAAAAAACATTGGTTGACAGTGTAAGAGTATTCACAGTATGCTACCTAACCCATCATCATCTCTATAACTTTACTAAATGTAATCATCTCTTACTATATCTCCCACTTTACAAAAAAAATTTCACATCTCATTCTCCATATCTATTATTAAATAATATTTTATTATACATTTTCTAATATTTTTTATTTTTCTTTCGTTCACAACAACTCACAAATATTACTAAAAATTAAATATTAGGGATTAATGGTAACACTCTGATGTCCTGATCGATGAAATCTTTGATGTAATCACCAAGAGTAATGGAACGGGACTAGGCCATTCTCTTACCCATGATCACAAATGGTGTACAAAAATGCGGTTTGGAAAAAAAAACCGAACCAGTTTAAATAAAAACCGGTTTGGCTCTACATCGACCCAAACCGGCGGTTTGTATACGAGTGAAATCCGGCACCAAAAACCGGTTTCAAATTAAAAAAAACCGGTTTTTCTAGAAAACTGTTTTAGTGGTTTGAGGAATCTTGATGAAAAACCAGTTTGAAAAAAAAACCTATTTGTACATATTAAAAAAAACCGGTCCGGTTTAAAAACCAAACCGGTTTAAGAAAAGAAAAACAATTTCTACACCCCATTATAGTTTCCATTAGGATTATTTGGGATGAAGATATATAGGATGAGTCATGTGATGTTTTCTTCAATGAAGAAGTCGACGTGCATGTTTCAAAGAAAATAATATATATATATATATATATATATATATATATATATATATATATATATATATATATATATATTGTTAGAGCATATATTGTCATATATAGTGAGTCCGTCGTTTAACAAATAGTCTAGGCTTAATGTAATACACCTGATATGTTGTAAACACATGAAACTGAGTCATTCGCAGGAGCATATGCGAATGAGACTCAGTCGTACGACTGAGCCATGCTAATGGACCAGTCATGCGACTGAAAGATGCTATTGGGCCATTCGTAAGACTGAACCATAAGTATGGTCCAGTCGTACGATTGAACCATACGCATGGTCTAGTCGTACGATTGAACCATACGCATGGCCCAATTGTACGAATGGGCCGAGTTGCATCTGATATGGGCTGAGGCCTATAAATACCAGTTTCATTGTGTAGAGAGATAAGAGATTTTGAGAGAGTGCCCGGGGCCTAGGTGCTGCCGGATGAAAGGGGAGATCATGCTCGATCTCCCCTTGCCAAGAGTTATGATTCTTATGTTTAAACGAGTTTGTAATCATTAGGTTTTATCAATGAAACCATTGAATTATTATTCGTTATCTTGTTTGTCTCTTGGTTTTGGTTTTTGTTTCCTTCCGTCAAGAACACGCTCGGATGTCAACCGATCCAGCGACTTCACAATTGGTATCAGAGCCGGTTACTGCTAGAATGATCTAACAATCATTCTAGCAACCCGAGCTCTTGATTTCTGGATCTATTTCATGTTCTTTGACGTTAAACCCACTTCGTGTTTTGCTTAGATCTTGTTACGTGTGTTGTTTCTATGTTAAAATCGAATTCGAAACCACGTTCTTATCACCCTTGCGAATCTGATGATGTCTATTTTGTTTCGGTTCATGTAAAATTCATCAGATTAGGGTTTTTTGGCAGCCATGGCGGCTGCAGATCTGAAAATCTGGGTGCAGATCCGCTCATGCGACTGGACCATGAGTATGGACCATTTGTACGACTGGACCATGCGACTGGACCAGTCGTATGTTCAGTAGTGCGACTGGACCAGTCGTATGTTTCAATCGCACGACTGAGCCATTCGCATTTGTCCAATCGCACGATTGACTCATCCGCATTTGTCCAATCGCACGATTGACTCATCCATTTGTCCAATCACACGAATATATCACTCGTATCATCCATTCATACGAATGTGATATTTGTCCTCCATGTCATACGGATGAACGGTGTTCCAGACCAAAAAAAAAGAGTCTGGAATTGCCACTTGGACAGATTTGAGGATGAGCAAAGCACATTCATCCTGAGGTTCTTTTGTAAAATAAGTTCGATGGATACCCCATTATTCGTTGGACTTCCAGAATAGATGAATGTAGTTAGAACACGAAAGAGAGAAGAGAAGATGTCAGCAGTCGGTGTTGATTTTGTGGGGTAGACAGGAGCATCTGACTATTTATGGGCCAATCAAGTTATATTTATCTACACAGAGAGGATTATCATGCTTAGGGGAATCCATGTATAGAGAAATTGAAGACACAATCAGAAATGATGATGTGAGCTAATGATTAATCTGAGTGCATGCTGATCTGTTTGAGATTGTCAGCTGTGGATTGTAACCTTCTATCTTTTGCCCAATACACCGTATGAAGACGCCAGGAGAGCAGAATGTTTATATAATGGGATATGCTGAATTTGAGGGGGAATTTTTACAGGTGTTAATGTTAATCAGGTTAGCCTGTGTGAAGATTGAAGAAATAGAAAACAATTCATGTCATTATCTGGAAAAATCAGTCATATGGGGAATCTTGCTGCTATGATGGTGTTCTGCAAAGTAAACGAACGCTATTGTGCCTAAATTCATTTTCAGGGATACTGTAGCAACCTGACGGATCAACAACATTGGCTAATAAGGTTTTTCGTTTGATTCTATTGGAAACTAGAGCAAAGATTGACTGAAGATTGTAAGATGTGTTATCTACTATTCGCAAGCAACATCCAAGGGGGAATTTGTTGAAGCATATATTGTCATATATAGTGTGTCCGTCGCTTGACGAATAGTCTAGGCTTAATGTAATACACCTGATATGTTGTAAACACATGAAACTGATTCATTCGCAGGAGCTATGCGAATGAGACTCAGTCGTACGACTAAGCCATGCTAATGGACCAGTCGTGCGACTGAGAGATGCTATTAGGCCATTCGTAAGACTGAACCATAAGTATGGTCCAGTCGTACGATTGAACCATACGCATGGTCTAGTCGTACGATTGAACCATACGCATGGCTCAATCGTACGAATGGGCCCAGTCGCATCTGATATGGGTTGAGGCCTATAAATACCAGTTTCATTGTGTAGAGAGATAAAGGTTTTTGAGAGAGTGCCCGGGGCCTAAGTGCTACCGGATGAGAGGGGAGATCATGCTCGATCTCCCCTTGCCAAGAGTTGTGATTCTTATGTTTAAACGAGTTTGTAATCATTAGGTTTTATCAATTAAACCATTGAATTATTATTCGTTATCTGTTTGTCTCTTGGTTTTGGTTTTTGTTTCCTTCCGTCAAGAACACGCTCGGATGTCAATCGATCCAGCAACTTCACATATATATATATATATATATATATATATATATATATATATATATATATATATATATATATATATATATATATATATATATATA
Source organism: Flaveria ramosissima (assembly GCA_025215565.1). NCBI lineage: Eukaryota > Viridiplantae > Streptophyta > Magnoliopsida > Asterales > Asteraceae > Flaveria > Flaveria ramosissima. The sequence continues at coordinate 11,955,702 of CM046033.1, read as the reverse complement.
TATATAAGTTAGGTTTTTTTCAAAACTTCATTTTATAACTTACAGAACCAATCTAAACCATTGATTACTTTATAATAATTAATATTAAAAAATAAATGAAAAAGGTATGATGGTAATCTAGCATAGTTTTCTCTTCGATTAATTATTTATTAATCATCTTTATAATTTTCTCTCTCCTCTCTCTAATTATACAAATTAAAAAATATTTTCTGAACACAATTTATCTTGAATTAATTAATTATTTAGTTAAACATCTCTCCATTTTGTTCTTGATAATTTTTACAGATCTATAACATATAATAAAAGAAGATTTTCTTAAAATACATGACATCATTCTAGTATATCAAATAACGCGTGTCAATATTCTAGCATATTAAAAAATCATTTTCCCGCCTCTCTCTCATAATAAATACAAAAATTATAAAACAAATCAATTTTGACTTTTATTTTTTACTAAAATATATTAAAACAAATATGGTAATAATTTATTTATGTTTATTGTCTCTCTTATATTAAATGGTAAATCTTTTAATATAAGTAAACTAAAATATTAAACATCTAAATTATAAATATTCTTATTTTAATAATTTATTAATACATACCAACTTATATGATTTTAGACGTATTTTATTTTTAAATATAGAGTAATAATTTCTAACCTTTATTTGTTCTAACTTTTAAACATTCATTATATTTTTATTTCACCAATAGGTAATAATATCTAGAAAATAAAATATCATACAACTAATGGTTTTGACATGTTTATTTATTCCACCCATGTAATACATGGGCTCTAACCTAGTTAATATATATGTTAAGCATGAATGAATGTTTAATATGATCATTAATTTATTTCTTCATATTTATTTATAACTTTTTACATACATGTAAATCTTCAAGCTTGTCATATATTTTATAAACAATCATCTATTTACATATATGTTAACTTGATATTCATCATCAATTTTAAAATTAAGCGTCTTTTTACATATATGCAAATTTAAATCTCATTATTATTTTTTTTAAATAAATGTGTATTTATATATGTGTACAGGGGCGTCTCAGCGTTTTTAGAGGCCTAAAGCAAAGATGAAATCGATGGCTTTTTAAAACTTTATCTTTAAAAACTCTCATGTTTTGAAGCACAAGCACTAATTGATTCATGATTCCTAAATCAGTTAATTCAAAACAAATCCTAATTGATTCAATCATTTTATATTCTAATATACTATAACAAGTAAAATGCTAAAACAAATAAACAATTAGCAATGTGCAAGTCAAATAAAAAGAAACATATACAAAACTAAAACAAATTTAGAACAATTATCAATTAACAACTTGTCCCTAGGACAAAGAATTAAAAAAAAATAATTAGCAATACATTAAGCAATTTATCTTATATAGGGAGAGAATCAATCACTCAAAGAACCCGTTTAGCCTAGTACCTAATCATGATTACGTTACTACACTAGATGTCAAGATGAAATCAAAGTTTAAAGGCTTCTTAATTGCAACGAAATCAAAAAAGCAAATCGTGACTCCACCGGATGAAATTAGAGAAGCAAATGAACGTTGGGGGGGGGGGGGGTCTTATTCGTGATTCCAGTGAAGAAATTGAAGTTTTGAGTGGCTCGGTTCGTTTGGGGCAAACAAAATCATAAGCGAATCATGGGTGCGCGATTGTTCATCTTAACCATTTGCTTTGTTTGTCTCTTTCTTTTAACTCCCCCCACTCCAACTCCCCAATCAGGAATTCACCAATAGCTAGTGATGAAGATCTACGACCTGCCGACCTAGGTTTCCTTCTTTCTTTCATTCATTTTGTTTTTTTTATTTAGTTTATTTTGGGCTTAGATCGAGAATGAGCTATACAATAAAATTTATTTTTTGGTGGCCTATTAGAATGAGTGGGCCTAAAGTTTTAGCTTATTTGTTTAAGCTGTTGAGACGCTCCTGTATGTGTAAATCCATTCACTTATTATCTGTTGTCAACCTATCATTTATTTGCATATATGTAACTCTTCATAGTGATTATTCAATTTCAAATTTATCATATATATACATGTATGTTAATTTTTATGAGGGTTATCAGTTTACAAATTAATTCTCTTCTTATATATATATGTAAATCTTCTTAATCATCTATTTTTAAGTAAATGTTCATATTTTATAGTTTTCAAGAAAGAATTGAGATTCAATCAAAATGTGAGAAATGCTCATTTACAGGTCACATCTTCTAATTGTAACAAGCAATAAAAAGATAACCGACGATTTTAATTGGTATATGATAAAAAACTATATTCAAACATATATGTGTAAATTAAGAATCCGTGAAATAAATAAACATTCTTTCAATCTTTTTTAAGTTTAATTGATTCCTTTAAAATATCTATATCAACATGCAAACAAAAAACAAAATGCATTAATCTCACATATATTACATAAAAAATCATGAGATGAATATCAAAAGTAAGGCACTCTTGCAAATAACCTTTTTCTATTTCAAATAACCATCAAAATTAGAGGTGGCAAAAGAAGTCCAAAAATATGATTTTGGGTCATAATGGGTGTTTTAAAAATAGAGATGTGTTAGAATGGATTGAATAAAAAACACAAGGGGGTCAAGATGGGTTAAAAGATTTTTTGGAAAAAAATAAACATAGGTCAAGATGGGTTTTCAAAATTAGAGCTTCAAGTCACAATAAGTCAAGGTTTCTTTCACTCAAATTGATCACCTTCGTCGAGTTTCATCGCGCACCACCACCGCAACACCACCGAACCACCACCATACCACCACCAAACCACCACCACACCACCACTGGTCCACCGCACCACCACCGGTCCACCGCACCACCACCGGTCCACCGCATCTACAGCCTCCCACCTCCGTCAAGTTTTATCGTGCATCATCACCGCACCTATAGTCGGGCTCCGCATTAGTCTCCACATTCGTTGAGTTTCATCGCTCACCACCACCACACCTACGGTCGGGCCTCCGCTTCACCATCGCACCATCATCGTTGCTTTATTAAAGGTACCACCCTTTATAAATGAAGTCGTATATGTATCTTTTTGAGCTTGTATAAGCATTTGTCTATATGTGTTGTTGGATTGTAGAAAACTAGTAAAATAGTATTGGTTTTTTAAAAAAAATGATCCATCTTGACCCGAACTCATCCTGACCCGAACTCATCCTAACCCAAATCCATCCTGACCTTTTTTTCTAAATGACCTATCCTAACCCAAACCCATCCTGACCCAAATCCATCCTAACCTAACAACCAACCCAATCCAACCCACCCATTTTGCCACCTCTAATATGCTTGACTTTTGTAGCTTTAATCGCATTCATACATTTAAAGAATCACTCCAAATTTTCTTTGAATAATTTTTGTCGATAAAAACAAAACCTTTTACGTTGTCACTGTCTTCATCAACATCATCATATTCATTGTCTTCATCTGCGACTCATGTTCACTATCGTCATCTTCATTCTCTGCTCCTCGATTTTAACGGTACTATAGAAAAATGCACTCATCGTTTCCGTTGTCATCCCTAAAAGTGTAATCTATGAATCTCCATTATTCACAAAAGAAACAAAATTTTTATAGAATTTCTAATCGTTTGAAGTGGTGATGCTTGTTTCCATTATAAACATAGATTTTATGAGAGAGAGAAAAAAATTAAGCTAATTAGATGTTAAAAAAAAAAGGAAAGTATTGAAGACAAAGAGAAATAAAGGACTTGACTTTTTTATTTATTTGATTTCCCCGTAATACACTTTTTAATCTAATAAATTAGTCTTAAACTTATACATTATTACAAAAATACCACTTAATCTTTTAGCCATTGATTTAATGATCTAAAGATCAAGATTATTTCTCGCGATTCTGATGATATTTGTGAGTTCTGTGATGATCCTAATCTAGGGGAGGGTTCCATTGAAAACCATGTTATAAATGAAAACCATGAAAACCAAGGGTTACATATATGTAAGTACATGTTAAAAAGTATACAACTAATAGTTACGTATATGTAAGGGTTATGTATATGTACGTACATGTTAACAAGTGTACAATTAAAAGTTACGTACATATAACTCATACAAGTTACGTATACGTAAGTCGTTTTGTCATCATTGTCATTCTTTGGAGTTTAAACTAAATAATATATAATGAATTCAGAAAATAAAGTTAAATTTTACTTAAATATACTTTAAACAATAAAAAGGTCGAATCAAATTATAAATTATGTGATTGGGAAGTGGTGGTTTTCACGGTTTTCATTTATAAACATGGTTTTCATTTGATCTCTCCCCTCCTAATCTATATATATATATATATATATATATATATATATATATATATATATATATATATATATATATATATATATATATATTTGAAATCAGTTTGCATTATTATTCCACTTGAACTTTGGCATTTAAATCCAATAGAAAAACGTCAAAGAAAAAGAACGCATTCGAAGAGGCTGATGTGGTCGGGCCAATTACGATCGGTCCACTACCTCGTACGAAAAGAAATCAATACTCATTTTAGTGCCTCACCTTTTCTCCATTTTCATTAATTATTACTTTTTATATTTTTCATAACGGCTCTAGTCACATCTTATAATCTTACTTTTGAATTCTAATATTTTGTCTCTATACTGTAGGGTTGCAAATCAATCCGAGTGTTCAACGAATATTTTTAACCGTTTGGCGTAGCGAAGATTTATATTCGTTCGTTTAATAAAGAAACGAACCCGAACAAAAAAAATTTGTTCATTTAATTAAACAAGCGAACGGAAATGAACATGGGTGGGTCGTTTTTTTTTTCATTTATGTTCATAACCGTTCGATAGTGTGGTCATTTAATCATTTTGGTTCGTGTGTTTAGTTTTTGTTTGTGTTTATTTATTTAGAGGTTTTTGTATTGGTTTTAGCTTTTAAAATGTAACCCTACTTATAATATACGTCTCCTACAACATTTTCTATTTGACCATTTCAATTTTAGTTTATGTTAAATCTTGACAAACTTTTTAATTTTCAAGTTAATTATGTTTAGAAAAAATTATAGAAACATACTTTAAGTTTATATAAAATTGCAGTTATCATCATTTATGTTTAAAAAGCACGCTTAACGTCCTTTATGTAACAAATTTGTAACAAGTTACAACATTTTCATGGATGACCGTTAGTTTAGTCCGTTAAATCAAGTCATATGCTCTGCATGTGAGGACAATTTGGTCTTTATAACACAAAAGGACCATTTATGTAATTTAGTCGAATAAAAGAAAGTTCGAATTAACTTTTTAAAGAAAAAAACTCTCTCTCTCTCTCTCTCTCTCAACTTCTTTCTCTACTCTATTTCGTCTCTATCGTCTTCTCCTCCATTACCACCGGTTCCAAGATTCAAGGTGTAGCGGTTTTGCAGGCAATGTAGGTTATGCAGAAAAGTGAGTATTTTTTATCACTAAAAAACGTATAGTGTTGATATAAAAATCACAATATGTTTTTCATGTTTTTAACTCATTGTGTAATTTCGTGAGGTTATTATGTAATCTTCTGAATTAACGAGAATTACGCAATTATCTGACACAATGAACTGAAAACATAAAAAGTTTATATTTTTCAGTATTGTGCTATTCAAAAATCATCATTAAAAAAAACTCATTGCATAACATAATGGTCAACATTAGATACAATTGATAACACAATGAGCAGCACTAGACTTAACGATTAGCAAGAAACACAATAAGCTGTTTGACGAGGATTACACAATAACACGATCAGTATTACACAATAAACTGGAAAACGTAAAAAAACTACATTTTCAGTATTGTGTTATTTAAAAATTATTATTTTAGAAAAAACAATAGATTACACAATGATTAATATTAGACATAATTACCTGACGAATTTACACAATAAATTGATATTACATAATATTTTACGAATATTACACAATGAGCTGAAATAACGTGAAAAACACTTCGTTTTTATGTATTAACATTATATGTGTTTTAATGATAAAAACGTTTGTTTTTATCATGTCATTTTTTAATAAAGATAATGATTTATGTAAAGTTACGAGGATTTAAAAGAAATGTGAAACTTGAAAATGTGGATAAGATTAAAATACCATTAGTTTATCACTTAAAGTTTTAGTTATCTACTATAATGCCACTAAATTTTATAAACCTTTGAATTTAAAATCTGATGGATATAAACCATTCTCACTCTTTTTTAATAACTCCACCCAAAGAAAATTAAAGAGTGAAACTAACTACTCCTGAATGTTGCTTACGGTTCATAAGCTGCTAGGCAAAATTTAACCAAAACTAAAAGATTAAAATTGAAACTAAAACAAAAACTAGTAAAATTGAAATAATGAAACAAAAAATTATATTGAAAACGGAACAATAAGCATATTTGGCAAGACATTAAGGCGGGCTAATGGCAATTGGAGATAACAGGATATATAAGGGGGCACACGTACTAGGGTGTTAAATCATTGGGTATAAATCGATAAAATGCAGACCATTTGGTGTAATCTATAGTTGATTCGATAAAAATTGATGGGCAGATATTTAATTTTTTAAAATTTAATTAGTCGTGCTCTGTGAGAATATGTTATCAGATTTTAAAATATTTATTTACTAGTTTAGAAACTCGTGTAAAAACATTGGATGAATCAAAATATTAAATTAATAGTTAGTATTTAGTATTTATAAATTATAATATTTTTTTTAGATAAGATATGATTCGAATTATCTATAATTAAACTATCTTAAGTAATAATATTTTTTGTTAAGACTAAGTGTAGTGGTTGGCATTAATTTTTTAGTTATAATGACACCTATATGCCATATCAGTATAACTAATTTTATTAAATCCTATTTTAAATCAAATGTAGTGGTTTTAACTAAATGCAATGATTACTCAATTATATTTTATTTAATATTCAATAAATATAATCACTTTAATTAAATAAAATCATATAATAAAATACTATAACATTTGAAAAATATAAAAGTTATTAGAATAATAAATAAAATACGATATTTTAAACAAGAAAAAAAATAAGATACTTGAAATAAATAAGATAATAGAATATTTCAAATAAGCGACTACTCGTTGGCACAATATTTAGCATGGATTTCATTCTTCATTCGCTCGAATATAGCATGATCTTCGGCTGGTAAATTAGATAAAGTCTTTTTCGAGAAAAGCAAAATCTCTATCAATTTGTTGTTCTTTTCTAAACCCGAGTAAACGCTCAATTTTAGAATCCAAGCTTTGTATGTGATATATTAGCTCGGAATTTATTTTAGTCGGAGCGGATGATAAGGATCGGGCCTTAGCCTTTGTATTTGTTTTATCTCTACCAATCAGGCAAACTGATTTGTTAGGAAGATCAAAATCAAGCTCGTCATTGGTGTCGTTTAAATTTATTTGGGAACGAACATCCGAGTAGCCTTGTGAAGAGTTTGCTTCGTTGGTGCTCGGTTTTTTCGCTCTTTGAGTCGAGCCACAGACATTTGGCAGTGGAACGAGATGCCACCTCGTCGGATTTCTCTAACTCCCATGCGCCTCCGCACGACCCCTTTCTAGTGGTGGCCGTCGTCTACGCGGTTCCGGTCGTGACGTTTGAACATGCTCGACTAAAAGTTTTACCCCACACGAACACCTTTAATAATTACCGTTTTATCAACCTCTCAATAATCTAAATTGTTGGGTATTCTAAAAAAATATAAGAAGAAAATTATAAATTTAATTATCAAAAAGTATAATTGAAATTATTAAAAAGTTTAAAATACACGTATATATAAACAAATGTGAGAATGGCGCCGTTAACATGTTAACGTGAATGTAAATGGCGCTCCATTTTAATATTATTGTAGTGGCTTTGGCTGCTTGTAGCCTTGCCACATCACTGTGTTTAACCTTCAATTAATTCCCACTACGTTGAGTCTAACATCTCGTCTTTATAAAAGTTTTGATTAAAAAGGATTTTTAAACATTCTGACTTTTTTTATAATTTGTTTTAAGCCTCATCTTTATTTAAAAAAAGTTCTCTTTATTAAAAATATCATCTTTATTTATTTTTAAAGACAATATATTTTTTAATAAAAATATATTTTATGATTTGAAAAAAATATAAATAAGATTTTTAGCATTTAATATGATCTTTAAAGAGTGTAAGAAGATGACATATGACATTGATGGTGTGAGAATATGACAAGCGGTAAAATTTTATGTTGTTTTATTAGTATAGATTTATTGGCATCCTCTATAACATATACTAATAAACTATTAAATATTTAGATATGTTAATCGACGCCTATACCTAGATAACATAAAATAACTTAAGTCCCATAAAATTTTGGATTCTAAACGCTACCTGACACACCTAAGGCCGACAATATCATCTATTTGGTATGGATAAGAGCCTTCACAGTGAATCCATCGTCCTTAACATTATAATTTAACTAAAAGTCATTATCCACTAAATTTATATCTCATTTTTCATAAACCTTCCACATCTAATTTTATATTTTTATCTTTATTCTACTCACAAACACTTATTTTAATACTTTTTAATATCTTTCATGCACTCATAAAAAATGATAGATAATGAATAGTAACCCTTTAAATTTTGTTGGTTACTATTGCAATTTTTTATAATTTGATGACAGTGTTTAGAGATGATGAATTTAATGGAGAGGTGTTTTTAATTATTTATTTAAATTTTAATAATAAAATAGAGTTGATAAATCTATTGTGAACGGTCTTAACACGATAATGAAGAATTTTCGCTACATAAGAACATAGTACAACTACATACGTCGGTGTAGTTCACTCAAAAGACATCATATTTGGGCCGGTAAGATTTAGGAGTTTAATGGACCAAGGCCCAAAATTCTCCTTCAGTTTACAACTTTACTTTTCAATTTCCAAAATCCAAATAATTGTTATTTGTTATATCCATATAGTCATGTCAATAAAGTTTATAACTTCAAATTTAAGGAAATCATGTTATATCCATATAGTCATGTCATTAAAGTTATGACTTTAAAAGACGTCACCGACAATATATGGTTTTTTTATAATTAAAGTTTATGACTTCAAATTTAAGGAAATCATGAAAATAATTGTTATATCCATATAGTCAAGTCAAAACCATTTTACTAAAACTTCCATGACTCTCGACTCTAAGAAGATCGTTATACCCTATATGACACTATACGTGAGCATTAGTCACACATGAACTTTTACTTCTATGCTAAAGACCAAATATAAATTTAGTGATATACATATGCAACGTTTCATGCCCAAACCATAGTTGCATTGGATGGATTAAGAAAGGAGCATTTAGGGTAGATGTGAACAAAAAAACCGGGTCCATACCCGACCCGGCATACCCGAACCGGACCCGGGTCCGGGTACAACCCGATACCGGGTGTACCCGATTCGTACCCGGAAAAAAACCGGGGGGTTGTACCCGGTTTGGGGTTTTTGGGATTTTCAAGAACCGGATCCGACCCGGACCCGGACCCGAACCGGTTGAACCCGGGTTGGACCCGGTTTCGACCTTTTTTTTTTTTAAGTAGCCGTATTTAACGGCTATATAGCCGTTGGGGACCAAATTTGACCGTTTTTTTTGTTGTTTTTGCCCCTAAAATAAGTATAAATAGGTGTGGTTTGATATGGTAAGATACCCAAGTTTCAAACATAAAAAAACATACACAAAAAACGCAAACAATACTCTCGTTTACTCTCGTTTACTCACAAATCTCAATATGGCTCACTCTCAATCTTCCGTTGGTCAAGGTTCATCGAACTCTCCAACCGTCGTTCGTGTTCTTCCACACAATCGTAACATGGATGTTTGGTGCAATTGGGATATGGTTGAGTTGAGTGACGGATCTGTAAAGGCTCGTTGCAAGTTTTGTGGAGCTTTACTTGCTAAAGATTCTAACACGACTTTAAACAAACACATTAGCAAGAAGTTTTGTAAGTCGTTGAAAAATAATCCGGATTCGCAACAAACACAATTGAGTGGAGACGGTGGAATCTTTAATTACAATGTTAATGAGTTCGAGATTGAATGGCAAAGTTCGTGATTCAAGAAGCTTTGCCTTTCAATCACTTTGACAACCCTCGGTTAACCAACTTAATTCGAGAGACGCTTCAACCTCGTTACACTCACGTAAGTCGTACTACACTTAGACGTTATTGTTTAAAATTATGGAAGCAAGCAAAAAATGATTTAATTGTATTATTTGAAAATATAAATACCGGTGTAAACTTAACTAGTGACATTTGGTCGGCGCCACACGGTTCGCCCGAATCGTACCTTTACGTCACTGCTCATTGGGTAGATCCTAGTTCATGGCAATTGATGAAACGTACGATTGCATTTGATCTATTTTCGTATCCACACACCGGAGAGTTTTTATTTTACTTTTTGGATAATGTAATAACTACTTTTAATTTACAAAATAAAATATTTTCAATGGCATTTGATAACGCTTCCAACAACACAACCGCGGTTGAAAAATTAAAATTAAAATATCTTCCGATTGCAAACGGTGATTTTTTTCATACTCGTTGTGTTGCATATATTATTAATTTAGTAGTACAAGATGGTCTATCTGTACCATTTGTTGATAGCTTTATAAAAGTTTTTCGATTTATGTTACACGACGTTTTTAAAAAAAGTAGAAAAAGATATCAAGATTATAAACAACTTTGTAAAGATACAGAATCTAGATTTTTAGAGCCTAATTGGGATGTACCTACTAGGTGGAATTCGACTTGTCATATGTTTGATTGTGCTTTAAAACAAAAAGGCACTTTAAAAACTTTTCATAATAGTCTTTCGGATAATTGCGAAGCCGACCTGTTCCGGATTTGGGTTGAAAAAATATTGAACATTTATCCGAATTTCTTGAGGTGTTTAAAAACTCAACTACAAAATTATCGGGAGTTTATCGATGCTTAAAGAATTATATTTCATAGCTTTGAATTTTAAAAATTTTCAAAATAAAAATAATATGTTTAGAGAAATGATAGAACCAATGAAAGACAAGTTTAAAAAATATTTTCTTGAGTTACCACTCGTTTTTACTTGTGCCGTTGCTTTAAATCCTTTTTTAAATGTAGCGGGGGTAGAATGTTTAATAGACGAGATAAATGACAATTTGGATATACATGACGAAAACCCTAATTTTTCAACCAAGACGAAAACCCTAATTTTTCAACAATTTGGATATACATGACGAAAACTCCGGAAGCGGTGGAGATATGCATCTGTTTAAAATACCACTTAGACGCGATGGATCGTATACAAGACAAAACAAATCTTGAAGACGAAATTGCAATCGAATCTAAAGTACACGATGAAGATGTAGAAGAAGGAGTATCTTCTGGTATATCCGACGAAGAATTAGCATTTGATGAAGCCTCTCGAAGAAAATAGTCGATTAGTTAAATAAAAATTTTATATTATTTTTTATTGATTCGTTAATGTATTTTTTAAGTTGTTTTAATAAATAAATAATAAATTAATGAGTTATAGATGTTTTTTTAATGTTGTTATAATAATAATAATAATAATAATAATAATAATAATAATAATAATAATAATAATAATAATAATAATAATAATAATAATAATAATAATAATAATAATAATAATAATAATAATAATAATAATAATAAAAACCCGGTTGTACCCGGTTCTGGACCCAACCCGGTCCGGACCCGACCCTAACCGGGTAGGCCGGGTAGGGTATTACGGGTGACCAACCCGACCCGGGTTCGTACCCGGGTTCATCAATACCCGGGTTCCAAAAAAACCGGCCGGCCCGTACCCGGTTTGAACCCGGTTCCGGGTCCGGCCCAATACCCGGTTTGCCCATGTCTAATTTAGGGTAGTATGGACGTAAAGGCAATGAAATAAAACATACATTATTGAAAAATTCCCTCTATTTCTCATGAGAATGGTTGTATATGTAGACGTAGGATACTTTTAACCTGTTTCTTGAAACCACAGGTCGGATAAAACCATAACAAAGCGAATCCGAAGCATGTGTCGCACATCCAAGGAACGATATTTATCATCAATCCTAGCCGTTGATATAACACACATTTGATCGTATGAAGGGTAGGGCACACTTGCGTAACAAACTCTTTGGGACCGCTCCTATCATCATACATGACAAATTATACCTACATCATGAAACACCATAAATACAAGGTGTAACCTCTTGGTCCTAAAGGCGCGATTGGGTTGGTAAAGGAGAGATGGTAACATTAGAAATGTTTAAGTGTCATAGATTGTAAGCTGTGGCGAACCATTGTGGAAATCAAAAGCGAGACGAAGTGAAAAGGTGTCCGAAAGTGACTCAAACTTAAATTAATCATATCTCGAGCTAGAAAAAGAGTTACGGAACTCATAATATATGAAAATGGCGTGTCTCAACTAGAAGAATCTGATGGGGTTCATAGCGGACTGTTATGCTACCAGGTTAGTGACTAATTGTCACTTTGCCTCTTGTTGTATTTATTGATTGCAATAAAATTTATAAAACAATAGCAATAACAGATCGATACTAAGTGTTACAAAAACTGGATTTCACTATCCAAATCCGAAATTTCTGATCTAACTTTGATATCCAAAGTTTTTATTAAAATATCCAAAATACCTGAAAATATCCGAAATATTTAGTTAATATTTAATATTTTTATATTTTTATAAAAATAATTTGGATATTTCGGATATCCGAAATATCCAAAAATTCTCAAAATCACTATCCGAATTGAAATTTCGGATATCTGAATCAAAAATTCGGATATTTTTAACACCTCTAGTGTTAGTCGCCAACAAACCACTAAACTAAGTTTGTGGGTTCTCCAGATAGCGTGACACTCAAATTACCTTGGGTAATATGTGCGCTTAGACGGATCTGATCTAGGTAGGAGTGCCTCACTCAAGGAAATTGACCATTTTGCTATATTGATGTCGAACTTAAAGGGGCATATATGTTATCATGCACTAACTTTGAATGGTTGTAGTTGTTAGTGAGAAATGGTTTGTTAAGCAATTTGCTTGTGTGTATCTTTATCCATTTTGATGTTGACTTTGGAGTGTCGGTAATGACTCACTAACAACATTGTTGTTGATGTGTTTTAGCTCGTGATGCAGGTTGTGTAAAGCTAGGTTAAGGAAACTTAGCGGCTTAGTTTGAATAAGATCTTCATCTAGAAGATTTGGACTGGATTATACCTTCCTGGGGCAGTGTAATCGACTTAAAATTTTGTAGTTTAAACGCAACGTACGCGTGAAATTATGTAACACTATTAAGTGTCGAGTAATTATGGTCTTGAATGTTTAAGTATTCCGTTGTGTTATTCCATGTTTGTGGTACAAGAGGTCATGTTCATGGTTTGGGGTATGACACAAGATATGGAGGATTGATTTCCCATGCATAAATTACTTACCCAAGCTCTCCTTTTCTCTTTACTTCATTTTATCTCCAATACCTAGTACTTATTCTTATGTCGAAATTGCCACAGTAGACTTCCTTCTTTTATGGCGCCTTAACTGGTGTTGTTTGAGTGTGTGTGGGTCTTAGTTGAAGGAACATGGTTGGTAAATCGAAGCTCAAGTTGATTCATCCTATTCCGTGGGGTACTCGCTTAGTTATGGGCGGCTTTATGCGGTAAGTTTCTATGCTTGGGCCTTGGGGTCTCAAATTATTAGGGTCTACAATTTTATAAAAAAACTATACACGTAGTTTAATTCATATGTTTTTTTTCTCTAAAAATGCTCAATTCTAATACTATCTCACTAATAGAATTTTGAGCCTAAATTATGTTTATATGCATAGTCCAATTCATACTTTGGCAAACCTCCTTTTTACCTCCACGGCCTCATTCACAAGAAATCCTAAATATGTCATAGTTTATAATGAGAAAATCTGAAAAAAAAACCCAAGCCTTTGATTTGTCTTTAACTCTCAAAATGATCGAGTTACCCCTAGTCATAGGTCTAATTTTTTGACCTAACCTTGTTAGCAGATGAGTTGCACTTATATAAATAGCGAGCGACATGAGTCGTTGGTGAGGGAGAAATAAAAATTTACTAATCCATAGGTCACACTTTAGTTATAAGAGATGTTCTCTATATCTCTAGAAGTATATAGTATTTGTTAGCAGAAAAGTTTAAGATGAATAATCTGTACATGTCGGATGCATAAGCTTATTAAGCAAATAGATGGTAGTTCACATATATAAGAGTTGCATCATTTGACCCTCACTAATGACTTAAACATTTGAAATCACACTTGCTGCATCAACTACATGATGTTTTATAGTGATATGTTTGACCTTAAAACTGCATTATCTTTATGTTATCAACTTAGCAAAAGATAACACCTATATGCTTCTAATCCAACCATTATATCTTTGCAAATAGTATGTTCTTTCTCAACATTATTGTGAACATGTTGTTTGACCATTAATCGCATGTTTAACCTAATGTTGTTTGAATGAGAGATATCGTGGAATAGTAATATGGGATATGATGTTTCTGACGACGATTATGAAACCTCATTCTTAACCTAACAATCATTGATCAACATTATGTTTTTGTAATCATGGTTGCATAGTGAAATGGGTCAACGCAATAATCGTTAATCGATATTATTTTAATTATAGAATCATGAGTAAATTTCATTTGTATAATAAGGTTGTTGAAATCATGAATAGTTATAGTTAATCAACATTATCTTATCGTAGTAAGTTATGTAATTCTTTTTTAATTTTAAGGTGAATTGGCTACTTCGACGAGTATATGTATCCTTGCTTTTTATACCTGATAAAACATAAAAACCACCAACAACAATATAAGATTTTGCAATGAAAGTTATAACTCAATATAGACCTTCAATTTGATTTATATACAAAGACATATCACCAAAATAAGCATCTTTCTAGGAGTGTTATAATCCTTTAATCATGTTATGATCATGTTAGAACCATTGCACCGAAATAACCTTGACTCATGTGATTACCTTGTCGCATATAAACTTTTCATCACGTATCATTAAAAGAAGGTCGTTATACTCTAGCTACGTGATACGTATGTGGGCTTCATACTGAACTCTTCTATGCTAACAACCAAATCTGAATCTAGTTATAAGATGAATCTTTTCACGTCCAAACCATTGCATACCTCCATTTTCAAGGAATAATGCATTTCATGCATTCTTCAGGTTACGCTAGGTTTGTAATATTGGACAGACTGAAGATGGATCGTTCGATGACTATGGACATAAGTATTGTAAAAAAACTTCCATCATATTTTGGTGAATGCCTAATTTCTCTAGGATTTCTTTAGCGAAAATTAAACATCTCCTCGTCAATGTAGCACATGAACTCATGGTTATTTTGACGAAATAAATGTGACAAATCCATAAAGGTATAACACTCACAAGAGAAAATGCTTATTGTCACAATTTTCCGTTAGATCCAATAAGACCTGTTTAGCAAAAAAATGCACTATGCATTTTTTTACTTTTTTATAATAATTAAAATTAGAAGTCTTGAATTTATCATTTCTCTTCTTGATACCTAAAACATATAACTGTCACACTCAAACCACCAAACCTAAGCGTTAAAGGTGTCGTTTTCATGTTTGATACTTGTGCTATCGCGTCGTCTGTAACATGTTAAACACGATAAAACACGATTTGCAAGCCCTAGATCTCATAAATCTTTAGGATTCATTCTTTTCAATGAAATGTGTAATGGGTTAATATGATTCAAACAAGTAGCAAATCCCCAATATGAATTGCTATCAGAGGTTAACACCACCCGAATCACTATATACGTCTATACTACATCATATTTAATTCGAAACAAAATTAAACATTATTCCATTTCACAAAAACAAAATATGTAAACAAAATACAGGTAGGAATGAAGGGATAACAAGCTGCAACAAAAAACACCTTCTCATCCCTTCTCTGCTTACCCACATTAACCATCATCTCAAACTCAACCGTGTCAAGTCACCGGATAGCCTTCTCATGCCGCGGTCTTGGCGGCAGTTTGGCGGAGCCAAGGGTGCTGCAAACACTGCTGTGCCGTTGGTCGTTTCTCTGGGTCAAAATCAAGAATAGGATTCAAGAACTCTGCAAACTCCCGAGCATCAGTTTCAGGAAACTTGAACTTGTCAATGAGTAAACGAGTCAATGACGAGTGTTTCAGTCTGCGGATCCTTTTGAGATCACCATGTCTGTCAAAGTAGTCTTTGGATCGACCCCCTCCAACGGCTATCTGTTTATATTATTTAACAAGAAACCAACAAGGAAAATGTTTAAAAGTTCTGATATTTACTGTTTAGACGAGTGTAGAGGGCGTTGAGTAATGGTTACCTTTCGAGGCATTTTTCCAAGAAGTTCCATCATTAGAGCAAGGTGGTCCTGCATCAGATCGTGCCACATAAGCGAATTGTTCCCCTAATAAATATTATGTGTGGTCCATGAAACTTGGACCATGTATTCATAGACAAGAAAAGGAAACCAGAGGTGGCGATGTCGGATTGTCGACCCATTCAGTTAAAAAAGTTAATACATTTTATGTTATGTCCGTAACAGGTATACAATAAATAACTACAAAGTAAACGGGTCAAGTCAAACGGGTCTATAATCTGCCAATGTGTACTTCTAACGCATAAATTCCAATTCATTTTATTAGAACAATTTTTTATCCATTCACTTATGAATGGCTTAATGCAGGTTATTATGTCTTATCACGAACAGTCAAATAGGTAAGATCAAAAACGGTTAAGTGAAAGTCACCCAAAGTGTATTTTTATTGTGTAAACGTTAACTATTATGAACAACTTAACAATATAGACAAAAAGTGCTCCAGGTATCATGATCCATACCCAATGGCCCGACCCGCCCGTTTTTCCCCAAATTTCATGGAAAATGTAATACCTCATCTTCACTGAACCCTGGTCCGGGCTTGGGAGCAAACATCATTTCACCAGTAGCAAGTTCAAAAGCAGTGCAAGCAAATGACCACATATCAACTGGGAATGAGTAGCCCGATTGCAGTATAACTTCGGGAGCTCGATACTGTCTCGTTTGAATTTCTTCTGCAATTGGTTTATCTGCACAACATGCATTTCCCAAATCCACAATCTTGCACCTAAAATCGATACCATCAAGGCATCTTTCAGGCTTTGCCTCTGGTGCACCACCTCCTACACTACCTCTTCTTTCAGCTGCAATTTTAGCCACCGCTCTTCTCGCTCTCTGCTTCAGTTTTTTCTCAATCACATTGACTGCAGCTCCGCTGGTCAAACTTCCCTCGGGCCGTTCAAGAATGGGGGGTGTTTTCGACTTAATAGGGTCTTTTGATGGATTTACAGTTGAAACAAGAAGTATGTTTTCAGGTTTTAGGTCTGTGTGTAAAATATGAAGCTCTCTGTGCAAATAATCGAGCCCAGTTAGTATGCATCTGCATATCTCCCTTATCTTGTTCAAGTTAATGCCTTTATAACGGTTATATCTGATCAAGTGCAGTATGCTATCACCAAGAAACTCAAGAACCATACACAAATGCTGTCCATTCGGGCCCCTATGTTTGAAGTGATCCACTAATTGCACAACGCATTTTTCATTCTTCGGGTCATTTTCAGTTATCGTAGAAAGAATCTCGATTTCATGAAGCGCAGCTTGCACAAATTCTGGTGCGCTTTTCTGGATCTTGAGTGCAACATATTTCTACAAATGAATCAACCAAAATAACTACATAAGAGCATTCACATTGATCAAAGATTCAAAGACTTATCTTCTTATGTTCATTAATCCTGTAAACACTACCTATATCACATTGATCAAAGACAAATGAAACCCATCTGCAAACATCAATAAAGAACAATTCTTGCAGCACAGAACCGTAAATCATACGAAAACGATCCACCCGTATGTCTAATTACCATAAAAACTAACAACAGATATGCACATTTGAGCAAATGATCCACATTATACAATTTCCATATACAAATGACTTTATTATCCCTGAATTAGGTAACAAACTGCATCTGGATCACGGATCTAAACAACTCAAACTTCAAAACACAAGTGATCAAACCTAAAACAACAACACAAATCGGAAGAACATCATTAAACACTTACTGATGTTTGTGTATCGTACGCAAGCCAAACGGTGGAGAATTGACCCCACCCAAGCTTCCGTTGGGCGATGAACCGACCACCGGCGAATGAATCACCGACTCTGACGGCGTGGTAGCCTCCTTTCCTGTAGGAATCGAAGTCTTCATCTTCTTCAGAGGCCGATGACGATGAACAGGACATGATCGATTGATTGGTTGATTGGTGGATTAATGGGTTGATTGATGGTTGATAGTATGTTGAATTGAGATTATTGGAGGTGGGTGTTTATGAATTTGCAGAAAAATTGGGAAAGTAGTGGCCTTGAATCGAAATCTTGCTCCACTTTTTGCTCGTTGTTGAAATGTTTTGGTTCAATCAAAGGTCTCGCCTTTTTCAAGTTTGGTTGATGAAGGGGTTGTGTTACCTTTCCAAACTTGCCCCTCTAAATCTTTGTTTACACATATTAATGAGAGTTTTTGTTTTTTTAACGAATCCTAATGCCGGTATAAACTATGAGGAGACATGTTACCATCAAGATAAATGGACATTTTCTAAAGTTGTTGATAAAGTTGTATTATATCAACGATAAGAAGTTTTATAAGGTCAAGTGATCGTAAGGCACTTATATGATTCTAAACTACTTTTAAAACGTTTTGAATTTGGCTTTTTTATGTAGTCATTCACTTTCTTAGTCTTTTGCATGACTAGGTCATTCAATTCCTGTCATTTTATTTTTCGCTCACTACATGCTTTACATGATAAGAGGCTTCGGGGAAAGAGATGCGCCAGTAGAGGGCTCGTTTGAAGACTTTCCGCTCATATCCCACTTTCGAGTAGATGCCCATTTTTTGATGCGGAAGCCCTAGCCATTGTTTGCTTCAGAAGACGAGGTAGAACATTTAGGTTGTTTACGTTAGTCCGGGGTGAAAACACTAGGAAGTGATTTAAGTAGAAGGTTGGAATGCGTATTAGCTTTTCATATTTATCATATTAGATGTTGAATTCTTATGACAACTAGAAATTAAGCATGCGTGATGCGATGATGATATTAACGTGATTAAATACACCAAATAAATGTATGAATTGCAGTGTATTGCAGTGATTCAGTTCAATAAATCAAAAGTAGATAAAATTGAAAGTAGGTAACTTATGATACCCAAAAAATACTCTGTTTTAATACAACATCGTTTTTAACAAAGTTATATCTGGATGCCAAGAAAAAAAACTAAAAACAACCACAGATTATTATTTGAATAAACAAATGTTATTGAAGAAAAATCAAATTAGTAAAAAAAATTAATAGGTTAAAAGTGACAATACGGGAGGCCAAGTTGAAGCATTAAGAATTTGAGGAATTAAGTTGAAAGCTTTGTGGGTTAAACTTAAAAGTTTATAAAGTTGAGGGGTCAAAGTTAAAAACATGTTAGGATAATAGTATTTTAAAATAATAAAACACCAATATAATAATTGATATGTGTAAGATGTTAGTATATGCTATAAAAGTTGGAATAATAAAGTATAAAACACCAAAAACAATCCTCATTGTGTGACATAGAGCGGTTGGAAAAAAGTAAAAGAAAGAGAGAGATGGTGGAAAGTGGGTTTCGAACCCCCAAGATAGTGAGTGGGTCACCCAAGGAGCAACTAAACAACCCATCTTAACTTTCAAGTTTCAACTAAGTTTCATTCTCAATTAAAAATATATAAATTAAAGTAGCCTAAGTTTTAAGAAAGTTTTACATCTACCAACATTTCTATTTGTGATATAGCAAATTAGTTTGAGATCATGTTATCGTTAAACGACACTTTAAAAACGGCTACTTATTGCTAGCTAGAGATACTATTTTGAATCTATCACAGTTACAACAATATGCATACGTGTTTTTACGATTATCATAATTTTATATTAAACACTAGTTTTCTATATAGCAACCATCCATATGCATATTCAAGTTTCTTGATTGATATCACTTGCCCCATGTGTATTTCTTCATTGTCAATCTATAATGAGGTGCCATCGTATAGGTGCTTCATAGATTGTAAAATATTGTTACTACATACAATTTAAAGGATAAACAAACAAATACCTTCCACAAAAATGAACTAGATCAGATACATAATTGTACAAATCCGGTTATTGTAACAACTAATACAAGCCTTAAATCATGTGAATTTAGTTCTATATTAAACTTGTCTGGCTCAAGTGGTTCACAATAATGAACCAAGATCGAACCCAAAGGTACATTATCCTTGACTATCCACAAACATCTAATATCACAAGCAAATAAATAATAGAGTGAAATGATCATTTTACCTTTTTAAGTAGGGGTGCAAATGAGTTGACCTGCTCGCGAGCTACTTGAGCTCGAATCGATAAAAAGCTTGAAACGAGTTGAGCTTTATCGAGTCCGAGCTTGAAAAAAAACTCATTTAATTATCAAGCCCAAGCCCGAGCTTCACGTATCGAGCTCGAACCGGATCGCAAGCCTAAACAAGCTTTTTACTTATATATGCTTTATTTGATTTATTAAATATATTACATAAATAATTTTTATCTATACAATATATAAAGCATATGAGAAGTGTATTTTAGGATACCATAAAATTAAAAATAATTATTTTACTCAATGCAAAAAATACAACCACTTTTGAGGGTAAAACAGTATTTTTAACATTATTTACAGATTACCCTTTACAATTAGTTACATAATAACCTTACACTTGTTGTAACTTACATAAAATTTTACACTATCTACCCATAAACCAAAAAACTTAATTTGTTTTAAGATTTTAGTTATATCTTTTAATCTATTATGTTTAAAAACTTTTTGAGACTACAATTGTAACCAGTGTATTTTTTAAACGTTTTGGTGTAAATTTTTTGTTGAACCAATCTGTATATTGTGAGGTACAATAACTTAATGCGTAAATGTACAAGTCGTCATGCAAAAACCACTTATCTGGTGTTTTAAATTTTAGCTTAAAAAATATAATAGACTTTTGTAAAAGTATTATAAGAATAACAAAAATTAGAAACATGTATCGGATGTAAAATGTCGTCCCGTCGCATTGCGCGGGCACCCTTCTAATTATATATACATTATGAAAGCTATTAAATAATATGTATAATGTTATATATAAAATGTATAATTATAAATATATATCAAAATTAAATATAAAAAATTTAAAAATAATAAATAAATAATATACGAGCCGAGCTCGAGGTTTAAAAATAAAACCAAGCTCGAGCTCAAGCTTTCTTAAGTCAAAACAAACCGAGCTTGAGCCTATACGAGCTTAGGCTCGACTATGTTGCTCAGCTCGTTTTCACCCCTATTTTTAAGCATGGGTAGCCAAAAGCACATCAAAAACAATATCTTTGGTTTCTTCACCAAATGCTCCAAAAGATGAAAACATTAAAAACAATGAAAGCAACAACTGTTATACTCTTTTAACACTTTACCAAAACTTGTTCATGCCTTCCATCTCTGATTCTAGTTACAATGGCATAACGATCAATTCAAACGCGTAAACCATCACACAAGTTCTATACAAGAACACAGAACACAGAATACCACCAAATGCCAGTAAAAACTGGTCTAGAATTCAAGTATATCATCCCTTCTTCCACCATAACCACACCCATGGCTCCGATATCTACTATGTCTTAAAGGGGCTTAAATGTGTCAAAGTTGGAGTTGTATTCAACCCTATTGGCTAATTGAAATGGGAAACACGCTCAGATGTAGAATGTTTTGGGTGATAACCATATAATGCTAGGGTTTGTGAATGAGTTGATGTTGATAGGATGATATCATATTGAATATTTTTACCAACGTATCAGAGACGATAATTGGGTAGCTTACGCAAAATCCAGCTTGTGAAAGGACATTCATGATGCAACAGCAACAACGAACCCAAGATCACCACAGGATATGATTTTGGAGAAGCCGTTTAGTTAAACAGGTCGACCCGTTTAGTTAAACAGGTCTACTCATTAACCCGCGTATGACCTTTTAACTCATTTTGTTATGACCCGCCAACCAATTAATATGTTTACAACTCGATTATTACTAGCCAACCCACTAACCCATTTGACGCATTTAGTTAAATGGGTTAAGTAAATCATGTTCAGGTTACATCAACACCAACTTCAAGAGCGAACAGGTGGTCACGTAAACTCAGGTGCAACCACCCGCCTAAGCGTGGCAGATCAGAGATTAGTATTCCATCTCGACCTCATTTTACAAATCAAACTTTCTAAAATGTTTGACTCGTTACACAACCTGACCCACCCATATTACCACTCATGGTATGTTGCATATCACTAGAGATGCTGAGAGTGATGACCACAAGCAGAACCAAGAGTTATGAAACTAAAAGAAGATATCAAGCAATACCAGTGTAGAACTAGAAACCCAGCTTCAATAACTAAACAAGCACATTAAAAATGTTACCCGGTATTTAAAATAAATCCAAACGGTTACGAAATACATCATAATATGCGAGCGTAACGTCAGCGTATGAGAAACATAATAAACAAAACCAAAAAATCGGTTATTATTACTGCCTAGATCTAGACATGGCTCGCCTGGCTTCATCTGGAGTCGAAGGAAACAGCTCCACATAACGTGACCCGATTGTCAACCTATCTTTAGACATGGCTTGCTTTGCGACCTCGGCTGATTCAAACGTCACATACGCCTCTCCTGTCACCTTCCCATCTGGCCTGCAAGCAATGTGCACTTTCTCATCTGCAACTTTGAAATCTTTAAAAAACTCAACAATGTCAGCTTTCTCAACTGTGAACGGGAGCCCTCTTAACTTCAGTATTTCAGTGTATTCCATTTGATCCTTGTCTTTCACTTTCTTTGACCGAGACCGTGGTGGACTTCCACGGTAAGTGTTCTCATGATAACCACCATCGTATCCGACCTCAGATGCCACAGCATTGTAATACTCCTGTTTCTTGCACTTGAAAACTTCAACATACCTCCGCCCCATATTTTGGCGGTTTTTCTGTACCGCGATATCCGTCTGCACAGGTCGTGAGAAGACTACAAAAGCCTCACCAGAAAACCTGCCACCTTTGTTGACAAGCAGCACGTCAACTATCTCCAGCCCTGAGAAGAACTTGAAGATGTCGACATCTGTGCAGTTAAATGGCAAGCCACGCAGGCGGACACCTGGAAATGTTGCAGGCGGGAATCCACCAGTGTGGTCGTATGGGTTGTAACCGCCACTTGAACCGCTGCTCACTGCGAAGTAGGGATTGGATTCCATCATTCTTGGTCTCTTTGAGCCGATCTCGTACCCATCTGAATACCCCCCGCTCCCATACATTCCCCTATAATTATTCATACCCAAGGAAAAAAGTCCCCACTCAACCTTGTTAATAAAACCAAACCCAACCCAGGTTTTTCTATAACAATGTTTTTTTTATTTTATCTTATTGATTATGAAAACACATTCTCACCACAGAGTAATTTGATTCTTTAAAATTAAGCATTTTAATCAACAAAAGAGAATATAAGCATAAATAACAACACAGACCAAGACAGGCATCTAATCACATTCATATTAACAAGTTTGAAACAGTCAACATGCTGCACCACATAGGGATTTCCCTTTAATTTCTTCCAATGCAAGATTTATTTGAAGTTGTCAAGAAAGTTGCCCAAGGAAATGGCACACTAAATATTTCTAATCATTTTTTCCCCTAGAAGGAACAACCATTTCAAACAACAAAGAAGTAATAACTGCATTTTTTGGAACTTTAGACAGAGAAAGGGGGACAGCTAGAAGTCCTGTTATGAAAAACTCCACAAGTAAACTGAGTTCCTATTCTACAAAACTTTTGAGAAAAATTTAACCGCCACGTTGTCCTTCTTTCAACAAAAGATCAGGCTTTGAATTATTCTGATTTGAGACTTAATCATCCAAACAAATAGATTTTAACATGCTAGCTGTTAGTAAACCCTACATGGTAATTTGCAATTAATCAGATAAATTATAGTCAGACAGCACACTCATAACCCTTGTAATTGCAGAAACTAAAAGCAAGGGGCAAGTATAGCTCAAAACTGGAAGTTAAGTAATACACAAAAAGATTGGTCGCTGTTTATTTTGCATTCTTGATCTGTTCTTGGTCATTATATGTGGTTTTTAAAAGAGTTATTTAAAAAAAGAGAAAATAAATGATCCCTTGAAAGAAATTAGGATAGATGGAAAATGTGACAAGAAATTAGAGATAAGGGTATGGTTTTTTTTAAAGATTTTGTTGAATAAAATGTCTTCTTCTTCCTGTTTACTTTCTCATCCTTCTCAATATAGTGACCATTGATGTCTCAACTGTAATTTTAGAACCATAAGTCTGTAATTCAAACATTCCTGACCTACAAACACCTCTTCCACACCCCAAGAATAAAAAAGGATTTCATTCTAATCAACATGCAAAAGCCCATGAAAATTAACCTGCTGATCAATCTAATGGCATTAGACCTCTGCTCGACATATCCTACTTCGACATGACAACAAAGTTCTTCTTCCCAATATATAACTTCAAAACATTAGATCGTACTAATCCCAAACAAATTCCTACTAACATTTTGGTCAATATTCATCATGAAATCCTCAAAATCCTTAACATGTTACCACACAAACACTAGGTGAAAATACCAGGACAAAATTCTCGAATATCTCCCCTTAAATTTCGAGTTTTTTCATGGTGAATTTCAATTATATTGAAATGAAACCAATTAAAAAGACAAAATTTTCCACCTTGAAGCAAACCTTCAAAATCATGATTAAACAATTTATAAAACAAATAGAGCTAAAAGGATTAAGGGAACGTGCAAACAATCCGACGCAGAAACGCATAATATTCAATCAAACAAATTTAACACATAAGCGCAATCAAATTCGATTATATAACAAAAAGAACGATGAACGTTATTCAGATAACTTACCCCCTCGATCCGTACATCTCTCCGGTGGTTCTGAGATGATGCTTGAATTGAAGAACAGATGGATAGATATCAAATCGGAGTTGATCCGCGGATGTTGACGATGAAAACCCTAGCTAGGGTTAGGGACGACTAAGGAAGGTTTGAGGGTCTGTAATCAGGTGATATGTTTCTTGTAGCATGCACGGTGTTTAACACCGTGTCTATAAAGTGAGTAGCTCGTAACTCGCTCGGAGTTCACTCGAAAATAACTCGTAAATAGTTTTCTTGAAATCAGTTTGGTTTATAGATAAGTTAAACTGACTCGGCTTGGTTTGTAACTGAACCAAATTTATGTCATAACTTTTAAATAAATCATAAACATATGATCAATTTAATATTTTTTAATATAAAAAAACATAAGTATAAAAATATAGAAAAGTATTATATTTTAAAAAATAAAACAAGTTGGCTAGCGAGCCTGCTTGGCTATGCTCGTATATAAAACAGCCGAGCCCGAGCTGACATTTTAGGATCGTAAAGATAAACGAGCCGACTCCGCTCTGCTCGGCTCATTTACAGCACTAGTAGCATGAATTTTCCCGTTTTTCATAAAATGCAATGTTTTGAAAAGCTAATTTGTCGTTCTTAGGGTGCACGGTCACCTTCGGGTACCCCTGTCCGGGTACTAAACCCGGTCGGCAACATTGCCGCCTCCATCTTAGGTAGCCAAATCAGGGACCAAATTTAAGTATTGGAAACTGATGAAAGGAGCGTCGATCGTACCGTTGAATATTAGTAATATTACCATTTAAAAGTTCTAGGGCAGTTTAGGATTCCATTGTTAGTGATTTTAGTATTAGTTTAAAAATAACATGACTAACACATAATTGATGGAGCTTTAGGATGGTGAGTTTGGTGAAAGGGTTGCACCTAGGGGTGTTCAAAAATATACGAATCCGAAACCGAATCCGAAATATCCGAAAATTCGAATTTTGGATATCCAAAATTTTGGATTCGGATAGTGACTTTGAGAATTTTCGGATATTTTGGATATCTGAAATATCCGAACTATCCGAAATATTTTTATAAAGAATCAAAGATATTAAATATTATTAAATATTTCGGATATTTTCAAATATTTTGGATATTTTAATAAAAACTTCGGATATCAAAAAAGTTTCAATAAAAATTATTATATTTTTATAAAATTTATTAAATAATACAATTTTTTTTAAAATTCGGATATCCGATAATGAAATCCATTATCCAAAATTTTTGGATATCCGAAATTCGGATATCCGAATTTGAACACCCCTAGTTGCACCCGTCCCAACCTTAGGTCATGGGTGTGGTCTCACATCTTTTCATTCTATATAGGCCTTACATCACCCCTTCATGCTTTCATTTTCTTTCATTTCACTTCACCCACTTATTAAACTAAAAAAATAACCTCATCTTTTTCACACTCATTTTTTCAAGTTAAATAATTAATAACTAGGGTTGTAAATAAACAGTATGTTCAGTAAATAGTTCGTGAATCGTTCGGTGGAGTTCGTTTATGTTCGTTCGTTTAATAAATGAACGAACACGAACAAGAAAATTTCATTCGGTTAGTTAAATAAACGAACATGAATAGAGGCTGCGTTTGTTCGTTTGTGTTCGTTTATTTAAAGGTTATGTTTGAGATAATTATGTTAATTACTTATTTTATATTTGGTGGATATTACATAATTTTTGTGATTTTAATAATAAAATCAATATATGATTGTTTGTATTTATTTGTCTTAGAAAAGTTCGTTGTGTTCATTAATGTTCATGAATATTTGTGTGTGTTTGCTTGCCTTTGTTTGCGTTCATGAACAGATTTATTTCCTTTGAATGAAAATGATGAGAGAAAAAATATGATTATTAAACCAACCACTAACATCAAGTAGGACTTACGAAACATTTATATAAACCTATAAATTACCTTCACCATATGACAAGTTACTTTATAAATTTACACGACTTCAAAATCATATCAATCTAAACAGGTACTTATCATGTTTAAACTTAAGTCTACTTAAATTTTTTTTCTCTTATCACAAAACTACAACTCAAATGACACCACCAATCACTTATTTGTTGTGTTTAATAAAGAGTTCCACATACTATTTGGATGTTTCAAAGTATTCTTTAATTTTCAATCCCAATTACCACAAAAAGTATGCATGACATTCTTTTAGAACCACTTTTAAAAATTTAAAAAGTAACTAGTCTTGAAACTACATATAAAGTTGCTATCATACGATTAAGTCATGAAAATAAACTTTCATAAAAAAAGATAAAACTTTATACATCAGATCGAAATTACCAACACTCTCCTAAACGCCTAAAGCACAAGGATTACCTTTTTCAAAAAAAGAGCTACTACTTGACAACATGAGAGAAATACAAGGAGTTGAAAGCAAAACAAACCCCTTGATCACACTGTCACAAAACAATATCAATGAAAATCACACACATTTAAAAGCTGAAACAGAGTGTGTGTGTGTGTGTGTTTCTCTCTCATCTTCTCCAAGTGACTCACAAAACTCACCTCATGCAAAAGCAAAACCCCTTCTTCCCCACCCTCACAACAAAACCCTCATGAACATATTATTATTATTATTATTATCATCATCATCATTACATACACCTTCACCTTCACCTTCATCTCTCCAATGGCGTCCACCATTCACCATTCTTCATCCCTCAAAGCTCTCGTCGTCTTCCGCAACCTCATCACCCCAGGTAAACCCAACATTCATATCTTCAAAACACTCATCTGATCATCTCATTCTCACCATTGCTACCCACAACCTTCATCTTCATCTTCACCTCACCTTTCGTGCTTTCTTGCATCTTGAGACGCTAAAAATCGCCAAAATCGTAACTTTCTCGTCACCCGATGCTGAATGCAGTTTCAATTTTCAAACCCTTGAACCAAAATCGTATCTTTCTGCGTTAATTGGATGATTTGTTCTGTAATTTGATGTAATCGATGTTGAATTTGTTGGTTGCAGAGCTGATTAGGACGGTGCATTTGTACGGATCGGAGGGGATTGGGGGAGATGTGGAGGTGGAGAGGGGATTTGTGTTTCGTAAGGAGACGGAGTATGAAGAGGAGATTGGGTTGTGTAAAGTGTTTACGGTTGAGAAGTTTGACGTTTCGTCGTATTTCGAAGGGCTTGTGAATGGTGTGTGGCTCTGCATTTTTGTTTTTGATGCTGATTGTTGGTCTTCTGCTGATATTGATCGGCTACCAACTGTTCTTACAGTTTCAAGGTGAATTCATTTTGTGCTGTTTTAAAATTGGTAACATTTGGTGTAGATTATAAGAAAGAAAGTAGTAATTGTTAATTACAGTGGATGTTTCTACCAAAATAGCAATGTAATGTTTTGAGTTATGGAAATAGCAGGGTTTGATATAATCAAAGAGTGAGCTTAGATTACTGCGATGCCTCGGGTTATGATCTTTGATCGTTTTTAGTGTTTAAGAATCTTGGTGTTTCAATCTGTAGTCTTCTGTGTTGTTCTTATTTGTTAGCTTAGTCAGCATGGTTAGATTTTGTTTTTGTTAATTGTATGGTTCTGGTGTTGGTTCATGTTCTGTATAATAATATGTTGACTATTTCAGAAAGAAAGTTTCAATCTTTATAAAGAATTGTGTCGAGTGTGTGTACTGGTTAGAACATTCTGGACCAGTTGTGTCAATGTATTTTACATGTGTGAATTGAGATTAAGTTTGATGTTAACAATTAAATCTATTTAGTGTCTCCCCAAACCTTATGTTGGTGATTCTTATGGTAAAGTGATGCCAGTCAGCACAAAGTTTGGAGTTTTAAACATACAAACAAGATTATTATCAACAATATGAAACTACGAAAGTGGAACTAATGTTGATTATAGCACCAGGTGATTTTACCAAAGATCATAGATGGGTCATGGGTGATTCAAACAGTTTGTGTTTAAAGTGTCTTGCTGATTGCTAGTTGCTACATATTTAGGTGTAAAAGCGTCTTGCTGATTGCTAGTTGCCACATGTTTATGTGTTAAAGCCTAAAGGTGTAGTTGTTGACTAGAGACTCAAAATCCTAAGTTTTTAACTCGTGTCTTGATTCACAAGGGTCATCATGCTAATATATCAAATATATATATGCACTTTGTTAAATCAAAATATAAATCAACATTAAATTGTATTTACTCGAATATTATATATTTGTTCATTACAACTTACAACTAAAATGCAGGTGTTTATGTGTTGGAATAATACATATAATATGTTTGAGAAGAAATAAAGCCATGTACTTTTTTAAAGTTTTCTTGTACTGTTGTACACCATCTTACTCTTTAAGTTCTTCTCCTTAAATAGTTAAAACTAATTCTTACATACTCTGTCAATGTTAATCTCATGTTCAAGCTACATGTTTAGCAACTTCATAATATGTTTACTTGAAACCTTAATTCCTATCCTATTACAAATAAACAGTCAGTGTGAAGCTATGAAAAAAGGTATCTGGTCTCAATCTTATCAAGGTGCAATAACCTTCAGAATTCAGATATATGTAAGCTGCAATTATTTTTAATTACAGAAAATATGTGATGTCAGTAGAAAGATTACTTGAATACAAGCTAAATTCAGTTCATGCAGAAAAGCATATGCTTTTTAATGTTATGCTACTGTTATACCCTTCATCATATCATGATTTGTGATTTTCAGGAATCCCAAGATGAAAGCAATCCCATCTTTGACTAATGACATCCAAACAATTACTCAGTTGAGCTGTGAAGTTAGAAAGATTGAACAATGTAACAGTGAATCCGAGGAAGCTAGTAAATGGAAAGAAGACAAAAACAATCGGTATAAGGGTCGTCACATGCCTGATGTTGATCTTAACTCTCTTCCTTACGGGTCATCAGAAAATGAAGAAAGTGATCAAAGTGTCACAGGTTTGATTTTACAACATATTGTCTTGTGATTGAACATCTTTTTCTTATACATGCTATTTTAATCTTCTGGAACATGTTGACTATAGTTAGTTTTTGGTCATCTCTGGTTAGTTTTTCATTAAAACATTACCTGTTTACAGCAGTACAGCACAACTTAGGTCTAAACTTTTACTTGCATTGTGGAATGTAATTTAACTGCCTAAGGGGCTGTTTGATTTGCTTCTGATCCAGTCAAAATGTCTGACCCATTGACCCGATCAGACATTTTGGCCGGTCAGCGTGTTTGATTATCATATTTTCGCGTCTGACCCGGTCCGACGCCACTGACCCATGTCTATTTTTCTTCTTACCCGGTCAGTTTTAAAACAAGTTCTTACCCGGTCATCACCTTCTGACCGAGTAAGAGAAATCAAACAGCCCCTAACCATGGTTAACTCTGTTTCTAATCCAACAATTGTGTGATTATACAGATGCTTCTTGGAAGAAAAAAAAGAGGGCAGCAACTAAAGACATAGCTAGCCTCGGTTTAGAAGATCTAGCAAAATACTTTGATGTTCCCATCATCGAAGCATCAAAAAACTTGAAAGTTGGACTCACAGTTCTCAAGAAAAAATGCCGTGAGTTTGGCATTCCCCGTTGGCCTCATAGGAAAATCAAATCACTAGACGGTCTCATTTCCGATCTCCAGGTCCCTCCATAAAAATCTGAAATTTTTTTATAACATTTATAAATTCTAGTTTTATGAAACAAAAACCAACTTTTTTGACCATCTTAATAGTTCATTCTTGTAAGGTCTTTGTTTAGCATATTTTAAGATTATAGTTGGTTAAAATGTGAGTGACATGCAGGAAGAGGTAAAACGACAGCAGGAGGAGGATGAAGGGGCGGCATTGGCAGTGGCACAGCGGCAAAAGATGATAGAAAGCGAGAAGGAACGAATAGAGAAGAAGCCATTTATGGATATTCAGAGAGAGACCAAGAAATTCAGGCAAGACATATTTAAGAAAAGGCATAGAGCTAGAGTTCTTGAAAACCAATGCCGAACCTTGCCATTGTTTTAGCAGGGCATAAACCAGTTTTCATGTTCATCTTCATGTCATGCATCTAATCTAGACTTCTGAGGATCCAAATCTGCATCTTTGGTTCAAAATTTAGATCACCCTCATGATAAAGTGGACATTTGTTCTTTGTTATTCCTAAAGTTTTGATACCATCGTCGCGTTTTTTGTTTTTTTTTTCATGAGATTGGATGGTGGTGGCAAAATGTGTGGACTCTAAGGTAAGGGTGAGTAACAGCCTAACAGGTAGAATTTAGGAACATGTTCAATTGTTCATTTTAAGTGGGATGATGCCGGATCTCGGGGTTCACTTTGCGAAGTTATTGCTGTAAACCCCGAGATACTATTCATGAAGGATTCGCAAACCCTTTTGATTTTTTTTAAAATCATTTTAATACAAACATGAGATTGGTATTAAGGTGTACAGAAATATCCAAATCCAATCTGAATGAATGATCTGAAATTCCACACTCTTATTATCCGAAAATCTGAATATATGAACTTTAGATATCCGAATTTTTGGATTCCGTTTTGGATTAAAAAAAATGGAAAATTCTAGATAGTTTGGAAATTGAAGTATCGGAAAGTTTATATGTATTTAATTGTTTTTAATTGCTTTTATAATTTAAATGTAAGAAAATTCGAATCCCCAAAATATAATATTTACATGTATAACTAGTTTAGAAACTATGTATTACATTGGTCGAATAAAAAGAATATTTAACTAAATATTAAATAGTTAGTAATAAATATTTAGACATTAAAAAGAGAAGTTGGAATACAAACTTATTAATTAGATGAAAAACGAAGTATTATAAATAATGCTAATAATAAAAGAAAAATAAAAAAGAGACGAAAAATGTAAACGGATGCTTATGAAATTGTCACAAGTGACATTTTCTTTTACCTTTTTATTATATGATTTTAATTGTTTTATAAATTAAAATAATATATTTATATGTATCCGTTTACTATCCGAATTAGTATCTCAAATTTCAGATACATATTCGGATATTAAAATCTAGCTATCCGAAAATTTCAGATATCCAACTTAAACAAACTTTAGCCATTAAGCTTGGGCTTATGAATTTTGATTGTCATGAAGATCAAAACGGTTTTCCTAGTTTTTTTATTTGTTGGTAACAAATCAAATCTTAGAGGCTTTTAGGCCACTCTAATAGTGCGAGGGGAAGAAATAAGCAGCTAACATGAAAGAGAGAGGGATAAAAGAAAATAAGTGGAAAGTGATGAGGAGAAACAAAAAGGCTGAAATACTCTTGAAAGGAGTGGGATTGTGAGAGGGAGAAAATATTCAATAGTTAGTGATGAGTATGTGCGAATTGTAAAAAATATTTTAAAATAGAAATAATTAAAATTGATATAGGTAAATAGTCTAGTAATAAAATCATTAAATTATTTATCAAAAAATCTCTATCTTTATATCTATCTATTATAATGAAAGAATATTTTACGAGTCACTTGATACAATTCTAAGCCATCTAGTTTTAATTTTCATGTTTTAAATTACATGGATGGTCCGTGTGCTTATACTCAAATTTTGGATTTTGTCCTTAAAATTTAAAATCTTTGAATATAGTCCTTAACATTTCTTTCATTTTCATATATGATCCCTAAGTCTGTTAGTCAACAGTTAGTGATATTAAATATTATAAAAATTAACATTTTACTCGCATTAGTCAACACTTAGTGGTGGCGGTGATGGTGGTGGTGGTGGTCATGGTGGGGTGATGGTGGAAATAGAAGAAAATGATACAAAATATATAATTACAAAAAAGTCTCTCATACTAACATAAGTTACATAAATTGTCCTTCTAGTGTGAAAAATACTAATATGCCCTTAAACTTAACAAAAAAAAACTAACGAAAGTTAGTGTTAATACCCAAACTCGTTACAAATTGAAATTACAAACCCCAAACTTGTTACTTAAAACACTTAGTAACCAAACTCGTTATTTTTCACAAACCACAGGGACTATTTGTGTAATTAACTCTAAAATTTATTTAAAATTTTTTATACAATCTTAATTTTAGAAAACCTAGATAAAAAAAGTATGGTATATTATTTAATTTTTTTGAACGACTAGTAGAGTATTTAATTATATTGAATTTTGAGAACAGAGAGAAAGCTAGAGTTGTGAGTGCTTAAATGACTCTACTACTTTTTTTACGGGAAAATTAGCATGATGACTTCTAGAAAAGTAACGCGTATTACAAATAATTACTCCATTGTTATATCATATCAATATACATTAAAAGGTTTTGTCATGCCAGATTCTTTTTAGAGTTAATTACATAAATGGTCCTTGTGGTTTATATAAAATAACAAGTTTAGGTACTAAGGGTTTTTTGTAACATGTTGGGGTATTGTGTTTTAAATTTTTTAACGAGTTAAGTTATTAAAACTAACAGCTGTTAGTTTTTCTGTTAACTTTAAAGAAATTGACTAAAATACTCTTGGAGGGACTACTTTGTAAGTTTGTATGTTTCTTTTATTTATGGACCATCAGTGTAATTATATATACCCACCATCTATCCACCACTACCCACTATTACCACCATCTACCCACCATCAGCACCATCTATCATTATCAGCCCTAACCACCAAGCCACCACCCAACCCTCCAACCCATCAGCCACCAACCCACCACCGAACACGTACCCACAAGCACCATAATGACCACCATCTACTCGTCATCGCCATATCATCACCCCCATCACAGTATCACCATCATCGCATCACCACCACCATTGCATCATAACCACCACGCAATATCATCGTCTTTGTCATCACCCCCACCTCCACCATCGCACCATCATAATCATCTCACCAGATCTCCCTTCCTATTCCCCTTTTAACCCAAAAAACTTTAAAAACCCCAAATTTACGGTGGTAGGAGGCTAGATTCAGATCTCAATCAAGGATTTTGGTGGCACATGGTGGCTAGATGGCGATGATGGTGATAATAGGTACATGGTGGTGGCAGCTGGTGGTGGGTGGTCGGTTGGATTTTAGGGTTTTACAAGGGAAAAGAAAAGGGGATTTGGTGATGATACCCGATAGTGATGATAGACGGAGATGGATGCAGTGGCGGTGTTAGTGTAGACAGAAGAAAACAGGGTATAAGGGGTGGTTTGGTGGTGTTTGATTGTGGCAATCTGCTAGTGGTGGTCGGTGGTGTACAAGGGTATTTTGGGTGGTAATCTTCTTCCTCTACGCCACCGATTTGGACCTGATGGGATGATGTTGTTGAAGTGATAGAAAGAGACAGCGAGGGATTTGGTGAGGATGAGGGAAGAGGCGGTGGTGGTTGCTAGTGATGTCGATGGTGGTGGCAGGCGGGGGTGGCCGGTGGTGATGTCCTTCGGTGGTGGTGATATTCTATCTATGTGTGTGTGTTTATATATATATATATACATATATATATATATATATATATATATATACACATACATATATATATACATATATATATATTGTATATATATATATATATGTATATATATATATATATATATATATATATATGTATATATATATATGTATATATATGTATATATGTATATATATCTATATATCTATATATTCTATCTCTCTATTCTCTATATCTCTCTCTCTATATCTCTCTCTCTCTCTCTATATCTCTGTGTGTGTGTGTGTGTGTGTATATCTCTATCTCTATCTGTATATATCTATGTCTCTCTCTCTCTCTACTCTATATCTCTCTCTCCTCCATATCTATCTATCTATATCTATATCTCTATCTCCACCTCATCATACCTATATATATACATATATATCTATATCTCTCTATCTATCTCTCTATCTATCTCTATATATATCTATCTATATATCTATATATATATATGTGTGTGTGTGTGTGTGGTGTGTGTGTGTGTGTGTGTGTGTGTGTGTGTGTGTGTCTGTGTCTGTGTCTGTGTCTGTGTCTGTGTAAAGAGAGAGAGAGAGACAGTGTGATGTATAAATATATTAGTTTGATTAAATTACACAAATAGTCCCTCTAATTACATAAATAGCCTTATAATGTGAAAAGACTAGAATACCCTTAAACCTAACAGAAAATCTAACGGTTGTTAGTGTTAATACTCAACCTTGTTACAAGATTAAAAGTGAGTATTGCAACCTGTTACTTTTTTTGCTTAGTACCCAAACCTGTTATTTTGTATAAACCACAGGGACTATTTATGTAATTAACTCTATTTTTTATTAACACATTTAAGTGTTTTAGTTTTTTCTTTTGAACCGTCGAAAATTTTATTCATTATAAAAGTCAGTGCAAAGCAAGACCAAAATCAAATTAAAAGCCAAGATAACAAAACATATTCACCAAATATGCCTAGACTATAACAACAGAATTAATAATTTTAAAACATACAGTAGTTTACAAAAACACCACACTAAAATGATTATGAGTCAATATTTCGATCAGACTTTATGTTCATCTTTAGTACTGAAACTAAATGATAGTGTAGCTCCATTTAATAAGAACCATAAAAGCAGTTTGATTTTACAAACCATTACCATTTAAGGGTAATTAATAACATCAACATATTGTCAATAAACTATTAAAGTTTTAGACGGTACTTGTAAATTGTAATTCACGTCTACCAGTCAATTCTTATTAGTTACCTTTGACTCAATTTTACTTTTTATTAGTTAGCTGGTCAATTGGTTTAACAATATTTAATTTCTTGTTACCATTTTCAATTAAACACTGATACATTATTTAATAATAACATTACTATTAGTCTATTACAATGATGCATAACAAATTAACAATCGTCTTAAACAACACTGATGTATACACCCAACCTCTAAAATACATGTCTCGTGCTCTAACAATCGCGTACACGTACTAAAAACCACTTTGTATACGACAATACTTTCTGATCTTCCCTCGGCCTTTTCTCTATATAAAGGGACGTTCTTTGACACAAACTCATAAATCTTTTTCAGAATCTCTTTCCACTCGCTCAAAGTGTCGATCACCCGAAAGGGTGAGACTTAATTTGTACTCCAGATATCTTTTAAGTAAGGTGTGTTGTTTCTTGCATATTTACTTCGTTTTTTTATCATACTCGTGCTTATATTTTGATCAATCTAAATGTTTTGATGAACAGATTGAGAGGGATCTTTTTCTGAATCCGATCATTACAACCGATAGATCTTTGTAAGTTTTCTATATTTATGTTGGACATTATGTGTTTCTTATTTTGGTTTTCAAAATCATGCCGAAGTGATCTGATTCGAGTTGTAGAGAAGAATTTATCTAAGTATTATGCTTAAAGTCTTCATGATCGAAACTGAAGAAACAGTAAATGTTGATTCTTATGTTGGGAGCATACTTTGTGTTCATAATTTGAAATCTTGTAAATGATTAACTTATATTACAAAGGAATAACAAAATTCAACATAGTATTATTATAGTTTTAAAGTAATGTATTTCTCAACCAAATATTATTAGTTCAAATCCTGTAGAATAAACATGTGATGAATTTTAACGTAGAGTAGGTATAGTGTAGCAAGTGTGTTTGCATGTAAAAAAATTAAGAGACTAATTTATTAGATCGATCTTTTTTATTTTGTTTTTGGTATTTATATTTTTGTATATTACTTCAAATATATTTTCTTTGAGATTAGCAGTTCTTGATTTATTTGTTGAACTATGATTATTTCTACCAAGCACTCTTATGTAATGAATGTATCCCCTTTTGGATGAAAAAAATATTACATGAAATGTGTGAGAGAGGGGGTTATGCTAGCAGCAACTATTTTTTCAATCATTTCTCCTTAAGATCAGTCATTTATCAATATGTATCATTTTATGTATAGAATCCTGAGAAAATCATGAAAATACTCAAATAGTTATGTTTTAGCATATGACATAGTGACAACATTATTTCCGGTCATCTTTAAGTGAGAAGTCCGATCAAAAGGCTTGGGTTAAGCAAATAGATTCGCGTATTTATTTTATTTCATGTATTGTCAAAGATATCTTGAAATCTATAAAATGCAGATAAGCATAAAGTAGATAACAGTACGTAGATACGTGAAAATAAACAAATAACAAAGGTGTGTCAAAAAGTGTAGTTTTAAAAGGCTAAAAATAAAGTAGATACGCGAAATTTGTTTGCATATTTAAGATTTAATGACTTCTAAAAAAACCCAAGTTTGGTGATTTTCACTTAATCTATCCATAAAGATGTCTTTAAATGTTGATCTTCATAAAAATTTGACCCTTTTCATTACTACAGGGTACTATATCATTTGAAAGATGATACTATATTAGCTAATTGCATCTTTAACAGATAAATAGCTGGAAAGTAATGGAAGCAGAAAGATCAAACAGTCTCATGGCCAAAATCTTAGGAGACTTAAACTGCACCATAAGAAAACTCCTTTTTCGTGTCATTTCCGCCCGCCCAATCCCACAACACATCGCATTCATCATGGATGGAAATCGAAGGTTTGCCAAAAAGTGGAAGCTCACAGAGGGTGGAGGCCACAAAGCCGGATTCTTAGCACTCATGTCGGTGCTTAAATACTGCTACGAAATAGGCGTTAAGTATGTAACCGTTTATGCATTCAGTCTGGATAATTTCAATAGACGCCCGGATGAAGTTCAATACGTAATGGACTTGATGCAAGAAAAAATCCAAGGGTTCTTGAAAGAATTACCAATCGTCGAAAAATATGGTATTAGAGTCTTGTTTATTGGTGATCTTGAGAGACTACCCGAGCCATTGAGGGTTGCTGCTGAGAAAGCAATGGAAGCCACTGCTAATAACACAAACACGTATCTTTTAGTATGCGTTGCGTATACTTCTTCGCATGAAATCCGACGAGCCGTTTATGAATCGTGTCAAGAAAAGAGTGGTGGTGGGGATGATGAGGTGGGGATTAAAGTGGTGGATCTTGAGAAGCATATGTATATGGGTGTAGCTCCTGATCCTGATATTTTGGTGAGGAGCTCGGGTGAGACGAGGCTGAGCAACTTCCTGTTGTGGCAAACCTCCAACTGTTTGTTGTACTCGCCAAAAGCGTTGTGGCCGGAGATGGGGTTGTGGGAGGTTGTTTGGGGGATCTTGGAGTTTCAAAAGGGTTATAAGTATTTGGAGAAGAAGAAGAAGCAGGCTTAATGATGTGTTGTTGAATAAGGTGATTTAAGTTTATGTTCTTGTGATGTAGTATTTAATAAATAAATGGAGACGCGTTCGTGGTTGTAACATTTAGGTATGTAAACGGTTGCTACCCGTATTGGAATCGAATCTAGTTTCAAATTCGTTTGATGATAAGCTCGATGCTAGTATTTGAAATCATCACGCCTTTGGTTAAAACCAAGTTCATAAGTAATAACAACCAAATTAAGATCAAATTCATCAGTTGCTTTTGTTTTGTTTTTTGTTTCCTCTACAAACTGGAAAGTTTCAAAATACAAATTATCGTCCAATGGAAAAAGGTCATAGATCATGAAAATGCACCAACATAAGATCAAATCAAGTTAAATTCACCATATGAGCAACAAATCTACTTACAGAATCATTATTCTTTTACGAATTACAAACTAGGAAACAGGGAAGCCAATTTCCAAAAGCAGCCCCATACATGCATGTATCGAATCATCAAACATCTTTCGATGCAAGCTCAGATCAAAACCGACCGACCAGTTTCCCATGTGTTTACGGATATGGTATACATATAAGTAAATATATCTTATAATATACGTAACTTACACATTCTTATTGGCCAAGATTTCCCAACAACCGCTCAACTGCCGCATGAACATTACCTCTGGTGGCTGTTAGTGCTTGAAGATTCTCACGGGTGTCGAAGAATCCCATTTCTTGAAGTTGAGTGAGTTGGGTAGCATACAGTTCTTCAGGCGGCACTGGTATTTTGATAGAAACAGATAAACTGTTAGTTAATGAGGGTGGGACAAAATGAGAGGGGCATACTATAGCTGGAAATTTTGAAAATTTAACTTACAATGTGCTTGAGTCAAGTTATGTTTTACCTCGAATGTGTCAAACCGACATAAAACCTCCCAAAATCATTTCATTCAAAAAGCTATATAATTATTTAAAATTATAAAATTTTGTAATCCAGGCAGTCTGGCACACTAGTTATTTATATAAATTTTCATAATTTTGAACAAAAAATGTTTTGGCCTTCGGATCAACTCGATCCTCACAGTCTGTATCAAAATTTCACCGATGTCAACCGATAACTCAGCCCACCCGACCCACATATTTTGCCATATCTAGTGGATATGTTACCATTGGAGTTGTTTGGTGTTGAGAAGCCGCCAGCTCCAAGGCCGCCAAACATGTTCATAAGCATATCCAAGTTGAAGTTATTGGGGGCACCTGCTATTGCCACCAAAAAGGCATGAAAACCAGATGTACTAGGTTCAAACATTACAAATGTATGCAAGCGTTTCTTCTAGGTGTAAAAAATGCAATATTTTCCGCTTCAAAATCGGCTATACACGAATAGTATGATTACAAAAAAACTGTTGGCCTTGTAACTTTTATCTATGTATCTAAGCAAATTAAATACAAGAAATTATGAACATAAGATACCTGTCCCTCCTGTTTGACCTGCCTCCCTGCATAACAGAAACAACCATTTCATATCAAACAATGAACTACATGACCAACGCAGCATATATTAACTAAGAAACATTACTGACAAACCAATTGAGAACAAAATTTTAGGTGAATTACCCGGTGGGTTGTTGCCGACCAAGTCCAGAGAAAAGAGATTGTTGTAGTGTCATCATTTGCTGTTATAGGAGCAAACAATAAACATGATACGATTATGAAAGTAAGTGCTAATTGCTAAAACAACAGAAGAGGACACATTAAAAAGTTGAATTCTGTATTAAGAAAGACATACGAGTTTAGAGGACATTTGACCATATAAATTATAACAAATAAATGACATAAGACGTGAAAAGCTTACATGCAAGTAAATAAAACATGGGTCAAGCAAAAGACATACATAGAATCTCAAGCTAAAAACACATATATCTTAAGAAAACTAAAATTCACAATTCTTGTGTGGTTATTACAATTGTATGATTCACATTTAGGATCAACAACGAATTTAAACTCGTTTGATCACCAAAGTCAACCAAGGACTACTTCATTTGGAAACATAAAAGCATGAACACCAATAATCAACCCCAAATGATGGTTTGCCACATTGGGAACATGAGTACAATCTTTGAAATGGCAACTACAATGACAAGTGACAAGTCTACTTTGTTTCGGGAATTTAGCATTAAGCATGTCTTTCGGTACATTCATATTTTGGGAGGGATAAGACTATGATTGTAGGTTTTGTTCACTTGTTAGGAAACATGGATATGGGGTTCACCAAACAATTGGAGGATGAAGGAACATAATGTAAAAGCAAAACCTGAACAAGATGATTTTTTCCACTATCGTGATGTATGTCTGCCACTTTTGTAGATACTTTTTCACCTCATTTATTATTACTTTCAAAGAAAAAATTGATTTTTTCCACATGTCATTAGATACTAGCATCTTGATATATATGGCTATATGCAATAAAAAATCACTGTATTGCACGAGAATTAACAACATAATGATTCCATGTAATATTAGTCAACATGTACCTAACATAAGTAAAAGTCTCCATCATACACCTTTTACAAATGTTTTTCAACATATTATACGCCATATATATAAGGCAACTTCACATGATTTTTTTCGTTTTGTACACCTAAAGTCTATATTTTATGGGATAGGAATTGACAACATTATCAATGTACCTTCAAAGCTATAACCATAAAAAAACAAGCATTTGAAATATACTTCAGAAATTCATAGTTAAATTTCTTTAGCATTTCACTCATTTACACATGTTTTCACAGATGTCAATTGATTTACCTGCATGGTCTCTGGAGAAGTTAATTGACGAATGAATTCAGGATTTTGCATCATATCTCTCAACTGGGGGTTTGATTCAAGCATGCTTCGCATCTGGGGATTGAGTCCAAGTATCTAAAAGTGTAATAATTTAGTAAGTACGCATCCTTAACAAGAAAATCCAAATTAAAAAGGCAAAACAAATACCTGATTCATATATTGTGGGTTTGAAAGGAGACTTTGCATCATCTGTGAAATAGCTGGATTTTGCATAAGTTGGCTCATTGAATTGGGATCAGGAGTAGTGCCACCAAATAGTCCCTCGAGACCTGGAGCACCTAGTCCACCTAAACCACCAACTGGCGGTGACCTACCGGTCTCACCTGGGTTTGTTGCAGCGGTATTTGTTTGGTTAGCCTGACCTGCAAACTCACATTGAGTTCATCACTTCATCAATCTAGCCAAAAATGTTTATGAAGTTGGAAAAAAGATATGGCAGCTTACCACCACCAGCAGCCCAAGGATTGGGAAGTGGATTGGTGTTTGGAGCAGGAGAACCAGTAGTGGAATCAGGACCAGTGGTGGTAGGGTTAGCCACCTGATCACGGGGCGCACCACCCTGGCCACCCAAAAGAGCTGCAAACGGATTTGAGTTCAAATTATTTGTTGTATCCCCACCACCACCCATTGTGGTTGCATTCAGAAATGGCTCCTGAACATTTTCATACATTCTCCTAAGCATGTTAAAACCTTCAGGAGAAGATTCAATATTACTCATTGCTCTATCAGTGTTACGCATCATTTCACGCATGAGTTCAGGGTTTCTTGCAGCCTCCATCGTTTGACGAAGAATTGCAGGATCATTGAGCATATGAGCAAGCTCTGGATTCCTATCAATGATTTCCCGCATTTGAGGATTGTTCATCATCATGTTGCGCATAGTATCTGGGTTGTTTAATAGATTCTGAACAAGAGGCAGATCCATAATTTCTCGCATCATGTTGGGGTTTTGAGTCAACTGTTGTTGCATTTGTTCCAATTCCGGAAGTCCAGCTCCAAACAAGCCACCATTGCCTCCCAAACCACTCAACCCAAGTCCAGGAAATAGTGAATCGCCAAGACCGGTTCCACCTATGGTCCCAGCTTCAACTGAGCCAGCTTCCCCTGCAACAGGTGGAGTAGTATTTGTTCTGGTAGGGGCCCCATCTGCTGGGGTAGATGCAGCAGGCACAAACCCACGTACTAGGTGAACAGTGTGCTCTGCCTCCATGCCTGTAAATGACACATGAATACCACAATAAATCTTCTATAGTTATGATTGTCCATGCCTGTAAATGATACATTAATACCACAACAAAGCTTATAGTTTATGAATCATATGAAAGAAACTATGTTACTACCAAATAGGTGAAAGGCAAACGGTAACATCAGGAGTTAAAAAGCATGAAGTTAGACAATAAGTTAGCATGAAAGACCACGTGAAGCTTGATTCATCAAAATAGTGAACTATTTAGGCTCACTTAACAATTTTTATTAACATTGAATCTTCTTTCTGTTTCCATTGAAGACTAATTATACTTGTACTTCAGTTTTACAAAAAGAAAAAAAGGTATGTTTAAGGGAAGCATCTTATATGCATGAAGTTAGCTCAAGTCACTAATTATGGAAGTAGGTTAGACTCAAGATTTTGTTTCCGTTATACTCTATTGAACCCATGTTTTCCTGGTAACATGCAATCATTTGTAGAAATTGACTTCAGTTCTTCGTATGGTATTGAAGGCTACTTTTCTACCATCTCACTGCTTCATGAGGTTCATAACAGCTAAGCAAGAAGGATTGTGTGAAAGTACATATTTGGATAATCATTAAAAACTATCATAACAATTATGTGTTATAGCATTTTGAGAAAAAAACATGAACATATAGAGGTGGCTATCAGAATGCAACAATCTAGATTGTCCCCTCACTGCCAATTCATTGAATCTCTCCTAAAAGTAGATTCTTTATCCTCTACCACTAACATATAGCCTCATTAATCAGTTCAGCAGTTCCGTTTTCGCTTTTTCCACCATTCTAGCCCCTTTATCCATGTCACCTAGTAACTTCTCAACCAAGAAAACTACAAAACATCTCAAAACCACATAAAAAAAATAACAATCAGCCCTAACGCCCCCCAGTTGACAAAGCTAACCACTTGTCTTAACATCCAAAACTTATAAGCAAACTTGGCATGCATTTTCGCTTGAAGCTAATACCAAAAGTATCTGTTCTAAATTGGTGCATTAAAACTTACTAACAATCAAATGAAACATATAGCCTCATTAATCAGTTATACAGTTCTGTTTTTGCTGTTTTCCACCATTCTAGCCCCTTTTTATCCATATCAACCTAGTTACTTATCAACCAAGAAAACTGCAAATCATCTCAAAACCACATAAAAAGTAAAATAAAAAAACAATCAGCCCTAATGCCTCCTGCTTGATTCATTAAAACTTATTATCAACTATTCAACTGAAAATCCACATCCTGAAGTCTAAAAACATGACTTCTAAAAAATACAATCACATTCATACCATCAATATTCGTATCCAAAACAAAACTCTAACACATAACAATTGCAGGAAATACAAACACAAAACAGATAGTATAACAAAATACCATAGCTCTTAAGAGTCTTATCATCCTTCAGGATACGTCCTTTATAAATCAACCGCTGCTGTCCCGCAGGTATATCACAGTTCTGCTCCAGAACAGACTTAAACGACTCAACAGACGACTCAAGGCTCGCCTGAACCGCGAACTTCGTGCCGTTTGAGCACCGTATGTGAACCGTAACAGCTTCACCGCCTTCAACCTTGTTCGATTCAACACCTTCGTTCACAGCACCGTCACCGCTTCCGCCACCCATCCTAATTTGGGGTTTTTAGCGATTGAAGGGAGAAAAACGAAGAGAGATCGAGAGAAACGTTGTGGAATTGAATTGAAGGAGGTAATGAATGATCAATTGAAAGATGAAGTGATTGAGAAAACTTGAGAATTGAAGAATGGAAATGGTTCGAAAACTTGGGGAAGGGGTAACTCTTTTGTGCACAGTGAATTCCGAAATGGAGAACAGTTGAGAGAAGAGGACCCTTGCCTGTGTATTTATACTCCATCCGTCTTAAAATATTCAATATTGAAAATACCTTTCTCCATAAATAAATATTCTCGTCTATAAATCTATAAACATTAATATACTAACTTTGTTTTCATTTACTATTTGTTCATGTGCAATCATCATAATGAAATTATTATTTTAAACAAAAATAAAATATATCAAACTTTTTAAATTTAATTTTAACTTTTAATTTTTATTTTAAACAGTATAAATGAAATTTTTTTTATTAATGGGGTAAATTTACAAAATATTTTAACATTTGGGGTAAAAAAAAAAAAATTTGACTTAAGGGGTACCCGCCGGTGCCACCGGCGGGGTCTCCCTCCATGAATGAGACCACTCTGCGGACTGTCACCTCCTGTCACCTCGACTTCATCACCACCCAGAACCCGCCGGTGGGAATGGCGGGTAGGTGGTTAGGTCTTTGACCGCAACCGTTTCCCTATCACAATTAAATA
This sequence comes from Flaveria ramosissima, assembly GCA_025215565.1. Lineage (NCBI taxonomy): Eukaryota > Viridiplantae > Streptophyta > Magnoliopsida > Asterales > Asteraceae > Flaveria > Flaveria ramosissima. The sequence goes on along the minus strand of CM046033.1, from coordinate 11,910,974 downwards.
CAAATAAAATTTTTTTTTTCTATTATATAAACCACTAAACTCAACTCTCATTCCAAATTCCAAATTTACTCTTCACAATACACACTAAACTCTCATTCCAAATTCTTTATTTCTTATCAAACTCAAAGTTTTTATTCCATGGCGAATTGGGGTGTTACATCGGGTCCTTTGAATACGGAATTGTTATTTTTGGTTGGTGAGCATAGAGCTGCTCACTATTTTCAGAATCCAGCGAGTGATGCCGGTATTTTGCGTCCTAGACGGGGGGATACCAATTTTTGGAGACTCATCAAACACAAGCCTATACCCAGTAATGTTATGCCTTATATAAGGATAGCGGGTTTTGGTGGTATTATTGATTGCGGTTACCGTAAGCTTGATGGTGGTTTGATTACGGCTTTGGTATAGAGATGGCGGCCTGAAACCCACACGTTTCATTTACCTGTGGGAGAATGCACGGTAACCCTTCAAGATGTTCAAGTCTTGTGGGGTTTACAAGTTGATGGTGATGCAATTACTGGCAGTGATGTGGCGATGAACAAAACTGAAATAATAGATTTGTTCGGGCGTTTGACAGGTTGTTTTCTTGATCCCCATCATATAGAAGGTTTAAAAATAAATTTGGTTGCCATTTTAAAAAGAATTTGAAAAAGATTTCCCTACAAATGCCTCTATTGAGCAATGCCAGCAGCGTGCTCGATTAATAATATTATACATGATTGGGGCGACTTTATTCCCCGATTCATCTTCCAACTGGATCCATGTTAATTTTTTAACACATGTTGAAGATTTAGAAAAGTGTGGCCAACTAAGTTGGGGGAGTGCTACTTTAGCATGGTTATATAGACAGCTATGCAAGGCAACAAAAATAACAGCTACTGATGTTAGTGGACCGTTATTTTTGTTACAATTATGGGCTTGGGAAAGGCTACCTACCCTTTCCCCGATTAATGACTTTAATCTCGACCCTAATACACCATACGCAATACCATATGGTGCAAGGTATGTTACAATCATGTTTATTCTATTTTTTGAATTTATATTTATTAATTTTGTTTAACCGATATTTATTTTGAATTATATTTAAAGATGGCAGGGAGGAAAACTTAGCTATATTTCAACCACTCCGAGCTGCTTGAGCGCATATAGATCATCTTTACATTCGTTGAATAATAACATGGTATTAATTTTTAATTATTATTAATCACAAAATGTATATCATGAAAAGTTTAACAATTTAAAGTTTGTTTTTTATTAGTTTAATTGGAGGCCTTATGATGAAATTATACACTGTTTACCTGAGATTTGTAGAAGTGGTAATTTATGTTGGAATAGTGATACATTTCTCATAGTTTGGGAATATATTGAGCCACACAATGCTAGCAGAGTAATGAGGCAATTTGGGATGATTCAAACGATCCCTAGAAGGTTACCAATTTCACAGCAGGAACATGTTCGACTTCACAATATATCGCGTAAAGGGGGGAGAAATAGTAATTGGGTACAGAAACATATTGTGTATATCCAAGCGTGGCATAATCGACATGCTACTGTTGTGAATGGAACCTACACAAATTCCACTGTTGCTTCAGAAGAATACATGCGGTGGTATATGGATCATACAGTTAGATTTGTAACGAACCCGACCCATCAAGCCCAAAATCCCCATGGGTTCCAAAACGATGGACAAAATTTGGCAATGATGGTATTATTATTATTATTATTATTATTATTATTATTATTATTATTATTATTATTATTGTTGTTATTATTATTATTATTATTAACTTTTGTAGATGCAAGGAATGAGCCAGTTTTCTCAAATGGCTGGCAATGAAACGGTTAGCAACTTGGCTAGCCAGTATTTGAATTTATCGCATGCTGATTATGGAGGTTATTTACCAGCTCATGTGATGGAAAATCCAGTTCATGTTCAACTTCCACCTGTCACTCAACGTTTACGTAGGAGGGGTAGAGGACAAGGACGAGGAATGATGGAAAATCCAGATCATGTAGAAGAACAACAAAATATGAGCACACAAAATATAGAGAACCAAAATTTTCACGTGGGGCAAGACTTTGGATCACCACAATTTACCCCTCCCTTTCAACATAACTTTTTTTATGAGGGTAATTCAAGCAGTCATTTTCAAATGGGCACCCAAAATTTTGGTGAGGCGGGTCCCTCATCTAATTACTCATCCCCGCAAACTAATTTTTTAAACCTTTTTGACAATGCTAGTCCATTACCATATTACCCTCAGTTCCAAGAGACTGGTGATGTTGTTGATCGGTTTTCAAATAATCCGTCAAACCGATTCGATTTAAATGATGAAGCAACCGAGACAGATGAAGAATCCGATGCTCCTAATCGTACTCAGCCTTCACAAGGATTTTAATTATTGTATTAATGTTATAATTTTTGTATGGATGCTATGCAAGTTTTATATATCAAATATTTTATCCAATTAGTCATGTTTATTTTATAAGGACAAACATAATAAACACAATAAACAATAACAAGTAGTTAATAAAAAAGATCAAACAATAACAAGTACTTAATAAAAAAGATCAAACACAATAAAAATAACATGTATCCTACGGTTGTGAGTTTCGACACGTACTCATGTTATGACCCGGTTGTCTACATATGGAACATTTACGTACAACGGGTTCATCTGGATGATGACGAACATCCATCTCATTATGTATCCTACGGGTGCGTCTCCTACCTCTTTTGTTGTAACCTTTGATGGGTCAGCTCTAATCCTCCAACCTGGGTCTGTCCAGTAATCAGGATGACGAAGTGGGTAAAAATGCCCATTATACTGTTTTTGATAAGCTGCAGTAGTGTATACCTCATGCACAGTGTAAAAAGGTGACACACCCCTTTGTCGGCAAACAACAATCGCATGTGAGCACGGGAATCTGAGCATTTGCCATTTACCACAAGTGCATGTTCTATCATTGAACTCCACAGTATAAACATTTCCATCAGCTTGATTATAATTTATCTTTGACAACACCCTGTATCTTGCCTCGTGGTGATCAAAATCTGTTATGATATGTTGCTGCCCAATAAGATCACGGGATTCAAACAAACGCCATAAACGGGGGGGGGGGGGGGGGGGGGTAAACCTGTGTTGCAAGATGTTGCAATTTCCTGGTGTTTTCTGTATTGCTCAACTGTTTTCTCAAACGTGCAATTAATAATGGCTTTAATTGGCATAAGCCTTACTCCCCGCAGTGTGTTGTTAAAACTTTCAGAAATGTTTGTCGTTAGGTTACCCCAACGACTTTGATTTTTATCATGTACAATCGTCCATTTTCTTTCTTTGATAGCTTTTAAATATTCCCAAGCTTCAGGCTTAAGACTTTGCATTTCAGCTACAAATAAATCATACTTCCTTTGTTGGGAGGTGCTTCCAATCAACCAACAAATCTTTTTTAAAGTAGACACCTTGAACTTGTGCATCATGTTACTACGCACGTGTCGAAGACAAAATCGATGAACCACATTGTTTACCATATCTTCAACATTTTGCATAGCGGTGATAATACCTTTATGTCTATCAGAAATAACACACAATTTTTTCCCACTTCCAACAAAATCATAATGAACTCCAACATGGGACCACAAGTGCTGCAAAAACCAACTCCAACTATCTGTCGTTTCTTCGTCAACGATGGCATAAGCTACAGGCACTACGTAGTTGTTTGCATTTTTAAAAACTGCAATTAACATCTTTAAGGATTCCTGAAGTCTGATGCAACCCAAAACAGCCTAAGTGTCTCAGCAACATGCACTAAGTACTGAAGTGAAGAATGCTTCGGAAGTTTTACACAAAGCATTAGAAAATACTCTAAGTGTAAAATCTTCCGAAGCCAAGACCAATATCTTCCGAAGCCAAACATGAAGTCTTCCGAAGCTTCAGAGACAAAGTCTTCCGAAGCCTCATCCTATGAAGACAGATTTCTTCCGAAGACTTTTAGTACACATGCTTTATCTGATGTACTGTTCCATAAAGCACCTTTTCCGCTGCATCTCTGTAAAGTCACCAACTTACATGAGTTGGTGAAAAGGGCCTTGCTTTTGGTAACTGTACATTGAGGTCTTGAGTATTCAACTTTCCACTTTATGTACTTTATCCTTTTTGTATTGTAAAAGGATGTGAGCTATGGCATGTCATAGTCACAAGGTCAAAAGGCAGATATGCCTTTTGATCCTACAATTGATTTTGTTAGTGTCTAGTCAATTGTATCCAGCTGGCCTTCAAAGTATGGCCGGCTGTAGGTTGTAGTATAAGTATTTCAAGTTCTTGTATCTTTTCTTTATGCTTTGTAACACTTGTAAAAGAACTTGAGAAAGCAATATACTGCCTCCTTGAAACCCATACTCTCTTGTTCTGTCTCTTGCTTTACTTGTGTTCTTTGTATCACTTTGGTTATCCAGTTCACTGTTTGATTAGAGCTTAGTTATTCTCCTCATTGTGTTGTTGTGTTGTAATTGTGCTTAAGCCCTTAAACGGTCCTGCAATTGGTATCAGAGCTTTCCAGGCTCTTGATATAAGATCTAACCATCTTAAGATCCCTCACACACACAAAAGCTAAACTCTTCAAATGGCTGCCATCTCTAAGACTGATATGGAGACTGGAACCATGAACAAATCCCCACTGATCACTCTTGATGATTTTGACACCTGGTGCATGAGGATGGAAGGCTTCATCAGGTCTCTTGATTCAAGAATGTGGGAATCTGTTGAGAATGGACCTTTCATACCCAGCACCCCCTCTGCTACTGGTGCTGGTATGATTCCTAAAGATGTGGCCAACTACTCAGATGAAGATAGAAAAAGAGTAGAGATTGACAGGAAGGCCATGACTGCTCTTCAGACTGCTCTCCCAAACTCTGTATACAGAGGCTTCAAGAAGTGCAAGACAGCCAAACAGCTGTGGGATGCACTGAAGCTGATGTATGAAGGCTCCTCTGAAGCCAAGGAGAACAAGAAAGATCTTCTGAAGCAGCAGTTTGAAAATTTCACCTTCAAAGCAGGTGAGACCATGACTCAACAATACTTCAGGTATGTTGAGATTGTGGATACCCTAGTGGATGGAGGAGTTCCTCTTGAGAACAGGGACATTGTAAGGAAGTTCATGTCCTCACTTCCTAGGCAATGGACACACTATTGTGTGGTGATCAAGAGGACTGAGAACCTTAAGACTCTTACTCTTACAGAGTTGTATGGGATTCTCAGTGGATACCAGATGGAGATGAACATGCAAGGTTCATCTGGCAACTCCAACAATCAAATGGGTTCAGCCCTTCATGTGGTTGAAAGGGACAGCATAGAACCTCAGCATCATCTCTTATGCTACCCTGACAACTCACAAAAGGGTCCTTTCATCACCTTCCCGGAGACACCAAGGGAGAACTTTACTCAAGGAAGCCCATTCCAAGAGACAAGTTCTTCTCAAGCCTTTGTGTCTGCAGATGAAAGCTGTGGGAATTATCTCTTCACTCTTGAAGACCTGGACTGTATCCATCCAGATGACCTGGAATACATGGAGATAGTTCAGCAGATGGCTCTCCTCACTCACAGAGCCAAGAAGTTCTACAAGAGGACAGGAAGAAGATTTCCAAGCAATGCTACCAGTAGTAAGTTTGGGCTGGATAAAAGCAAAGTTAAGTGTTACAACTGTAACCTTATGGGTCACTTTGCCAGGGAGTGTAAGGCACCTAAAGCAAATGGGGGCCAAACACAACCCAGACCAAATTTTACTGACAAAGCTCCTCAGGCTGAGAAGACAAAGCAACATGCTGCTGTTGCTGTTGAAGAAGGAGGCTTTGACTGGAGTTTTCAGGTGGAGGATGCTTCTCCAAACCAAGCACTGATGGCTGACCATGATGAAGCCAAGGTATTGGAACATCTTTGCTCCCCTGAATGCATTGCTAAAGTAAATAGATACAGGTCCTATAACCTAGAGATGAGATCTGATCTTGAGTCATTAAACATATTAAAATCTGATTTTAGAAAGTCTGAAAATGATTACAAGTTAAAGATAGAAGACTTGGAGAAAACCATTTCAGTACTAAAACATGAACATACAGATTTCAGAACTCAGATCCAAGATCTCATCACTAAGTTAACTGAGTGCCAGGCTGAGCTTGTGATCAGCAAAGCCAAGGCAGAGAAGAGTGTTCTTGAAGAAGAGACCTTCAAGAACATGATATCCTCATCCCTGCACAACAAGGTTTGTTATCAAAACAGACAGGGACTAGGATCAAATGAGATAGCTCCTCCACACACAATCTTGTCTGTAAGATCTCCTAGGTGTGAACTTGTGAAGATGAGCTTCCTCTCATAGATCCTGTAAGTGAGGATGATGAAGAAGTGATAGTGAAGAATTCCTCTGAGAAGAGTGAAGAAGAGGATTCTTCCAAGGGCCACTATCCTTCTGAGGAGAAGAAATCAACTGTGATGACCAAGTCCAAAAGAAAGAACTTGATCAGAAAGAGCAAAAGAAAGGCAAAGAAGGCTCAAGAAATCAAGGCTACTTTTGATGCTAAGCAGAAACAAGTTTTTATCTCTGCAGGTTTCAAAGTAGTAAGGACTGAAGACATCAACCAAGACTCCTCAGCTAAGAGTCATGGTTCTTGTTCAAATCATCTCAGTACCAAGAAGAAGACTGAGCTGCTGTGTACCACTGCTGCACAGCCTGGACCATCAAACTCCAAGAACAGTTCACAGCCCAAAGGAACTGTCTCAGCATCTACCAAGATGAAGATGGAGAAGGGATGTGACCAAAGTCAGTCTTGTTCTCAAAGGAGACTTCTTTGAAGAAGAAAATGTTATGTGTTATGTGTGAAAGTACTTCTCACATTGCTAAGGATTGCCCATACAATCCTAAAAGTACTGTCCACATGACTAAAACAAAGACTTCAAAGAGTCTCAAGAAGTCTCAAGCTTCGGAAGGAAAGTCTGTTTCCTTCGGAAGCTCCAAATCAAAGAAGGAGGTAAGTGGAAAATTACCTTCGGAAGCAAAGTTGGTCTCGGAAGAAAGAAGTTCTTCCGAAGCACTAAAGTCTGCTGCAGTGACTGTAGACTCTTCCGAAGGATCAGTCATCAAAACTTATGAAGTTCTAAAAGCTTCTAAGGTTTTGAAGGTCAAGTCCAAGACTCCAAAGGTGGTGTGGAAGTCTAAGAAAGACCAAATGACTGAGGTTTCTCCATCAACAACAGCTGAAGATCCCCATAGTACAACCATAGGATCTATTACTGTTGCATTACCTTCTATTACTGTTAATGAGCCCAAGACAAGTAAGGCTTGGGTTTCCAAATGTAACTAATCATCTTCTCTGTGCAGGAACAGCTCAAGACCAACAGGAATGTCTGGATAATTGACAGTGGCTGTTCCAGGCACATGACAGGCAATAGGTCTCTACTCCATAATTTTGAGAGAATTGATGGAGGACCAGTTGCTTTTGGAGGAGATGAAGGTGGTTACATTTCTGGAAGGGGCAAGGTCACAAATGGTAAGCTCAGCATTGAGAAGGTAAACTTTGTTAAGGAGCTTGGGTACAATCTTCTGAGTGTATCCCAATTTTGTGATCAGAGTCATAACATGCTCTTTACTGAGCATGAGTGCATTGTTCTCAAACCTGGTGTGGTCATTCCTCATGAGCATATCCTGCTCAGAGCCCCCAGGAAAGGGAACATGTACAAGATGGATTTGCAAGAAACATCTCCCTCAGGAGAAGTTTCATGCTTTCTATCTAAAGCAAATAGTGATGAGTCTTTCCTATGGCATAAAAGAATGTGCCATGTAAACTTTAAGAACATGAATAAATTAATTAAACATGATCTGGTAACTGGAATGCCAAAGAAAGAGTTTACTAGTGATGATCATTGTGTGGCATGCCTGAAAGGGAAGCAACACAAAGTATCTCACAAGCCTAAGGAAAAGAACTCCATCACTACTCCCCTACACTTGTTACATATGGATCTCTTTGGCCCCACCAGTGTAATGAGTTTAGGAAGGACCTCTTACTGTCTGGTGATCACAGATGATTTTACAAGATTCACTTGGGTCTTCTTCCTTAGAACTAAGGATGAAACCCCTGAGATTCTGAAGAATTTCATCTTAAAAGTTGAGAATCAATGTGATCACAAGGTCAAAACCATAAGATGTGATCAAGGAACTGAATTCAAGAACCAAATCCTTGATGCATTTTGTGATGAAAAAGGTATTACAAGACAATATAGTGCTCCCAGGACTCCTCAGCAAAATGGAGTTGCTGAGAGGAGAAACAGGACACTTATTGAAGCTGCAAGAACTATGTTGTCTGACTCTAAACTGCCTATCACCTTCTGGGCAGAGGCAGTCAATACTGCTTGCTATGTGCAAAACAGAGTTTTAGTAGTTAAGACACATGGTAAGACTCCTTATGAACTTTGGCACAAGAGGAAACCTTTCATTGGTTTTCTCAGGTCATTTGGATGTCCCTGCACCATCTTGAATACCAAAGATCAAATTGCCAAGTTTGCTGAGAAATCAGATGATGGACATTTCATTGGATACTCTTCTCAAGCTAAAGCTTATAGAGTATACAATCTCAGAACTAGAATTGTTGAGGAGTCAGCCAATGTGACTTTCAATGAGCACACTCCTTGTGTGGCTGGTTCTGGTCCGGATTGGCTGTTTGATCTTGATTTAGTTACCAACTGTTTTAACAAATCTTGTGAGCATGTTTCAGGATCTGCAGAAAATCTAAATACAGGTGATCCTGATCCAAGATTTGAGCTAGGAAGATCTTCAACTCATACATCTTCAGCTCCAGTTGGAACTACTTCAGCAAATGAGGTTTCTATCAGCACAACAATGACCAATTCAGCTGATACATCTGGCATGCCTTCAAATTCCAGCTCAGAGGCCTCTCAACCAGATAAAGACACCTCACTTGTAGAAGACAACAATGGTGATGGTGATAGTGATCAGGAATTCCTTGATGCTAATAACCACACCATAGATGACAACATCAATGATGTCTCACACTCATTGGATCAAGTTAATCTTGATAAGTGTGATAATGTGGAGGGTGAATCTTCAAGACCAGATTTAAATTTCTCAAATTTAGATCTTTCTCAACAACTTGCTGTGATCCCTCAGCTAAGGATCCACAAGTCTCACCCCACCACAAACATCATTGGAGATGTTGTCACAGGGGTAAGAACAAGAGGACAAACCCATGAAGCAAATGTTTGTCTTCACTCTTGTTTCTTATCTCAGATAGAGCCCAAGAAAGTTGATGAAGCTCTAAAGGATGGAAGTTGGGTTGAAGCTATGCAACAAGAGCTGCTTCAATTCAAAAGGCAGAAAGTTTGGAACCTTTGTCCTCTTCCTCATGGGAAGACTACCATTGGAACCAAATGGGTTTTTAGAAACAAGAAGGATGATAGGGGAATCATCATCAAGAACAAGGCAAGACTAGTTGTTCAAGGATACACACAAGAAGAAGGGATTGACTACACTGATGTCTTTGCTCCTGTAGCAAGACTAGAAGCTGTTAGGATATTCCTGGCATTTGCTGCATCCAAGAACTTCAAGGTCTACCAACTTGATGTAAAGTGTGCTTTCTTATATGGAGTGATTGATGAGGAGGTTTATGTCAAACAGCCACCTGGTTTTGTAGACCCTGATCATCCTGATTATGTCTGCAAGCTTGACAAAGCTCTTTATGGGCTGCATCAGGCACCCAGGAAGTGGTATGAGACACTATCTAAGTATCTCTGCAAGCATGGATACAGAAGAGGTACTATAGATGGAACCCTCTTCATCAAAGGACAGGGAAATGACTTATTGCTGGTTCAAGTATATGTTGATGACATCATCTTTGGTTCAACTAATCCAAAGCTCTGCAAAGACTTTGAGAAGCTGATGAAGGACAGATTTGAGATGAGTTCAATGGGAGAACTCAACTTCTTTCTGGGAATTCAAGTGAAGCAGTTGAAGATGGCATCTTCATAAGTCAGTCAAAGTATGTTCAAGACATACTCAAGAGGTTCAATATGACTGATTGTAAGATTGCTAAGACACCCATAGCCAGAAACCACTCCCTTGGTCCAGATCTTGAGGGGGAGTGTGTAGATGAGCACTTATACAGGGCTATGATTGGGTCTCTTATGTATCTTACAGCTAGCAGGCCTGATATCATGTTTGCTACATGTATTTGTGCAAGATATCAAGCCAACCCTAAGATGTCTCACTTAATCACTGTGAAAAGGATTTTAAGATACCTCAAAGGTGCTTCAACACTTGGTCTATGGTATCCAAAGAATCCAAATTTCAATCTGTATGCCTATACAGATAGTGATTATGGTGGTTGCAATATGACTGCAAAGTCTACATCTGGGGGATGTCAATTCCTTGGTGGAAGGGTGGTCTCATGGCAATGCAAGAAACAATCCTGTGTGTCTGCATCAACTGCTGAGGCTGAATACATTGCTGCTGCAAGCTGCTGTGCTCAAGTGCTTTGGATTCAAAATCAGATGCTGGACTATGGATTTAACTTCAAAGAGACTCCTATCCACATAGACAACAATAGTGCTATCTCTATCACTGAGAACCCTGTGCAGCACTCAAGGACCAAACACATCAACATCAGGTATCATTTAATAAGGGATAACTATGAAAAAGGATTAATTAAACTAGTCAAAGTTCATACAGATGAACAATATGCTGATCTGTTCACCAAAGCTTTTGATGAACAGAGATTTAAGTATCTGATATCAGCTATTGGGATGATTAACTTTGAGTAGACTTTTTATTAAAACTAATTCTAATTATTTCTTCTTAAAATATGTGTGTCCTAAGTTGTCTAGTTCATCACTTTCATAAGCTCATGTTTTCTTTGGATGTAAAATTTTTTTGAAGACTTTCCTTAGATTCTTGAAAATTTCTGATACTTCGGAAGATAAAATTTTATCTTCGGAAGAAAAACATGTCTTTAAAATAAATAACTGTCTAAGAGATTTTACCTTCGGAAGAAGTAAAGATTCATCTTCCGAAGCTTAAAATTCTTATCTCAGACACTTATCTATTTTCAAGAACCTTTTCCTTCCGAAGCAAAATTAACCTTCGGAAGCTTTGTTTATTTTCATACAAAGCATTCAGGGTTTATTTCTCTTCCGAAGCATAAATTATCAAGACTCTCAGGAAAATCTTCCGAAGCCATTTTAGCTTCGGAAGCTTTTTAAATCAAAACTTCCGAAGACAAATAAACTTCGGAAGCTTTTCGAATTCCAAGAAAACTACTTTTTGAGCAAAAGTAAACTACCTTTTCAGAGGTGGGACCGACTTTCGGATTTCAAAGTTTATCCTCTTTCATTAACTTTGGTTCAAATCCCTTTTCATATAAATACCCAACGGTTCCCCCTCTTTCCCACTATCTTCCTCAATTCTACTGTTTCTCTAACCTAATTCTCTAAACCGCCTTTGCTTTCTACCTTTCTTCACCCTTAAGCTTCTGAAATGGCCAACCTTAACCGCAGAAACAACCCTGATTTCTCCATGCAACTACACAGGCAACATAATCAAGTTGCTCTGTTAAGCTCTGAGAAAGATGCAAGTTTCTCAGAGATTTGCCAATTCTTGACTCTGTCAAACTACTTCACCTCCCTGACCATTGATCCTCCTCTATATGAGGATCAGTTGCTTGAATTCTGGAAGACCTGCCAAGAGGTCATTATGGATGGGGAGAAGGCACTGTCTGCCACAGTGCAAGGGAGGACAGTCTTCATCACTCCGGCCATCATTAACCAACATCTACAGCTGGATGATGAAGAAGGTGAGGTGTCCTTCCCAAAAGAAGCTGTTAATCATTCTTTTGAGCAGATGGGCTATGAGGGAGATTTCTCTGTAAAGACCTTTAGGAAAGGGAAGGTCTCATCCCAATGGAAATTCCTGCTCCATGTGGTTATCCACAGCTTGTCAAACAAGCATGGTGGATGGGACCAGATTCCTGAGGATCTCTCCTTCATAGTTCATGGAATGGTTCAAGGGGTCAAGTTCAGGTATTCACAATTTGTTTATACTAATTTACTTGCAAACTTAGACTCCTTAGAGTATTACATGTTTCCTAGATATGTTCAACACATTCTCAACTGTGAACTGGGCTCACAGTTGAGGGAAACAGGTAATATTCTTAAATTGGGACAGATGAAGCCCGGCATCTTTAAAATAATGAAGAAGCCAACTGTAGGCTTCTCTGGGGTAGAAACAGCCCTAGTCCCAAAAATGTTAGAGCTCATTGCTCAAGGTGACAACCTAGCAACACAAGCTAGTGTTGAACCCACACCTCTTTTGTCCCTACCATTAAAAAGACCAGAAATCACCCTCACCTACCAAAGAAAATCCAAACGAACCCCTGCTCAGACTATTGAGTCTGTGCAGGCCCCCAAATACTCAACCTTACAGGAAGAAGTGGACACTAGAGCTCCCACTTCTCCTGAGGAGCAAACCACTCCCATTGTTTCACCTATCAGGGCTGAGGTTCCTCAAGCTCACCCTGATGAGCTCAATAGCCCAACAACCTTAAGCCTTCACTCTGAGTCTCAACACTCAAGTGGACAACCTTCAGGGGACAGCTACCATCCCCAGCCTTTGGATCTCAACCAACCAATTCCCAACCTATCCTTTTACACTGATGAAGACTTAGGATTCAGTGAGTACCATGAGTCTCTCTTCTCCTCCCCTACTCAAAGAGAGATGAGTACCTCTGACTCTCCTCAGTCTATCCCCCATCAGTCACCTGTTACTGAGGTGGACACTTCTGAACCTGTTCAGGATGTCCATATGGAAGAGGCTCTCACTTTTGAAAGTGATTACATCATTAAGACCTCAACCATGGCAACTCAGCCCATTGGCATCTCAACTGAGGCTGCCAGTGAGCAGAGGAAAACCAGCAGCCAAGAAACTCAAGCTGGTGGTGAGAGAGAGGACTTTGGTCCAATCATCTCATCCCCCAATGAATCTTCTGATGAAGATGAGGGGAATTTGAGACTAAAGGTGCAAAAACTGTCAAAAACATGCACCTATTTAGTCTCTAAGGTTAGTCACTTGGAATCTCAGGTGACTACCCTGCAAAACAGGGTCAATGATCAGCAACTCCAGATTTCATATCTGCAGGAAAAACTAGCTGGGAGACCTTTAAGGAGAGCTCAACCAGGAACACAAGAACCTGTGGAAGTGATTGACCTATCCTCCAGCTCACCTATGCAAGTGGGTGATGCTACCAAAAAGGGGGAGAAAGTTGTTACAACCACAGAACCTGGGAGTTCTTCAGAGAGAATGGACATAGAGGACTCACCATCCTCACTTGCTGTTGTGCATTCTCAGCAACTTCCTCAAGTTCACATTAATGTGGACTCTATAGACTCTCTCATCAGGAGTCTCTTTGAGGAAGGCATACCAAGGGCTGTCTCATCTCCACCACTGGGAACTAGCAATCAAATCATAAGGTGGAGGTATGATGATGACAGAAGAGCCCTCATACTTCAAAGAGTTCAAGGCCAACAAGAAGTTTTTCAATTCCAAAGCCTGAGCTTTTATGAAAGACTGGATTTAGTCAACCTGCCACTTGTCAATCCAAGCAATTCAAGACAAGCTGACAGGCTGGCTCAAAGAATCCAAGACAGGATCATGGCAGAGTTCTCTCTAAGAAGGAGACTTAGGGAATCAGGCAATGTCATCGGTCAACTGGATGTTGAGGTGGACCCTAAGATTAGTTTCATAGGGGAAACCTTGACTGAAGGCCCAGTGACAGAACCTGAGACCCCTGTCTCATCATCAACAACTGCTGCTGAGGTCCAAACTCCATCTGAGACACCTGCTGGTGAAGGTGTTTCTCAGCCTCTCTCTGGCCAGAGCATGGAAGCTACTCCAAGCAATGAAGGCCAAGCTTCAATCCACCCTGAGTCACAAAGGTCTGTTGGTGACAAAGGGAAAAGGATAATGACTCCTGAGGAAATTGAGGAGGAAGAGAGAGAGAGGAAAAGGAGACTAAGGGGAGAAAGTTCCACTGGGTCATCTAGCTTCATGCAAGCTGCAATCAGGGCTGCCCCCAGACCAAATACTCAGGATGATGAGTTAAGGGCAGTCAGGATTACCTACTTACAGACCAGGAACTATGACATTGATGAGATCATCTCCCTCCCCTTAGAAGAACTAAATGAACTGGCTGACAGAGAAGTGTCAAGAGAGTTGAAGGAGAAAGAGGATGCAATGATACTTCTCCAACTCAAAGAGGAGAAGAGACAGAAAAGACTTTACAAGCATGCTCCTACTCTCTCACCAGTTCAAGAAAGTCCTGCACATGAAGATGTGGCTCCACAAGAACCTCAGGTAGATAAAGAGGAAGATAGGATCAGGATGATCAACTACCTGAGTGCCACAGGCTTCTATCAGGCAGATGCACTTCTCCCTTTGTCCTATGAATTCATTGAGTTCGAGTACTTAAAACAACTTGAGCTTGAGTTAGTCAAGGAAAGAAAGACAACCAAAAGGAAACTAAGGGAAGAAGCTGCAAAGTCAAGGGCCACCATTCAAAAGAATGCAAAGAAGTCTGCTGACAGACAAAGAATGGTGAGCTTCTTGAAGCTGTATGGATTCTCCGGAAGGAGACTTGGCCCCATGTCTCTATCCACTATGGATGAGCATATTAGGGTGATCAAGCAGAAGATTAAGAGTGGAGAACTTATTGACTTGCACTCTCTTCCAAGTCAAGTCCCACCTGAAGTGGAGGTCAAGTTTGAACAACCAGAGACACCTCAACCAGCACCTCCAGCTGAGCCCCAGCAAGCTTCATCTTCTGATCCTAGGCAGGGTCAAACTCCCTCTCCTTCTGAACCTGTGAGGGAGGAACACCCAACTGAGAAAGACACTGATGATCAACATGGTGCTGCAGACCAGTCTTCTCAGTTAAAGACAACCAAGAGGAAGAAGAGGATGGCTTCTAAACCAAAGACAAAGAAGAAGAAGCCAAAGTCATCTACCTCTGCACCTCAGGCTGAATCAGATCAACCTGAGGAAGTGCATGATGAGGCAGCCCAATCAACTCCTATTCAAGTGGCTCCTCTAACTAGTGAGACACCCATCTTGTCCTGGACATACTCTACCAATCCAGAGAGATGGACTGTTATCAGAGATCAAGGTGTTGAGAATGTCTACTCATGGCAAGACATAATCAACTTACCTCTGCATGATCTCTTTGAGATGAGAAGATACTTTGAAAGTCTTGATGATCCTGACCATCTCATGAAAAAAGGAATGGTCCTGATTATACTGAAGACTACCAACATTTGAAGATCTTCCAAGTGTTTTGGTAGCATCAGCCTAGGGGGAGTTTGTAAGGATTCCTGAAGTCTGATGCAACCCAAAACAGCCTAAGTGTCTCAGCAACATGCACTAAGTACTGAAGTGAAGAATGCTTCGGAAGTTTTACACAAAGCATTAGAAAATACTCTAAGTGTAAAATCTTCCGAAGCCAAGACCAATATCTTCCGAAGCCAAACATGAAGTCTTCCGAAGCTTCAGAGACAAAGTCTTCCGAAGCCTCATCCTATGAAGACAGATTTCTTCCGAAGACTTTTAGTACACATGCTTTATCTGATGTACTGTTCCATAAAGCACCTTTTCCGCTGCATCTCTGTAAAGTCACCAACTTACATGAGTTGGTGAAAAGGGCCTTGCTTTTGGTAACTGTACATTGAGGTCTTGAGTATTCAACTTTCCACTTTATGTACTTTATCCTTTTTGTATTGTAAAAGGATGTGAGCTATGGCATGTCATAGTCACAAGGTCAAAAGGCAGATATGCCTTTTGATCCTACAATTGATTTTGTTAGTGTCTAGTCAATTGTATCCAGCTGGCCTTCAAAGTATGGCCGGCTGTAGGTTGTAGTATAAGTATTTCAAGTTCTTGTATCTTTTCTTTATGCTTTGCAACACTTGTAAAAGAACTTGAGAAAGCAATATACTGCCTCCTTGAAACCCATACTCTCTTGTTCTGTCTCTTGCTTTACTTGTGTTCTTTGTATCACTTTGGTTATCCAGTTCACTGTTTGATTAGAGCTTAGTTATTCTCCTCATTGTGTTGTTGTGTTGTAATTGTGCTTAAGCCCTTAAACGGTCCTGCAACATCTTAGCTCGATACGATCCCTTCAAAAACGTACCATCAACAGATATCACAGGTTGACTATGCTTGAATGTGTTGATTACCGGACCAAATGCCCAAAACACATACTTAAACATATGATATTGAGATGAACTAACCGGATGATGTAACCATTCCACAATAACTTGGTTTGTTTCTTGTAGAGCATTGATGTACCTTGGAAGTTCTTCAAAATTACTGTCCCAAGTACCGTATATTATCTCAATAGCAGCCTTTCGAGCTCTACACGCCTTATTATACGAAACATCAACATTCAACGTGTCTTTAATGTGTGCCTGAATTTGCTTGACTGGAAAAGTAAGGTCTTGGCGAATAAAGTGGATGATGCGATTTACAATATCTCTAGATTTCAAACCTCTGTTGTTGTTGCCAACAACACTACCAAAGCAATTGTGTGCATTGACCCATCTAGATATTCTCCACATGTTGTGATGTTTAGGCTTGGTAGCGTACACAAACCAACTACATTGAGGACCAATAGGAAGATCACTGCTATAATTAGGGCTAGTTGTGTAGCATTTTGCTCTATATGCATCACTTTTACTTTCAACAACAAACATTTCCCGGTTACGTGCAACATTCCATAATCGGACCGCATGCGTTAAATCATATTTTGATTTAAAGAACATGCCGATATGGATTTCTTTTGTTTCTTCATTCCATACATCCATGTAGTCTTCATCATCAAAATCAGTAGCTTCATAATCTTTTAATTCTCGAGGATCTTCAGAAAAGGTCATCTCCCCGTAAGAGATACCTTGATTAACCACAAAATTATGGTGCTCACTATTTTCATACCCATCTTCATTATCGGTTGATTCATCACGTGACGGAACGGATTCGGAATCTTCACTTCTTTGTGAACCATCATCATCCGAGTTATCAAACCCTCCGTGTTCATCATCATTTAGATCAACATTTGATTGATGAGTTGAAATATACCCCATGTTAAAATTGCTTGATGGACCGGCTTGATGATCACGTGAACTTGCATTGACTGGAAAGGTAGTAACTGTTTGTGTAGGTGATTCGGATACAGAAAACCCTCGTAGAAGATCCATACAATTTGATTGTTGGAGTGACATTATTGGATCCAAAATTACGTGAATATTTCCAATGAAATTTTCCACATATTCTGCCAATTGATACAATACTTCAAGACTCGAGTCATTAAAAATTTCCGATGTTTGAGAAAAACCACCGTACGTGTAAAATAGTTTGAACCTCAAATTATAATATTCTCGTGAAAGTTGAAGATGATCGTAAATGAAATCAACAAACGAATCGTACGAAATTTTTTGAATAACAATAGTGGTACTTCTGGTAGAAGCATCACACATAACATTTCCGTTCACAAAAGAAACATCACCACCCCAGTATATTTGGATAAAATAAGGTCTAGACATGATGAAATTTGTTGGTATGAAAAGGTTTCGTTTAAGTTGTTTGAGGATGGGTTATTAAGTGAAGATAATGTGGTTGTAGGGTTGATGGGTTGTAGAAGGGTTGATGGGTTGTAGAAGGGTTTCGTTTAGAATGAATGTTTAGTGGGTTTGGGTTTATATAACAGATTTTTTTTTAATGCGTTGAAGGGTCAAAACCCTAACCACCTACCCGCCATTCCCACCGGCGGGTTCTGGGTGGTGGTGACAAGGTGACAGTCCGCATCAATGTGACACATCAATGTCACGATTCAGGAGGGAGATCCCGCCGGTGGCACCGGCGGGTACCCCTTAAGTCAATTTTTTTTTTACCCCAAATGTTAAAATATTTTGTAAATTTACCCCATTAATAAAAAAAATTCGTATAAATGAAAATCAATTAACTCAAACTTTATAAATTTGTTAATATTATATCACTAAATACTTTTTTATTTAATATAATAATATTATTCTAATAGTCGAAAGCTTGATTTTTTAATAATCACAACTCAATTTTTAAAGTTTACATATCATATGATTTAATATGATAAAGATTTATTAAGTTAGAACAAATTAAATAATTATTTTGATATATCTCTTATTAACTCGTATAGTATACGGGTCACTAACCTAGTATATGTCTTTAACATTATACTCTCATTCTCTCATAGTTTTTTAGACGAAAAAGCTACACGACTCCTACTTTGAAATTACTCAAACTAATTTACATCATGCATAAGTTTAAAACTAAGACATATTTTTTAAAAGGCAAAGCCTTCCCATAAATAAGACCAGCAATCTATGATATAGGTTTTTACTCAATATTTTTAGAGTGAATTATCGTTTTCATTCATGTGTGTTTGATCACATTTGTCAGTTTTAACTCTTTTTTTGCATTTGACTCCTTAAGCTTTTAAAAAAATTATCAGTTCTATCAAAAATGATAACTTCATTAATTTAAAATATTAAATCATCTATCATCAAAAGGGGGTAGTTATGTAATTTTGCTTATAAAGACAAAATCTTAATTTATATCAACGTACTGTTGTTAAAATTTCTTTCATGTATTGTTGTTTCATTCACGAAACCTACATTAGACGTTTCATATTTTCATCATCGAATCTTTTATCATGACTGAATCACGAGATTCTCAGATTAATCAGTGGGGGAGGAGGATGGATCTGGTTTCTGGTAGCGGTAAAAAACCTACTAATAAGGTGTTGTATAATAGAGACAATCGCCTCTAGTCGTCATCTCCCTTATATCGTAATTTAGTTCCACTCGATTACAGTTATGTAATTGGTGGATATTGTTTTGTATTTTAGAGAATAATTTTTTCATATTACATGTTTGACATTTTAAATTAACAAAGTTAATGTATTTGGATGAAAATGATAACTTTTTAAAAACTTGGGGCAGATGTAAAAAATCTTGTTTAATAAAAATAGCAAATATGATCAAACCACAAGAAACTTATTTTATCTTTGATACTGTCAAACTTATTCTTCTAACAGACATATCTATTTACTCCCAAAGAAAAAGTGGGGACATGCATTGTCGGATGTGCAACCAAGCTCCAACGCTTTCACTTTAGGACATGTGGCTCCATGCCAAATCATGCTGGTCCAAGAATGGAGTGTTGGAGAGAGCCTTTTTTTAGGCTAGACGGAGTTGCCCGGCTAGAAGAGTGGGGGAAAAAGAAGAAGATGGGTAGAGGGTGGTGACTGGCGGTAGAAGCGATAACGGTGGTTAAGAAACAGTAATGCCCCTGACGGTGGTGGAACCATGAATTTTTTCCTAGGGGGTCACTATTTTTTGATGATTAGATACATAGCAAAACAACATCAAATTATCGGGTCATCCGATCAAGTTAGGTCGGGTCGGGTCTGGTCAGATCGCACCAACTGTTCAAGTCATTGTGATCATATATAAGGATGAGAAACTTTTTAAAAGATTGAAAAATTTTCAAGACGGGTTAAGCTGGTTCAAGTTTTAACAAAAACCACTGTAATTAATAACCAAAATTAATGACTATAATCACTATAGTTTCTACCAAAATCACTAATAACAATCAAAGAACCCAATAATAATAGGAATGCAAAAAAGCACACTCTCAAGAACAACATTATTTCTAGTAAACATGTGTTAGATCGGGTTAAGAACTTAACAAAACTTTTCTGTTTGATCAACAGATAACAAATGCGGAATGTAAGCTAACTGTTTTTACTTAATAAACACACATACTTTGAGTTATAATATAGACACAAGATGTTTTTTCAAAGTATACACTTGAGTAATCTTTTTTTAGTATAAATTATTACAATCAGCAGATAAACAAGCGGGCTAGCAAGTTTACCTCAAAACTATACAAGTGAGAGGTATTTATACTATAGAAGCTAAACACAAAGAATAAATCACTTTACATCTATTTCTTATTTAGGAAAAGGTATGTATAACATAGATAGACAATCATCATATCATAAGTCAACTGCTTTAGTACTATGTTGTCTTCAAAAGATAGAATACAACAGTCGTCAATGTACTTCAATACAAACAGTCTTGTCTAATGTTACAGTTGATCAGCAGCTCATCCATTTGAGTGTTGATCAGCAGTCAATCAGCACTTCATCACTTTCAGTGCTAATCAACAGTGGTTCAGCACTTGACAGAATTCGGCAATTGACAGCCAGTGCTAAATCTTTAAGTATAGCTTCATCCTCTTCATGAATCAACAACATGGAAGAAGCATCTTAATGAAGAATGCAAACTTAGTGGCAACGTTAATTTGAAGAAGGGCTTAGTGGTGGTGGTTTCTTTAGAATCCATGATGGGCGTAAGAGAAATGACAGTCCTCTGCCTTACTTTTGTGAGAGCAATGGTGGTTTCCAAAGAATCTATGGTGATCATCATGTTTGCTCTCTATCACAAACAAAAGAAAAAAACTCACAGATTATAAAACAACATACCCATATTACAGAAATAAAAAGAAGCAAAATAACTAGTGACCTTATGAAGATTCTTCAAAAAGAAAAACTAATTGTTTAACTGTTTGCTTTCTTTTTTTAACTGTTTTATTGCCTTTTGATAGGAACGGTAAATTGTTTCAAGCGTGGTTTTGATTGCTCATCCATAGTGCCTTTTGATACTAACAGTAAGTTGTTTTCAAGGGTGTTTGTGGTTGCTCATCCAACTCTAATGGAACTTATATTTTTGTAACAATACGTATGAAGCTTCCGCCGCAAGGTGCGGAGGCACTTTCTAGTTAACTAACAACGGAAAGGAGTGTAAATCTAAGGTTTGAATCTTTTAATTAGACAAAAAATTAATAAACAAAGAACCAACCCGAGTAAGGCTTGAAGTCTTAAACAAAATCTAGAAAACTAACCTTGAATGGAGGAGTCGCCGAGTAGGGGGAGCCGGAGCTTGGAGGTCGCCGCCGCCGGAGGCTGGAAGTCTCGAAGATACTTAGAAACAAGTGTGATGGTCAATTGGGTTGGGGGAGGGGGGAGGCTGAGATTCAGTCGATCTGTATGGGGGGGGGGTTTTTTTAGGGGGGGGTTAGGGTTTAAATGTAAAGAGATTTAAGGGTAAAATGATCATTTTAGGTATTAAAAAAGAGTGTTAAAAATTTACCCCTTGCAAGGTTCGAACTCACGGCCTGAAGTAAGTGTAGAAATTCTACACACACGCACGACTAGTGAACCAACTTCAACAATCAATTGTGTTTAGAACTTAACAATACTTAAGGGTTCACCACCTGAAAAACCATCGTTTCACTTAAATTTTCGGTATTATACGATTCACTACCCGGTCAAAAATCAATGGGGTCACTTGACCCCATACCCACAGCTGTAGTTCCACCCTTGCCTCCTGAATATTCACCGGGTGGTGGATAAAACACAAAGAAGAAAAAGAAGGATGTCTAAGGGAGTTAGACTCGAGGACAACCTAGAACACCACCCTCCCGATTTGAAGAAAAATGAGAAAACCTAGGGACGAATACCACTTCATGTTCTCTACAAACAATGTTACATATTTTTAGATTTTCCCATCACTAATTTTCACATTTATTTTTTTATAATCGAACTGAATTTATACCAAATCAAACTATTTATAAAAATCATCAACTTATTATACTAATATATAGTTTGTTAACAAACCAATTTATATAATTTAAAGCATCATATAAAAGAAATAATAATAATAACGACGTAAATGATTATATAACATTATCGTCCTATTGGTCTCACTGGAGCAATAAAAAGTGAAATCCAATTTTCTAGCAAACATAATAAAACAAGTTACTGGATTTGTTACATCGAATAATCAAACAACATTCACTCCTGAAAGAAACATCCTCCATGGTGCCTTAATTGTCAATGAAGTTATTTCATGAAGTAAAAAGTGTAAAATTTTCTTAAATACATAAAGTGGACATGGAGAAAGCATCCGATAGTTTAATTTGAAACTTCATACTTTTGGTTTTGGGCCAAATGGGTTTTCCCCCTCGGTGTTTCATGGATCAAAGGTTGTTTATCAGTTTCTAGAGTCTCAGTTATTATCAATGGATTCTCAACAACATCTGAATTCAATTAAACTCAGGGTCTTAGATGGGGAGATCCCCTCTTCACATTCCCATTCAACATAGCCATCGAGGCCTTATCATGTACGATGTCTAATGTTGTTTTATGGGTATTTTTAAAGGCGTTTACCTCTTATACAATGACCCGATTTGCTAATGGTGTCCGTATCATTGGTCAATGGTCTGTTTTAAATACAAAAATGTTACTTGTATAATGTGATGTTTCTATTTATTCTCATGTCTCAAGATGAATTGAAAAAAAGGTTGATTTTTGGTAGTGTCCCAAAGAAAGAATTGCCCTTATGGCGAACTCACTAACATGTCATCCGGGTACACTTCCATTTTCTTACCATGGTCGTCTGATTTGTGGAAATATGAATAGCATAAGTCAGTAGGATTCGGTTCTTGACACATTAAAGAGAAGACTATCTCTATGGAAAGGTAAATCACTATCAATGGATAGGGGCTTAAACAAAATTAGTTGTCAAGTTTGCCTTTATACTTCTTTTCTTTGTTTCATGCGCCTACATAAGTGTTAAACGAGCTTGAAAAAATTAGAAAAAATTTCGAATGGTCATGGGAAGTAGAATCTAAACAAATAAAATGGGTATCTTGGGATCAAGTGATAAAATCAAAATAAAAAAAGGCCTTGTAGTGGAATCTTTGAGAAGAGAAAAAAATTACTTCTTTCTAAATGGGCATGGAGATATCGTATAGAAAATTATGCTTTGTGGAGGAAAGTAATTGTTTTGATTTACTAGAAAACTGAAAAAGATCTATTGCTTAATTATGGTAAGGAAAGATAAATCGGGCTCATGGAGAACAATCTCAAAGGAAATTTTTGGACTTTTAACAATCTTTTTGCTCCCCTAGGAACAATGTCGGTGAACAACAAAGAAATGATTAAGCTTATTCAAGTCATTATCTATATTTCTATATGGTGTATTTGGAAGCATAGAAATTACTCTTAATTTAATAATCGGAAACATCCATCTATCACTACCACTCTTGGAGCTATTAAAGCAATGTCATTTTTGTGGGTTAAGAATCATTCTAAATATAACAGCCTTACATGGAAATAATGGCAAGTTTCAATTCATAATCTTTGTAATTCTATTTGGTTGTAAATTGGTGTATGTATAGGGTTTCTAGCACCTTTCTAGTTTTAATGAAGAGTTTTCAAGCTGTTAAAAGTATAATAATCTTCATGAGCATTTGGCTCTTCAATATGCCATTGGTAAGGGTGGAGACACATCAATTAAGGGCATCCTCACGTATGATGCATGAATAATTCTCTAAAATAATATTGTATTTATCTTGTAGTCTTGGGGCTAATGATAATAATTACTCCAATTACAAAGTATTATAACGATTTTGTGGTTAAATAAATTTCAAAATTAATTTTTTTAGGAATGAGTTTTGTTATCATTTTGCAACTACCATCGGTTTTTTTTGTAGAAATTGTTTGTATAAAGTTGAAATGATAATACTTCTATAATCAACCACAATACAAAAATAAAAGAAACAACAAAATTGCAAATATTTTTACAATTTAAAGATTTTAAATTCAAGATGAAAATGAAAACTGATAAAAAGTGGGTGTTTGTGGTTGATGATTTGTGTTAAATGTAATTTTTTAAACTAAAATTTGAGCCTCCTAGGATAATTCATTTGTTTTCTAGTTTTCGATAGGCGAAGCAATGTAACTGCTACCCTAAATTACCTCTGAAACAACAAAGTAGGATGAAGAAGATTAACGAAATTTGCATTGTTGTGTGTTTAGAATTGCTTTGTATTGATTTATACTCAAAATAAAGAACCCAAAAGATTCTGAACACCCAAAACCAATGTTTTCAGGATTGAAACAAATAGCAAACCGGTCGGCATACTAATCCACAGGTTCAGTCGTTTAAATTAGAACTAAGAACTGGATGACATTATCAATAATAGAATATTTAATACTATAATAAAGTTATAATGTCACATCCCGACGGAAGCGTGAAATGCTTAGGGTGTGACCTGTTTGCTCAGAACTCATTGATATACAATTTTTACCAAGCATCACATAAACATATCATATTTCATGATAAGGCACAATTAATATATAATAACACATAACATAACAAGTTTAATAATATAGAAGTTAGGA
Source organism: Flaveria ramosissima (assembly GCA_025215565.1). NCBI lineage: Eukaryota > Viridiplantae > Streptophyta > Magnoliopsida > Asterales > Asteraceae > Flaveria > Flaveria ramosissima. Next base: position 11,886,592 of record CM046033.1, on the reverse strand, counting down.
TTACATCAATTCATGATAGTCAAAATTTGAACTAACATAACCCTATTACATTAACATCCTAACAGCAACATCTTCAGAGACGATGAAAATGTGCATCCACCGAAACACTGAGATCATATAAGTTCACAGTCAGGTTAACACAAACTTTCCCTACAACCTCTCCCCAGCCATTATAAACATCAAATGAGAACATTAAGCTGTTAGTCATGGTGAAGTCCTGAAAAAGCATACCCAAAACAGTCAACATAAAGTTGGTGAGCTTCACAGGTTTATCAAACATGTAATGTTGATGCATTATATACAACCAAACCTTACATAGCAATCAGATCATTCATATCTGTCATAACACATTTCATAAATCAGATAATATAGCATCACAACACTCATTCCATTGGTGCAGGAAATATTTTCCTAAGTAGCGCTACCAATATTATCTAACGGTTCCACATCCGAATTAATGGTTGTAACATAAATTTCAGAAAATAATGCATCAATTAGTATGCTTTTTCCCCAAAACTTTATAAAACAAAATGGGCCATGAAACTCACCTTTACTCCAAATGGTAACCTATAAAAAAAATATTTATAGTTTAGAAAATGTATTTTTCTTTAACATTTTTAGTACCTCAGATTGAAGAATTTATTTTATAAGTTAAGTTTTTATATAAATTTTGAAATTTTTACAGTAGATGTATCTTAGTGTTAGATAAAATATACTGAAATTTCATATTTGAATTATTTTTAGGCTAATTCCTATTATTTTTACATTATTCAAATAATCTTTTAGAAATACCTTCGGGCCTCTAAAATTAGTCAAATTTTGTCAGATTAATAATTATAATTCTTATAGTTTCTCAAAATTTTCTCATGTTTTAAATCATAGCAGAGTCATTTTTTTATAATTTTTCCTATTTTACTCTTATTCGCTAAAAATATCAGAACATGCTTAAAAATTCTAAATTTTACACAGACTGTTCTATTACTATTCCTATATTTTCTATAAATTTCCTATAATTTATTTCATAATTTAAGTATTTTCCCCGATTTTTAGTTGACAGAATAGTTAAAAATTCATATTTCAGACTATATTTTGAGTTAGGTCACGAGATTTTTCCAGTGGATTCTATAATTTATAATAGTCAATATATAATTTTTCCATACATTTACTAGGGTCGGTTCTTCTGATATAATTTTTCTCTTTATATTCTTAAATATTGCATATAAATTAACTTACTTATAGGAATGGCACCAAATTTTGCAGAGTTCTATCTCCTAATATTCTAAATATATTTTTAATATTTGTTCCCACAATCACAGTTATTTAATATGCATAATTGATTTAACAAACTATAACTAGATTTTTAACCCTTTTGTTGATAATTTCTTGCTAAAACTTTGATTTTTAAGATTTGTTTTATTTTTCCAGATTCTTAAAAACCTTTCTTTTTGTTCTGAAAAAGAGGTTTGATTTTGTATATGTTTCTATAAGAACTTTTGTTTTTAACCAAAAGGGTTAATCACATGTGCTTTATTTCACACATGTTTAGTTTCCATAATCTTAATCAAGCAAGGTTTTGGGAGTTAGAACCTTGATTTTGACAGAAGGAGAGTGTGAGAAGAAGGTAAGGATGGTCTAAGCTTGCTTGGTTTTGGTGTTCTTGATAATCTTTCGGGAGGTGGTGCTTCCACGAGGCTTGGATGTTGCTGCCTTGGGTCCGAGAGTGTGTGACCGAGTGAAGTTGATGATGGTATTTGATTGGAGAGATGGTGACCGAGAGGATTGTGATGCTGAACTTGTGGCTTATGGTGGTGATGTTTGAAGGTGGTAACCGAGAGACAAGGTGGAGGGTGGTGGTGTTAGCCGAGAGTTTGAGATAGTAGGGATGGTGGTGATCGATGGTGTGTGGTGTCCGTGAAGTGAGGGAGTAGGAATAGAGGTTGAGAGGCTACCGAATGAAGATGGGTTCTTGGTTGTGGCTCGATGGTTTGGGTTTCCCATTCGGCCGAGACCTCCAAATAGTGGAGATGTAATTATGAGATCTAGTCCTTAGGGTATGAGGTGGAGTTTTAGGTCTAGTGAGTCGGTCATTAGGGGGCTAGGTGGCGGGTTGGGGTTGAACTTGGTGGCATGGTGAGTCTAGGTGTCACACAAAGAGAGGGGTGAGTCAATGATCATTAAGGGATGTTTAAGGTGTAAATCGGGTGCTTAAGGATGGAAGCCGGGTACTTAAGGGTGTTAACCGAGTGGTTCTTGATCTTTAATGGTTCTTTGGTTTAAGGTTTAGGTGTAGGGAATTTGTTTAGGTTTGTTTTGATGTCAAATTTCTTTTGATGTTAACTTATGTTTGTGGTGTTTGGTTGGGTTGTATTTTGGTTTACTTAGTGTTTGTTTTGGTGTTATGTGGTTGAGTTTCTTGTTCATGTATCGTTTGGTATCAAAAGGTTAGGAACATGGATACGTGCGTACATAACTACTTGTTTATGCATGCAAGCATGCAAATGATCAACACTTATGTTCATGTGATGTGCACATGTTTCTTAGCAAAGGATGGTACATGCACACGTAAAAGGGTATGCATGCGACCATGCATACGTATACATATATATAAGCAATCAATACATTTGTGTAAACAAAATGAAAGCATGCATACGTATATGTAAGTATAAAAATATATATTAACCTAGATGTAGCTTAGTATATTTGTATGAACTTAGTGCATAAAATTTCTAAATCTAGGGTTGTCACATTCTCCCCCTGTATAAATAATTTCGTCCCAAAATTATTTGGATAGTAATGAACTTATCTGACCATTGACTTAAAATAGATGGGGGTATCTTCTTCTGATTTCATCTTCTCTTTCCCATGTATACTCTGGTCCTCTCTTAGCGTTCCACTTAACTTTCACTATGGGGATTCTGCTCCTTCTTAGCTTTTTAACTTTTTTTATCTAATATGGCTATTGGTTCCTCTGTAAAATGAAGCTTTTCGTCTATCTTTATTTCTTGAACTGGAACTTTTAATGTTTCATCTGTTAAACATTTCTTCAGATTGGACACATGAAACGTGTTGTGTACTTTACTTAATTCTTGGGGTAAATCTAGCTTATACGCAACAGGACCAATTTTGTCAATAACTTCAAATGGTCCAACATATCTTGGGTTCAACTTATTTCTCTTTCCAAATCGAAAGATTCCTTTGGTGGGTGATATTCTTAGATAGACCTTATCTCCAATTTGAAATTCTAATGGCTTTCTTCTTTTATCCGCGTAACTTTTCTGCCGATCCCGTGCTGTCTTTAATCTATTTTTGATTTCTTTGATCTTGTCAGATGTTTCTTGAATTAAATCAGGGCCTATAAGTTGTCTATCTCCTATTTCATTCCAACATAGTGGCGATCTGCATTTTCTTCCATACAAGGCTTCAAATGGGGCGGTTTTAATGCTGGAATGATAGCTATTATTATAAGAAAATTCTATCAAAGGTAGGTGTATATCCCAGTTGCCACCAAAGTCTAATGCACAAGCACGTAACATATCTTCTAGTGTTTGTATTGTTCTTTCACTTTGTCCATCTGTTTGTGGGTGGAAGGCTGTGCTAAGATTTATTTGGGTTCCTAAAGCTTTTTGTAGGGTTTGCCAAAATCTTGATATGAATCTATTGTCTCTATCATATATAATGGAGATTGGTATTCCATGTCTGGATACGATTTCTCGTATGGAAATTCTTGCTAATTTCTCTATTTTGTAATCTTCCCTGATTGGCAAGAAGTGTGCTGATTTGGTTAACCTATCTACTATAACCCAGATTGTGTCATAACCACTTGAGGTCCTTGGTAACTTGGTTACAAAATCCATAGTAATTTGATCCCATTTCCATTCTGGAATTTCAGGTTGTTGTAGATATCCTGAAGGTTTCTGATGTTCTGCTTTAACTCTTAAACACGTATTGCATTTCTCTACAAACTCTCCAACTGATCTCCTCATGCCAGGCCACCAGTAATGATTTTTCAAATCCTTATACATTTTGTTATTTCCTGGATGTACTGAGTATTTTGACTTATGTGCTTCTTGTAATATAATCCTTCTAAGTATAGCATCATCGGGTATCCAGGTCCTTCCTTTAAATCTTAGAATTCCATTTGTATCTTCCTGTAAATCCCTTTCTTGTCCTTTTATTTCTATTTTACTTTTCTGTTGGGCTCCCCATATTTGTCTTAACAGGTCTGATTGTAGTTCCATTCTCATGGCTCGTACTCGTAATGGTTTAACCCTATCTTTTCTACTTAAAGCATCTGCAACTACATTTGCCTTACCTGGATGATATTTGATTTCACAATCATAATCACTCAGTAATTCTATCCATCTCCTTTGTCTCATGTTCAGCATTTTCTGCTCAAATATATGCTGTAAACTCTTGTGATCCGTATATATTGTACATTTTGTCCCATACAGATAATGTCTCCAGATCTTAAGTGCAAAGATTACTGCTCCTAATTCCAAATCATGAGTAGTGTAGTTTTTCTCACTTCCCCTAAGTTGTCTAGAGGCATATGCAATGACTCTACTTCGTTGCATTAATACACATCCAAATCCTTGACGAGACGCATCACAATATACTACAAAATCGTCAGTCCCTTCTGGTAATGTCAAAATAGGTGCACTACACAACTTACTTTTCAAGAGTTCGAATGCACTCTTTTGTTTTTCTCCCCAGACATATGGCCTGTCTTTTTGAGTTAGTTCAGTCAAGGGCTGAGCTATTCTTGAGAAATTTTCTATGAACTTCTGTAATATCCTGCTAATCCTAAAAATTGGCGTACTTCTGTTGGTGTCTTGGGATCCTCCCATTTCTTAACAGCTTCTATTTTCGCTGGATCTACCTGTATTCCTTCTTGATTGACTATGTGCCCAAGGAATTGCACTTCTCTTTTCCAAAATTCACATTTTGAGAATTTTGCGTATAGTTTTTCTTTTCTTAACAACTCCATGGTCAATCTTATGTGTTGCTCATGATCCTCCTTATTCTTAGAATAGATTAAAATGTCATCTATAAAGACTATGACAAACTTATCTAAATAGGGTTTACATATCCTATTCATCAAATCCATGAATATGGCGGGAGCATTGGTTAATCCAAATGGCATTACCAGGAATTCATAATGTCCATACCTTGTTCTGAATGCTGTCTTAGGTATATCTTCATCTTGTATTCTTAGCTGATGATACCCTGATCTCAAGTCTATTTTTGAAAAGTAACTAGATCCCTGTAATTAATCAAATAGATCGTCTATCCTAGGTAAGGGATACCTATTCTTCACAGTTACCTTATTGAGTTCCCTATAGTCTATGCACATTCTAAATGTTCCATCCTTTTTCTTAACAAATAAAACTGGTGCTCCCCAGGGTGAAACACTAGGCCGTATAATCCTTTATCCAAAAGTTCCTGAAGTTGGCTCATTAATTCCTTCATTTCAGTAGGTGCTAAACGGTAGGGTGCCTTAGCAATAGGGGCTGTTCCTGGTATCAATTCAATTTTGAATTCTACTTGACGAGGGGGTGGTAACCCAGGTAATTCATCAGGAAATACATCAGAATATTCATTGATAATTGGAACATCTTTCAGGCTTACTTTGTCTATCTTAGTGTCAACAATGTGAGTCAGATAAGCCAAACATTTCTTCCTTAGATATTTTTGTGCATTTTTACAAGAAATTATCTTTATGGTGCCTCTAGGTTTTTCATCATATATGCACAGTGTTCTATTTCCATTAACCAAAGGGATTTTGATCATCTTCTTACCACATACTATTTCAGCTTGATTTTTACTTAACTAATCCATTCCTACAACAATGTCAAATCCTCCTAAATCAATAGGAATCAAATCTATATTGAAATAGTTTTCATCTAAGTTCATTGTGCAATTAGAAATGATTTCATAAGCTTCGATTATCTTACCATCAGCTAATTCTATCATATATATTTTATTTAGCTTTTCTGCGGTTAGATTAAGTAGTGGCCTAAATGTATTTGAAACAAAACTACGGGTTGCTCCAGTACTGAATAGTACAGTAGCATACTGATAGTTTATAAGGAACGTACCCGTGACAACTTCTTGTTCGTGTCGAGCTTCTTCTGCCTGCATTATGAATGCTCTCCCCCGAGGGTTGTTCTGATTAGCCGGTGCCTTTCCTTTTAGCTGTGGACATTCGTTTCGGCGATGGTTTTCATTCCCACATTGATAGCAGACTGATTTTGGATTTGCAGGGTTTTTGCAGTCTCGGGATATATGCCCCTTTTTCTTGTAGTTGTAACAGATTACCATCGCACAGTTGCCTTGATGGTATATTTGGCAAGTGTTGCACCATGGCTGGTTTTCTGTCTAGGGTTTCTTTTCCCGTGCCATTCCTAGGTAGTTTCGAGGGGGCTGTCTAACTATTCGTTTCTGAGGGGTTCCTTAAATCTTCCCCCTGAGCTATCATCACTCCACTTTCTCTTTTCTCCAGGTCTAGGGTTGCCTAGTGATCCATTCTTATCATCTCATCTGTCAAGCTTCCTGATAAACTTACAGTATCTTGAAAAGTTTTAGGCCTAGCCGATTTTACCAATCCCCTTATCTGTGGCACTAGTCCCCAAATATATCTTCCTATTCTCTTTGATTCTGGGGCCACTAGATATGGTACTAACCTCGAGAGTTCATTGTACCTGTCGGTGTATTCCCGATGTGCTGCTCCTTTCATTTCTAAAGCTAAAAATTCAGTTTCTAATTTTTCTATTTCATTGTAAGGGCAGTATTTTTCTATAATTAATTTTCTGAATTCCTCCCAACTTAACATCATTCATAATGTGCCTACCTTTAGTGGTCATCTCCATTTTCCACCAGGATTGTGCTTCCCCTTTTAATGAGTGTGAGGCAAACAAGGTTCTGTTGTTATTGGCACATTTGCTGATCTCCAAAGTTGATTCCATTTCATCTAACCAGCGTAGAGCTTGTACTGCTCCGCCTCTACCATCAAATTCTCGGGGTCTACATGACATAAAGGCTTTGTAGGAACATCCCTTCTCTGTTATAATCTCCTCTGCTGGTTGTTCTCTTATGGCATCATTAGTTGGTATTTCGTTGCCGGGGGTTGTGGTACCGAGGTTCAGGTTTTGTTGAAGTTGAGTTACTAGTATGGGTATGGCAGCCTCCAATTGCTGTGACACTATCCGGGAGATCCTTTCATCTTCATTGGCTGTCGAGTTAACAGGTGTTTCTTCCCCAAGTCTTGTTCTGGGTCGTCCCACTCGCGCAGTCCTCCTTATGGGTTGCGTATTTCTTCTTGGCGGCATGTTTTTCTATAGTTAGTTATAGTAAATATTAAAAAGAATTTTAGACTCTTAACAATATTCTAGTTAACACACAAGCAAGTAATAGTTCAAACACAGAAGATGTTTTTCATTAAAGTTCTTATTTAAAGATTTCACATTAAAAGTTAGCTCCTAATTTCCCTGCGCCCATTTCCATATTCTTGAGAAGATGTTTCCCTTGGGTGCTTTTAGTTCCTTAACATCCTTCTGAATATTCCTGATTCCTTGTTGAATTTTCTTGAGCTGTTTAAGGGTTTGTTGAGTGGCGGCGTTTTGGTCTCCATCCATCCTTTGTCTTTTAGCTTTTCTTTCTTCGTTTTTGAGGGAGTCAGTTTCTTGTATCTCCTTGCCTTCGTTTTGCTTAGTCTTGAATTTGTTTCCGGGTCGTACCTTTTTCCTAGGAGTTTTAATGGTATATCCTCCTACCATTACGGGTGCACGACGGACATAAAATTTAGGCTCATGATTATCTTCATCTTTGGTTGGAAAAGGTTCTAGAATTTGCTGAGGTTCAGGTTCAGGCGTAAGTTCTTTGTGATTGTTATAATCCGAGTATTCGGATGAATCAGTCTCACAGAAATTGTTATCAGTACTCATGGCTGCAAAACAAATCTTTTCATGATTTTGAACCAAACAGTTAGTTACCTATTTCTGTATATATTATAAATTCTATACAAAAGAGGTGTTATAATATTCATGGAATCATATCACGTAAATTCATATATACACACAATTATACAGATGTGAGCTTATGGTTATAGTCTAGGTATTTTATGATACCTAATTCTCTATAACCAATGGCTCTGATACCAACCTGTCACATCCCGGCGGAAGCGTGAAATGCTTAGGGTGTGACCTGTTTGCTCAGAACTCATTGATATACAATTTTTACCAAGCATCACATAAACATATCGTATTTCATGGTAAGGTACAATTAATATAAAATAACACATAACATAACAAGTTTAATAATATAGAAGTTAGGATTACATCAATTCATGATAGTCAAAATTTGAACTAACATAACCCTATTACATTAACATCCTAACAGCAACATCTTCAGAGACGATGGAAGTGTGCATCCACCGAAACACTGAGATCATATAAGTTCACAGTCAGGTTAACACAAACTTTCCCCACAACCTCTCCCTAGCCATTATAAACATCAAATGAGAACATTAAGCTGTTAGTCATGGTGAAGTCCTGAAAAAGCATACCCAAAACAGTCAACATAAAGTTGGTGAGCTTCACAGGTTTATCAAACATGTAATGTTGATGCATTATATACAACCAAACCTTACATAGCAATCAAATCATTCAAATCTGTCATAACACATTTCATAAATCAGATAATATAGCATCACAACACTCATTCCATTGGTGCAGGAAATATTTTCCTAAGTAGCGCTACCAATATTATCTAACGGTTCCACATCCGAATTAATGGTTGTAACATAAATTTCAGAAAATAATGCATCAATTAGTATGCTTTTTCCCCAAAACTTTATAAAACAAAATGGGCCATGAAACTCACCTTTACTCCAAATGGTAACCTATAAAAAAATATTTATAGTTTAGAAAATGTATTTTTCTTTAACATTTTTAGTACCTCAGATTGAAGAATTTATTTCATAAGTTAGGTTTTTGTATAAATTTCAAAATTTTTACAGTAGATGTATCTTAGTGTTAGATAAAATATACTGAAATTTCATATTTGAATTATTTTCAGGCTAATTCTTATTATTTTTACATTATTCAAATAATCTTTTAGAAATACCTTTGGGCCTCTAAATTTAGTCAAATTTTGTTCGATTAATAACTATAATTCTTATAGTTTCTCAAAATTTTCTCATGTTTTAAATCATAGCAGAGTCATTTTTTTATAATTTTTCCTATTTTACTCTTATTCGCTAAAAATATCAGAACATGCTTAAAAATTCTAATTTTTACACAGACTGTTCTATTCCTATTCTTATATTTTCTATAAATTTCCCATAATTTATTTCATAATTTAAGTATTTTTCCCGATTTTTAGTTGACAGAATAGTTAAAAATTCATATTTCAGACAATATTTTGAGTTAGGTCATGAGATTTTTCCAGTGGATTCTATAATTTATAATAGTCAATATATAATTTTTCCATACATTTACTAGGGTCGGTTCTTCTGATATAATTTTTCTCTTTATATTCTTAAATATTGCATATAAATTAACTTACTTATAGGAATGGCACCAAATTTTGCAGAGTTCTATCTCCTAATATTCTAAATATATTTTTAATATTTGTTCCCACAATCATAGTTATTTAATATGCAGAATTGATTTAACAAACTATAACTAGATTTTTAACCCTTTTGTTGATAATTTCTTGCTAAAACTTTGATTTTTAAGATTTGTTTTATTTTTCCAGATTCTTAAAAACCTTTCTTTTTGTTCTGAAAAAGAGGTTTGATTTTGTATATGTTTCTATAAGAACTTTTGTTTTTAACCAAAAGGGTTAATCACATGTGCTTTATTTCACACATGTTTAGTTTTCATAATCTTAATCAAGCAAGGTTTTGGGAGTTAGAACCTTGATTTTGACAGAAGGAGAGTGTGAGAAGAAGGTGAGGATGGTATAAGCTTGCTTGGTTTTGGTGTTCTTGATAATCTTTCGGGAGGTGGTGCTTCCATGAGGCTTGGATGTTGCTGCCTTGGGTCCGAGAGTGTATGACCGAGTGAGGTTGATGATGGTATTTGATTGGAGAGATGGTGACCGAGAGGATTGTGATGCTGAACTTGTGGCTTATGGTGGTGATGTATGAAGGTGGTAACCGAGAGACAAGGTGGAGGGCGGTGGTGTTAGCCGAGAGTTTGAGATAGTAGGGTGGTGGTGATCGATGGTGTGTGGTGTCCGTGAAGTGAGGGAGTAGGAATAGAGGTTGAGAGGCTACCGAATGAAGATGGGTTCTTGGTTGTGGCTCGATGGTTTGGGTTTCCCATTCGGCCGAGACCTCCAAATAGTGGAGATGTAATTATGAGATCTAGTCCTTAGGGTGTGAGGTGGAGTTTTAGGTCTAGTGAGTCGGTCATTAGGGGGCTAGGTGGCGGGTTGGGGTTGAACTTGGTGGCATGGTGAGTCTAGGTGTCACACAAAGAGAGGGGTGAGTCAATGATCATTAAGGGATGTTTAAGGTGTAAATCGGGTGCTTAAGGATGGAAGCCGGGTACTTAAGGGTGTTAACCGAGTGGTTCTTGATCTTTAATGGTTCTTTGGTTTAAGGTTTAGGTGTAGGGAATTTGTTTAGGTTTGTTTTGATGTCAAATTTCTTTTGATGTTAACTTATGTTTGTGGTGTTTGGTTGGGTTGTATTTTGGTTTACTTAGTGTTTGTTTGGTGTTATGTGGTTGAGTTTCTTGTTCATGTATCGTTTGGTATCAAAAGGTTAGGAACATGGATACGTGCGTACGTAACTACTTGTTTATGCATGCAAGCATGCAAATGATCAACACTTATGTTCATGTGATGTGCACATGTTTCTTAGCAAAAGATGGTACATGCACACGTAAAAGGGTATGCATGCGACCATGCATACGTATACATATATATAAGCAATCAATACATTTGTGTAAACAAAATGAAAGCATGCATACGTATATGTAAGTATAAAAATATATATATTAACCTAGGTGTAGCTTAGTATATTTGTATGAACTTAGTGCATAAAATTTCTAAATCTAGGGTTGTCACATATAATGTATAACAATAAATTGAAATAATTTATGTTTATTTGTAATTATAATAAACTAAGTTAGTATCCCGTGTAATATATCGGCTGATAAATAAAATATGAAATAATTTGTAATGATAATTATTAAATTGTGAAACTATATTTTAATATAAGATATTATTAAAATTATGTATAAGTACTTTAATTAATAAAACAATAATATAATGTCTTTGTTCTTTTAAAAATGTTTTTAATGCGTTTCTTTAAAAACATGATTTGTTTAAAATAGCATTTTTATAAAAATTCGTTGTATTAGATAAACTTCATATTTATATTTTTTTAAATGTTTATAATTAATAAAAATCTGGTTTTTAATTTATAAAAAATGATTCTTGATTTGGAATTTGTTTATATAATATTATTAGTTTGCGTTTATTTCATAGGAAAGATAAACGATAAAATTAAAATGATGAGGTTTAAAATTATAACATGTGACATCTTAGTTTTTCACTTATTATATATAAATATAGATATGAAAAAAAAGATATGAGGACTTAAATATATATACAGAATTCTACAATACTAAATTAATCAAAAATTGATATTTTAAAGTGAAAATAATTAAAAGAAATTAAGATTCGATCTGATTCAGCGGTTCATCAGCTTGCCCGGTAACCAGCTGGTTCATCTGAAAACAACACAAGTAGGCATAACCAACTGTTTCTCGGTCTAACCAACCGGTCCTGTCCAATCCAGTTTTGAATTACTCAAAACATGCAATAGAATTAGACAAAAATTTGAAGTGATTAAACATCTTTAATACATCTTTTGACTTGGTTTAAAACTTATTAAAAACATACTGTAATTTAATTCACCATTGTTTTAATATTAAAACTAGTTGAATTCATCCACGATCGTTGTGCATATGGCGAACAGGAATTACACACCACAACCGGCCACCACGCCCTGGTAACAAACATTTTCTTTGGAACACAATTTTAGCTCATCATACACCAAACCAACAAACAACCTGCAATAATAGTAATGTAGTACTAACGAGGCTCAGAATCGCTATCCGATTGTGGCTGAATACCACAAATGGTTGCCAAGCCATAGTAACAAACAACGATTGACACTCAAATCATAGCTATTCAATCAAAAATTAACAGAGGGTCTTTGATGAACATCGATTCATTATCATGGACACATAGACATGACATCGTCATAATAAAATATTGATGATAGTTGCGACCAAAAACCTTAAATCGCTATCAACCAACATAGATCATCGTTGTATATGTGTGACAACGGCAGCCAGTAAGGCCATACCAAAAGATTAAAATCAAACTCATACTCTAGGTTGTGAATTACCTTTCAAAATTCAAACCCACCAGAAGAAAACCTCAAATAATTTAGATACCATCACCTCCAACATGCTTTCCACTGCAAAATAACTAACCCAAAACACCCATTAAATTATGCGAAAGAGCACAAACCAAAGCCAAAAAATTATACAATAAAATTATTCCGGGAAACAAAAATCCACATATGCAAACACAATCGAAACTAAAACATTTCGACACAACCAACAACAATGAAGACATCGATCAAACAAAATACCACATCAAACGAAACCATGAAACAATGTCAATTGTGTAATGAAATCAAGAATGCTCACACATGTATTGAGTGGTCTAAGATGGTTGTGCCATCATCATTATCATCATCAACCAAACATAACGACACCAAGAAACACATAACAATGACCATAATCGTGCCATACCGTCTCAAATGAAGCTATCCCCATCATCATCGACATTAGTTCTCAAATGAAACGAACCCCATCGTCATCGATCCCCGACATTGACTTAGGGTTTTAAATCAGAATTGAAAACTCAGGGACAATGATGGCTATAACCACCTACTATGAGTTCCTCCGCTGACCAACCGACTTCCTAAAGGTGACGCTAAACTAAGGCGCACCACCATCTAGCAAGTGGCGGGATCACAGCAGTACACGGCGATGATATAAGCAGAAGATGGGGGCAAACCTCGAGGCATGCAACAACCTAAAACGCGTCGGGATTAGGTGGCGGTGATCAACATAGACTCAACCATTATCGGCAAAACCAAAAATCCCATATCAAATGCTGGAACACAGCAGCGTTGGGCACAAATATAATTCGTGTATGAGGTTATAAAACATAGAGCACAGCCGAATGCATCGTCATCATGACAGGGCATGCAATCAACAGGGACACATGTTGTGTGAACAACGATCGGGGGGCAGGGGCGACCCGTCACCATCAGGCGGTGACACCACCAACGATCAGAACATCAGGGATTCATGCCACCGTCAGGCGACGACGACACTACCGTCAAGCAACCCCAACTGGCACTCTTTCTCTACAAAGAAACCAAAGGCATAAACTATGGTAAATATCCCCTTTTCTGTGGGTATAAACACATATGAAGGGATAAAGTGCAAACCGTAAAAACCTTTGTGGCAATATCTCAAAAAAAACCAAAAGCAATTGCTGATCAACATTGCTTTTTTCATATATAGGACTAGGGGATTTGACCCGCGCTTCGTTGCGATTCACTTTTGAATGTATACGATAACACAACAATAATAATATTAGGGTTATCTTGGTTTTGGTGAGTTCTATGATATAGAAAATCAGATTCTTGTGTATAACTAATTACTTCTTGAAACTCAGATTCTCGTGGTGGTGGTGGTGGTGTTGGGGTGGAGGTGGCGGCGGTGGCAGTGGTGGTGGTGGTGATGCGGTGGCTGTGGTGGAGGTGGTGGTGTTGGGGGTGGTGTTGTGATGGTAATGGTGGTGGCAGTGGTGTGGTGGTTTTGGGGGTGGTGGTGTTGTGGTCTTGATGGCGGTGGCAGTGGTAGTGGATGTCAAAAGAAAGTGTGTTTTGGTTTTTGAGTAATATACAAAAAATAACCAGAAGCTTGAATAAGTTACATTTTAGTCTTTATTACTAAATGACCAAAATACCCTTGTAATTAACAGAAAAACTAACGGTGTTAGTGGGTTTGAGTAAATTGAGACGAATTGCAAATTACAGTGAGTAAAATCAAGATTTTGAAACGTTTGGAGGTAGACCGCTATTTAGACCAAACCACGGATAACAAAAGTGAAGTTTACTCTAAACTGTTTTTATCTTAACCCTTACCATTTTAATATACCATAATCATAATCAATCTTTAAAGTATTGAACCATAAAGTATTATCATTGTATAATTCATTTTAAAACATTTTTAAGCTATTATTATCCTTGCCATGCGTAATTAATAATTATTCGTGAGATGGGCATGAAAAGTTATCATGTCATCTCACATTCACCTAAACACAATGTCGATGCTCAATGAGAGGGGACGTGAGCACTCCACTCTTAGTGGACTCACAAGAGTGAGAGGAAAAGTTTGGAGGCAAATAAAATAGGAAACCAATGAGATGCTTACACATGTCTAAATATTTAAATAAAATGATTGTACTCACTAAACCATTACACATTTACTAAGGGGCTGTTTGGCAACATCTGAATGATTAAGTGCTGTACCAATAAGAGGTCTGAATCATTAAGTGCTGAATCATTAAGAGGTCTGAATCATTAAGAGCTAGTATATAATTTAACTATTCAAAGACAAATGTCTGACCAATTCAGATAATATGTCTTAACCATTCAGCAATAGACCTCTTAACCATTCAGCATCAATATAATGCTTAACCATTCAGAGGTAAATCTCTTAACCATTCAGACATGTGCTCGCGAAACAAACAGTCTGAACCATTAAGTGCTGAACCATTCAGACATCTGAACCATTAAGAGGCTGATTAAGAGGCTGCCAAACAGCCCCTAAGTGTTTAAGGTTAGACCACTAATACCAACATGACAACATTTTTTACTCACACTTCCTATACCGTTATACATGACTTCAAATCATTTTATAAGTTTCTCATCCATGTACTGAGTTTCCTTTATACCAAAACCAAATGTAAGAGTAAAATTTTTGAAAATTAGAAATAGATTTTTGGTTACTCTTTATGTCCTATATCATTAAATTCATTTAATTCTACATGATTTTTTTTATATGTGATATAAATAAACACGGTAGATACTTGTATAACTCATAAAATTGTTTCGGTTCAAGTACTAATAATTAAATTAAATGTAATTAAATAATTAAACACACCCTTATTTGCAATTCCTAAACCTAAATAGTATAATTTTTGGTTTAATCATAGTATGAAACCAAGTTGTTTTGATCATAAATTGATCCTAGATTAGTTATGAAAAAGTATAACATGAAAGAACCCAAAGTTGAAAAATTAGTGGAAGCTAGTCACTTGACGTGTGGTTTTAAAGGTGTTAAAGATTGAAAGAAAACCAATAAAATATGGATTTTAACATTAATATTTGTTAGAGTGAGTTAAACGTTTATCACCATGTCATATTGTCATCCTTTATAGGTTGAATTTTAAAGCTATGTTAATACTTTAATAGACAATCGTATATTGTGATTCTAGATGATATCGTAAGATAACACGACTATGAATATAAAATTATGGGATTGAAAACATTCTTTACATATTTATATTCAAAAAGTGCGGGCTCATTTGCATTACAATGGACATGTCTTGTACGATTAAAAAAAAGCCATTAACCACCAAGTTTTAAATTACACGAAAGGGACAAATTAATTTTTTGGATTAAATATATTTATTCAACAACAAATTTGTGATAGTCGATCAAAAGTTAACATTTTTGTATTTAGGTTTTAACTGGGTGGTTTTTAAAATGCCTTTAACTCTTACCATTACGTTTCATATGTATAGTTGTGATTTACGTGAACATGTCGTTTTAAATTGTTTTCAAAATGGTTTTCATTTTATTTTAAATAATGCTTTTCATTTTATTTTAAATATAACACGTGGTAGGAAATGTGAAGGTTTACAATATATCACCTTTTAATAGTTTGCCATTATAAAGGTAGATATAAGATGTTAATATGGATAAATGAATGTAATGGACAAGAAAATAGATTGAATAAAGTAATGAAACAAATAATTATCATTTCATTATTTTGTTTGGTTACCATTTGAAATGTAATGAATCATTACTTTATATTGTTTTATAGGCAGAAAAAGACAAACGAATAGAATTTGTGATGGTCCTAGTGGTGGTGGTGATGGTGGGTGGTGGTGGTGGTGGGGGTGATGATGGGTGGTGTAGTCGTCGGTGTGGTGGGAAAAAAAAACAAGGGTGCGGACAAATGATTTTAAACTGTTTAGAGGGGATGAAAATCTATGATAGCCAACCAAATATTTTTTTTTTCACTCGCTTGTACTGGTTCATTCCATTCAAAATGTCATTCATACATACCAAACACTATCTTCGTAATAACCATAACATAAGTTTTTATACTCAACCAAGTTAAATTATATACGTGCCACTTAACCCAATAATTTAGATTGACTTTTATCCCAAGATCAAATCATTAATTTGTGTCATGTGTATGAGAGTTCTTATCAGAATACATACATCTTAAAGACGCATTACTATGAACTATGAAACATCAATACTAATGTAACACCAATCACATGAAAACATGAGGAATTTTTTTAACCAAAAACCCACAGCGCACACATGTTGAGGTGGTGTACGAGTATGCCGAATCTAAATAGCATTTTGGGCGTTTGGCTTGAGTTCATCCAACATACCCATGCATTGAAACTTGGTAATCAAAACTAGAACACAAATGAAATAGATCATAAGCTTGATCTTTAAACTTTCACTAGTTTGAAATTTTGATACAACTAGAATTAAGCCTCATCGCGTTGCGGTTGGGCATAAAACCGTGCCAAATAGCATTAATGTCACACCACCACCAGCTACCACCAACAATAAAATGGTGATGTGTCAATGCGAAAAAATTAAACTGAAATGTAAAACATTAAAAAAAGTATAACTAAGTCGATCTAGTACCGACGCGTGGTGACAAAACTGTCAAATAAAAAAAAATTAGATGTATAAACGCAAAACCACACACGCATGTTAAGCCGTGTTAGCTTACAAAATTTAGAACAAAACCTAAAGCAAAACGTAAAAATATTAAACCACATATGCATGTTGCATCGTGTTAACGTGCAAAACTTAGAACGAAACATAAAACTAAAATTTAAGAAATATGAAAGGTGTAGGAGATCAAAGTTAAAAGTAAAAAAGTTATGAGGTTAAAATGCAAAAAATGAAAAGTTTTAAGTTAAAAATAAAAAGTAAAATTTTGTGAGATTACATTGCTAATGAAAAGCTTTGGGTTAAAAGTGAAACATCAAATTTTTTTTGAAAAACACCCTAAACATAAGGTTCAACACCATAATACACACACAATTTGATAATTAGTATAATTTAAATATGCCTCCCTAAGGTTTGAAGTAGTTGCCATTTTCATCCAAAAACATGAATTCCATGATAAAAATTTTTATTAGCAACATGTAAACATAAATTAGGATTTCGTTTTTATATAAAAATTTACGTAAGTACCCTTTTAACGATGAATATTTAACATTTTAAAACAATGGAGCTAATATTTTTGGATGAAAATGACAATGTTTTCCAAACCTTGAAAAGCCAAATGCAAGAAAAAACATTTTTGAATGAAAATAACAAATGTGATCAAATCACAGGGAGGAAAACGACAATTCACTCTATTTAGATTAAGAAACTTGAAAAAGAAATATCCTAAATGGCCTACAATTGATATCCCTTATATTTTGAGATTTACAATAATCCAAACTAATTAAAATATATGAAAGACCAAGTAGACTAAGCACTCTAACCATGGGCTCAATCGGGTCAACCCATCATAGGCTTGATGGGTTTGGCCGCCTCATGGGCTAGTGGTAATTGGCCCAAAGAGGATTACAAGTTTACGACCCAACATGCACTAACCTAGACAACCATTTTAAACACTAGCTTTTTCAAGTTTTTCAGCTTAAAACACAAATTTCCCATATCATTCTATTAATGAGTGTGCAATAAGTGCTCATTTCCTTTGAGGTCTAGGGTCAAATCCTACAGTAGGCAGATTAGGTAGATTTAAAGTATATTAGAAACCATTAAAAAGATGTATCTCATAGATAGTATAATTTGTCCTAACATGCTTACACAGGTATAGTTATACAATAAAAATGGTCATTGTCTATTTTCTTAATTATGTACATGATACTTAAAATGGCTTTCAACAGAGGAGATACAAGGTTCTTGCTAACAAGATCAACATGTTTGGTGTACTCATAAAGAGGTCTTTGATGTAAAAATGCCTACCAAAACACATTTTGTGGTGTCACTTACTTGAAAAGAGAAGATAGTGGCAACACTTGTTTCCTTTTGTACTTTTTGTTCAGACTTTGTTCTTTGGTTGTTGACTGATCTACTTGCACTTCTGCAACTACATTGACTTTTTCTTTAGGGTTTTGGGCTTCTAATTGAGATGGAAGATCTTCATTTTCTATAATGGTTTCCAGTGTGGCTATGAGTTCTTGCATGGGTGATTCAGACCCACATATCTCTTCTGGTTTCTCAATTGCGTGATCCTGCAAGTCATTAATGATACCCATTAATGCCTAATTTTGGGAAAACAATGAGAATTCTTCTGTTTCATGAAGATGAAAAAATTTCCTCTTTTGGCAAGTTTTAAGGATGAAATCACCTATTTGTGGGTTGTGCGATTGCTAGCTATTAATGCTATTGATTGATCCATTATATTCTTTTACTTTGTCACTATTGGAGAATATTTGACTAGTTAAATAAGGCAGCAACAGAGTAATGTTTAACTTTCTAGAGTTGGATGGACATCTAGACTAAACTGAAAGGGAACAATTAAGGAATTTTTTTAAGAATAGGGTAGGCTTGCATGAATGCATCACAATTAGGGTTGCATGGGGGTTTGTTTCACTTGTGGGGTTATCGTAGTTGCTAAGTGTGACTTCTCGCGTTGACAGGAATCTCACCAAATCTGACAAAAACTAAAAAATCTCACTTGACATGTGCGATCTCTCTGAGCTGTCACATCTCAATTTAACTTGTGTTTGAACTTTTGAGACATCACACTTGGTAAGTGTGATTTCTCATTAGATTCCAAATTAAAGGTACCACCGTCTGATTGACCCGTGTTTGAATTTTTGAGACATCACGCTTGCTAAGTGTGATTTCTGATTAAATTCCAAATTAAAGAAACCGTAGATATTAAATGCGATAAGTTGCCTTGTCAACTGAATTTAAGTTTTGGACTTTTCCAATTGAAAGCATGCATCTCCGTAATAAAATTTCTTCACCTACTTTCACAATCAATTTCAACCACAAATTTTAACTAACACATCTAATTTTAGTTCTATATAAAGTTTGTAAGAGATGTTGAGTGGTGTTGAACTTATAATTCTCAAACGGATGAGAGTTGGAATATTAGAATTACCAACTTTATATAGAACTAAAATTAGATGTGTTAGTTAAAATTTGTGGTTGAAATTGATTGTGAAAGTAGGTGAAGAAATTTTATTACGGAGATGCATGCTTTCAGTTGGAAAAGTCCAAAACTTGAATTGGATTGAGTTGACAAGGCAACTTATCGCATTTAATATCTGCGGTTTCTACAAATGGTGCCAGCTTTAGTTTGGAATTTAATGAGAAATCACACTTAGCAAGTGTTGTAAAAATCGCTAGGGGCGACTAGCGATTAATCCCCGCCTAGTCGGCCGCCTATCCCGCCTTTTACAACACTGCTCAATGAAAATGGCAATTTCCTCTTCTGGCAAGTTTCAAATATTATTATTTCTTTATGAAACAAATGGTGCACCAATTATAAATATGATAGATAATAAATGGGAAAATAAATAAACTCAACTGTACCTCAATTCTTGGACAGGAAGAAGTGCAGGGTGCCTCAATTCTTTTCTCTATAGCCACATCTTGCTTCTTACTGCCGCTTGATTTTGCATTCAGTTTATGTAACGATGAATCAGATGGTGTACCATGTATGTTTTCAGGTGGTGTAGGGTGGTTGTGAATCCCACAGCCCATGGTATTCATGATGATCTTTCCTAGGGCAAATCTAGTCTCTGAAGGGTCCCCTTTTCCAAGTAACCGATGGTTCATCTCAAACGATCTTCTTCCTTTAATGTATGTTTCCACTTTATGTGAAAGAACATGAAAGAGTCGTGCAGTACCTTGCGCAGAGTTCTTGGAAATGAACACCTGAAAAAGAACAAAAGTATTAAGACAAAAGGCAAGTTTGCATTGGAAGTAATCGTAAATTTAAACATGAAAATCCATGTTATAGCTGCTCTTCATAGAGAGATTCAAATGGTGAGTTGTGAAATTTTGACACAAAATCGCAAACTTGATGGATCAGGCAACATGTCAAACAGATCAATTTTAGTGTGGGTCAAAACTTTCACGTACCCATCTTACAAACAATTCAGGCGTTAAATATGATTACAAAAACCATATTATTACACCAGTAATCTAAAACTCTAAAATAAGCGATTCCAGAGGTTAGATAATTACACTATGGATGGTGTTCCACCTGTTGTCTCGATTCGTTTTTTGAATAATTTATTTATTTCTCCCATAAACCAAATCAACCCATTGTTAAGTCAATTAGTCGAAATTGTAAGCTCAACAGTTAAACTTCGATATTTATCAATCAATAAAATCCCATCCCATGAAAACTGTAATACTTCCTTCTCAAGTAATTCACATAAGAATTACTAACATTTTCCATTTTTTTTGGGAAAGCTTTAATGTTTACATTATACATTATTACAAATAAACCCATACTAATGATTTAGGGTAGAGGTGGCAAAAGAGGTCCAAACATATGATTTTAGGTTAAAATGGGTGTTTTTAAAACAAAGATGGGTCAGAATGGACTAAGTACAAAATATAAGGGGGTCAAGATGGGTTGAGAGATTCTTTTGAAAAAAGAAGCATAGGTCAGGATGGGTCGATGGGTTATCTTCATTCTTCACAACTCATCCCATCTTCATTCTACAAAAATCAGTAAATCAAGCAACAAGTTCAGTCCAACGAAGAAGAAGCTCTGTTGGATCTAGAGAGGCTGTTGCAACCAAAACTAAATCACTTAGAAGATTTTGAGTACAACATACAAAGGACTTCCGAAGCTAAGTATGGAACTTCCGAAGGAAGAAGGAGCTCTTCCGAAGTCTAAGTGTAAAATGCACTTCCGAAGAAAAACTCCAACTTCCGAAGACAAAGAAGCTACTTCCGAAGATCAAGACTTAAAGACAAAGATCTGAAGTCAACTTCCGAAGTACAAGAAGTCCTCAAAGCCTCGGAAGCATAGAAGCATCTTCCGAAGTATAAGTGGCTTCGGAAGAACTTGTTCTTTCGAAGCCAGTTAACCTTCGGAAGACACTTCTATTATCCAGTGGACATAAGTATGGTCTGTCTGACACTCCGCTGCAAATCTCTGATATACTGCATGGCGTTTTCTCAAAAGCCATGTAGTTGACCATACTTTAATCTACTGTTTACCTTTTTATGTTAAGTACAGTTGTCATCTTTAGTTGGTGACAAAAGGTAAGTCATGGACATGTCATGACTACCATATCTTAGATAATACTTTATCTAAGATACCTTAACTATAGCATTGTAGTATATGCTTTAGTCGTAGGTTTCCGGCTGGTATCAAGTATAACCGGCTGTAGGATCTAGTATATATAGTTTCTCATTGTAACTCTTGTTTCATGCTTGTAAGTGTCTTGTAATCTTGAGTTGAGAAGTAATATATACAAGTACCTTGAAAATATATTTCTGCTTGTTCCTTTGATTACTTATTATATTATTATCAACTCTTGTTAAAAGCATTGCTTCATCTCATTTGAGTGTTATTATAAGCGAGTTTGAGAGAATCACAAGTGTTTAAGTGACAAACCCGATCCTGCAATTGGTATCAGAGCTTTTTAGGCTCTTGATTGTGAGATCTTACCATCCTAATCAAACAGTTTTTCACTCCTCCTTATACCTCACTCAAAATGGCCCTCAACAAATCTGAAATTGAGATGGGAACGATGACCAAAGCTCCCATCATCGCCCCTGAAAATTTCAGGTCTTGGAGCAGAAGAATGGAAGGCTTCATCAGGTACCAGGATAGCAAGATGTGGCAATCCATCGTTAATAGCCCGTATAAGCCAAAAGTAGCTGGTGGAAACGGTGCCATGATCGAGAAGGCCGTTGAAGATTATTCTGATGAAGACAGGAAGAAGCTTGACATAGACAGCAATGCTATGATTGTTCTTATGACTGCAATCCCAAACTCCATCATGGTGGGGTTTGAGCATTGTAAGTCTGCCAAATAACTCTTTGATGCTCTTGCTCAAATGTACTCAAGCTCGAATGATTCAAAGAAGGACTCACTGAAGCAGCAGTTTGAGAACTTCACCTATGTTGCTGGAGAGACTCTTAGCCAGCAATATTTCAGGTATATGGATCTTATCTCTTCCCTTCAATCTGTTGGAATCACTCATGAATTTAGAGACCTTACTAGAAAGTTTATGAGTGCTCTACCCAATGAGTGGACATTCTACTGTGTCTTCATCAAGAGAACAGAGAATTTGAATACACTCACCATGACCGAACTCTATGGGATCCTTGATGGATACCGTTTGGAAATGGAAAGCAAGAAGGGTCACCAAGCAAGCAGACCCTTGAGTCTTCCTGCTAGCAACGCTTTAATGGTTGCTGAAGGCTCAGGCATCTCCCAGTCTCAGCAGTACCTGACCTACACAGCAGCCATCTTGTTCCTCTGGGCCTTACATCACATTCCCTGAGACTCCAAGGTCTCAACAAGCTCAGCAAAGCTCCTTTCAGGAGAGCTGTGCATTTGTCTCAGGGAGTTGGCACTCAAATGATTATCAATACTGCTTTGATGATCTAGAGTGTTTTAGCCCGGATGACATAGAGTATGTGGACATAGTCCAACAAATGGCTCTTCTAACCTACAGAGCGAAGAAGTTCTTTAAAAGAACTGGAAGGCAATTCCCTCAAAACCCAATCACCAGCAAGTTTGGGTTTGACAAAAGCAAGGCCAAATGTTACAACTGTAACCAACTTGGTCATTTTACAAGGGAATGCAAGGCTCCCAAGTCCAACCCGGGAACCTCACAGGCCTCCACACATCCTTCTACACCAAAGCCCACCGGAAAGTCAACTGAAACTGCAGCAATGGCTCAAGAAGTTGACTGGAGCTTCATGGTTCAAGATGTGACTCCTACTCAAGCACTCATGGCAGGAACAGATGAAAACAAGGTATACGAACATCTCTGTACCCCTGCTTGTATTGCTAAGGTTAAACTATATCAGGACTACAATATGGAAATTAAATCTGATATTCAGTCTTTAAATGTTTTAAAATCTGACTTTAAAAGGGCTGAATCTGACTATCAAAGAAAAATTGAGGAGTTAGAGAAAACTGTGTCCCTTTTAAAACATGAACACACAAACTACAAGACTCAAATCAAGGATTTAATATCCAAATTGACTGAGGCTCAAGCCCAGCTTGTCACTGCTGAGTCTCAAGCCAGGAAGTATGCTATTTTCGAGCAAAACTTCCAAGCCATTCTTGCATCATCCTCTCACTCCAAACTTTGTTATCAAAACAAAGGTGGGTTGGGAACCAATGAAATTGCTCCACCACACTCTTATGAGTCTGTAAGACAACCAAGGTGTGGTACTGAAGAGCAAGAGGTTCCATCTGTTGACCCACCTTCTCAAGAGTCAAAGAGTGATGCAACCATGGAGACCATGACCATCACAGGGAAGGAACAGGTAATTGTGCCCTCCCCAGCCAATGATGATCAAACCCTGACCACCAAAGCCAGAAGAAGCAGGGCTAAAGCAGCCAGAAAAACTGCCAAGAAGGTGGCTGAATCCAAGCTAAAGATAGACCTAAAGCAAAAGGGTGTATTCATATCAGCTGGATTCCAGGTGGTTGGACCTTCTGATTCAGGAAAAGAGTACAGTACTAGTACTCCTATCCTACCAAAGGATCAGAAGTTAAAGGGAAAGGTTGCTGATGAGGAGAAAAAGAACAAGAAACAGCAACCCTCTCATTCCCAAAAATCTAACATTGCATGCATAATGTGTGGTCTGCAAAACCACATGGCTAAAGATTGTTACTACAATCCTGCTAGCACACATTATGCAAATAATGTTAAAAGAGAAGGAGTCAGGGAAGGTTTCACATTTGGACCATATCAAATGGTTCAAGTGATGAAGAAGGGAAAGCTTGTTTCCGAAGCAAGGCTTCTCTCGGAAGAAAACTCTTCTTCCGAAAGGAAAAAGGCTTCGGAAGTTAAAGCTGCAAAGACTCACAAAATAGTCCCCTTGAAACCATCCCAGAAGAAGACTGCTTCGGAAGAAAAGGTGGTGAAGGTCTCTTCCGAAAATAAAGAAGCTTCGGAAGAATGCCAAGCTACAAAAGCTTCAACAAGCTCATCTTCT
This sequence comes from Flaveria ramosissima, assembly GCA_025215565.1. Classification (NCBI taxonomy): domain Eukaryota; kingdom Viridiplantae; phylum Streptophyta; class Magnoliopsida; order Asterales; family Asteraceae; genus Flaveria; species Flaveria ramosissima. Next base: position 11,861,994 of record CM046033.1, on the reverse strand, counting down.
ATGATCAACCAAGGGATGGAATGAAAGATCAAGGAAGATGTTGTAGCCCAAACCTCTTCTTCAAAGACATCAATTGAACCCCTATGCATAAATTTTGGTTCAATTATGTCACTATCATTGGAAGAACCCAAGACCAACAAGGTTTGGGTTTCCAATCAAAACTAATTATCTCACCTTATGTGCAGGGACATCCATATGACAAGAATAACAACATTTGGATTGTAGATAGTGGATGCTCCAGGCACATGACAGGGAACAGATCTCTCCTTCAACAATTTCAACATTATGATGGAGGTCCTGTCCAGTTTGGAGGTGAGGCCGGAGAATATATTTCTGGCAGAGGAAGTATATCCAATGGAAAGTTAAAAGTTGACAAAGTTAATTTTGTCAAACAGCTTGAACACAATCTGTTAAGTGTTTCTCAATTCTGTGATCAAAAGCATCAAATGCTTTTCACAGAACATGAGTGCATCATCCTCAAACCTGGGATGACAATTTCTCAGGAATTGGTGCTTCTTAGATCTCCCAGGAAAGGGGATATGTACAAGCTTGATATGAACAATGCTTACTCAATGGGAGAAGTATCATGCTTTCTTTCCAAAGCTGATGGTGATGAGTCAACACTATGGCATAAACGAATGTGTCATGTCAATTTTAAGACAATGAATAAATTGGCTAAAAATAACTTGGTACATGGTTTGCCTAAAAAGGAATTTTTCTGCAAAGATAACTGTGTTGCTTGCCTGAAAGGGAAACAACACAGGTCTTCTCATAAATCCAAAGTTGTTAACTCCATTACACTTATTGCACATGGATTTATTTGGTCCCACAAGTATAATGAGCATTGGAGGGAAATCATATTGCCTTGTGGTAGTTGATGATTTTACTAGATTTACATGGGTATTCTTTTTAAGAACTAAAGATGAAACTGCTGAAACTTTAAAATCTTTTATTCTTAAAATAGAAAATCAAGTTGATCACAAGGTTAAAATAATTAGAAGTGATCAAGGGACTGAGTTTAAGAACTTTGTTCTTGACTCATTTTGTAACTCAAAAGGGATTGCCAGACAATACAGTGCTCCTAGAACTCCTCAACAAAATGGTGTTGCTAAGAGGAGAATAGGACACTTATTGAGGCTGCTCGGACTATGTTAGCTGATTCAAAGCTGCCTCTAACATTCTGGGCAGAGGCAGTCAGCACTGCATGCTATGTGCAGAACAGAGTCCTTGTAGTAAAGCCACATGAAAAGACCCCTTATGAGTTATGGAACAAGAGGCCACCGTTCATTGGCTTTCTAAGGTCCTTTGGCAGCAGGTGTACCATACTTAACACAAAAGACAATTTGGCAAAATTTGCTGAAAAGTCAGATGATGCTATCTTTGTTGGATATTCCTCCTATTCTAAAGCATACAGGGTTTATAATATTAAAAACCAACAATTTGAGGAATCTTCCAACATTGTAGTTAATGAGCACACTCCTTGTGTTAGGGGAATGGCCCTGATCATATCTTTGATTTAGAATTGTTTCCAAACTATTCTAAACCATCTTGTGAGAATGTTTCAGCTGGAACAGGTGCTCAAAGTAATTCTGATGAAGATCAAATGTTTGAGCTTCCCAGACCTATTCCAAGTTCTCCAAGAGCTGCAACAAATCAAGTTCCTACTATTGAAAGATCTGACAGCATAACCATTTCAAGAGATAGTGGAACTTCAACAAGGGATTCACCTGCTGATTTTCAAAACTCTTCAGGTGATCCTGCATAACACCAAGCTGATGAAAGCAGCATTTTGAAGGAACAGGCAACTGTTAATGATGCTTCACAGCAAAGAAATGATGATGTTTCTCTTTCATTCAATCAGTCCTCATTGAATGAGATTGAAACAACAGCTGGACCAAGTATTCAAGCCCTGAGCAAAATATGTCCAACTTGGACTTATCTTTGCAACTGGAGGTGATTCCAAGACTCAGAATTCACAATACTCATCCAGCTGAAAACATCATAGGGGAAGTCTCTGAGGGTGTGAGAACAAGAGGACAAACTCATAATGGAATGTCTGCTTGTACTCATGCTTCTTATCCCAAATGGAACCCAAGAAGGTGGAAGATGCCTTGAAAGATAGTAGCTGGGTTGAATCAATGCAAGAGGAGCTGCTTCAATTCAAAAGACAAAAGGTTTGGAACCTATGTCCGCTACCATCTGGTCAAGTACCTATAGGCACCAAATGGGTATTCAGGAACAAAAGAGATGATAGAGGCTTGATTATCAAGAACAAGGCAAGACTGGTGGTTCAAGGATACACTCAAGAGGATGGAATCGATTATACTGATGTCTTTTCACCTGTTGCAAGACTTGAGGCAGTTAGGATCTTCCTTGCTTATGCTGCATCCAAGAATTTCACTGTCTACCAGCTTGATGTCAAGTGTGCCTTTCTATATGGGGATATAGATAGGGAAGTCTACGTATGCCAGCCTCCAGGATTTGAAGACCCACAGCATCCAAACTATGTGTGCAAGTTGGATAAAGCTCTATATGGGCTGCACCAAGCACCTAGGCTGTGGTATGAGACATTGTCTCAATTTCTCCTGAATAATGGTTATACTAGAGGTACCATTGATAAAACTCTCTTCATTAGAAAGACTAGGAAAGACATTTTGCTTGTTCAAGTCTATGTTGATGACATCATATTTGGTTCCTCAAATGACCAAATGTGCAAAGACTTTGAAAGCATTATGAAGAAGAAGTTCGAGATGAGTTTCATGGGAAAAATGAACTTTTTCCTTGGAATTCAGATAAAGCAATTGAAGGAAGGGTTCTTCATCAATCAATCTAAGTATGTTAATGATATCTTAGAACGATTTGATATGAAGGATTGTAAAGCAGCAAAGACACCTATACCCAGAAACCATGATCTCTGCCCTGATTCTGAGGGGGAGGATACTGATCAACATCAGTATAGAGCAATCATTGGTTCTCTGATGTATCTCACAGCAAGTAGACCTGATATCATGTTTGCAACTTGTATTTGTGTAAGATATCAGGCTGCTCCAAAGGTGTCTCACCTAATTACTGTCAAGAGAATCCTCAGATACCTCAAAGGAGCACCTAAATTAGGTCTCTGGTATCCAAGAAATAGTGATTTTAATCTCTATGGTTACTCTGATAGCGATTATGGTGGCTGCAACATCAACAAGAAATCAACATCAGGAGGATGTCAATTTTTTGGTGGAAGGATCATCTCATGGCAATGAAAAAATCAATCCTGTGTCTCTACATCAACTGCTGAAGCTGAATACATTGCTGCTGCTAGTTGTTGTGCTCAGCTGTTGTGGATTCAAAACCAGATGATAGACTATGGATTCAACTTCATGAGCACTCCTTCCACATTGACAACAACAGTGCTATATCCATTACTGAAAATCCAGTGAAGCACTCCAAGACAAAGCACATTGACATCAGGTATCATTTCATTAGAGGTATTCATGAGAAAAATCTTATCAAACTAATCAAAGTTGATTCAAATGAACAATATGCTGATTTGTTCACTAAAGCATTTGATGAACAGAGATTTAAATATCTCATTACAGCTATTGGGATGATAAACATTGATTAGTTAATCTCAATTGAAAACCTTTTAATGTGTAAAGTCTTATGTCAAAACAATCTAAGCCCTGTTACAAAAGATCTTTTCTTAAATTATCTAAGTATAAATTCTTCCGAAGAGAAATTAACCCTCGGAAGATATCTTGCATATCTTACGAAGCAAATTTCTCACAGGATAATTTTCTTCTCGGAAGAGTGTTAAGTCTCGGAAGAAGCGATTGAGTTCACCTCAGATCTACTTCCGAAGCACTTAACACACTCCATCTGAAAGCAACATATACTCTCGGAAGTAAGCAATTTAATTAGATTTGCCTTCGAAAGAACTTTACCTTCGGAAATGCTTTATACTCGGAAGAAAGATTTTACTGTGTAACGGAAATCTTTTGGGCCCCACACTGTAAAAAGTAAAGATTTTGTTAATGATGTCGAATTATTTAAATGGTCTAACCTTACCGCCCTTGTCACATCATCCACTGAACCCTCACATCATCTTATCCAAACCACCCTTTAAACCGCCATTTCACCCATTTAAATACTTCCGGTTAATCACTTACACTCTTTTTACCCAAATTATTGCCCTAAAAGCTTTCTTCTTCTTCAATTTACCTTACTCCGAACAATTCTTCTATCATCTTTCTCAATGGCCTTAAACCCTCAGCACAACCAGGTCGTACTCCTTGACTCTTCAAGGGATGCTGACTTCTCAAATATCATTTCTTTCCTGACCCAATCTTCATACTACACTGCTTTGACCGTAAACCCTACCATCTATTCAAACCAAATGTCTGAATTTTGGGCAAATGGTCGGATTGAAACCCTAAACGGGGTTCGAGTTATAAGGTCAAGCATTTGTGGCCAAGAGTTGATCATCTCTGAACAAATCATCAGGGAGCATCTCGAGCTCCATGATGAGGGCGCTCCAACGGAATTCGCCAAATCAGATTTAGATAGTTCTTATCTCCAAATGGGATACGGTGGAGATGTTAGCAGGTCAACGGTCTACAAATTCAACTTCTCCTACAAGTGGAAGTTCCTGCTACATGTGGTTCTTCACTGTCTATCTAACAAATCTGAGGGATGGGATCAAATCCCGTATGAACTTGGGTGCTTAGTTCACAGGTTGGTACAAAGCCTCCGCTTCAACTATTCAAGATTTGTGCTGACTAACCTTATGGGAAATCTTCAAAGGGACACATTCTTTATGTATCCCAGGTTTCTCCAGCACATCATCAACTGTGAGCTGGATCAGAGTAAGCTTGTCTGTGCAGCTGCTCTGTCTGCTCCCCAAATGAGGCCGACCATCTTCAAAATCTTGAATAGAGTGTCTACCAACTACACTGGAAGAGATACCGCACTACTTCCAGGTATGATTGAGCCAATGGCTCCGGGTGACATCCCTGTTCACCCCACAGGTGATGAACCCACACCAGCAACTACCCTCACAATCCCAAATCTACCTTCCCCACCCATTACTGTTACATACCAGAGACGTACCAAACGAACCCTTGTTCAATCTACTCTGATTGAACAAGCCCCTCCTCTTCAATCCAAAAAGGCTAGAGTGGAACAAAGGGCTCCCACTCAGCCAGAGGTCCACCCATCCTTCACTATTGACCTCAATATGGGTCTTGAGTCTCCTCAGTCTCAGACCCATGAGCCCAAAACCCCAGCTGATAGCCCTCAGGATGAGTCTCTATACTCCCCTGAGCAGCCACAAAGGGACAGCTCAATGCCTTTTGACATTGATCAAAGTCCCGAGTCATTAGGTCTTCACTCCTTTTCTTTTACTGACCTTTTGACTGGAGTTGGTGAAGAGATTATGTCTCTTAAAGGCGATGAAGTTGATCCACTACACCCTCTCAAGGATCAACAGAGCCTAGAGAGACCCCTTATCTCTAGCCCACACCAACAAAGAAGATGAGGGAAGTATGCAACTCACCATTCAAGACCTACTTTCTAAAGTCTCAAACCTTGAATCAAAGGTTAAGACTTTAGAGGATAGGTCTGCCACTCAGCAATTTAAGATTGAAACTCTCAAGGCAAAACTAGCTGAGAAACAGATTGAGAGATCTGTTAGGCATGTACCAGTTCAGGTCTCCTTGACCTCTTCCTCTAGCTCATCTAGCTCTCAGGATGATGCTACCAAAAAGGGGGAGAGTGTTGAAAGACAAAGCCAAAGACAGGAAACCCAAGGTCAAGCTCTTACTTCTTTGAGCTCAAGATATCCAATGAAACAAGCTGCTATCTTCCCTGAGCCTCCTCCAGTTGTTTTTCAAGTGGATCAAAGGATGCTCCAGGATCTCAATAGGTTCTTCAACAAGTTCCTTTTGGAATCCCTCATAGAACAGCCTAGCCCAGATATGTCTGTGATTTACTTCGGAGCTCAAGAGCTTCAGAGGTTGAATGCACCTCCTACCACTGTAGAGGAAGTTGGTCAACCTAAGGTCCAAGTGGAACCTGAGATTAACTTCGAAGGGGAAACTAGGACTGATGGCCCAGCAACCGAAACAGTTGGGTCAGAAAGTGCATTTTCACAGACTTCCGAAGCACAATTCAAAGCCTCGGAAGAACAAGCTCAAACTTCCGAAGCTGAGATTGCTGCTGCGGAAGGACTATTTTCTCTTTCCGATGATCTAATAGTCACATATGCAATTCTGGAACTTGCATCTGAGGTTAATAGGGAGGACTTTCTCAGCCAACCATTGGCTCTAACATCTGCACTGACTCCAGCTCTCACCTCTACCACTCAACCTGGATCTTCTATCCAAGAACCCCCAAAGTCTATCACTTCCGAAGACATAAAAGGCAAAAGGAAGATGACTTCGGAAGAGCTTCAGGAAGAAGAAAGGTTGGAGAAGCTCAAAAGGAAAGGTAGACTACCAACCGGGAAACTGTTAGCTGCAAGTACCAAAGCAGCTGCAGCCAACCGGGAGGCAGTCAACAATCGAAGAAGGGTAGAGGTTATAGACAGACTTGTCAGTCTAGGGGCTGCTTCGGAAGATGTACTCCTGCTACCATTAGAGGAGTTGATAGAGCTGGAAAAGGCAACCTTGCTGCTAAAACAACAAAAGGAGGAGGCTGCAAGGTTGGCCTTAGAAGAATAAAGGCAGAGAAAGGAAAGGGAAGCTGATCTACAGCTAAGGAGAGAAAGGATCACTTTCCTACTCTCCAGAGGATTCTCTCAAGAGGAGTTGTATCCACATAACAGTGATACGATCTTATGGCTCTTCAACAAAGAGCAAGATCAAATGGAGAAGGAGAGAAAGAGAGCTGCAAGGGAGAAGCTTGTGGAAAAGAAGAAGAAAGAAGAAGAAGCTGGACTGTCTGCCGCCAGATAGGTGAGAAAGCCTGGATGAAGAGTTACCTCAAAGCTCACGGCTTCTCTGGCAGGCAGGTGGGTCCCATGTCTGAGAAGACTCTCCAGCGACATGTCAGTGACATTAAGGCTGACATTCGCGCGGGGAGAAGGAAAGAGATGTATAGAAGGGGACAGGGGATGACCTTCAAAGCAACCTCTCAACCCAAAATCCAAACCCAACCTCAACCTGAACCTATACCCTTTCCCTTCCCAATCAAAACCGAACCCACTTCTGAACCATTCACCCCTGAACCTACACCATCACACCTACCAACCTCTTCACCTCAACCACCTAAACTACCTATCATCCAATCCAAAACCTTAGCCAGAACCCAAACTCCTCAACCTACCCAACAACCAATCAAACCATCCCCTCAGCCTTCCAAACATCTCTCTATGGAGGAATTCAAGACGGTCAAGACTAAGCTCATCAACTGTACAACTCTGAGCGACATCTCCTGTGAGGAGGATTCAGTCAACTTGACTTATGTTGATGGATCCTCAAGTTCCCTCACAAGAGATGAGTTTCTTGATCTGCCTAGAGGAACTTTGGACCAAGCTGCAAAACTCCTTGGCCTCAATTCAGATACATTGAATAAGGAAGAAAAGAAGCTGAGGAGAAAGCTGGTGACTCTACTGGATACAAAGAAAGGAGACAGGGTACCAAGACAATCTCTTGCACCCAGAAAGAAGATAATCCAGTGGAGGTTCGAAGACTCTTCTCACAACTTTGTTGTTGAGAGAGAGAATGGAGAGCTCAACAAACTGAGTGCTTCATCTCTGCTACACTTAAGCAGATTTGATATTGCTGAGTTAGTAGAGAAACCATTCTCCAACCCTTCAAACTCCGATGTAGCTGCCCACATCAGAAATCATCTTGGCAGCCTTTATATGGCCGAGCTTACTGCTAGAAGCAAGGTTGAAGAGGAGTTGAAACTGAGAGAGGAGGAGGAAAGGAAAGGATCAGCAACCAAAGGCAAAGCCTTCCTTCAAATAGTTGAAGGTCCTGAACTTGAGACCATAGTTAGATGGGAGTATAACTATAACTCCCGTCAACTAACTCTCTTCAGGGGGTCACAACAGAGGGTACATGTCATTCAAAGTGATAGACTGGATCTCCTATCCACGAATGACTTGTACAAGCTTCTCAGCACTACTTCCGGGAAGAACAGAGAGACAGACAAATATCTTTTGTCCCTGGTGCTGAAAGCTTTGAGAAGCAGAAATAAGGGAAGTTTTGGTAGCATCAGCCTAGGGGGAGTTTGTTGGATCTAGAGAGGCTGTTGCAACCAAAACTAAGTCACTTAGAAGATTTTGAGTACAACATACAAAGGACTTCCGAAGCTAAGTATGGAACTTCCGAAGGAAGAAGGAGCTCTTCCGAAGTCTAAGTGTAAAATGCACTTCCGAAGGAAAACTCCAACTTCCGAAGACAAAGAAGCTACTTCCGAAGATCAAGACTTAAAGACAAAGATCTGAAGTCAACTTCCGAAGTACAAGAAGTCCTCAAAGCCTCGGAAGCATAGAAGCATCTTCCGAAGTATAAGTGGCTTCGGAAGAACTTGTTTCTTCTGAAGCCAGTTAACTTTCGGAAGACACTTCTATTATCCAGTGGACATAAGTATGGCCTGTCTGACACTCCGCTGCAAATCTCTGATATACTGCATGGCGTTTTCTCAAAAGCCATGTAGTTGACCATACTTTAATCTACTGTTTACCTTTTTATGTTAAGTACAGTTGCCATCTTTAGTTGGTGACAAAAGGTAAGTCATGGACATGTCATGACTACCATATCTTAGATAATACTTTATCTAAGATACCTTAACTATAGCATTGTAGTATATGCTTTAGTCGTAGGTTTCCAGCTGGTATCAAGTATAACCGGATGTAGGATCTAGCATATATAGTTTCTCATTGTAACTCTTGTTTCATGCTTGTAAGTGTCTTGTAATCTTGAGTTGAGAAGTAATATATACAAGTACCTTGAAAATATATTTCTACTTGTTCTTTGATTACTTATTATATTATTATCAACTCTTGTTAAAGGCATTGCTTCATCTCATTTGAGTGTTATTATAAGCGAGTTTGAGAGAATCACAAGTGTTTAAGTGACAAACCCGATCCTGCAAGCTCTCGTCGGTCGACTCCGGCTAAAACTCCGGCGAATAGTCATCGTCGCATCAGGCACTACCTACAGCCTCCGCATCACCGTCGCACCATCTACAGCTTCCGCATCACCGACGCGCCATCTACAGCCTCTGCATCACAACTGCACCACTTATCGCCTCCACATCACCAAACGGTATTCTCGTTGTTTATCTGTTGTTTCGTAAGTTGTTGTTTGTTGTTATTAGGGTTGAATGACCGACTGATAGGGTTTTCTTTGTTGGTGTTAAATTAACAACAATTTTGGGTTTGAGGTAGTCTGCCACTGGTAGCAATTGTTTTTTAGGGTTTATGTGTGCCTTGCAGTCACAACCCATGAACTACGAAGTAGAAATGGGGGCTTTTGTTTGCTTCTTGGGTTTATTTAGAAATTGAAATTGAGTCAATATCCCACTTGCAGAGTAAGACTGCTGGTTAGTAAGTCAACCAATTGCACCACCTGCTAGTTAGTAAGTCAACCAATTGAAGTGAAAATTAAAAAAATATTGTTGGATGTGCAGTTCTCCTCATGGTTATGATTTATGAATGTGATATATTTTATATTATTTCAAACCATGTGCCATACCACTTGAATATGATAAAATACAATAATTTTCTTATATTATAATATTATGATTTTTTTTGACATTTCACTATCAAGCTAGAATGGGGTGGACATGGTTTTGACTATATATGTTTGAAAGAGTGATTTCGTACATGCATATGTCTATATGTGTTGTTTTGAATTGTTGAAAATTGAGTTATAGACAAGTAATCATTAAGAATGTAATACAATTTGGTAGCAACTATAATTTGGTTGGTTACTTTTGTTTTTGTCAACTATAATTTAGTTACTATAGCTTATATATATGTGATATGAATCTATCTTGCATTTTGTGATGTATATCTTTTAATTATAGGAGCTACAAAAAATGTCGGGTAACACCGAGTTTGAGGATGAAGTTAGTTCATTTAATTCAAGTAGAGACCATAGTTGTCAATAGCGAATAGCGGTAAATAGCGACAAGCCACCTATATGCTACGTAGCGAATAGCGGTAAATAGCGACCGCTATTTCGTGTTTAGCGATTAAGAAGGATAATATGTAAGAATGTTTTATATTCAATAAATAAGCATGTTTAGCAATAAAAAGGTAGAAAATCTAAGCAAACACCCCCAAAATAACTAAAACACTCAACTACTAACCATCTAAATCTCATATTTACCCAAAATAAAATTTAAAAAAAATAAAAAATAAATAAAAAAATCAAAAATTCCGCTATTAAGTCGCTATTTGCAAATAGCGAGGGAAGGGCGCATCGCTACATAGCGCGCTATAGCGGTCGCTATAGCCGCTATTGACAACAGGGGTAAAGACCATTCTATAGTTTGGAATTATTTTGATAAATTACCGATTGGACAAAATGGAGTTAAAAAAACGAGTTGTACTGCTTATGGAAAAGTGTATAGCACTAATAAGGGAACGTCTAACATGAAACGTCATATCCCTAACTGTTTCAACCTTGATGAACCCGGTCAACAAATAAAACACGTCCCTTTAGATCAAGCAATTTATAGGGAAAAATTAGCATTATCTATCATTAAACACAACTATCCTTTTAGTTATGTTGAACATGAGGGGACGAGAGATTTGCATAAATTTCGTGATGTGAATACCATAACAAGAAACACCGGAAAGGCTAATGTTCTAAAAATATATGATAGAGAGAAGACAATTCTTAAAGAGAAGTTACAAAAAATAACTAGTAGAATATGTTTGACTGCTGAGTGATGGAGTTCTATCACGACAGACGGATATATGGCATTAACGGCTCACTATATTGATGAGCATTGGGTTCTAAGGAAACATGTGTTAACTTTAAAGTTATACCACCTCCACATAGTGGTAAACTTTTAGCAAAGTATTTGATTAATTATTTAGCAGATTAGGGGATAGAGAAAAAGGTTTTTACGATCACATTAGGCAATGCTAAATTATAATGATGTTTTAGTAGATTGTTTAAGCAGTCACTTGCATTTAAACAATGTTTTAGTTTGTGAGGGAGATTTTACTCATGTGCGTTGTTGTGCACATGTGTTAAATCTTATTGTTCAAGGGGGACTAAAGATAAGTGAAGGAGCCATTAAGAAGGTTCGAGAGTCGGTGAAGTTTGTTTGAGGAAGTGCCGCTAAAAAGTATTAGTTTGCAGAACGTATACATCATCTTTCATTACAATGCGGGAAAGATGTTGCAACTAGATGGAATTTTACATATCTTATGCTCGATAGTGCATTGGCCTATCATAACGCTTATGCTCGGTTAGCACTAGTTGATTCTAGTTATAAGACTTTTCCATCAGAAGAGGAATGGACAAAAGTGGAAATAATCACATAATTTTTGAAACCTTTTTTATAATATCACAACTTTGCTTTCTGGTAGCTTGTATCCTACATCAAATTTATATTTTCATAATGTATGGAAAATCCAAAAGTACATTGAAGATCAGATCAACAATGTTGATAATGTGATAAGTGGTATGGCAAAAGAAATGAAAAAGAAATTTGATAAATATTGGAAAAATTATAACATGATATTGTCTTTTGCGGTTGTTCTAGATCCACGATACAAGTTTAAGGTTGTTGAGTTTTGTTTTATAAAACTTAACATGACGACTGAACAACGTAAAAAGAAATTGGAGATTATTTTCAAAGGTATGCATAAGCTATATGCAGGATCAGATTTTATCACTTAACACTTGGTTTTTCAAACTCACTTATACTACACTCGGATCAGATGAAGTAGAATCTCTTCTAAGAGTTGATAATAATATAATAAGTAGCAAAAAACACAAGAAATAATTTTTTTTGCACTTGTATATATTACTTCTCAATTCAAAGTATTACAAGACTCTTACAAGCATATTACATGAGTTACAATGAGAAACTATATATACTACTACCTACAACCGGATATACTTTGATACCAGCTGAAAACCTAAGATTAAAGCATATTATACAATGCTAAAGTTAAGGTATCTTTGACAAAGTATTATATAAGATATGGTATGACTTACCTTTTGTTACCAACTAAAGTTGGCAACTGTACTAACTTATAAAGGTGAACAATGGAATAAAGTATGGTCAACTGAGAAAACGCCATGCAGTATCTTAGAGGTCTGCAGCGGAGTGTCAGAGAGACCATACTTATGTCCACTGGTTCATAGTAGTGTCTTCCGAAGGTTAGTTGGCTTTGGAAGAACAAGTTCTTCCGAAGCTACTTATACTTCAGAAAAGACTACTTCTTTTGAGGCTTGAGGACTTCTTCATTTCTTCATGCTTCGGAAGTTGACTTCTTATCTTTTCTTTTAAGTCTTGATCTTCGAAAGTGAATACTTTTTCTTCGGAAGTTGGAGTTTTCCTTCGGAAGTTGATCTTACACTTTGTCTTCGGAAGAACTCCATTTCCTTCGGAAGTTTCACACTTAGCTTCGAAAGTCCTTTATAGTTGCACCAAAATAGTCTAAGTGATTTGGTTTTGGTTGCACCAACCTTTCTAGATCCAACAAACTCCCCCTAGGCTTATGCTACCAAAACTTCACTTGTTTCTGCTTCTCAAAACCTTCAACACCAGGGACAGAAGATATTTGTCTGTGTCCTTGTTCTTCCCCGAAGTGGTGCTGAGAAGTTTGTACAAGTCATTAGTGGATAGAAGATCCAGTCTATCACTCTGAATGACATGTACCCTTTGTTATGCCTCCCTGAAAAGAGTTAGTTGACAGGAGTTATAATCATACTCTCATCTAACTATGGATTCAAGTTCAGGACCCTCAACCATTTGAAGAAAGGCTTTGCCTTTGGTTACTGATCCCTTCCTTTTCTCCTCCTCTCTCAGTTTCAACTCTTCTTCAATCTTGGTCCCAGCTACTTTAGAGTTAGAGGGGTTGGAGAGTGGCTTCTCTGCTAACTCAGCAATATCAAATCTGCTTAAGTATAGCAGAGATGAGGCATTTAGCCTGTTTAGCTCTCCACTCTCTCTCTCAATAACAAAGTTGTGAGAAGAGTCTTCAAACCTCCGCTGGATAATCTTCTTCCTAGGCACAAGGGATTGGCTAAGTACCTTGTCTCCTTTTTTCATATCCAACAGAGTCACCAGCTTTCTCCTTAGCTTATTCTCTTCTTCATTCAGTGAATTCGAGTTGAGGCCAAAGAGCTTTGCAGCTTGGTCCAATGTTCCTCTGGGCAGATCAAGAAATTGATCTCTAGTGAGGGAACATGAGGATCCATCAACATATGTCAGTTTGACAGACTCCTCCTCACAAGAGATATCGCTCAGGGTTGTACAGTTGGTGAGCTTGGTCTTGATTGCCTTGAACTCCTCTAAGAAGAGATGTTTGGAAGGCTGAGGGGATGGTTTGGGAGGTTGTTGGGTAGGTTGTGGTGTTTGGGTTCTGGCAAGTGTTTTGCGTTGGAGGATGGGTAGTTTAAGTGGTTGAGGTGAGGAAGTTGGTAGGTTGATGGTGTAGGTTCAGGAGTGTAAGGCTCAGTGGTTGGTTCAGTCTTGATGGGGAATGGAAAAAGAATTGGTCCAGGTTGTGGTTGGGTTTGAGGTTAGGGTTGAGTGGTCGGTTTGAAGATCATCCCCTGTCCCCTTCTATACATCTCCTTCCTCTTCCCCGAGCGAATGTCAGCCTTTATGTCACTGACATGTCGTTGGAGGGTCTTCTCAGACATAGGACCCACCTGCCTGCCAGAGAAGCCATGAGCCCGGAGATAGTCTTTCATCCAGGCCTCTTCACCTATCTTCTTAGCAGCAGCGAGTCCTGCTTCCTCTTTCTTCTTCCTCTTCCTTCTTCTTCTTCAACCTCAACTTCTCCTTAGCAGCTTTCTTTCTTTCCTTCTCCATTTGATCTTGCTCTTTGTTGAAGAGTCATAAGATCGTATCATTGTTATGTGGAAATAGTTCTTCTAGAGAGAAACCGCTGAAGATTAGGAAAGTTATCCTTTCCCTCATAAGCTGCTGATCAGCTTCTCTTTTTTTCTTCTCCCTTTCTTCCTCTAAGGCCAACCTTGCTGCTTCTTTCTTTTGCTGAATTTGCAGCAAAGTTGCCTTTTCTAACTCAACTAACTCCTCTAACGGTAGCAGGAGTACATCTTCATTTACAGCTCCTAAATTGACAAGTCTGTCAATGATTTCCACTCTTTTTTTGTTGTTGACAGCCTCCTGGTTGGCTGCAGCTGCTTTGCTACTAGCAGCTAGCAACTTCCCAGTTGGAAGTCTACCTTTTCTTTTGAGTTTTTCTAACCTTGCTTCCTCCTGAAGCTCTTCCTCAGTCATCTTCCTCTTTCCTTTGACATCCTCGGAAGTGCTAGACTTTAGGGGTTTTTGGATGAAAGGTTCAGGTTAAGTGATGGTAATGGGAGCTGGAGTAAATACTGATGTTTGAGCTAGGGGTTGGGTGAGAAAATCCTCCCTATTAACCTCAGATGCAAGTTCTAGGATTGCATCTGTGACTATTAGATCATCGGATAAAGAGAATAGTCCTTCCGCAGCTGCAATCTCAGCTTCGGAAGATTGAAGTTGTTCTTCCGAGGCTTTGACTTGTGCTTCGGAAGTCTGTGAGAATGCACTCTCTGTTCCAACTGTCTCAGTTGCTGGGCCATCAGTCATTGTTTCCCCTTCGAAATTAATCTCAGGTTCCACTTGGATCTTAGTTTGACCAACTTCCTTAATAATGGTAGAAGGTGCATTTAGCCTCTGAAGCTCTTGAGCTTCAAAGTAAATCACAGACAAGTCAGGACTTGCTGTTCAATAAAAGATTCCATCAGGAACTTATTAAAGAACCTGTTGAGATCTTGAAGCATCCTTTGGTCCATTTGAATTACAACTGAAGGAGACTTAGGAAAAACTGAAGCTTGTTGCATGGGGTATCTTGAACTTAAGGAAGTGGATCCTTTTGTCTTTGGCTGTGTCCCTGAACACTCTCCCCCTTTTTGGTAACATCATCTTTAGAGCTTGATGAGCTAGAGGAAGAGGTCAATAAGACCTGAATTGGTACATGCCTAACAGACCTCTCAATCTGTTTCTCAGCTATTTTGGCCTTGAGATTTTCAATCTCAAGTTGCTGAGTGGCAGACCTATCCTCTAAAGTCCTAACCTTAGATTCAAGGTTTGAGACTTTAGAAAGCAGGTCTTTAATGGTGAGTTGCAGTCTTCCCTCATCTTCTTTCGAAAAATCATGGGGAGATGAGGTAACATACCTAGTATGTTCATCCTAATCACCAGATGTGGTTTCTTGACACCCTGGTTTCCCTTGCTCAATGATGTCTCTTTTAGAGTCATCAAAGGGCATGGTTGCCGTAGATTCAGTCTCAGTGATGTTACCACTGTCCTGAAGGTCCATTGAGGCTCCTTCAGTAGTGGCAGCTGAATCTACATGAGTCCCCTCCACATCAGTGGGACTCACCTTAGTAAAGGCTTGCTGATGGGGGCTAGAAATAAGAGGTCTCTCTAGACTCTGTTGATCCTTGAGAGGGTGTTGTGGATCAACTTCAATGCCCTGAAGAGACATAATCTCTTCATCAATTCCTATTAATAGGTCAGTAAAAGATATAGAGGTTAAGTCTAATGACCCGGGACCTTGGTCAATGTCTAATGGCATTGAGCCTATAGTGGGGCTGTCCCTTTTCGGCTGCTCAGGGAAGTATAAAGACTCACCCTGAGGGTTTTCAGCTTGGGTTTTGGGCTCATAGGTTTGCGACTGGTTTGCGACTGAGGAGACTCAATACCTATATTGAGGTCAATTGTGAAGGATGGTGAGACCTCAAACTGAGTGGGAGCATTGTTCCACTCTAGTCTTTTTGGATTGAACAGGAGGAGCTTGTTCAATCAGATAAGATTGAACAAGGATTCGTTTGGGCCGTCTTTGATATGTGATAGTGATGGGGTGAGAAGGTAGATTTGGCAATGTGAGGGTAGTTGCTGGTGTGGGTTCATCACATGTGGGGTTAACAGGGATGTCACTAGGAGCCATTGGCTCAGTCATACCTGGAGAAGGGCAGTATATCTTCCGGTGAAATTGGTGGACACTCTTCAAAGTCTTGAAGATGGCCGGCCTCATTTGAGGGACAGTCAGAGCAGCGGCACAGACAAGCTAACTCTGGTCCAACTCACAGTTGATTATGTTGAAAGAACCTGGGATATATGAAGAATGTGTCCCGCTATAAATTCCCCATAAGATTAGTCAGCACAAACCTTGAATAATTAAAACGGAGGCTTCTCACCAATCCACGAACTAGGCACCCTAGTTCATATGGGATTTGATCCCATCCTCCAGATTTGTTGGACAAACAATGAAGAACAACATGCAGCTGGAACTTCCAGTTGTAAGAAAAATTGAACTTGTAGACGGTAGACCTGCTTACATCTCCACCATATTCCATTTGGATATAGGTGTTGTCCAAATCTGTCCTGGGAACTCTGTAGGAGCGCCCTCATCATGAAGCTCGAGATGCTCCCTGATGAGTTGTTCGGAAATGACCAACTCCTGACCAGAAATGTTCGATCTTATTACCCGAACCCCAATTAGGGTTTCATGTGATTTGAGTAAACGGTAGGGTTAACAATCAAATCTGTGTAATAAGATGATTGGGTAAGAAAGAAGATGATATCAGAGAAGTCAGCATCCCTTGAAGAATCAAGGAGTGCAACTTGGATGTGCTGAGGATTAAGTGCCATTTGAGAAAGTTGCAGGAAGATGAGTTCGGAATTGGGTGAATTGGAGACGAAGGGAGCTTTTAGGGCAGTAAATTTGGTAAAAAGATGAAAGTGATTAGTCGGGGTTATTTAAATGGGTGAAATGGTGGTTTAGGGGGTTTGGATAAGGTGACGAGATGTTTCAGTGGATGATGTGACAGGGGCGGTAAGATTTAGTCCATTTAAATAATCTGACATCATTAACAAAATCTTTACTTTTTACAGAGTGAGGCTCAAAAGGTTTCCGTTACACAGTAAAGTCTTTCTTACGAGTATAAAGCACTTCCGAAGGTAACGTTCTTCCGAAGGCAATTTTACTTCCGAAGGTAAAGTTCTTACTTCCGAGAGTAAGGATTGTTTTCCAAATGGAGAGTTTTATAAGCTTCGAAAGTAGATCTGATACGTAATCAATCTCTTCTTCTGTGACTAAAAGCTTTTCCGAGAAGAAAATTATCCTGGGAGGAATTTGCTTTGGAAGATATGTAAAACATCTTCTGAGGGTTAATTTCTCTTCGGAAGAATCTATACTTAGTGAAAATTTCAGAGAAAGACCTTTTGTAACAGGGCTTAGATTGTTTTGACATAAGACTTTACACATTAAAAAGGTTTTCAAATGAGATAGACTAATCAATGTTTATCATCTCAATAGTTGTAATGAGATATTTAAATTTTTGTTCATCAAAAGCTTTGGTGAACAAGTCAGCATATTGTTCATTTGAGTCAACTTTGATTAGCTTAATTAGATTTTTCTCATGAATATTTCTGATGAAATAGTACTTGATATCTATGTGCTTTGTATTGGAGTGCTTCACTGGATTTTCAGTAATGGAGATAGCACTGTTGTTGTCAATGTGGATAAGAGTGCTCATGAAGTTGAATCCATAGTTTATCATCTGATTCTGAATCCACAACAGCTGAGCACAGCAACTAACAGCAGCAATGCTTTGATTAGGATGGTAAGATCTCACAATCAAAAGCCTAAGAAGCTCTGATACCAATTGCAGGATCGGGTTTTGTCACTAAACACTTGGATTTCTCTCAAACTCACTTATACTACACTCGGATCAGATGAAGTAGAATCTCTTCTAAGAGTTGATAATAACATAATAAGTAGCAAAGAACACAAAAAAATAATTTTCAAGGCACTTGTATATATTACTTCTCAACTCAAAGTATTACAAGACTCTTACAAGCATATTACATAAGTTACAATAAGAAACTATATAAACTACTACCTACAGCCGGATATACTTTGATACCAGCTAGAAACCTAAGACTAAAGCATATACTACAATGCTAAAGTTAAGGTATCTTTGATAAAATATTATCTAAGATATGGTAGTCATGACAGGTCCATGACTTACCTTTTGTCACCAACTAAAGTTGACAACTGTACTAACTTATAAAGGTGAACAGTGGAATAAAGTATGGTCAACTACATGGCTTTTGAGAAAACGCCATGCAGTATCTCAGAGGTCTGCAGCGGAGTGTCAGAGAGACCATACTTATGTCCACTGGTTCATAGTAGTGTCAACCCAAATCCATTCTGACTTTTTTCTTAAAAGAGTAAACTTTAGTGTTGGTCCCTGTGGTTTTAACTAAATCTTGGATTTAGTCCCTAATCTTTAACACTTGTAGAAATAGTCCCTAATCTTTAACTTCTTTTTCTTTTTTAATCCAATACACTAACTTTGTTAAATGCATATGTTAACTAAGGGTTATTTTTGTCTTTTTACATTAAGTACAAGATACTAGTGCAATACGTACAAGTCCTTTAAAATAAAATGAAATCACAAAATAAAAACTAATAAAAAACATACAACTACTTGCAGTACCTTCCCCACCACCAAAACCTTATCTTCCACCATGTGTCTAAACCAACAACCCTCCCCTCTTCCCACCTCTGTCTACTTTCCCGGCGACCTACGAATCGTCAGCACATGATGTTGCACTTAAAGATTCGAGTTAACCACTGTTGGGGTTCACATTCCTTGTTGTCGTAACCTCACCATATGACGGTTGTTTGTTCATCAAGGAATTATGAAGATGGACGGTTTTGGGTTCACCCAACAGGATTTGAATTTCAAGAACCCAACGAGGGTTTGAGTTTTATTTGGGCTCCAAAACCCTACCAGGTTTTTGAAGATTGTGAGTTTCATGAATTTGGTATTGAAAATCGGTATCTTATATTTAAATAATTATATGTTATGAACTTGTTCTAGTTTTAGTTTTGATTTGCAATTTATTTTCCCTCTGTGTTAATTCTGAAGTTTATGTGTTCAATTTGTTTTTGGATATGAGAAACTGTCTTGATCTGTTGGGTTCATGGATGACTAAACGATTCATACCAAGCTATGAGTTCTTTATTATTATAACGATTTCATGCCATAGAAACGTAACTTTGTTCGTTTTTGAAAATCTTTTTGATGTGTGAAACTGATTTGAATCGAGACTATGAAATCTTTAAGAGCAAGAAAGCTTGAAATGTCGCGCGAGAATACGACCTTGCCGGAGAAGATGAACATAATTAAATGCACAAAAAAGGGGTAGGGGATGGTTAGTTTTGGTTTTAGTCTGTGCGGGGCTCGTGGTAATGTTTTGAAGTTGATGAAAATACCCTTGAGTTAACTTATGGATTTAACAAAAGTTAAGTTCTTGGACTAAAACCATAGAGAATATAAAGATCGGGGACTATTTTCACAAATTTTAAAGATTAGGGACCAAATCCAAAATTTATATGAAATCATAGGGACCAACCGTAAAATTTACGCTTTTTTCAATGACCCATCCTGACCCAAACCCATTCTAACCCAAACCCATCTTGACCTAACAACCAACCCAATCCAACCCACCCATTTTGGCACCTCTAATTTAGGGTCAAAAAAGGCCTTTTTTGGTCTTTAAGAAAGATGTTTAAATGCTCAAGAAATAATCAAACATTTTCCTTAAACTAGGTTAACAAATAATAAAGAGTTGAAACTGATCAGATTTACTTACCAAACCAGAGCATGGAAAACCAGGGAACTTCAACATTGTATTGTGCAGGCTATCAGCATCCACCAAAATACCAATAGAATCTATCACACGCATTGCTAATTCGTTCACCATTTTGGCCACCTCATCATCAGAAAGGGATGTATATGAATCTAAAGTTTCAGGGTCAAAACTGACAAGTGGTTGGCCATATTTCCTAGCAAACTTGAGGCCATCCTCCCAATTCTGATGATATAGAACAGAGCCGAAAGTCAAAACAACAAACGGATTTTGGGGTTTATTTACTAGTGCATGGTGGAAAGCTAAAAGTCCAATCCTGTGTTAAATAACAAATGCTTAGCCAACTTTAAGACATTGACTAAAAACCAATAGATTGAATAATAAACTCACCATAAGCAACATGTAGATGGGTTATCACAACTAACAAACTTATCCATATGGGAAAACAGCTTCTGAAAAATAAAACAAATTGCAGTCAATTAAAAAATAAATGCCAAAGACGAAAAAATAAGGTTCAATTCATTTAGCCTGATATATTCATAACAGTAGGCACATAGAAATACGTGTCGTTTTTACTAATATGCTTTTAATAGACTATAATTATTGATTCTGTCAGACATTATAACAGTAATATTTTTTTATAATTCTTTTTGCTTCTACATGTAAAAACTTATGAATGTCTTACCAGACAAGCTAAAGACTTTTGATAACATAGTGTCTAAAAACAACCTAAACAAACAATATAGAGAAAAAAGAAACCCAGACCGCATACTATAACCCACCGTTCACAACCTCACATTCAGACGTTTATTTTGCTTACAAAAACAGACAGGGTTGATGGTTCTGCATTAAGATTTCAAATGCTGCCTCCTAAGATTGAGATATGGTTTACAAATTTCAGACTTCAAGATTTAGAAAAAAACAAAACAAACTTCCTCGTAATGTTATAATCAAATATTGACATAAAAGCTACTGCACATACCATCAACATCATGGTACATTGCCCAGATTCAGTAGTCTGTCTAGAAATGTATGCTGCCTACAATCCAACAATTCAAATCTTAGCTTATCTTAATTATATACTGACAACAAAATATAATCCAGAAGCAGTGTTAATTACCTGAAAGGGTAGCAAAATCTCAAGAATGTGAAATCTGTGAAGTAGACGGAGGGAAGATTCTGCAGCCCCGAACGAAAGCATATAATTCATCTCCATCATTATCCGGAACTGAATAGACACATTTATAGAAAAACCATGAACAATGAGATTTTGTTTATTACAAGCACACATATCAGTACTCCTAATGAAAATCTTACTAATTACCGGGCTTAAATTCAAAACAGATGAAGCATGTTTATGAATTGCACTTTCAATATCCTTTGAAATTGATAAGCCAAGACGAGCAGCAATTCTTAATCCTCGAAGAATTCTTGCTGAATAAAAGAGCATGATATAAATTTACAGTTAGTTCATCAAGACAAAACTACCATACACAAAATATGAAAATATATGGGTGAAAAAGAGAACTAACCACAGTCCTCTGTGAATGACTCATGGGCAGGTACTAATGTTCGTAGCTGAAACAACATAAACAGAATGGGTTTGAGTCTAAATTAGTTTTCCTTAGGTGGGTTTTGTGGGGGCGGAGAGAAGGGTCCTTCTGATATAATCTGTGTAATCTGACAAAGTTAATGAAACAGTATGAAAAATGGCAGATGATTAAGTCTAACCTTCAGCTCCAGTATGTCTTTCATTCCATTGTTGTAATCATAGATCTTGTGAATAATAGGGTCAAAAAACAAGCTGCTTCCACAAAATCATAAGAAATTGAAAGATCAAACAAACTGGAACCAAGAGGTGAAAAACAAGAAACTCTCAAATACAATAATTAACAACGGTTATCAGAAACAAAACACATCATCCACAGCGCAATGCACAAGTATACAAAATCATGCACAAAAGCAGCATACAAATACCTATTAACGCTGAAGTCACGATGCATGGAATTCTTCCAGAGATTAAGGTCTGATTTGTCACAGCCTCTAGGCATTTGAGAGACGAGAAACTTTTCCTTATTTTCAGAATGTTTTGCCAAAGTCTTGAAACTGGATACCTGTTATTTAGCATTAACTGAGACAATATACCGTGTGAGAAAACAAATGTCCAGAGTTAAAGTAAATACAACCACCTACCTCAATAACTGATCCCTTTATACGCACCATACATATAGGAAACCTGCTTCCAACAATTACACAACGATGAAACTGCTCTTTGATCTGCAAAAGTAGCGCATATACTTAATCATCAACGGATCAGGAATGGCAGTAACATGAGTTAAACAACCAAGCAAATAGCACAAAGAAGTAGTTTTAGGAAAGGATAACCTGATTAAGATCAGCTGTAGTGATAACATCAAAATCTTTTGGTGTTCTATTTAGAAGTAAATCTCGCACACAGCCACCAACCAAATAGGATTCAAACCCTGTAATAATGAAATCACATGAGAATTCAGAATCAAGAGATGAATAGCAAAGGGTAAATCCATGGCAGGATTGACAAAACAATGCACATAAACTCCAAATGCTCAAGGGTATTATAAGCTTATGAGAAAGTCACACTTTCTCTAAAAGACAGTAACTTTTTTCTAGCTTAAAACAAATGAAGTAAAGAGAATCACTACACTCATAGAGTCATTGTAATCAGAGAATTTTGAAAGAAGAAAGAAATGTCATGGTTATCATTGAATTTTGAAAGAAGAAAGAAATGTTTATGTCCAAAATTAGAAATAGGTAATAAAAATGAAATTGAACATTTTGCATAGTAGCCTAGTAGTGGATCTAAGTAATTTTCATAATAACTGCTTAGTAGGTAGGAATGTCACATAACGGATCATTTCCAAATACTTCCAGTCCACTGACTAAAACGGAAAACATGTAAAACTGACATCAAATGCCAACGTAAAATAAACTCCAAAATGGAGAGGCTGGTTAAAAGTTAAAACTATTAAGAAAATGACATCAAATGGCAAGGTACACAACATTCGATATAGGCTAGCTGCAAGGGATGTATGGATTCATATGATTATAATAAATTACCAAAGCTTGAGATTTATTATATAAATAAGGTCCTCAAGATCAATATAATAAAGACATAAAGAGATAGCAAGTATTGAGTTGCTACAGAGAAAAGGTAACAAAATGCCTGATGTAAAAATAAAGGTACTTAACACTTTAAACACACTTTAAACAAAACTCACCTCTGCTTTGGAGAATCTTTATAATAGTATAGGCAGACGAGGGGACCTTGCCGGTTATCCCCAGTGATCTCGAGTCCATCTTCTGCCATTTAGAAACACTAACTCCACCTGTCAATTACCACACATCCATGAACTCACTTTCACCAGGAACACACCCAATAACACAGTTAAATGCTAATAAAAGCTGTTTTCCTTCTACTCTATCAGTCCTCAGAGAAATCTACACTTCGATTTCGATACCCTTTTCAATATACATGTTATTAACTGAATTAACACCCATACAAATCATACAAACATCACAATCTCAATGTTGACAAACAAAAAGGTTCAAACTTTGCAGCATACATGTATCAATTTCATTGCTTTATATAAAGAAGCCGAATGTACCTCTTTCAAAGGCTGAATCTTTTTCGCTACGTGTTTGAGGGTTATTTCCAACTTCAGCGAACTTATGGTAAAGACACTGCAATTGAAATTAAGTACAGTTGCACACCAAGTGTTTGATGAAATGCTCAATAGAACAAAAAAGATAGTGAGATGAACCTGTGATGATAGAAGAGTTTTGAATCGAGAAATGAAGGTGTTGCGCTTAAGGGATATCGCCGCCATGGAAATGTTAAGCAGCGGCGGGTTGCCACGGCGGCGTTTGCAGTCCGGTGGTCATTGTGGTGGCAAAAAGCTTGAGTTCAAGTAAGCCAAAAACTTACGAAATAACAAAGTTTCAACTTTCCATATTATTTCAATAAGTTTATTTCAGGTAATTAAAGTTTTAAAAGTATTTTAATTACGTAATTCATGTTTTCTTAATTTTTGTGAATAATTTATAATCTTTTTTAAATAATTCAAGTTTTTATAACTCTTTTATTTTCCTTTCAAAATTTCCTTTAAAGAATATTTGACAACTATTTTTTTTATTTTCACTTTCTTTCTTTTTTCTCCTTAGATGAACTTGTGAACATACCGTAAAAATAGGGAGGGGAACTTTGTAGCTATTGAGGGACTCGAACTCAGTTCAGAATTTTAAATAATCAAAGTTGGATCAAAATTAGCTCGTTTACAAGTTGATTTAGCTTCGCTAGACTTGTTTACCATCCACACTAAGCTCAAGTTGGCTCTGGTTCAACTCCTTCAGCTTGTAAAAAGAACACTAGATTCACCTAATAATATAATATTTCAAAAAAATTTGAAAATTACCTTTATGCATACTAAATTTTTTTTACGACCTTTAACTGCATAATCATTATACTTGCAAGTGATTTACACTCACAACTAGAAGGCAAACATCATATTATTTTACCTTTATACATATTAATTGAAAGAAACAAAAAATAAGATTATATTTTTATTTTTGTAAACATGTACTAAAATAATAACTATGTACAAGTCATCTATAAAAAAATGTTAAAAAGAATATAATTATGTATAACCTTAAAATGTTATTGTTAGGGGGATTTCATTGTTTACCTTATGTTTAACGTAATGCATAACATACAATATTGTTATAACCAGTCTTTTATCCGCAGGCGCATCTCAAAGGCAGCCGAAGACAACGTTTATGTATATTACAGGCTGGCTCAGAACCGAGGGCAGGTTGCGGGTGCAAACCAAAAATAGCTGCCACGCCGGGATAACCAACACCAGTCTCGGTGTATCATCATAGCCACCATCATAGCCATAAAGCAACCAAAATGAAGAGTCTCGGAGCAGTACATGATCCCGTTATTGACATTGTGCCTTCTAGCAGACCCAAACCATTAACATCAAACAATAGTAAACCGAAGTGACAAAAGCATAAAAGGACCGACGACGGTGGCATCACCACCATAAGCGCTTGCGGACAACCGGAATCCGACCTCAGCGCGAAGGGGAGACAAAATGTCAACATTTGATGGCCACCAATACTGTCAAAATTCATATCGGAACCAACAAATGAAAAGAGATCTACATCACCACCTGGTGGAGGCCACCGAAGGGGGTCCCCGGACCACCACCGACATCATAATTGACAGATCTAAACCGCCCACATCACCACGATGCAACCGCCACAGAAGCCAGTCATCAGACCACCAGCGGTGTCATAATCGACCGCTGTAAACATCATCGCCATGCAGACGCCACCAAAGGCGTTCGGCGGGCCACGGCGCCGTCATAATCAACGGATCTAAACCGATGTCGGCATGAAACACCATCCATTGACATCGGAAATACATAAAGCCGCCAGAACCGATTCCGTAGCTGCAGCGGCCGACGATGGACATGTGACGGCGGCAAACGACGACCCCCCTGTAACATCCGCCATTTTCCAAGTTAAAACCCAAACCCGAACCCATTTTGAGTTTCCATTATTAAATTATTTAATAATTTTAATGGATCAAATACATTAAATGTGCAATTTATTATTGTGAACTATTCATTTATTAATAATCTAAACAACTTGTAATAATTTATTGATTTATAAATAATTCTTTTCATAAAGTTATAAAGATTTATTAGTCATTTTACAATAAATAACTAAATGGAAAAGTCTTATTAAAATTTATTAAGTTATAAAATGAATTTTAATAAACTTATAAAGTTTTGTTAGTAGTTATAAATTTTAATTATTGAAAATAAATAATCAAATTATAAAGTTTACAAGTTTTATAAAAGTTAAATAAATAATTAATAAATAATTAACTTGATTTATTATTTAAATTAGTTTTATAAGTCTAGGGTTTAACTTGTAATTTCTGAAACTTAATATAAAAGTTTCATACATAAAATAACAAAAATGAATACTTCAGGGACCAAATTGAAAAATACCCAAACCAACCCCCCTTTTTCCCCGTCGGCCTCCTCTGCCTCCGGCCACCAGCTCCGGCAGCCTCCGGCGACCACCCAACTTCTACAAAACGTCGAATTAACTCAATTAAATGGTTCTTAACTCTCGCATGCGTTTTTTGAACCCAATACTCGTTTCAATTGACCTTAGTGGGTTGTTAATTCTAAGCACTCGTAACCGAACCTTCATTCAAAATATGTAAACCGTTTAACTTGAAACTGATCGAATTTAACCAATATAATGGAGGGCACACATCTCAGACGATTCCTCCAAATCTTCTGTACCTCTAACTCCATTTACAAAGCACACAATTTCTGGACAACTTAGATTGTAATCGATAAGGGGCTATTACTCTATATTACATAAGGATGCTACGTACTCAAGGAATTTGATTATGATCAACTCAATCACCACAAACCGACTTCCACTCGTCGCGACTTGCTTCTATCTTGTTAATCATCCAATTAATCGAATCAGGTAAATTAAGGACACATACACACTCGGTTTCACATGGGCAATCAAAGCCCTATGGTTGATTCCATTAACATTAACGAATCGATGTTCAATTGAATTCAATATGAATATAGGGTTCATATGAATTTGGGGGATTTAAGCAATTAATGTTTTAAACATTTTAAAGGGAACTTTTAAACACATCTGGGCTTTAGCCCGACTGGTAGCCCGATGACATTACTAGGCATGAGGTCCCGGGTTCGAACCGGGCCTCTGCCAACTTTTTGTTTTAATTGTTTTCTTACATTTTTAATTCAGAAAAAAATTATTATTATATTAATAAATCAAAATAAAAATTATTTTGTTAACTCAAATATTTCAGAAATTATTAAATTAATTTTAAAGGTTTTAAAAACTTATAACTCTTAAATTTAATTACTTTTTAAAGAATAAAAAGGCTATAAAAACGTTATTAAGTCATTTATATGTTATAAATATATTATAGCTCAAACTTGGATTATTTTAAAACACTTTAAACACACATGTTACAAATTTTTAAATAATTAATTATACAAATGATTATTTAAATAATTATTTAAATAATTAACTATTCATCTATTCATTTAATCAAGTTATATCATAATTAGTTAATAAATTTATTCCTTAAACTTTTATTTAAATTCTTTAAATTTATAAAATAATATAATTTTCTATTATTCTTTATTCTTATTTTAAGGCTTTGATATTATAAGACCTTCACAAAAATCATTTAAAAGTTTAAAGACTTTATAAAATGATTTTAAATAACTTTAAATTATTTTGCAAGTCATTTCAATAAGTATTCAATTAATTATCTTTATCAAATTTTAAATAATTAATTATTAAATTAATTATTCTTTTCACACATTATACTTAATCTTTATTAAATCAATAAATTAAATTATTGAATCATTCTTTATCATTCCCAATCTTAATTGATTTATTCCATCTTTATTGAACCAAAACATAATCGATTGCATTATTATTTTTTATTCGACTTAAATATTAAAACCAGCAAATTCTAAATGAAACCCTAATTCATATTTACTCTTGAATCATATCATTATTCTAACTCTAAGACATCAACCCTTAGGTTGAATCGTGAAGGAAACGTTGGAGTAATCTTATTTTCTTATTATTATTCAAAAGTGCACCTTATATATCATGTGAGTTTTTCATGCCCCTCTTTATATTATTTCACACCTTTTGGGGTGAAACATGTTAATCCTATAAACATACACTTGTAAACTATCTTGAAACTTATAATGCACTAGCAATTTATTTATAATCTTGTCATGGTTATTTGTATTATTGTGAGTGTTATATGGAAATACATTATATGTTGACAATCATTAACTATTGCTAGTCTGGCGACGTCATAGATCTATGGGCCTGACAAGCCTATTTGGTGCTAAAGCCGATGTTATTTTTGGCTCCTGATGATGTATGCTTGTTCATCATGGGAACCAAGTACACTTAGCTAATCGTTATAAACTTGTAAACTTATTCTTGGTCAAGGTTTGATTGTAGCTATATGTGTTCTATAAACTTGCATAATTCATAACCATTGACATGAATTGCTACTTGTAAATCTATATATATATATATATATATATATATATATATATATATATATATATATATATATATATATATATATGTTTAACCCATAGAAACTCACCAACTTTTAAAGTTGACCCTTTATTTTTAACATGTTTCAGGACTGCTACTTGAGGAAATTCTTCATGCTCATATAGGACTTGGACTTAGTTCAATTAAATATTTTATGTTGTTTTTGAATCTTTGTTGTATTGTATTGATTTATTGTTTAGTATTATTCAATGAAAAATGGCATTTAATATTATTTCAATTTATTTAATTCCATGAGCTATGAACAATCTTTCACATTCGTCCGCCCCGATGATTCCACCATCGATCGGGGTGTGACACCCCCTTCTCTTCAATGGAATCGGAGGGAAAATAGACACCCAAATGACTGCCGTCAATAACGGACCGCCTATCACCGGAGGGGTAGGACCGTCGGTTACACGACAAACGACAGTCAAGTCGGACGACCTCCACCTCCAACGGTGTAGATGGTGGTGATCTCTCTCACAGAGGGAAGGCGGAGCGGCAACAGAGGCCACACCACCGCCACGAAGAGCGATAAATAGATGCACGCGGTGAAACGGATGCCATCATCGTCGCCTCTGCCATCGTCGGCAACCACCACAACACCCAGAAAACGAATCAAGTCAGAAGGGAGGGCACACCGACACAACGCCGACGCAACCGGCGACGACGAGCATCCACGCGAAGCGCACCATCTTCGCCTTCCCCTCTCCGCCATGTGAGGCCGGAAAAAGCAGACCAGCGACGACCGGCGGCACCCCCCAACAGAGCTTCACTCCCCAAAAACCTAGTCTCTCTCTCTCTCTCTCTACAAGGCACAAAGACCAGACTCATGGTTCTTCATCGCCATTACCATCATCTGCCATCTCCAAAGAGGGAGACAAAACCCCAAGAACAGGGATTGGGTTTGTACCTTGGGCATAGAGTAGGTACAGTTACCTCTATGTACGTAGACCTTCGTCATCCGGTCATCGTCACCGCATCGAAACGGTGGAGATGAGCACGCAACTCTCACCTTCTCCACCTTTCCCTCTCCACCATGAAGCCGGAAAGAGTAAATCCGCGGAAACCGACGACAACCTCCACCAGAGCTCCACTCGATTCCCACAAACCCACTTCCTCTCTCTACAAAACACAAAGACACGATTATAAACACAGTTTGGGGGGCAAACTGTAAAATCGAAAACACTAGTGGTCAAAAGATAAAACCCCGTATGCAAACTATTCCTTCCCATTGGTTTTTAAATATTTAGGGTAATATCCCATATCTTCTACAAGGTAAAAAGAGATAACTATGATTAATATGTTATGATTTGATGGAAAGTATTTGATGGTGGTGGATCTAGAAAGAAAAGATAGTGGAGCAAGAGTACAAAGAGAGTAATATTTGGGGGATGGTGACAGGGGGGATACTGAGAGTGGCATATGGTGATAGTGACGAATGGATGGTGTGGGTATTTTTTGAGTGAAGAGAGAGAGAGTAAAGACAAAAAAGGTGTAAGGATTGGGTGTGGGGTGGGTTTTAAAAATTTAATGTTTTTAATATTTTATTTTTATTAGTAATTATATAAATAGCAATTTACCCTACATGCAATGCATGAAACCTGATTTAATGAATAAATATAACGTCTGTTAGAGGAAATAACGCTATCTGTTAGAAAATATTAACATAAAATATATTTACTGTAATTTTCTATGTTTAAAGAAGAAACCTGAAATTTCGTATAAACCTAAAGGACGAGAAATAGTATTTACTCTTAATTTTTATAAAGTCTTTTATACTCTTTAATAACAAAGATGAAAAACCACGATCATTTGTTTGACCCTTTGGCGACGAGATATTATCGACATACGCTAATATGTTATTATTTTTATAACTTTTAAATGTCTTCTAACTCTCCATTTTCTAGAATATTCTTACATTAATAGATTCATATGGTAATTCTTATATCAATTGTTTCATGTGGCAATGGCATTTGAGGGTTGAGGCATATAGCGACTTCTTCTGCCTTTGCCATAACCTCAAATTCTTGTATTGATGATTATCGATGAATGTCTGTTATATAAGTGTATAACCAAGTTTAAACTTAAGATTAGAAGATAATGAATACTTTTAACATATTGTTTTACACAATGGAACAAAGAAAGAAAATGGATTATACTATTACATTATGAGATACCTAATGAGGTTTTTATATATTACTTGTCTATTATCGCTAGTTCTAACATTAAATTATTTTTTTATCAAAATATTCCTCACCCATTGCCATTGTAGGGGATAAATGAAGTTTATTTCACTTAAATATGATTTTAAATTCAATTTTCACAAATTTCAGTTAACTAAATTGGTTTTTATAAAACAAACAGAAACTTCCAAATTTGGGTCATTCAATTCTCCGTGTTTATCATCGTCAGCTTATTCTAGTCATAAGTATAAGTAACTTTTATGTGTCTATAAGAGCTAAACTAATAAGAGTTAACATACAATGAGCAAGATTTAAAAAGCAATGCAAATAACATAATCTTTGCCTCTCAGTAAACATCTTCTACTTTTCTTCATCTTCAAAACACCATCCACAATTTGAAAATTTCTACCCTACGGCGGGGAATGTTGTAGGGAAAAATTCACGTGAAATAACTACCTTAATCAGCAACACCATCATATGACATCACAAATGGTAGTATGTGACAGAGAGAAAAATCAACAAGTTAAAAAATAAAACTTTTAATTTTAAACTTACTATAACATTAAGCTAAACTTACCATAATCGTTAGATGACCCCATATGGTTAAGGAACCCAACAATATCCTTAAATTCATCATTGATATTATTATTCAAACAAGCACAAGGACAAAAGGACTCAAATATGCGACAATTCATATAACTCGAAGAACTACATGACTGAGCCCTGCCTCTATGATGACAAATAATGATACAAACAACATTCCACAAAACAAATAAACTCCTACAACATGCAAAATTATAAATGCAGAGTAGTCCAATTTAATACTAAATCGTATATTATTTTAAACACGCATTACATAAGACATATAACTATCATTATTCGGTATGCACTATGTTGTTGTTGATCCTAAATTCGGTGTTTCACATCATCTTGTGTTTGAGCTTGATTAACAAAATATGAAAGAGCATAATCCAAAGATTATTAATCAAGCTCAAACACAAGATAATGTGGAACACCATATTCAAGATCTAACAACATTTTGTCTACTAATTGATAATAGTTATAAGTATTATGTATTGTGTATTTAAAATAAATTACGATTAAGTATGAAATCAAACTGTTATACATATATAATTTGGATGTTGCAGGAGTTTATGGGTTTTGTGGAACGTCTTTTGCGTCAGCTCCATTTGCCATCATGGAGGGAGGGTGGCTCAGCCTAGTGGTTCTTTAGTTGTTTCCATTATCGCATATTTAGATTCTCTTGTCCTTGGCACTTGTTTGAATTTAATGGTGAGTTTAAGGATATTGCTATGGTTCCTTGCCCCATATGAGACAATCTAGTGATTGTGGATAAGTTTAGTTTCTTGTCTTAGTAAATTTAGAAGTAAAAGTTCTATTAGTTAACTCATTGATTTTTCTTTCTATCGTAGATACTATCATCCTTTAGTTAGATTGACATTATCAATTTTTTTAAAATATTAGCTGATAAAAAAGAGTACCTTTTTTCTTTATGAAGCTAATTCGTCCTTCACGAGATAATACCCTTAACAATGACTTCAAATCCACAAGTGTTTTTGTGATTCTGGAGATGAAGGCCACACAATCTGAAGTTTGGTACGGCCTTGATCTTCTTGTTGAAATAGCTTTCTGTATGCATACAAAAGAAAAAATAACAAATAGAAAAAGATAGTTGCAGGATCGGGTTTTGTCACTTAAACACTTGTGATTCTCTCAAACTCGCTTATAGTAACACTCAAATAAGATGAAGCAATGCTTTTAACAAGAGTTGATAATAATATAATAAGTAATCAAAGGAACAAGCAGGAATATATTTTCAAGGTACTTGTATATATTACTTCTCAACTCAAGATTACAAGACACTTACAAACATGAAACAAGAGTTACAATAAGAAACTATATATACTAGATCCTACAGCCGGTTATACTTGATACCAGCTGGAAACCTACGACTAAAGCATATACTACAATGCTATAGTTAAGGTATCTTAGATAAAGTATTATCTAAGATATGGTAGTCATGACATGTCCATGACTTACCTTTTGTCACCAACTAAAGATGGCAACTGTACTTAACATAAAAAGGTAAACAGTAGATTAAAGTATGGTCAACTACATGGCTTTTGAGAAAACGCCATGCAGTATCTCAGAGATTTGCAGCGGAGTGTCAGACAGACCATACTTATGTCTACTGGATAATAGAAGTGTCTTCCGAAGGTCAACTGGCTTCGGAAGAACAAGTTCTTCCGAAGCCACTTATACTTCGGAAGATGCTTCTATGCTTCCGAGGCTTTGAGGACTTCTTGTACTTCGGAAGTTGACTTCATATCTTTGTCTCTAAGTCTTGATCTTCGGAAGTAGCTTCTTTGTCTTCGGAAGTTGGAGTTTTCCTTCGGAAGTGTATTTTACACTTAGACTTCGGAAGAACTCCTTCTTCCTTCGGAAGTTCCATACTTAGCTTCGGAAGTCCTTTGTATGTTGTACTCAAAATCTTCTAAGTGACTTAGTTTTGGTTGCAACAGCCTCTCTTGATCCAACAAACTCCCCCTAGGCTGATGCTACCAAAACTTCACTTATTTCTGCTTCTCAAAGCTTTCAGCACCAGGGACAAAAGATATTTGTATGTCTCTCTGTTCTTCCCGGAAGTAGTACTGAGAAGCTTGTACAAGTCATTCGTGGATAGGAGATCCAGTCTATCACTTTGAATGACATGTACCCTTTGTTGTGACCCCCTGAAGAGAGTTAGTTGACGGGAGTTATAGTCATACTCCCATCTAACTATGGGCTCAAGTTCAGGACCTTCAACCATTTGAAGAAAGGCTTTGCCTTTGGTTGCTGATCCTTTCCTTTCCTCCTCCTCTCTCAGTTTCAACTCCTCTTCAACCTTGCTTCTAGCAGTAAGCTCGGCCATATGAAGGCTGCCTAGATGATTTCTAATGTGGGCAGCTACATCGGAGTTTGAAGGGTTGGAGAATGGTTTCTCTGCTAACTCAGCAATATCAAATCTGCTTAAGTGTAGCAGAGATGAGGCACTCAGCCTGTTGAGCTCTCCATTCTCTCTCTCAACAACAAAGTTGTGAGAAGAGTCTTCGAACCTCCACAGGATTATCTTCTTTCTGGGTACAAGAGATTGTCTTGGTACCCTGTCTCCTTTCTTTGTATCCAGCAGAGTCACCAGCTTTCTCCTCGGCTTCTTTTCTTCCTCATTCAATGTATCTGAATTGAGGCCAAGGAGTTTTGCAGCTTGGTCCAAAGTTCCTCTGGGCAGATCAAGAAACTCATCTCTTGTGAGGGAACTTGAGGATCCATCAACATAAGTCAAGTTGACTGAATCCTCCTCACAGGAGATGTCACTCAGAGTTGTACAGTTGATGAGCTTAGTCTTGATCGCCTTGAATTCCTCCATAGAGAGATGTTTGGAAGGCTGAGGGGATGGTTTGATTGGTTGTTGGGTAGGTTTGGGAGTTTGGGTTCTGGCTAAGGTTTTGGGTTGGATGATGGGTAATTTAGGTGGTTGAGGTGAAGAGGTTGGTAGGTGTGATGGTGTAGGTTCAGGGGTGAAAGGTTCAGAAGTGGGTTCAGTTTTGATTGGGAAGGGAAAGGGTATAGGTTCAGGTTGAGGTTGGGTTTGGATTTTGGGTTGAGAGGTTGCTTTGAAAGTCATCCCCTGTCCCCTTCTAAACATCTCTTTCCTTCTCCCCGCACGAATGTCAGCCTTGATGTCACTGACATGTCGTTGGAGAGTCTTCTCAGACATGGGACCCACCTGCCTGCCAGAGAAGCCGTGAGCTTTGAGATAACTCTTCATCCAAGCTTTCTCACCTATCTTCTTGGCGGCAGACAGTCCAGCTTCTTCTTCTTTCTTCCTCTTCTCCACAAGCTTCTCCCTTGCAGCTCTCTTTCTCTCCTTCTCCATTTGATCTTGCTCTTTGTTGAAGAGCCATAAGATCGTATCACTGTTGTGTGGAGACAATTCCTCTTGAGAGAATCCTCTGGAGAGTAGGAAAGTGATCCTTTCTCTCATAAGCTGCAGATCAGCTTCCCTTTCCTTTCTCTGCCTTTCTTCTTCTAAGGCCAACCTTACAGCCTCTTCTTTTTGCTGTTTTTGCAGCAAGGTTGCCTTTTCCAGCTCTATCAGCTCCACTAATGGTAGCAGGAGTACATCTTCCGAAGCAGCCCCTAGACTGACAAGTCTGTCTATAACCTCTACCCTTCTTTGATTGTTGACTGCCTCTTGGTTGGCTGCAGCTGCTTTAGTACTTGCAGCTAACAGTTTCCCAGTTGGTAGTCTACCTTTCCTTTTGAGCTTCTCCAACCTTTCTTCTTCCTGAAGCTCTTCCGAAGTTATCTTCCTCTTGCCTTTTATGTCTTCGGAAGTGCTAGACTTTGGGGGTTCTTGGATAGAAGATCCAGGTTGGGTGGTAGAGGTAGGAGCTGGAGTCAATGCAGTTGTTAGAGCCAATGGTTGGCTGAGAAAGTCCTCCCTATTAACCTCATATGCAAGTTCCAGAATTGCATCTGTGACTATTAGATCATCGGAAAGAGAAAATAGTCCTTCCGCAGCAGCAATCTCAGCTTCGGAAGTTTGAGCTTGTTCTTCCGAGGCTTTGAATTGTGCTTCGGAAGTCTGTGAAAATACACCTTCTGTCCCAACTGTTTCAGTTGCTGGGCCATCAGTCCTAGTTTCCCCTACGAAATTAATCTCAGGTTCCACTTGGGCCTTAGGTTGACCAACTTCCTCAACAGTGGTAGGAGGTGCATTCAACCTCTGAAGCTCTTGAGCTCCAAAGTAAATCACAGACATATCTGGACTAGGCTGTTCAATGAGGGATTCTAAAAGGAACTTGTTGAAGAACCTATTTAGATCCTGGAGCATCCTTTGGTCCACTTGAAAGACAACTAGAGGATGCTCAGGGAAGATAGCAGCTTGTTGTATTGGATATCTTGAGCTCAAAGAAGTAAGAGCTTGACCTTGGGTTTCCTGTCTTTGGCTTTGTCTCTAACACTCTCCCCCTTTTTGGTAGCATCATCTTGAGATCTAGATGAGCTAGAGGAAGAGGTCAAGGAGACCTGAACTGGTACATGCCTAACAGATCTCTCAATCTGTTTCTCAGCTAGTTTTGCCTTGAGAGTTTCAATCTCAAGTTGCTGAGTGGCAGACCTATCCTCTAAAGTCTTAACCTTTGATTCAAGGTTTGAGACTTTAGAAAGTAGGTCTCGAATGGTGAGTTGCATACTTCCCTCATCTTCTTTTGAAGAATCACGGGGAGATGAGGTAACATACCTGGTATGTTCATCCTCACCACCAGATGTGGTTTCTTGGCACCCTGGTTTCCCTTGCACAATGATGTCTCTTTCAGAGGCATCAAAGGGCATGGTTGCCGTAGATTCAGTCTGACTGTCGTTACCACTGTCCTGAGGATCCATTGAGGCTCCTTCAGTAGTGGCAGCTGAATCTACATGAGTCCCCTCCACATCAGGGGACTCACCTCAGTAGGGCTTTGCTGGTGTGGGCTAGAGATAAGAGGTTTCTCTAGGCTCTGTTGATCCTTGAGAGGGTGTAGTGGATCAACTTCATCGCCTTTAAGAGACATAATCTCTTCACCAGCTCCGATCAAAAGGTCAGTAAAAGAAAAGGAGTGAAGACCTAAGGACTCGAGACTTTGATCAATGTCAAAAGGCATTGAGCTGTCCTTGTGTGGCTGCTCAGGGGAGTATAGAGACTCACCCTGAGGCTATCAGCTGGGGTTTTGGGCTCATGGGTCTGAGACTGAGGAGACTCAAGACCCATATTGAGGTCAATAGTGAAGGATGGGTGGACCTCTGGCTGAGTGGGAGCCCTTTGTTCCACTCTAGCCTTTTTGGTTTGAAGAGGAGGGGCTTGTTCAACCAGAGTAGATTGAATAAGGGTTTGTTTGGTACATCTCTGGTAGGTGATAGTAATGGGTGGAGAAGGTAGATTTGAGATGGTGAGGGTAGTTGCTGGTGTGGGTTCATCACCTGTGGGGTGAACAGGGATGTCACCAGGAGCCATTGGCTCAATCATACCTGGAAGTAGTGCGGATCTCTTCCAGTGTAGTTGGTAGACACTCTCTTCAAGATCTTGAAGATGATCGGCCTCATTTGGGGAGCAGACAGAGCAGCTGCACAGACAAGCTTACCCTGATCTAGCTCGCAGTTGATTATGTGCTGGAGAAATCTGGGATACATAAAGAATTTGTCCCTTTGCAGATTTCCCATAAGGTTAGTCAGCACAAACCTTGAATAGTTGAAGCGGAGGCTTTGTACCAACTCGTGAACTAAGCACCCGAGTTCATAAGGGATTTGATCCCATCCCCCCGATTTGTTAGATAGACAGTGAAGAACCACATGCAGCAGAAACTTCCACTTGTAGGAGAAGTTGAATTTGTAGGCCGTTGATCTGCTTACATCTCCAGCGTATCCCATTTGGAGGTAAGAACTATCTAACTTTGATTTGGGGAATTCCGTCGGAGCGCCCTCATCATGGAGCTCGAGATGCTCCCTGATGATCTGTTCAGTGATGACCACCTCTTGCCCACAAATGCTTGACCTAATAGCACGAACCCCGTTTGGGTTTCAATCCGACCATTTGCCCAAAATTCGGACATTTGGTTGGAGTTGATGGTAGGGTTTACGGTCAAGGCAGTGTAGTATGAAGATTGGGCTAGGAAAGAAATGATATCAGAGAAGTCATCATCACTTGAAGAGTCAATGAGTGCGACCTGGTTGTGCTGAGGGTTTAAGGCCATTTGAGAAAGATAACAGTAGAATAGTTCTGAGTAAGGTAGATTGGAGAAGAAGAAAGCTTTTAGGGCAGTGAATTGGGTAAAAAGAGTGTAAGTGATTAACCGGAAGTATTTAAATGGGTGAAATGGCGGTTTAAAGGATGGTTTGGATAAGATGATGTGAGGGTTCCGTGGATGATGTGACATGGGCGGTAAGGTTAGACCATTTAAATAATCCGACATCATTAACAAAATCTTTACTTTTTACAAATGTGGGGCCCAAAAGATTTCCGTTACACAGTAAAATCTTTCTTCCGAGTATAAAGTATTTCCGAAGGTAATGTTCTTCCGAAGGCAAATTTACTTCCGAAAGTATATGTTGCATTCAGATGGAGTGTGTTAAGTGCTTCGGAAGTAGATCTGAGTTGAACTCAATCGCTTCTTCCGAGAAGAAAATTATCCTGTGAGAAATTTGCTTCGGAAGATATGCCAGATATCTTCCGAGGGTTAATTTCTCTTCGGAAGAACTTATACTTAGATAAATTTAAGAAAAGATCTTTTGTAACAGGGCTTATATTGTTTTGACATAAGACTTTACACATTAAAAAGGTTTTCAATTGAGATAAACTAATCAATGTTTATCATCCCAATAGCTGTAATGAGATATTTAAATCTCTGTTCATCAAATGCTTTGGTGAACAAATCAGCATATTGTTCATTTGAATCAACTTTGATTAGTTTGATAAGATTTTTCTCATGAATATCTCTAATGAAATGATACCTGATATCAATGTGCTTTGTCTTAGAGTGCTTCACTGGATTTTCAGTAATGGATATAGCATTGTTGTTGTCAATGTGGATAGGAGTGCTCATGAAGTTGAATCCATAGTCTATCATCTGGTTTTGAATCCACAGCAGCTGAGCACAGCAACTAGCAGCAGCAATGTATTCAGCTTCAGCAGTAGATGTAGAGACACAGGATTGCTTTTTGCATTGCCATGAGATGATCCTTCCACCAAGAAATTGACATCCACCTGATGTTGATTTCTTGTTGATGTTGCAGCCACCATAATCGCTATCAGAGTAACCATAGAGATTGAAATCACTATTTCTTGGTTACCAGAGACCTAATTTAGGTGCTCCTTTGAGGTATCTAAGAATTCTCTTGACAGCAATTATGTGAGACACCTTTGGAGCAGCCTGATATCTTGCACAGATGCAAGTTGCAAACATGATGTCAGGTCTACTTGCTGTGAGATACATCAGAGAACCAATGATTGCTCTATACTGATGTTGATCAGTATCCTCCCCCTCAGAATCAGGGCATAAATCATGGTTTCTGGGTATGGGTGTCTTTGCTGCTTTACAATCCTTCATATAATATCTCTCTAAGATATCATTGACATACTTAGATTGATTGATGAAGAAACCTTCCTTCAATTGCTTTATCTGAATTCCAAGGAAAAAGTTCATTTTTCCCATGGAACTCATCTCGAACTTCTTCTTCATAATGCTTTCAAAGTCTTTGCACATTTGGTCATTTGAGGAACCAAATATGATGTCATCAACATAGACTTGAACAAGCAAAATGTCTTTCCCAGACTTTCTAATGAAGAGTCTTATCAATGGTACCTCTAGTATAACCATTCTTCAGGAGAAATTGAGACAATGTCTCATACCACAACCTAGGTGCTTGGTGTAGTCCATATAAAGCTTTATCCGATTTGCACACATAGTTTGGATGCTGTGGGTCTTCAAATCCTGGAGGCTGGCATACATAGACTTCCCTATATATATCCCCATATAGAAATGCACACTTGACATCAAGCTGGTAGACAGTGAAATTCTTGGATGTAGCATAAGCAAGGAAGATCCTAACTGCCTCAAGTCTTGCAACAGGTGCAAAGACATCAGTATAATCGATTCCTTCCTCTTGAGTGTATCCTTGAACCACCAGTCTTGCCTTGTTCTTGATAATCATGCCTCTATCATCTCTTTTGTTCCTGAATACCCATTTGGTGCCTATAGGTACTTGACCAGATGGTAGCGGACATAGGTTCCAAACCTATTGTCTTTTGAATTGAAGCAGCTCCTCTTGTATTGATTCAACCTAGCTACTATCTTTCAAGGCATCTTCCACCTTCTTGGGTTCCATTTGGGATAAGAAGCATGAGTACAAGCAGACATTCCCATTATGAGTTTGTCCTCTTGTTCTCACACCCTCAGAGACTTCCCTTATGATGTTTTCAGCTGGATGAGTATTGTGAATTCTGAGTCTTGGAATTACCTCCAGTTGCAAAGATAAGTCCAGGTTGGACATATTTTGCTCAGGAGCTTGAATACTTGGTCCAGCTGTTGTTTCAAGTTCATTCAATGAGGATTGATTGAATGAAAGAGAAACATCATCATTTCTTTGCTGTGAAGCATCGTTAACAGTTGCCTGTTCCTTCAAAATGCTGCTTCCATCAGCTTGGTGTTGTGCAGGATCACCTGAGGAGATTTGAAAATCATCAGGTGAATCCCTTGTTGAAGTTCCACTATTTCTTGAAATGGTTATGCTGTCAGATCTTTCAATAGTGGGAACTTGATTTGTTGTAGCTCTTGGAGAACTTGGAGTAGGTCTGGGAAGCTCAAACAGTTGATCTTCATCAGAATTGCTTTGAGCACCTGTTCCAGCTGAAACATTCTCACAAGATGGTTTAGAATAGTTTGGAAACAATTCTAAATCAAAGATATGATCAGGGCCATTCCCCCTAACACAAGGAGTTTGCTCATTAACTACAATGTTGGAGGATTCCTCAAATTGTTGGTTTTTAATATTATAAACCCTGTATGCTTTAGAATAGGAGGAATATCCAACAAAGATAGCATCATCTGACTTTTCAGCAAATTTTGCCAAATTGTCTTTTGTGTTAAGTATGGTACACCTGCTGCCAAAGGACCTTAGAAAGCCAATGAACGGTGGCCTCTGTTCCATAACTCATAAGGGGTCTTTCCATGTGGCTTTACTGCAAGGACTCTGTTCTACACATAGCATGCAGTGCTGACTGCCTCTGCCCAGAATGTTAGAGGCAGCTTTGAATCAGCTAACATAGTCCGAGCAGCCTCAATAAGTGTCCTATTTCTCCTCTCAGCAACACCATTTTGTTGAGGAGTTCTAGGAGCATTGTATTGTCTGGCAATCCCTTTTGAGTTACAAAATGAGTCAAGAACAAAGTTCTTAAACTCAGTCCCTTGATCACTTCTAATTATTTTAACCTTGTGATCAACTTGATTTTCTATTTTAAGAATAAAAGATTTTAAAGTTTCAGCAGTTTCATCTTTAGTTCTTAAAAAGAATACCCATGTAAATCTAGTAAAATCATCAACTACCACAAGGCAATATGATTTCCTTCCAATGCTCATTATACTTGTGGGACCAAATAGATCCATGTGCAATAAGTGTAATGGAGTGGTGATAGAGTTAACAACTTTGGATTTATGAGAGACCTGTGTTGTTTCCCTTTCAGGCAAGCAACACAGTTATCTTTGCAGAAAAATTCCTTTTTAGGCAAACCATGTACCAAGTTATTTTTAGCCAATTTATTCATTGTCTTAAAATTGACATGACACATTCGTTTATGCCATAGTGTTGACTCATCACCATCAGCTTTGGAAAGAAAGCATGATACTTCTCCCATTGGGGAAGCATTGTTCATATCAAGCTTGTACATATCCCCTCTCCTGGGAGATCTAAGAAGCACCAATTCCTGAGGAATTGTCATCCCAGGTTTGAGGATGATGCACTCATGTTCTGTGAAAAGCATTTGATGCTTTTGATCACAAAATTGAGAAACACTTAACAGATTGTGTTCAAGCTGTTTGACAAAATTAACTTTGTCAACTTTTAACTTTCCATTGGATATACTTCCTCTGCCAGAAATATATCCTCCGGCCTCACCTCCAAACTGGACAGGACCTCCATCATAATGTTGAAATTGTTGAAGGAGAGATCTATTCCCTGTCATGTGCCTGGAGCATCCACTATCTACAATCCAAATGTTGTTATTCTTGTCATATGGATGTCCCTGCACATAAGGTGAGATAATTAGTTTTGATTGGAAACCCAAGCCTTGTTGGTCTTGGGTTCTTCCAATGAGAGTGACATAATTGAACCAAAATTTATGCACGGGGGTTCAATTGATGTCTTTGAAGAAGAGGTTTGGGCTACAGCATCTTCCTTGATCTTCCATTCCATCCCTTGGTTGATCATAGAAGATGAGCTTGTTGAAGCTTTTGTAGCTTGGCATTCTTCCGAAGCTTCTTTCTTTTCGGAAGAGACCTTCACCACCTTTTCTTCCGAAGCAGTCTTCTTCTAGGATGGTTTCGAGGGGACTCTTTTGTGAGTCTTTGCAGCTTTAACTTTCGAAGCCTTTTTCCTTTCGGAAGAAGAGTTTTCTTCCGAGAGAAGCCTTGCTTCGGAAACAAGCTTTCTCTTTTTTCATCACTTGAACCATTTGATATGGTCCAAATGTGAAACCTTCCCTGACTCCTTCTCTTTTAATATTATTTGCATAATGTGTGCTAGCAGGATTGTAGTAACAATTTTTAGCCATGTGGTTTTGCAGACCACACATTATGCATGCAATGTTAACTTTCTGGGAATGAGAGGGTTGCTGTTTCTTGTTCTTTTTCTCCTCATCAGCAACCTTTCCCTTTAACTTCTGATTCTTTGGTAGGATAGGAGTACTGGTACTATACTCTTTTCCTGAATCAGAAGGTCTAACCACCTGGAATCGAGCTGATATGAATACACCCTTTTGCTTTGGGTCTATCTTCAGTTTAGATTCAGCCACCTTCTTGGCAGTTTTTCTGGCTGCTTTAGCCCTGCTTCTTCTGGCTTTGGTGGTCAGGGTTTGATCATCATTGGCTGGGGAGGGCACAATTACCTGATCCTTCCCTGTGATGGTCATGGTCTCCATAGTTGCATCATTCTTTGACTCTTGAGAAGGTGGGTCAATAGATGGAACCTCTTGCTCTTCAGTACCACACCTTGGTTGTCTTACAGACTCATAAGAGTGTGGTGGAGCAATTTCATTGGTTCCCAACCCACTTTTGTTTTGATAACAAATTTTGGTGTGAGAGGATGATGCAAGTATGGCTTGGAAGTTTTGCTCGGAAATAGCATACTTCCTGGCTTGAGCCTCAGCAGTGACAAGCTGGGCTTGAGCCTCAGTCAATTTGGATATTAAATCCTTGATTTGAGTCTTGTAGTTGGTGTGTTCATGTTTTAAAAGGGACACAGTTTTCTCTAACTCCTCAATTTTCTTTTGGTAGTCAGATTCAGCCCTTTTAAAGTCAGATTTTAAAACATTTAAAGACTCAATATCAGATTTAATTTCCATATTGTAGTCCTGATAAAGTTTAACCTTAGCAATACAAGCAGGGGTACAGAGATGTTCATATACCTTGTTTTCATCTGTTCCTGCCATGAGTGCTTGAGAAGGAGTCACATCTTGAACCATGAAGCTCCAGTCAACTTCTTGAGCCATTGCTGCAGTTTCAGTTGACTTTCCGTTGGGCTTTGGTGTAGGAGGATGTGTGGAGGCCTGTGAGGTTCCCGGGTTGGACTTGGGAGCCTTGCATTCCCTTGCAAAATGGCCAAGCTGGTTACAGTTGTAACATTTAGCCTTGCTTTTGTCAAACCTAAACTTGCTGGTGATTGGGTTTTGAGGGAATTGCCTTCCAGTTCTCTTAAAGAACTTCTTCGCTCTGTAGGTTAGAAGAGCCATTTGTTGGACTATGTCCACATACTCTATGTCATCCGGGCTAAAGCACTCAAGATCATCAAAGCAGAATTGATGATCATTGGAGTGTCCACTCCTTGAGACAAATGCACAGCCCTCTTGAAAGGAGCTTTGCTGAGCTTGATGAGACCTTGGAGTCTCAGGAAATGTGATGTAAGGCCCAGATGAACAAGATGGCTGCTGGGTGTAGGTCAGGTACTGCTGAGACTAGGAGATGCCTAAGCCTTCAGCAACCATTAAAGCGTTGCTAGCAGGAAGGCTCAAGGGTCTGCTTGCTTGGTGACCCTTCTTGCTTTCCATTTCCAAACGGTATTCATCAAGGATCCCATAGAGTTCGGTCATGGTGAGTGTATTCAAATTCTCTGTTCTCTTGATGGAGACACAGTAGAATGTCCACTCATTGGGTAGAGCACTCATAAACTTTCTAGTAAGGTCTCTAAGTTCTTGAGTGATTCCCACAGATTGAAGGGAAGAGATAAGATCCATATACCTGAAATATTGCTGGCTAAAAGTTTCTCCAGCAACATAGGTGAAGTTCTCAAACTGTTGCTTCAGTGAGTCCTTCTTTGAATCATTCGAGCTTGAGTACATTTGA
Organism: Flaveria ramosissima; assembly: GCA_025215565.1. Taxonomy (NCBI): domain Eukaryota; kingdom Viridiplantae; phylum Streptophyta; class Magnoliopsida; order Asterales; family Asteraceae; genus Flaveria; species Flaveria ramosissima. The sequence continues at coordinate 11,818,607 of CM046033.1, read as the reverse complement.
GCAAGAGCATCAAAGAGTTCTTTGGCAGACTTACAATGCTCAAACCCCACCATGATGGAGTTTGGGATTGCAGTCATAAGAACGGTCATAACATTGCTGTCTATGTCAAGCTTCTTCCTGTCTTCATCGGAATAGTCTTCAACGGCCTTCTCGATCATGGCACCGTTTCCACCAGCAACTTTTGGCTTATACGGGCCATTAACGTTGGATTGCCACATCTTGCTATCCTGGTATCTGATGAAGCCTTCCATTCTTCTGCTCCAAGACGTAAAGTTTTCAGGGTCGATGATGGGAGCTTTGGTTATCGTTCCCATCTCAACTTCAGATTTGTTGAGGGCCATTTTTGAGTGAGGTATAAGGAGGAGTGGAAAACTGGTTGATTAGGATGGTAATATCTCACAATCAAGAGCCTAAAAAGCTCTGATACCAATTGCAGGATCGGGTTTTGTCACTTAAACATTTGTGATTCTCTCAAACTCGCTTATAGTAACACTCAAATAAGATGAAGCAATGCCTTTAACAAGAGTTGATAATAATATAATAAGTAATCAAAGGAACAAGCAGGAATATATTTTCAAGGTACTTGTATATATTACTTCTCAACTCAAGATTACAAGACACTTACAAGCATGAAACAAGAGTTACAATGAGAAACTATATATACTAGATCCTACAGCCGGTTATACTTGATACTAGCTGGAAACCTACGACTAAAGCATATACTACAATGCTATAGTTAAGGTATTTTAGATAAAGTATTATCTAAGATATGGTAGTCATGACATGTCCATGACTTACCTTTTGTCACCAACTAAAGATGGCAACTCTACTTAACATAAAAAGGTAAGCAGTAGATTAAAGTATGGTCAACTACATGGCTTTTGAGAAAACGCCATGCAATATCTCAGAGATTTGCAGCGGAGTGTCAGACAGACCATACTTATGTCTACTGGATAATAGAAGTGTCTTCCGAAGGTCAACTGGCTTCGGCAGAACAAGTTCTTCCGAAGCCACTTATACTTCGGAAGATGCTTCTATGCTTCCGAGGCTTTGAGGACTTCTTGTACTTCGGAAGTTGACTTCAGATCTTTGTCTCTAAGTCTTGATCTTCGGAAGTAGCTTCTTTGTCTTCGGAAGTTGGAGTTTTCCTTCGGAAGTGTATTTTACACTTAGACTTCGGAAGAACTCCTTCTTCCTTCGGAAGTTCCATACTTAGCTTCGGAAGTCCTTTGTATGTTGTACTCAAAATCTTCTAAGTGACTTAGTTTTGGTTGCAACAGCCTCTCTTGATCCAACAATAGTATCTCTACATAATTAACAGAATCTAAACAATGTTGAAATCAATGAAAGTGAAATAATATATCATTTTTGTTAGAATAAATATAGTAAAGGATAATGAGTATTTCATCAAATAATAAATCACATCAGCTCTTACCTAACATCATAGCTTTGATTTCTAGAATCAAAGTAAATATAAATATATAATCACAAGCGTAAATAAATAAAACCAAATTTAGGGTATTGAACTCATAAAAACACAATTTTTTGAAACCATGACAACAACTAATATGAAATACTTTTAGAAGAGGGCAGCTAGTGGTGAGATTCTTGAGCACTTCACCATCTATATGAACATTTACAAGTCTCAAACAAATCATAGAACTTGACAACACCAACCATCAAAGGAAGAAACTAATTCAAGGATCTGTTAACAAAATCTAGAGGTGGTATACTCAACATACTTAAAGAAACTATTACTTTCTCCAGATCTAGAATTACAGATACTGAAATGTATAATGGTGAAAGAAAGAGTTAGGTGAAACCATTTCTTAGAGAAGCTCTTCAGGAAAAGTAAGGGGGTGTTTGTTTTTTCTAAGAAGCAATTTTTAACCTCTTTTGTCTGCGCCGCGCAGACCACGCGCAGGCGTTGAGGTCCGCAGATTGTTTGTTTTTTGGAAGACTTTTCATTAAAAAAGGTGGTCTGTGTGAAGAAGACATAACATATTCACTTCTAACGTCTTCTCATTCTTTAGTTTCAAAACAACCTCTTCTACCCTCCTCCTTCCCCCTCACCATATTTCAGCAGCCACCATCGGCCCACCCGTCACCGCCGGCCACCGTCACGGTGGCCCCCCAGCCACCACCGGCCCCTCACCATATTTCAACAGGAACAAAAAGAATACTACAATCAGAGATCAACTGAAGTGTAATAGGTCAGTAAACAGTATCCCAAATCAGAAGCTGTAGGGGTCTGCCATCAACGGACACCATACGAGCACCGAATTCGACTCCGATAGTCAAGTCGTGAACCGTTTGAAACCTCTTATCGGTGAATTGCAATAGAAAACACGATTTCCCTACGCCTACACACCACAATTCGTTCAACTAAATCGTTTTGATTTAGGGTTTTTGACATGAATGATGTACGTATATGTTTAGGGTTCGCATGTTCATGATCAGAGATTGAAGAAACAAAGAGATCAAATAGACGATTGCAAAAGGAATACATGTGTCACCAATGATTATGTACTTGAAGAGGTAGTCGTACGACATTGTTTAACTTAACACAAATGAAGATGAAGATGATGGTTTATTGTTTGGTATGTGCTGTGGTTTATGGTTCTGTGAAGAAAACTTGATAGCTTGATTAAGATAAGTTTAGAATTGCTTACTATGGTGATTGATCTCATAGAACATAGTTATTTAAAGTTCGTTGGTATATTATAATATATTATCTTGATGTGTTCATATTAAAAATAATCATGCAATTATTTGTTTAAAATAAAGATTCAACGTATATATAATCAAATTAATTTCCTTGACACGATGAGTAATCTTGTAAAACATGATTATTTTATAGAATAAATTTGGTATGTTATCAATTGTCTTGATGTATAGTAGTCATAGGTGTTAGTTGTTTTTTTACAATATGTCTGTAGTCTACGGATCAAGATAAAATGCTTTAAGTTTTATGATGATTTTAAGGAGGATGATTCGATTGAAATGATCGCTTAATAGTATTGATATGATCTAATTAAGCCAGTGTAGATTAGGATTAGTATCAACATGCTTAATAGTTTTAATTACAGACTATTTTTGCAGTCTGCAGATGTTAAAAACAAACAGTTTTCTTCTTGTAAACTGCAGACGTTTGGTCCACCTCTTCTTCTGCAGATGTGGTCCGCAGACTGCAGACATTTTGCCTGCAGAAAAAACAAACAACACCTAGTATTAACAGAAAAGAGTACGGGTATGTCCCCAATGTCACCACCCAGGGTTTCCAACTACCTGCAAAACGAAATCGAAATCAAACTTACATTTATGAAGAAACCTACATTAATGGAGTTATAACTTATATAAAAATCAAAGTCACCAATTTCACTTGTTCAGTCAACATTGGCTATGTAGTGTAGGTGGTCGCTCACCTTTTTTGTTTTGCACAAGATGCTCAATTGAAAAACGATGAAAAAATCGAGTCTCATAATGAACGTGGGACTAGCCTACTTTTTCTATGTTTAATAAGATAACTTTACATAAAAGCACATACAATATAGTTTTCTTGCGAACTACATTACATCAAATTACACCATTTCTAGTTTTGAACCCAGAACCTCTACTCTAAAAGGCAAATACTCTAGCAAGTGGGTTAGCCCCACATTGGCACATACAATATAGTTGGTTTAGTTTTTAAGAATTTAGATTATTGATTCTAGTTATTTGTCAAACCGTAATACTCTTGGTTTTGGAGTGGTTAATTTTGTGTAAGATGATCAAAATACGTTTATGTTGAAAAATAATTTTTAATTAATATATAAAGGAAAATTATTATATAAAGTGCATTTTCCGTGCAAAGTATATGAAATTTTAAGGTGAAATTATCACACAAAAATAATTATACTTGTGTGATATTATCACGCTGGGATTTAATTATCGATGATGTATTTTTTTTTCAAAAGTTAAGACCAATTCTATTCTATGGACATATTAGAGGGACCAACCATATAATTAACTCTTTAAATAAACTTAGTATGTTATTAGAATGAATTTCATATGGTCAATCAACTTTTTTCAATATCACAAGAATTAGAGGTTGGGAAAGGAGTTTGGCTCATTTTGATCTAAGAGAGCTCGATCTCATCTCGTCTCGAACTTTATTTATAAACTCAAGTTTGGCTCGTCAAAAACTTTCAATATATATATCAATAATTATCTAAATAAATATATTTAATAAATTAAATAAAAAATATAAAACGAAAAAGCTTTTTTAGGTTTGCAGGCCTACTCAAGCACGAAATGTGATGCTCGAGCTCGAGCTCGATAACTTAAGAGCTTTTTTTAGGCTCGATTGGTTTCAAGTATTTATCGATCGAATCTCAAGTAGCTCGTGAGTGACTCACTCTTTGCACCTTTACCACAAATGAAGCCTGATTGCTACAAGATTTTGCTTTTATCTCAACCTAACTTTAGTCTGTTTTTTAGCGCAAATGTACATAATAGGTGTTATCTTAATCGTGCCCACCTATTCGTTTCCTAGCCGAGACCGCACCCCTAAACCTCATCAAGAAAAAACCCATTGCTAAGAAAACCCACTTGCTCCACTTTAAGAATATATTAGTCTGTTATAATCCAAATGAATACACGAAACTCGGATCATATGCTCTTATGGGACTTTTGGCATCATACAAGACTGTAAGGATTCCTTAAGTCTGATGCAACCCAAAACATCCAAAGTGTCTCAGCAACATGCACTAAGTACTGAAGTGAAGAATGCTTCGGAAGTTTTACACAATGCATTAGAAATACTCTAAGTGTAAAATCTTCCGAAGCCAAGACCAATATCTTCCGAAGCCAAACATGAAGTCTTCCGAAGCCTCAGAGACAAAGTCTTCCGAAGCTTCAACCTATGAAGACAGATTTCTTCCGAAGACTTTTAGTACACATGCTTTATCTGATGTACTGTTCCATAAAGCACCTTTTCCGCTGCATCTCTGTAAAGTCACCAACTTACATGAGTTGGTGAAAAGGTCCATGCTTTTGGTAACTGTACATTGAGGTCTTGAGTCTGTAACTTTCCACTTTATGTACTTTATCCTTTTGTAATGTATAAGGATGTGAGCTATGGCATGTCATAGTCACAAGGTCAAAAGGCAGATTTGCCTTTTGATCCTACAATTGATTTTGTTAGTGTCTAGTCAAATGTATCCAGCTGGCTTTCAAAGTATAGCCGGCTGTAGGTTGTAGTATAAGTATTTCAAGTTCTTGTATCTTTCTTTATGCTTTGTAACACTTGTAAAAGAACTTGAGAAAGCAATATACTGCCTCCTTGAAACCCATACTCTCTTGTTCTGTCTCTTGCTTTACTTGTGTTCTTTGTATCATTTTGGTTAACCCAGTTCACTGTTTGATTAAAGTTTAGTTAATCTCCTCTTTGTGTTGTTGTGTTGTAATTGTGTTAAAGCCCTTAAACGATCCTGCAATTGGTATCAGAGCTTTCCAGGCTCTTGATATAAGATCTAACCATCTTATGATCCCTCACACACACAAAAAACTAAACTCTTCAAATGGCTTCCATCTCAAAGACTGATATGGAGACTGGAACCATGAACAAATCCCCACTGATCACTCTTGATGATTTTGACACCTGGTGCATGAGGATGGAAGGCTTCATCAGGTCTCTTGATTCAAGAATGTGGGAATCTGTTGAGAATGGACCTTTCATACCCAGCACCCCCTCTGCTACTGGTGCTGGTATGATTCCTAAAGATGTGGCCAACTACTCAGATGAAGATAGAAAAAGAGTAGAGATTGATAGGAAGGCCATGACTGCTATTCAGACTGCTCTCCCAAACTCTGTATACAGAGGTTTTAAGAAGTGCAAGACAGCCAAACAGCTGTGGGATGCACTGAAGCTGATGTATGAAGGCTCCTCTGAAGCCAAGGAGAACAAGAAAGATCTTCTGAAGCAGCAGTTCGAAAATTTCACCTTCAAAGCAGGTGAAACCATGACCCAACAATACTTCAGGTATGTTGAGATTGTGGATACCCTAGTGGATGGAGGAGTTCCTCTTGAGAACAGGGACATTGTAAGGAAGTTCATGTCCTCACTTCCTAGGCAATGGACACACTATTGTGTGGTGATCAAGAGGACTGAGAACCTTAAAACTCTTACTCTGACAGAGTTGTATGGGATTCTCAGTGGATACCAGATGGAGATGAACATGCAAGGTTCATCTGGCAACTCCAACAATCAAATGGGTTCAGCCCTTCATGTGGTTGAAAGGGACAACATAGAACCCCAACATCATCTCATATGCTACCCTGACAACTCACAAAAGGGTCCTTTCATCACCTTCCCGGAGACACCAAGGGAGAACTTTACTCAAGGAAGCCCATTCCAAGAGACAAGTTCTTCTCAAGCCTTTGTGTCTACTGATGAAAGCTGTGGGAATTATCTCTTCACTCTTGAAGACCTGGACTGTATCCATCCAGATAACCTGAATACATGGAGATAGTTCAGCAGATGGCTCTCCTCACTCACAGAGCCAAGAAGTTCTACAAGAGGACAGGAAGAAGATTTCCAAGCAATGCTACCAGTGGAAAGTATGGGCTGGATAAAAGCAAAGTTAAGTGTTACAACTGTAACCTTATGGGTCACTTTGCTAGGGAGTGTAAGGCACCTAAAGCAAATGGGGGCCAAACACAACCCAGACCAAACTACACTGACAAAGCCCCTCAGGCTGAAAAGACAAAGCAACATGCTGCTGTTGCTGTTGAAGAGGAAGGCTTTGACTGGAGCTTTCAGGTGGAAGATGCTTCTCCAAACCAAGCACTGATGGCTGACCATGATGAAGCCAAGGTATTGGAACATCTCTGCACTCCTGAATGCATTGCTAAAGTAAATAGATACAGGTCCTACAACTTAGAGATGAGATCTGATCTTGAGTCATTAAACATATTAAAATCTGATTTAGAAAGTCTGAAAATGATTACAAGTTAAAGATAGAGGACTTGGAGAAAACCATTTCAGTACTAAAACATGAACATACAGATTTTAGAACTCAGATCCAAGATCTCATAACTAAGTTGACTGAGTGCCAGGCTGAGCTTGTGATCAGCAAAGCCAAGGCAGAGAAAAGTGTTCTTGAAGAAGAGACCTTCAAGAACATGATATCCTCATCCCTGCACAACAAAGTGTGCTATCAAAATAGACAGGGACTGGGATCAAATGAGATAGCTCCTCCACACACAATCTTGTCTGTAAGATCTCCTAGGTGTGGAACTTGTGAAGATGAGCTTCCTCTCATAGATCCTATAAGTGAGGATGATGAAGAAGTGATAGTGAAGAATTCCTCTGAGAAGAGTGAAGAAGAGGATTCTTCCAAGGGCCACTATCCTTCTGAGGAGAAGAAATCAACTGTGATGACCAAGTCCAAGAGAAAGAACTTGATCAGGAAGAGCAAAAGGAAAGCAAAGAAGGCTCAAGAAATCAAGACTACTTTTGATGCTAAACAGAAACAAGTTTTTATCTCTGCAGGTTTCAAAGTAGTAAGGACTGAAGACATCAACCAAGACTCCTCAGCTAAGAGTCCTGGTTCTTGTTCAAATCATCACAATGCAAAGAAGAAGACTGAGCTGTTGTGTACCACTGCTGCACAGCCTGGACCATCAAACTCCAAGAACAGTTCAAAGCCCAAAAGAACTGTCTCAGCATATACCAAGATGAAGGTGGAGAAGGGATGTGACCAAAGCCAGTCTTGCTCTCAAAAGGAGACTTCTTTGAAGAAGAAAACGTTATGTGTCATGTGTGAAAGTACTTCTCACATTGCTAAGGATTGCCCATACAATCTTAAAAGTACCACCAGTGTAATGAGTTTAGGAAGGACCTCTTACTGTTTGGTCATCACAGATGACTTTACAAGATTCACTTGGGTCTTCTTCCTTAGAACTAAGGATGAAACCCCTGAGATTCTGAAGAATTTCATCTTAAAAGTTGAGAATCAATGTGATCACAAGGTCAAAACCATAAGATGTGATCAAGGAACTGAATTCAAGAACCAAATCCTTGATACATTTTGTGATGAAAAAGGTATTACAAGACAATATAGTGCTCCCAGGACTCCTCAGCAAAACGGAGTTGCTGAGAGGAGAAACAGGACACTTATTGAAGCTGCAAAAACTATGTTGTCTGACTCTAAACTGCCTATCACCTTCTGGGCAGAGGCAGTTAATACTGCTTGCTATGTGCAAAACAGAGTTTTAGTAGTTAAGACACATGGTAAGACTCCTTATGAACTTTGGCACAAGAGGAAACCTTTCATTGGTTTTCTCAGGTCATTTGGATGTCCTTGCACCATCTTGAATACCAAAGATCAAATTGCCAAGTTTGCTGAGAAATTAGATGATGGACATTTCATTGGATACTCTTCCCAAGCTAAAGCTTATAGAGTATACAATCTCAGAACTAGAATTGTTGAGGAGTCAGCCAATGTGACTTTCAATGAGCACACACCCTGTGTGGCTGGTTCTGGTCCGGATTGGCTGTTTGATCTTGATTTAGTTACCAACTGTTTTAACAAATCTTGTGAGCATGTTTCAGGATCTGCAGAAAATTTAAATACAGGTGATCCTGATCCAAGATTTGAGCTAAGAAGACCCTCAACTCATACATCTTCAGCTCCAGTTGGAACTACTTCAGCAAATGAAGTTTCTATCAGCACAACAATGACAAATTCAGCTGATATATCTGGTATGCCTTCAAATTCCAGCTCAGAGGCTTCTCAACCAGATAAAGACACCTCAATTGTAGAAGACAACAATGGTGATGGTGATAGTGATCAGGAATTTCTTGATGCTAATAACCATACCACAGATGACAACATCAATGATGTCACACACTCATTGGATCAAGTTAATCTTGATAAGTGTGATAATGTGGAGGGTGAATCTTCCAGGCCAGATCTAAATTTCTCAAATTTGGATCTTTCTCAGCAACTTGATGTGATCCCTCAGCTAAGGATCCACAAGTCTCACCCTACCACAAACATCATTGGAGATGTTGTCACAGGGGTAAGAACAAGAGGACAAACCCATGAAGCAAATGTTTGTCTTCACTCTTGTTTCTTATCTCAGATAGAGCCCAAGAAAGTTGATGAAGCTCTAAAGGATGGAAGTTGGGTTGAAGCTATGCAACAAGAGCTGCTTCAATTCAAAAGGCAGAAAGTTTGGAACCTTTGTCCTCTTCCTCATGGGAAGACTATCATTGGAACCAAATGGGTTTTTAGGAATAAGAAGGATGATAGAGGAATTATCATCAAGAACAAGGCAAGGCTAGTTGTTCAAGGATACACACAAGAAGAAGGGATTGACTACACTGATGTCTTTGCTCCTGTAGCAAGACTAGAAGCTGTTAGGATATTCTTGGCATTTGCTGCATCCAAGAACTTCAAGGTCTACCAACTTGATGTAAAGTGTGCTTTCTTATATGGAGTGATTGATGAGGAGGTTTATGTCAAACAACCACCTGGTTTTGTAGACCCTGATCATCCTGATTATGTCTGCAAGCTTGACAAAGCTCTTTATGGGCTGCATCAGGCACCCAGAAAGTGGTATGAGACACTATCTGAGTATCTTTGTAAACATGGATACAAGAGAGGTACTATAGATGGAACTCTTTTCATCAAAGGACAGGGAAATGACTTATTGCTGGTTCAAGTATATGTAGATGACATCATCTTTGGTTCAACTAATCCAAAGCTCTGCAAAGACTTTGAGAAGCTGATGAAAGACAGATTTGAAATGAGTTCAATGGGAGAACTCAACTTCTTTCTAGGAATTCAAGTGAAGCAGGTTGAAGATGGCATCTTCATAAGTCAGTCAAAGTATGTTCAAGACATACTCAAGAGGTTCAACATGACTGATTGTAAGATTGCTAAGACACCCATAGCCAGAAACCACTCCCTTGGTCCAGATCTTGAGGGGGAGTGTGTAGATGAACACTTATATAGGGCTATGATTGGGTCTCTTATGTATCTTACAGCTAGCAGGCCTGATATCATGTTTGCTACATGTATTTGTGCAAGATATCAAGCCAACCCTAAGATGTCTCACTTAATCACTGTGAAAAGGATTTTAAGATACCTCAAAGGTGCTTCAACACTTGGTCTATGGTATCCAAAGAATCCTAATTTCAATCTGTATGCCTATACAGATAGTGATTATGGTGGTTGCAACATGACTGCAAAGTCTACATCTGGGGGATGTCAATTCCTTGGTGGAAGGGTTGTCTCATGGCAATGCAAGAAACAATCCTGTGTGTCTGCATCAACTGCTGAGGCTGAATACATTGCTGCTGCAAGCTGCTGTGCTCAAGTGCTTTGGATTCAAAATCAGATGCTGGACTATGGATTTAACTTCAAAGAGACTCCTATCCACATAGACAACAATAGTGCTATCTCTATCACTGAGAATCCTGTGCAGCACTCAAGGACCAAACACATCAACATCAGGTATCATTTAATAAGAGATAACTATGAAAAGGGATTAATTAAACTAGTCAAAGTTCATACAGATGAACAATATGCTGATCTGTTCACAAAAGCTTTTGATGAACAGAGATTTAAGTATCTGATATCAGCTATTGGGATGATTAACTTTGAGTAGACTTTTTCTTAAAACTAATTCTAATTATTTCTTCTTAAAATATGTGTGTCCTAAGTTGTCTAGTTCATCACTTTCATAAGCTCATGTTTTCTTTGGATGTAAAATTCTTTTTGAAGACTTTCCTTAGATTCTTGAAAATTTTCTGATACTTTGGAAGATAAAGTTTTATCTTCGGAAGAAAAACATGTCTTCAAAATAAATAACTGTCTAAGAGATTTTACCTTCGGAAGAAGTCAAATTCATCTTCCGAAGCTTAAAATTCCTATCTCAGACACTTATTCATTTTTAAGGACTTTTTCCTTCCGAAGCAAAATTAACCTTCGGAAGCTTTGTTCATTCTTATACAAAGCATCCAAGGGTTTATTTCTCTTCCGAAGCAAAAATTTTCAAGACTCTCAGGAAAATCTTTCGAAGCCATTTTAGCTTCGGAAGCTTTTTCAATCAAAACTTCCGAAGACAAATTACCTTCGGAAGCTTTTCGAATTCCAAGAAAACTACTTTTTGAGCAAAAGTAAACTACCTTTTCAGAGGTGGGACCGACTTCCGGATTTCAAAGTTTATCCTCTTTCATTAACTTTGGTTCAAATCCCTTTTCACATAAATACCCAACGGTTCCCCCTCTTTCCCACTATCTTCCTCAATTCTACTATTCCTCTAACCTAATTCTCTAAACCGCCTTTGCTTTCTACCTTTCTTCACCCTTAAGCTTCTGAAATGGCCAACCTTAACCGCAGAAACAACCCAGATTTCTCCATGCAACTTCACAGGCAACATAATCAAGTTGCTCTGTTAAGCTCTGAGAAAGATGCAAGTTTCTTAGAGATTTGCCAATTCTTGACTCTGTCAAACTATTTCACCTTCCTGACCATTGATCCTACTCTATATGAGGATCACTTGCTTGAATTCTGGAAGACCTGCCAAGAGGTCATTATGGATGGGGAGAAGGCACTGTCTGCCACAGTGCAAGGGAGGAGAATCTTCATCACTCCAGCCATCATTAACCAACATTTACAGCTGGATGATGAAGAAGGTGAGGTGTCCTTCCCAAAGGAAGCTGTTAATCATTCCTTTGAGCAGATGGGCTATGAAGGAGATTTCTCTGTAAAGACCTTCAGGAAAGGGAAGGTCTCATCCCAGTGGAAATACCTGCTCCATGTGGTTATCCACAGCTTATCAAACAAGCATGGTGGATGGGACCAGATTCCTGAGGATCTCTCCTTTATAGTACATGGAATGGTTCAGGGGGTCAAGTTCAGGTATTCACAATTTGTTTATACTAATTTACTTGCAAACTTAGACTCCTTAGAGTATTACATGTTTCCTAGATATGTTCAACACATTCTCAAATGTGAACTGGGCTCACAGTTGAGGGAAACAAGTAATATTCTTAAATTGGGACAGATGAATCCCGGCATCTTTAAAATAATGAAAAAGCCAACTGTAGGCTTCTCAGGGGTAGAAACAGCCCTAGTCCCAAAAATGTTAGAGCTCATTGCTCAAGGTGACAACCTAGCAACACAAGCTAGTGTTGAACCCACACCTCTTTTATCCTTACCACTAAAAAGACCAGAAATCACCCTCACCTACCAAAGAAAATCCAAACGAACCCCTGCTCAGGCTATTGAGTCTGTGCAGGCCCCCATATACTCAACCTTACAGGAAGAAGTGGATACTAGAGCTCCCACTTCTCCTGAGGAGCAAACCACTCCGATTACTTCACCTATCAGGGCTGAGGTTCCTCATGCTCACCCTGATGAGCTCACTAGCCCAACAGCCTTAAGCCTTCACTCTGAGTCTCAACACTCAAGTGAACAACCTTCAGGGGACAGCTACCATCCCCGGCCTTTGGATCTCAACCAACCAATTCCCAACCTATCCTTTTATACTGATGAAGACTTAGGATTCAGTGAGTACCATGAGTCTCTCTTCTCCTCCCCTACTCAAAGAGAGATGAGTACCTCTGACTCTCCTTAGTCTATCCCACATCAGTCACCTACTACTGAGGTGGACACTTCTGAACCTGTTCAGGATATCCATATGGAAGAGGCTCTCACTTTTGAAAGTGATTACATCATTAAGACCTCAACCATGGCAACTCAGCCCACTAGCATCTCAACTGAGGCTGCAAGTGAGCAGAGGAAAATCAGCAGCCAAGAAACTCAAGCTGGTGGTGAGAGAGAGGACTTTGGTCCAATCATCTCATCCCCCAATGATTCTTCTGATGAAGATGAGGGGAATTTGAGACTAGAGGTGCAGAAATTGTAAAAAACATGCACCTATTTAGTCTCTAAGGTTAGTCACTTGGAATCTCAGGTGACTACCTTACAAAACAGGGTCAATGATCAGCAACTTCAGCTTTCATATCTGCAAGAAAAACTAGCTGGGAGACCTTTAAGGAGAGCTCAACCAGGAACACAAGAACCTGTGGAAGTGATTGACTTATCCTCCAGCTCACCTATGCAAGTGGGTGATGCTACCAAAAAGGGGGAGAAAGTTATTACAACCACAGAACCTGGGAGTTCTTCAAAGAGAATGGACATAGAGAACTCACCATCCTTACTTGCTGTTGTGCATTCTCAGCAACTTCCTCAAGTTCACATTAATGTGGACTCTATAGACTCAATCATCAGGAGTCTCTTTGAGGAAGGTATACCAAGGGCTGTCTCATCTCCACCACAAGGAACTGGCAACTACATCATAAGATGGAGATATGATGATGACAGAAGAGCCCTTATACTTCACAGAGTTCAAGGCCAACAAGAAGTTTTTCAGTTCCAAAGCCTGAGCTTCTATGAAAGACTGGATTTAGTCAACATGCCACTTGTCAATTCAAGCAATTCAAGACAAGCTGACAGGTTGGCTCAAAGAATCCAAGACAGGATACTTGCAGAGTTCTCTCTAAGAAGGAGACTTAGGCAATCAGGCAATGTCATCGGTCAACTGCATGTTGAGGTGGACCCTAAGATTAGTTTCATAGGGGAAACCTTGACTGAAGGCCCAGTGACAGAACCTGAGACCCCTGTCTCATCATCAACAACTGCTACAGAGGTCCAAACTCCATCTGAGACACCTGCTGGTGAAGGTGTTTCTCAGCCTCTCTCTGGCCAGAGCATGGAAGCTACACCAAGCAATGAAGGCCAAGCCTCAATCCACCCTGAGTCACAAAGGTCTGTTGGTGACAAAGGGAAAAGGATAATGACTCCTGAGGAAATTGAGGAGGAAGAGAGAGAGAGGAAAAGGAGACTAAGGGGAGAAAGTTCTTCTGGGTCATCTAGCTTCATGCAAGCTGCAATCAGGGCTGCCCCCCAGACCAAATACTCAGGATGATGAGTTAAGGGCAGTCAGGATTACCTACTTACAGACCAGGAACTATGATATTGATGAAATCATCTCCCTCCCCTTAGAAGAGTTAAATGAACTGGCTGACATGGAAGTGTCAAGAGAGATGAAGGAGAAAGAGGATGCAAGGTTACTTCTCCAATTCAAAGAGGATAAGAGACAGAAAAGACTTTACAAGCATGCTCCCACTCTCTCTCCAGTTCAAGAAAGTCCTGCACAGGAAGATGTGGCTTCACAAGAACCTCAGGTAGATAAAGAAGAAGATAGGATCAAGATGATCAACTACCTGAGTGCCACAGGCTTCTATCAGGCAGATGCACTTCTTCCCTTGTCCTATGACTTCATTGAGTTCGAGTACCTAAAGCAACTTGAGCTTGAGCTAGTCAAAGAAAGAAAAACAACCAAAAGGAAGCTAAGGGAAGAAGCTGCAAAGTCAAGAGCCATCATTCAAAAGAATGCAAAGAAGTCTCCTGACAGACAAAGAATGATGAGCTTCTTGAAGCTATATGGATTCTCCGGAAGGAGACTTGGCCCCATGTCTCTATCCACTATGGATGAGCATATAAGGGTGATCAAGCAGAAGATTAAAAGTGGAGAACTTATTGACTTGCACTCTCTTCCAAGTCAAGTCCCACCTGAAGTGGAGGTCAAGTTTGAACAACCAGAGACACCTCAACCAGAACCTCCAGCTGAGCCTCAGCAAACTTCATCTTCTGATCCAAGGCAGGGTCAAACTCCCTCTCCTTCTGAACCTGTGAGGGAGGAACACCCAACTGAGAAAGACACTGATGATTAACATGGTGCTGCAGACCAGTCTTCTCAGTTAAAGTCATCTAAGAGGAAGAAGAGGATGGCTTCTAAACCAAAGACTAAGAAGAAGAAGCCAAAGTCATCTACCTCTGCACCTCAGGCTGAATCAGATCAACCTGAGGAAGTGCATGATGAGGCAGCCCAATCAACTCCTATGCAAGTGGCTCCTCTAACAACTGAGACACCCATCTTGTCCTGGACTTATTCTACCAATCCAGAAAGATGGAATGTTATCAGAGATCAAGGTGTTGAGAATGTCTACTCATGGCAAGACATAATCAACTTACCTCTGCATGATCTCTTTGAGATGAGAAGATACTATGAGAGTCTTGATGATCCTGACCATCTAATGAAGAAAGGAATGGTCTTGATTGTACTGAAGACTACCAACATTTGAAGATCTTCTAAGTGTTTTGGTAGCATCAGCCTAGGGGGAGTTTGTAAGGATTCCTTAAGTCTGATGCAACCCAAAACATCGAAAGTGTCTCAACAACATGCACTAAGTACTGAAGTGAAGAATGCTTCGGAAGTTTTACACAATGCATTAGAAAATACTCTAAGTGTAAAATCTTCCGAAGCCAAGACCAATATCTTCCGAAGCCAAACATGAAGTCTTCCGAAGCCTCAGAGACAAAGTCTTCCGAAGCTTCAACCTATGAAGACAGATTTCTTCCGAAGACTTTTAGTACACATGCTTTATCTGATGTACTGTTCCATAAAGCTGGACACCTTTCCGCTGCATCTCTGTAAAGTCACCAACTTACATGAGTTGGTGAAAAGGTCCATGCTTTTGGTAACTGTACATTGAGGTCTTGAGTCTGTAACTTTCCACTTTATGTACTTTATCCTTTTGTAATGTATAAGGATGTGAGCTATGGCATGTCATAGTCACAAGGTCAAAAGGCAGATTTGCCTTTTGATCCTACAATTGATTTTGTTAGTGTCTAGTCAATTGTATCCAGCTGGCTTTCAAAGTATAGCCGGCTGTAGGTTGTAGTATAAGTATTTCAAGTTCTTGTATCTTTCTTTATGCTTTGTAACACTTGTAAAAGAACTTGAGAAAGCAATATACTGCCTCCTTGAAACCCATACTCTCTTGTTCTGTCTCTTGCTTTACTTGTGTTCTTTGTATCATTTTGGTTAACCCAGTTCACTGTTTGATTAAAGTTTAGTTAATCTCCTCTTTGTGTTGTTGTGTTGTAATTGTGTTAAAGCCCTTAAACGGTCCTGCAAAGACTTACTCAAGGGATGGGCGAAGCTCTTTAGGGGCCCCGCGAGGGGGGGGGGCTTCATCTTTTTTTCGTCAGTAGTGCTATTTTTTGGTCCGGTAGTGCAAATTTTGGCTTGGTACTGTAAATTTTTTCATATATAACGAATTCGCCCCCCTTAAAATACATTAATTTCACCCTCGTCCCCCCATAAAAAGATATCCAAGCTCCGTCAGTGGGCATCAAGGAATAGGTTTTTATAATTTTATCCGGGAGTTAATCTCGGTTTTTGTTAGGTCTAGGATCAGTAGATCTAGTCCATTTTGTATAGGCTTAGTACTTGAATTAATATCTGTAATGAATGGTTATAATTCATTATTTTGTATGCATTATATATATAGGTTAACCCATATATATGTGTGTTGATTTATGTATGTTTGCAGGTACAAACATTATACTTGGTCAATTTCTGAAATTGACTAAGTGTAAGAAACATCTACGGATGAACATTTTGTTCTTCCGTAGATATGTTTCTTACAAGTAAAATGCATCCAAAGATCTTCTGCGGATGAACAACCAGCTCTGAGGATGGAAGAACAAGATTGCTTCGGAAGAACAAGATTATTTCGGAAGAACAATGTACCCTTGGAAGAACAAGACTCCTGCAGAAGAAACTGAAGACAATATTCCTGCGGAGTCCAAACCCTTGTATAATACAAGTGTTACAAGTCAACAAGTCAACAAGGCAGTTATGCGAATCCCAAGAAATCTGATGATTCCTTAACAGAAACAATTCAAATCCCAAGAGATCCGGTGTTTCCTTAACAGAAACATCATTGTCTATATAAATGGATCCTAGGTTTCGAATCAAGGACAGCAACAGCGATAGCAATACGACAATTCCACAACATAAAACATCACATCAAATCACACAACCAAACCCTAGCAGCCGTCACATCATTCATCACAAAATTTAATATCATTTGTTCATTATTTGTAATCATTAACTTGTTTTAATGAAATACATTTGAATTTAAACTTTGTTCATTCATTAATTGTGTTTCTTTAAGTGTGTTCTTGAATTTTTATTGATATTGAAATTTATTACAAACAATTAAATCAAGCCAACGTTGTTTCCGCAAACGTTGACTTGATTTCAACCAACGCTGATAATTCCTGATTGCGATCCTTGGATTCACAGGTGGTATCAGAGCTTCAAGATTTAGCAAAGAATGAGAAGAATGAAAATAAGAAGTTAAGGCTGAAGGTTGATCAAATGAATGACTCTCTCTATGATCAATCATCTTTGTTAAGAAGAAAAGAAGAAGAGATTGATCAGCTGAAGATGAAGATATGTGCTCTTGAATCAGATCAACTAAAGAAACTTGCTGAATCTTCAAAGCAACTTATTCAATACTCAAGGAAAAGGAAGTATTTGGGTTCAACAAATATACAAACAATCAATATTGAAGAGACAACCAAAAGGTCAAGGCATACATCTTCAGAACACACTCCTTCAGTGGATGTGTCAACATTAAAGCAAGTAACTCATGATGAAGATGAAGCTGAGAGTGATGCTGAATGGAAAGAGCTGATTAAATATGAAACTAACAAAGATCAAGAAGAATCAAAGGCTGATGTTCTACTCACAATTAGAAGAGAGGCTTGAGTCAACAATGTTCATGACCCTTATCAACCGTGGGTTTCCATATGACATGGTTGAAAGGATGAATCTGTCTGAGATGAAGGATCTACTGAAAGAGTTTGAGCTGGCTAGATTCATGATCCCTAATTGTGACTATGAAACATTCACAACATTTCAAGCCATACAGAAAATCAAGAAAGATCTAGGCCACTGTGACACAGCAAAGCTTAGCAAGTACAATATGATCTGTTGGCTACAGGGTCACAACTACAAGGCACATGAGCTTAAGGGAAGAAAAGTTGGTGAGCTTAGAAGGATGATGGAGCATGTAATGGCTGTTGAACTTGACACAGGAGTGAGATTCAGAAATGAAGCTCCACACCCATCCTATGAGCAACAAAGCAAACTTCCTGCTGATCCTATAACTGTTGAATCTAAAGATCAGCACAAAGGAAAAGAAAATCTGATCAGAGAGCCTAGGGCAGTTATCCCTGGAAAAGTATGGCCTCTAGGAACAACAGTCAGGGAAATCACTGAACAAAAATCTACCCTGATATCTGTAATGAATGGTTATAATTCATTATTGTGTATGCATTATATATATAGGTTAACCCAT
Organism: Flaveria ramosissima; assembly: GCA_025215565.1. Taxonomy (NCBI): domain Eukaryota; kingdom Viridiplantae; phylum Streptophyta; class Magnoliopsida; order Asterales; family Asteraceae; genus Flaveria; species Flaveria ramosissima. The sequence continues at coordinate 11,800,330 of CM046033.1, read as the reverse complement.
ATATATGTGTGTTGATTTATGTATGTTTGCAGGTACAAACATTATACTTGGTTAATTTCAGAAATTAACTAAGTGTAAGAAACATCTACGGATGAACATTTTGTTCTTCCGTAGATATGTTTCTTACAAGTAAAATGCATCCAAAGATCTTCTACGGATGAACAACCAGCTCTGAGGATGGAAGAACAAGATTGCTTCGGAAGAACAAGATTACTTCGGAAGAACAATGTACCCTTGGAAGAACAAGACTCCTGCGGAAGAACAAACATCTACTGAAGACAATATTCCTGCGGAGTCCAAACCCTTGTATAATACAAGTGTTACAAGTCAACAAGTCAACAAGGCAGTTATGCGAATCCCAAGAAATCCGATGATTCCTTAACAAAAACAATTCAAATCCCAAGAGATCCGGTGTTTTCTTAACAGAAACATCATTGTCTATATAAATGGATCCTAGGTTTCGAATCAAGGACGGCAACAGCGATAGCAATACGACAATTCCACAACAGAAAACATTATGCTATCTGCAACAAAAATAACCATTCCACTCAGGAATGTTATTTCAACAAAAAGAACAAGACAAAAGGCACAAAGAAGAAAGAATCAGATAAGTCTGAATCAGATACTCAATCTACTGATTGTGAAAAAGGTTCAAAACTGAAGAAGTCTAAACTAAAATCAAAGTCAAAATCAAAGGACAAAACATCCTCAAGTGCTCATCCATCAAAGAAAAGATCAACTTTCCAACAGTCAAAAACACCTCACAAAAGGGTAGATTTGACTGATAAGGAAACAAAGGGTGATGATGTATTCTTTGATAATTTTGAAAAGGGAATTCATATACCTCATTCAAAAACAAAAGATTGTGAGACATTTAATCATAAAGTTTCATTATCAAAACCAAAGCCTCAAATGAACAAAATTAAGTTGAATCAAGAAGAAATTGAGAAACAAGAACCTAGTTCATCAACATCCCCTTCAACAGAATCATCCTCATCTGAAAAAACTCAGAATGAATCAACCAAAACTAAAACTAAAACTTCAAGACTTGTTCATGAAGGAGTAACTATTTTAGACACTGCTCACAAACCCAAGATCATTAAGACTTGGGTTGTCAATTCTAACTGTTTTATTTCTGAATACAGGAACAATATTGGAGAGCTGACAATAAGTGGTATGTTGACAATGGTTGTTGCAGGCATATGACAGGAAACTATTCACTTCTCCATGATTTCAAACATAAAAATGCTTCTTATGTGGCATTTGGTGGGGATAAAAAGGGAGGTAAAATTGTTGGTGAAGGAATGATAACTAATGGTGTGCTCAAATTTGAGAAAGTAAATTATTGTGAAAATTTACAGTATAATTTACTAAGTGTGTCTCAAATTTGTGATCAAAATTTTACCATATTGTTTGATAATACTAACTGTTACCCCCGTTAGGTTAGGAATTATATTTCGCTACGTAGACTCTGGAGACGAGGTCTTGAAGAGCCTCAAGTTCGGTTCAATCATTCTTAAGCCAGGTTTTTCTGTTCCAGAAGATTGGGTCCTCCTCAAAGCAGCAAGAAAAGGAAACACTTATGTTTTGGACATGAACAACACCTCACTCACAAAACATGAAACATGCCTTCTATCTAAGTTATCAGAAGATGTATCTCAATTGTGGCATAGAAGGCTTGTCCATTCTAACATGAAGAACATGAACAAATTGGTGAAAAATGACCTAGTCATTGGCTTGCCAAACAAAGAGTTTCATTGCTCAACTCACTATTCTTCTTGTTACAAAGGAAAACAACATAGAGTGTCACATAAATCCAAAATTATCAATACTAATACTACACCACTCAAATTGCTTCACATGGATCTGTTTGGTCCTACCAATGTGTGAGTATTGGAAGAAGGCAATATTGTTTGGTGATAGTTGATGATTTCACAAGATTCACATGGGTCTTTTTCTTAAAACAAAAGAGTGAAACAATAGAAACATTAATGGACTTTGTGATCAAGATTGAGAATCAACTTGATGCAAAAGTTAAAAATTTAGGAGTGACAATGGTACTGAATTTGTCAAATAGTGCACCAAGAACTCCACAACAAAATGGAGTTGCTGAAAGAAAAAACAAAACTCTTATTGAAGCAGCCAGAACAATGCTAGCTGATTACAATTGCCCATCACCTTTTGGGCTGAGGCAGTGAATACTGCATGCAATGTTCAAAACAGAACATTAATTGTCAAAGAACACAACAAAACTCCTTATGAGCTCTTGTTTAAAAGAAAACCATACATAGGATATCTTAAAGTCTTTGGATGTCATGTATTTGTTTTAAACATAAAAGAGTCATTGGGAAAATTTTCAGAAAAAGCATATGATGGTTTCTTTGTTGGATATTCTTCAACATCTAAATCTTATAGGATCTATATTCCACAAGATAACATTGTGAAGAAACTCCTAATGTATCCTTTGATGAATCTATATTCACTAAGTCAGTTAAAGGTTCATCATGGTTGTTTGACATAGATGCTCTAACTGAATCATTTAACTATGGTTATTAGAACACTGCAGGATCTGATAAAGTATGTTATCCATTTGTTCCACCTCATATGAATGAAGTAACATTATCTGATGATCCTCCAAGGATACACACATCCTCGGGTGGAAACACTTCAGCAGCAGCTGCTGACACTACATGTGAAAATGAACACTGTGCATCCGGAGATGTGAATGATGTCCCTACAACAGATCCATGCTCTCAAGTGAATACAACAAACATTGGAAATGTTTCAAGTCCTCACTTATCATCCGGAGAAGTTGCTGTAACTCCTACGGAAGAGTTAAATGATTCCGGAGTTCCTATAACTCCTACGGAAGAGCAAACTGATTCCGGAGTTCCTATAACTCCTACGAAAGAGCAAACTGATTCTGGAGAAGTTCCTATAACTCCCACAGAAGAGCAAACTGATTCTGGAGTTGCCCCTACAGCTCATGCAGAAGACACTCATGATCCTACACCTCATGTTGAACATTTTGACTATTTTCTAAACTCTCAACTTGGGTTGGATCAGTCTGAGCCAATGGAAATGACTAACCTGGAATCATCCATTCCAGTTGAATCAACTCTATCAATGAGAATCCATAAGACTCATCCAGTCAACAACGTCATTGGAGATCTTACAAAGAGAACTACAAGAAGCCAAAGTGGTACTGCCAACCTTTGTCTCTTCATTTGTTTTCTTTCACAAGTGGTCCCTCCAAACATCACTGCTGCTTTGAAAGACAATAGTTGGATTGAAGCTATGCAAGAAGAGCTTCAACAATTTAGAAAGCAAAAGGTATGGTCTCTAGTTGATTTGCCTGAAGGCCAACATCCTATTGGAACAAGGTGGCTATACAAAAACAAACTGGATGATAGAGGGATTATTGTAAGAAATAAAGCAAGGTTGATTGCACAAGGATACACACAAGAAGAGGGAATAGACTATGATGAAGTTTTTGCACCAGTTGCAAGAATTGAGGCCATAAGAGTGTTTCTAGCTTATGCATCATATAAGAAGTTCACTGTGTATCAGATGGATGTCAAGTGTGCATTCCTATATGGGAAAATTGATGAGGAAGTTTATGCGTCACAACCTCCTGGTTTTGAAGATCCTCATTATCCACATAGGGTATACAAGCTAGATAAAGCCTTGTATGGTCTTCACCAAGCACCAAGAAAGTGGTATGAAACACTATCATCTTTCTTGCTCAAGCATGGCTACAAAAGAGGAACCATTGGTCAGACACTCTTTCTCAAACAAGAACATCAAGATCTCTTAGTTGTTCAAATATATGTTGATGACATTATATTTGGCTCAACTAATAAGAGATTGTGTGTAAATTTCGAAGAGCTGATGAAATCTGAATTTCAGATGAGTTCCATGGGTGAATTAACTTTCTTTCTTGGTCTTCAAGTTTATTAAAAACCAGATGTGATATTCATCAATCAAGAAAAATACATACATCAAATTTTGAAGAAATACAATCTTGCTGATGTATCCTCATGCAAAACACCAGCATCAACAATTGATAAGATTGTACCTGATCCTTCAGGAAAATATATTGATAAAAAATTATATAGATCAATGATAGGATCACTTATGTATCTAACTGCCAGTAGACCTGACATTATGTTTGTTGTGTGTGTGTGTGTGTGTGTGTTAGGTACCAATCTGATCCAAAGGAGTCTCATCTGAATGCTGTGAAAAGGATTTTCAGATACCTCAAAGGAAAACCAGGACTTGGTCTTTGGTACCCAAAGGATGGTGAATTTACACTCTACTCATACTCAGACAGTGACTATGGTGGATGTAACAGTAACAGAAAATCCATAACTGGTGGATGTCAATTCATCGAACCAAGACTAGTATCATGGCAGTGCAAGAAACAAACCAATGTATCTGTATCCACAGCTGAGGCTGAGTACATAGCTGCTTCAGCTGGTTGCTCTCAAGTCCTTTGGTTGCAAAACCAATTGCTTGACTATGGTTACAACTTCCTTCAAACTTCAATTTACATAGACAATTCTGCTGCTATGTTTATAACTGCTAATCCTGTGCAACATAGTAAAACAAAACATATTGAGATAAGATATCAGTTTCTAAGAGATTGCTCATAAAAGGGTTTGATTAAGTTAGTCAAAGTGGATACAACAAATCAACTTGCTGATTTATTCACTAAAGCCTTTGATTCAATCAGATTTAATTTTATAATTGAGTCTCTGGGCATGATTAACTTAGATTAATCAATTTGAACAAATAAAATACTGTGTGTAATGCTGCTTCAGCATGACATATGCATGGGAAATGATAGTACACTATATCTTTGATTATTTCTGAATTCATAAATATCATTAAATCTGAGCAAGTTTCTTGATATGTGAGTAGGTTTATCTTGAGTGGAAACTACACTTAGTGCATGTCAAACATAATGCAAAGTGATTGTTTGTGGGAAGATTTATTTTGAGGATACAAAGTGAGTCTTATTCTGATGTGATCAAATCACTCATCTAAACACACTATGTACCGGCACTTTATAATATCTATCTTTGCAAATCAAACTCCCTTTGTTTTGTGTAAACAAAGACCTGGGTGAATGATCACCATACTGAATATCAGTTATAAAAGGTGAAAAGATCATGATCCTCATCATCCCTCTGTTTTGTGTAAACAAAGACCTGGGTTAAAGGCACCTCTGTTTTACATGAGTAAAGACCTGGTGACCTGATGATGATCATATCTAAGCTCTCAAAAGAATCCTATGTGATCAATTGTATATTAATCTAGAGCTTTTACATCAATGCATTAATAAGATGCCCAATGCATCTCAAGATAGAACTTATAACTTAAAGTACATAGTTATTAAGTGTGAAAAAGTGATGATTTGACTTGCAAAGGGAGGACAAAATCTTTGTGAATTGAATGTGAAGCCCATAACAGTTATTTCCTAATCAATATGAAAACATGATAAACAGCATGCCTAGTTGATACATTAGCTCTTGTATGGATTTAAGTGGACAATATACTTGCAATCAGAACTATGTTCAGGTATCAATTCAACAAAATAACTCATCAGGAAGAGGCTTAGTATTATAGTATGATCCCATCATATGTGTATATATGTTTGAGCATCATCATACAGTTAAATAACACTCATGATATTCTTCTTAGAAATTTATGATAAATGCCTACTGTCATCATTAATCACAAATTTAGGGGGAGTAGAATTCAGGAAGTTAAGTTTATCAATCAGCAGCTTTGTCTATTTCATTATCAATTTGAAGGAATTGAAATCTGAGCACCAACTTAGCTCCTGGATACATGAAGTTTTTATTAAAATCAGGAAGTTAAGTTTATCAATCAGTAGCTTTGTCTATTTCATTATCAATTTGAAGGAATTGAAATCTGAGCACCAACTTGGATACATGAAGTTTTTATTAAAATCATTTAAACTTTCTTGTGCTAAATTGTCATGTATACAAAGTCAACAAGGTCCAAAAGCAATAAATGGTTCTAAGCAATGGACTTGGACCATACAACAAAATTTCTCTACATTGTGCCATCTTAAGCATCAGCAGAAGCTATAGTGTGGAAAATTTAAATGTTTATCCGTAGATTGGTAAACTACGGATGAGCAAAGATCAACAAATATAATTTAATTTTATAGTTTGGTAATCTGTGAAAATGTAAGTTATACTTCATCAGCAGATGTCGTTAAGACATCCTCAGATGATTTATGGAATCCGTAGATGATCTGCGGAAGAATTTAAAAATAAAATAAAATTTTGTTGAGGGTCCCACTTCATTAAATAAATAAAATTAATGTGTCTGAGAAAGTATAAATGATGTTCTTTGACTTCAAAATTCATTATTCGCTTTTTCAGTTCACTTTTTCAGACCTAGAAAAACATACACTCAACAAACTTTTCCCCCTTCTATAACATTCAAATATTACCAAATCAAAACATCAAACAAACATATATCTTTGCTCTCAGATCACTGTGTTCAAGGTAAAACATGTCGTAATGTTCAATAATGAACCGTTCGATTCTTGTTTAATCTCACAACTGTTCGTATTCTCATTGTGATTCTAACGAAATCTTCTTCTTATGAACAAATGGATAATCGATTTGCGAAAGAGCACAATGTGTGTGCTTTCTTAAACCCTGACGATCCTGTTTCAGTAGGGTGTCAAGACATTATCTGATATCTAAGAAGATCCATGCTGTTCTATGCCTTATCAGCAAAGCCTGTGATTCATCAATCGCACATCACTGATTTCTGGAACTCCGCCCAAATAGAGGAAGTTGGTCAAGTTATTGTGGCTGATGTGAAGAATCAAAGACTGAGAGTGGATGAACAGACAATAAGAAGGGTTCTTGAGTTGGGAGATGTAGAAGCTGGTCATCCTGATGTGTTCGAGAATGAATACATAGAGAAAGTCTTTCTTCTGATGGGGTATGATGGTGACTTCGAGAAGGGAGAAATAAAGAAAGGAAGACTCTGCAAGCCATACAGATTTCTCTGCCACACTTATCTTAAGTGCATCTCAAACAAGAAATCTGGACTTGACAGATTTTCAAGGCATATCTCTTCAGGCATTATTGGTGTTTTTGAGGGAAGAACCTACAATTACTCAAAGTACATCTTCAACTGCTTATGTGATCACATCAAAGTACAGAGGCTGACAAGATGTATATGTTTCCAAGGTTTCTGCAACTAATCATCAATGCTGATCTGCCTGGGACTACTGTAGATGGTGATGTGTTTTTTCAAGCTCACCTAGGTAGATCCGTACTAAATAAAATATCCGGGAAGTATGAAGGAGGAGACATGCCCATGTTTGATCATGTGGTAGATGCTCATGCAAACATTCCTCAAGAGCTTGTGTGGGAAGATCAACAGGAGGTTTCACCAACCAACTCTGTTCAAGCCACTCACTCACCAGATCTATCACCCATACACCATCAACCTCAACCATCCCTACCACATTCACCTGCCAGCTAAAATACAGAACCTATCTCTCCAATCCACCCTTTATCACCAAATCAACCACAAACACCCCAACCACAATCACCAGCCAGCCAAAACACTCAACCAATCTATCCAATTCACCCTCCATCACCAAATCAGCTCCAAATACAACTTTTTCAACAGCCTCCAAATCCAGTAAATCCATCCACTGAGAGCATTTACACCGGGGAGACAGAGTTAGCCTCACAAGCAAGTACAGTTCAACTATCTATAACCAAAACTGAATCCCCTGTTCTCTCAAATGAAACTAAACCAGTCTCTCCGGTCACTGACCATCAGCAACAACAACAACCACATCAAGAACTGGCAGATCAAGCCATTGAGCCCAGTTCAAGCTCAGCAAGTGTAGCCCCTAAAGAAGTAAATGATGATGAGATTGCTGCTCAACATCAGGAAGAAGAAGAGGCAAACTATGTTAATATGATTGCCTACAATGAAGATGATCTAAGTGATAATGATATCCCAGTCAGCAAGAGTTATCTGGTTGCTGAATACAACAAGCTTGTTATAAAGTCTATAATAGAAAGCAAAGAATTCAAGAGTTGAGGGAATGATAAAAGTAAAAGATGATCAGCTGATGAAGCAAGAATCAAGTCTGAAAAGATTGAGGGAGAACATACAAGAAAACAATGAAGTGATTGATGCATTGCATGAGCTGGTATAAGAACTTCAAGATTCAGCAAAGAATGAGAAGAATGAAAATAAGAAGCTAAGGCTGAAGGTTGATCAAATGAATGACTCTCTCTATGATCAATCAGCTTTGTTGAGAAGAAAAGAAGAAGAGATTGATCAGCTGAAGATGAAGATATGTGCTCTTGAATCAGATCAACTAAAGAAACATGCTAAATCTTCAAATCAACTTATTCAATACTCAAGGAAAAGGAAGTATTTGGGTTCAACAAATATACAAACAATCAATATTGAAGAGACACCCAAAAGGTCAAGGCATACATCTTCAGAACACACTCCTTCAGTGGATGTGTCAACATTAAAGCAAGTAACTCATGATGAAGATGAAGCTGAGAGTGATGCTGAATGGAAAGAGCTGATTAAAGATGAAACTAACAAAGATCAAGAAGAATCAAAGGCTGATGTTCTACTCACAACAAAAGACATATTGGAAGAGAGGCTTGAGTCAACAATGTTCATGACCCTTATCAACCATGGGTTTCCATATGACGTGGTTGAAAGGATGAATCGGTCTGAGATGAAGGATCTACTGAAAGAGTTTGAGCTGGCTAGATTCATGATCCCTAATTGTGACTATGAAACATTCACAACATTTCAAGCCATACAGAAAATCAAGAAAGATCTAGGCCACTGTGACACAGCAAAGCTTAGCAAGTACAATATGATCTGTTGGCTACAGGGTCACAACTACAAGGCACATGAGCTTAAGGGAAGAAAAGTTGGTGAGCTTAGAAGGATGATGGAGCATGTAATGGCTGTTGAACTTGACACAGGAGTGAGATTCAGAAATGAAGCTCCACACCCATCCTATGAGCAACAAAGCAAACTTCCTGCTGATCCTATAACTGTTGAATCTAAAGATCAACACAAAGGAAAAGAAAATCTGATCAGAGAGCCTAGGGCAGTTATCCCTGGAAAAGTATGGCCTCTAGGAACAACAGTCAGGGAAATCACTGAACAAAAATCTACCCTGATAGAGCTGTATAACCACATCACAACTCCCAGTTCTGTAGAAGAAAACAAGATTATGGCCTGGAAGTATGATTCAGACTGGGATTGTGCAATCATCAAGAGGACATCTGGAAGAATTGAATACTTCCATGATGTAGAAGCATTACTGAGACTTCCTGAGAGAGACATCAAAGACCTGCAAAGCCTAATCATCTCAAACTATCCAATCCATCCAAGGGGAAGAGACTTTTTTGTTTCAGTGGGTAGGATGAAAACAAGATTTATAGATGATGTACTAAAGGAGGCTGTAAGGATTCCTTTAAGTCTGATGCAAACCAAAACATCCAATGTCTCTCTGCAAGAAATGCACTAAGTACTGAAGAGGAAATGCTTTGGAAGTTTTACATCATACAGTAGAAAATATTCTAAGTGTAAAATCTTCCGAAGCCAAGACCAATATCTTCCGAAGCCAAACATGAAGTCTTCCGAAGCCTCAGAGACAAAGTCTTCTGAAGCTTCATCCTATGAAGACAGATTTCTTCCGAAGACTTTTAGTAACATGCTTTATCTGATGTACTGTTCCATAAAGCTGGACACCTTTCCGCTGCATCTTTGTAAAGTCACCAACTTACATGAGTTGGTGAAAAGGTCCATGCTTTTGGTAACTGTACATTGAGGTCTTGAGTCTGTATCTTTCTACTTTATGTACTTTATCCTTTTTGTAATAGATAAGGATGTGAGCTATGGCATGTCATAGTCACAAGGTCAAAAGGCAGATATGCCTTTTGATTCTACAATTGATTTTGTTTGTGTCTAGTCAATTGTATCCAACTGGCTTTCAAAGTATAGCCGGTTGTAGGTTGTAGTATAAGTATTCCAAGTTCTAGTATCTTTCTTTATGCTTTGTAACACTTGTAAAAGAACTTGAGAAAGCAATATACTGCCTCCTTGAAACCCAAATCTCTTGTTCTGTCTCTTTATCTTTACTTGTGTTCTTTGTATCAATATCTTGGTTAATCCAGTTTACTGTTTGATCAAGTTTAGTTAATCTCCTTTTTGTGTTGTTGTGTTGTAATTGTTAAGCCCTTAACCGGTCCTGCAATTGGTATCAGAGCATTTCAGGCTCTTGATATAAGATCTCACCATCTTAAGATCCCTCACACACACAAAAACTAAACTCTCCAAATGGCATCCATTTCAAAGACTGATATGGAGACTGGAACCATGAACAAATCCCCACTGATCACTCTTGATGACTTTGACACCTGGGTATGAGAATGGAAGGTTTCATCAGGTCTCTAGACTCAAGAATGTGGGAATCTGTTGAAAATGGACCTTTCATACCCAGCACTCCTTCTGCTACTGGTGTTGGTATGATCCCAAAAGATGTGGCCAACTACTCTGATGAAGATAGGAAGAGAGTAGAGATTGATAGAAAAGCCATGACTACTCTTCAAACTGCCCTTCCAAACTCTGTGTACAGAGGTTTCAAGAAGTGCAAAACAGCTAAACAGCTGTGGGATGCACTAAAACTGATGTATGAAGGCTCCTCTGAAGCCAAGGAGAACAAGAAGGATCTCTTGAAGCAGCAGTTTGAAAACTTCACCTTCAAAACAGGTGAAACCATGACTCAGCAATACTTTAGGTATGTTGAGATAGTGGATACCCTAGTGGATGGAGGAGTTCCTCTTGAAAACAGGTACATTGTAAGGAAGTTCATGTCCTCACTTCCTAGGCAATAGACACACTACTGTTTGGTGATCAAGAGGACTGAAAATCTCAAAACTCTTACTCTGACAGAGTTATATGGGATTCTCAGTGGCTACCAGATGGAGATGAACATGCAAGGTTCATCTGGCAACTCCAACAATCAAATGGGTTCAGCCCTACATGTGGTTGAAGGGGATAGCATAGAACCCCAACATCATCTCATATGCTACCTTGACAACTCACCAAAGGGTCCTTTCATCACCTTCCCAGAGACACCTAGGGAGAACTACACTCAAGGAAGCCCATTCCAAGAGACAAGCTCTTCTCAAGCCTTTGTGTCTTCTGATGAAAGTTGTGGCAACTCTTTATTCACCCTTGAAGACCTGGACTGTATCCATCCAGATGACTTGGAGTACATGGAAATAGTTCAGCAGATGGCTCTCCTCACTCATAGAGCCAAGAAGTTCTACACGAGAACTGGAAGGAGGTTTCCAAGCAATGCAACCAGTGGAAAGTTTGGTTTGGAGTCAAGTGTTACAACTGTAACTTGATGGGCCACTTTGCTAGAGAGTGTAAGGCAACTAAGACAAATGGTGGCCAAACACAAACCAGACCAAACTACACTGACAAAGCCCCTCAGAATGAGAAGCCAAAGCAACATGTTGATGTTGCTGTTGAAGAAGGAGGCTTTGACTGGAGCTTTCAGGTGGAAGATGCTTCTCCAAACCAAGCACTAATGGCAGACCATGATGAAGCCAAGGTATTGGAATATCTCTGTACTCCTGAATGCATTGCTAAAGTAAACAGATACAGGTCCTATAACTTGGAAATGAGATCTGATCTTAAGTCCTTAAACATTTTAAAATCTGATTTTAGAAAGTCTGAAAATGATTACAAGTTAAAAGTAGAGGACTTAGAGAAAACCATTTCAGTACTAAAACATGAACATACAGATTTTAGGACTCAAATCCAAGATCTCATAACTAAGTTGACTGAGTGCCAGGCTGAGCTTGTGATCAGCAAAGCCAGGGCAGAAAAGAGTGTTCTTGAAGAAGAGATCTTCAAGAACATGATATCCTCATCCCTGCACAACAAAGTGTGCTATCAAAATAGACAGGGACTGGGATCAAATGAGATAGCTCCTCCACACACAATCTTGTCTGTAAGATCTCCTAGGTGTGGAACTTGTGAAGATGAGCTTCCTCTCATAGATCCTATAAGTGAAGAGGATGAAGAAGAGATAGTGAAGAATTCCTCTGAGAAGAGTGAAGAGGAGGATTCTACTAAGGGCCACTACCCTTCTGAGGAGAAGAAATCTACTGTGATGACCAAGTCAAAGAGAAAGAACTTGATCAGGTTGAGCAAAAGAAGAGCAAAGAAGGCTCAAGAGATCAAGGCTACTTTTGACTCTAAACAGAAACAAGTTTTTATCTCTGCAGGGTTTAAAGTAGTAAAGACTGAAGACATCAACCAAAACTCCTCAGCTAAGAGTTCTGGTTCTTGTTCAAATCATCTCAGTACAAAGAAGAAGACTGATCTGCTGTGTACCACTGCTGCACAGCCTGGACCATCAAACTCCAAGAACAGTTCACAGCCCAAAAGAACTGTCTCAGCATCTACAAAGATGAAGGTGGAGAAGGAATGTGACCAAAGACAGTCTTGCTCTCATAAGGAGACTCTTTTTAAGAAGAAAATGTTATGTGTCATGTGTAAAAGTACCTCTCACATTGCTAAGGATTGTCCATATAATCCTAAAAGTACTGTCCATATGACCAATACAAAGACTTCAAGGAGTTTCAAGAAGATTCAAGCTTCGGAAGGAAAATCTGTTTCCTTCGGAAGCTCCAAATCAAAGAAAAAGGTAAATGGAAAATTACCTTCGGAAGAAAAATTGGTCTCGGAAGAAAGGAGTTCTTCCGAAGCACTGAGGTCTGCTGCAGTGACTGCAGAATCTTCCGAAGGTTCAGTCATCAAAACTTGTGAAGTCCCAAAAGCTTCCAAGGTTTTGAAGGTCAAGTCCAAGACTCCAAAGGTGGTGTGGAAGTCTAAGAAAGACCAAGTGACTGAAGCTTCTCCATCAACAACAGCTGAAGATCCCCCTTGCACAACCATAGGATCTATTACTGTTGCATTACCTTCTATTATACTTAGTGAGCCCAAGACAAGTAAGGCTTGGGTTTCCAAATGTAACTAATCATTTTCTTTGTGCAGGAACAGCTCAAGACAAACAGGAATGTCTGGATAATTGATAGTGGCTGTTCCAGGCACATGACAGGCAATAGGTCTCTACTCCATAACTTTAAGAGAATTGATGGAGTACCAGTTTCTTTTGGAGGAGATGAAGGTGGTTACATTTCAGGAAGGGGCAAGGTCACAAATGGTAAGCTCAGCATTGAAAACGTAAACTTTGTCAAGGAGCTTTGGTACAATCTTCTGAGTGTATCCCAATTTTATGATCAGAGTCATAACATGCTCTTTACTGAGCATGAGTGCATTGTTCTCAAGCCTGGAGTGGTCATTCCTCATGAGCATATCCTGCTCAGAGCCCCCAGGAAAGGGAACATGTACAAGATGGACTTGCAAGAAACATCTCCCTCTGGAGAAGTTTCATGTTTTCTATCTAAAGCAAATAGTGATGAGTCTTTCCTATGGCATAAAAGAATGTGCCATGTAAACTTTAAGAACATGAATAAACTAATTAAACATGATTTGGTAACTGGAATGCCAAAGAAAGAGTTTACAAGTGATGATCATTGTGTTGCATGCCTGAAAGGGAATCAACATAAGGTATCTCACAAGCCTAAGGAAAGAAACTCTATCACTACTCCCTTACACTTATTACATATGGATCTCTTTGGCCCCACCAGTGTAATGAGTCTAGGAAGGACCTCTTATTGTTTGGTGATCACAGATGATTTTACAAGATTCACTTGGGTTTTCTTTTTTTAGAACTAAGGATGAAACCCCTGAGATTCTGAAGAATTTCATCTTAAAAATTGAGAATCAAAGTGATCACAAGGTCAAAACAATAGATGTGATCAAGGAACTGAATTCAAGAATCAAATCCTTGATGCATTTTGTGATGAAAAAGGTATTACAAGACAATATAGTGCTCCCAGGACTCCTCAGCAAAATGGAGTTGCTGAGAGGAGAAACAGGACACTAATTGAAGCTGCAAGAACTATGTTGTCTGACTCTAAACTGCCCATCACCTTCTGCGCAGAGGCAGTAAATACTGCTTGCTATGTGCAAAACAGAGTTTTAGTAGTTAAGACACATGGTAAGACTCCTTATGAACTTTGGCACAAGAGAAAACCTTTCATTGGCTTTCTCAGGTCATTTGGATGTCCCTCCACCATCTTGAATACCAAGGATCAAATTGCCAAGTTTGCTGAGAAATCAGATGATGGACACTTCATTGGATACTCTTCCCAAGCCAAGGCTTATAGAGTATACAATCTCAGAACTAGAATTGTTGAGGAGTCAGCCAATGTGACTTTCAATGAACACACACCCTGTGTGGCTGGTTCTGGTCCTGATTGGCTATTTGATCTTGATTTAGTTACCAACTGTTTTAACAAATCTTGTGAGAATGTTCAGGATCTGCAGAAAATCTAAATACAGGTGATCCTGATCCAAGATTTGAGCTAGGAAGACCCTCAACTCATACATCTTCAGCTCCAGTTGGAACTACTTCAGCAAATGAGGTTTCTATCAGCACTACAATGACAAATTCAGCTGATACATCTGGTGTGCTTTCAAATTCCAGCTCAGAGGCCCCACAACCAGATAAAGATACCTCAATTGTAGAAGACAACAATGGTGATGGTGAAAGTGATCAATAACCACACCATAGATGACAACATCAATGATGTCACACACTCATTGGATCAAGTTAATCTTGATAAGTGTGGTAATGTGGAGGGTGAATCATCTATGCCAGATCTAAATTTCTCAAATTTGGATCTTTCTCAGCAACTTGCTGTGATCCCTCAGCTAAGGATGCACAAGTCTCACCCCACCACAAACATCATTGGAGATGTTGTCACAAGGGTAAGAACAAGAGGACAAACCCATGAAGCAAATGTTTGTCTTCACTCTTGTTTCTTATCTCAGATAGAGCCAAAGAAAGTTGATGAAGCTCTAAAGGATGGAAGTTGGGTTGAAGCTATGCAACAAGAGTTACTTCAATTCAAAAGGTAGAAAGTTTGGAACCTTTGTCCTCTTCCTCATGGGAAGACTACCATTGGAACCAAATGGGTTTTTAGGAATAAGAAGGATGATAGAGGAATTATCATCAAGAACAAGGCAAGACTGGTTGTTCAAGGATACACACAAGAAGAAGGGATTGACTACACTGATGTCTTTGCTCCTGTAGCAAGATTAGAAGCTGTTAGGATATTCCTGGCATTTGCTGCATCCAAGAACTTCAAGGTCTTTCAACTTGATGTAAAGTGTGCTTTCCTATATGGAGTGATTGATGAAGAGGTTTATGTCAAACAGGCACCTGGTTTTGTAGACCCTGATCATCCTGATTATGTCTACAAGCTTGACAAAGCTCTTTATGGGCTGCATCAGGCACCCAGGAAGTGGTATGAGATATTGTCTGAGTATCTTTGTAAACATGGATACAGGAGAGGTACTAAAGATGGAACTCTCTTCATCAAAGGATAGGGAAATGACTTATTGCTAGTTCAAGTGTATGTAGATGACATCATCTTTGGTTCAACTAATCCAAAGCTCTGTAAAGACTTTGAGAAGCTGATGAAAGACAGATTTGAAATGAGTGCAATGGGAGAACTCAATTTCTTTTTGGGAATTCAAGTGAAGCAAGTTGAAGATGGCATCTTCATCAGTCAGTCAAAGTATGTTCAGGACATACTCAAGAGATTCAACATGACTGATTGTAAGATTGCTAAGACACCCATAGCCAGAAACCACTCCCTTGGACATGATCTTGAGGGGGAGTGTGTAGATGAACATTTATACAGGGCTATGATTGGGTCTCTTATGTATCTTACAGCTAGCAGGCCTGATATCATGTTTGCTACATGTATTTGTGCAAGATATCAAGCCAATCCTAAGATGTCTCACCTAATCACTGTCAAAAGGATTCTAAGATACCTCAAAGGTGCTTCAACACTTGGTTTATGGTATCCAAAGAATCTTGACTTCAATCTGTATGCTTATACAGATAGTGACTATGGTGGTTGCAACATGACTGCAAAGTCTACATCTGGGGGATGTCAATTCCTTGGTGGAAGGGTTGTCTCATGGCAATGCAAGAAACAATCTTGTGTGTCTGCATCAACTGCTGAGGCTGAATACATTGCTGCTGCAAGCTGCTGTGCTCAAGTGCTTTGGATTCAAATCAGATGCTGGACTATGGATTTAACTTCAAGGAGACTCCTATCCACATAGACAACAATAGTGCTATCTCTATTACTGAGAACCCTGTGCAGCACTTAAGGACCAAACACATCAATATCAGGTATCATTTAATAAGAGATAACTATGAAAAGGGATTAATTAAACTAGTCAAAGTTCATACAGATGAACAATATGCTGATCTGTTTACAAAAGCTTTTGATGAACAGAGATTTAAATATCTAATATCAGCTATTGGGATGATTAACTTTGAGTAGATATTTTCTTAAAACTAATTCTAATTATTTCTTAAAATATGTGTGTCCTAAGTTGTCTAGTTCATCACTTTCATAAGCTCATGTTTTCTTTGGATATAAAATCCTTTTTGAAGACTTTCCTTAGATTCTTGAAAATTTTCTGATCCTTCGGAAGATATAATTTTATCCTCGGAAGAAAATCATGCCTTCAAAATAAATAACTGTCTAAGAAATTTTACCTTCGGAAAAAGTCTAAATCTATCTTCCGAAGCTTAAATTCTCATCTCAAACACTTATTTGTTTTTAAGGACTTTTTCCTTCCGAAGCAAATTTAACACTCGGAAGCTTTGTTGTTTCATATACAAAGCATTCAAGTCTTTATTTATCTTCCGAAGCAAAATTTTCAAGACTATCAGAAAAATCTTCCGAAGTCATTTTAGCTTCGGAAGCTTTTTCATTAAAACTTCCGAAGATAATTTACCTTTGAAAGCTTTTCGAATTCCAAGAAAACTACTTTTTGCGCAAAAGTAAACTACTTTTTCAGAGGTGGGACCGACTTTCGGATTTCAAAGTTTATCCTCTTTCATTAACTTTGGTTCAAATTCCTTTTCACATAAATACCCAACGGTTCCCCCTCTTTCTCACTATCTTCCTCAATTCCGCTATTCCTCAAACCTAATTCCCAAAACCGCCTTTGCTTTTTACCTTTCTTCAACCTTAAGCTTCCAAAATGGCCAACCTTAACCGCAGAAACAACCCATATTTCTCCATGCAACTTCACAGGCAACACAACCAGGTTGCTCTGTTAAGCTCTGAGAAAGATGAAAGTTTCTTAGAGATTTGCCAATTCTTAACTCTATCCAACTATTTCACCTCCCTAACCATTGATCCTACTCTGTATGAGGATTATTTACTTGAATTCTGGAAGACCTGCCAAGAGGTCATTATGGATGGGGAGAAGGCACTGTCTGCCACAGTGCAAGGGAGGACAATCTTCATCACTCTGGCCATCATCAACTATCATTTGCAGCTGGATGATGAAGAAGGTGAGTTGTCCTTCCCAAAGGAAGCTGTCAATCATTCCTTTGAGCAGATGGGCTATGAGGGAGATTTCTCTGTAAAGACCTTCAGGAAAGGGAAGGTCTCATCCCAGTAGAAATACCTGCTCCATGTGATTATCCCCAGCTTGTCAAACAAGCATGGAGGGTGGGACCAGATTCTTGAGGATCTCTCCTTCATAGTGCATGGAATGGTTCAAGGGGTCAAGTTCAGGTACTCTCAATTTGTTTATACCAATTTACTTGCAAACTTGGACTCCTTAGAGTATTACATGTTTCCTAGATATGTTCAGCATATTCTTAACTGTGAACTGGGCTCACAGTTGAGGGAAACAAGTAATATTCTTAAATTGGGACAGATGAAGCCCGGCATCTTTAAAATCATGAAGAAGCCAACTGTAGGCTTCTTAGGGGTAGAAACAGCCCTTGTCCCCAAAATGTTAGAGCTCATTGCTCAAGGTGACAAACTAGCAACACAAGCTAGTGTTGAACCCACACCTTCTACTTCCTTACCACTAAAAAGACCACAAATAACCCTCACCTACCAAAGAAAATCCAAACGAACCCCTGCTCAAGCTATTGAGTCTGTGCAGGTCCCCATACACTCACCTTTACAGGAGGAAGTGGACACTAGAGCTCCCACTTCCCCTGAGGAGCAAACCACTCCCATTTCTTCAACTATCAGGGCTGAGGTTCCTCATGCTCACCCTGATGAGCTCACAAGCCCAACAGCCTTAAGCCTTCACTCTGAGTCTCAACACTCAAGTGAACAACCTTCAGGGGACAGTTACCATCCCCAGCCTCTAGATCTAAATCAACCCATTCCCTACCTATCCTTCTATACTGATGAAGACTTAGGATTCAGTGAGTACCATGAGTCTCTCTTCTCCTCCCCTACTCAAAGAGAGATGAGTACTTCTGATTCTCCTCAGTCTAGCCCACATCAGTCACCTGTTACTGAGGTGGACTCTTCTGAACATGTTTAGGATGTCCATATGGAAGAGGCTCTCACTTCTGCAAGTGATTACATCATTAAGACCTCAACCATGGCAACTCAGCCCACTGACATCTTAACTGAGATTGCTAGTGAGCAGAGGAAAACCAGCAGCCAAGAACCTCAAGCTGGTGGTGAGAGAGAGGACTTTGGTCCAATCATCTCATCCCCCAATGATTCTTCTGATGAAGAAGTGGGGAATTTGAGACTAAAGGTGCAAAAACTGTCAAAAACATGCTCCTATTTAGTCTCTAAGGTCAGTCACCTTGAATCTTAGGTGACTACCTTACAAAATAGGGTCAATGATCAGCAACTTCAGATTTCATATCTTATGGAAAAACTAGCTGGGAGACCTTTAAGAAGAGCTCAACCAGGAACACAAGAACTTGTGGATGTGATTGATCTATCCTCCAGCTCACCTATGCAAGTGGGTGATGCTACCAAAAAGGGGGAGAAAGTTATTGCAGCCATAGAATCTGGGAGTTCTTCACAGAGAATGGACATAGAGGACTCACCATCCTCACTTGCAATTGTGCATTCTCAGTAACTTCCTCAAGTTCACATTAATGTGGACTCTATAGACTCTATCATCAGGAGTCTCTTTGAGGAAGGTATACCAAGGGCTGTGTCATCCCCACCTCAAGGAACTTCAAACTACATCATAAGGTGGAGGTATGATGCTGACAGAAGAGCCCTTATTCTTCACAAAGTTCAAGGGCAACAAGAAGTATTTGACTTTCAAAGCTTGAACTTTTATGAAAGATTGGATCTAGTCAATCCAAGCAACTCAAGACAGGCTGACAGATTGGCTCAAAGAATCCAAGACAAGATCCTTGCAGAGTTCACAATAAGAAGGAGACTTAGGCAATCAGGCAATGTCATCGGTCAACTGGATGTTGAGGTGGACCCTAAGATTAGTTTCATAGGGGAAACCTTGACTGAAGGCCCAGTGGCAGAACCTGAGACCCCTGTCTCATCATCATCAACTGCTGCAGAGATTCACACTCCTTCTGAGACACCTGATGGTGAAGGTGTTTCTCAGCCTCTCTCTGGCCAGAGCATGGATGCTACACTAAGCAATGAAGGCCAAACCTCTATCAACCTTGAGTCACAAAGGTCTGTGGGTGACAAAGGGAAAAGGATTATGACTCCTGAGGAAATTGAGGAGGAAGAGAGAGAGAGAGAGGAAAAGGAAGCTAAGGGGAGAAAGTTCCTCTGGGTCTTCAAGCTTTATGCAAGCTGCAATCAGGGCTGCCCCCAGACCAAATACTCAAGATGATTAGTTGAGGGCAGTCAGGATTACTTATTTACAGACCAGGAACTATGACATTGATGAATCATCTCTCTCCCCTTAGAATAACTGAATGAACTGGCTGACATGGAAGTGTCAAGAGAGATGAAAGAAAAAGAGGATGCAAGGTTACTTCTCCAATTCAAAAAGAGGAGAAGAGACAGAAAAGACTCTACAAGCATGCTCCCACTCTCTCTCCAGTTCAAGAAAGCCCTGTACAAGAAGATGTGGCTCCACAAGAACCTCAGGTAGACAAAGAAGAAGATAGGATCATAATGATCAACTACCTGAGTGCCACATGCTTCTATCAGGCAGATGCACTACTTCCCTTATCCTATGACTTTATTGAGTTTGAGTACTTAAAACAACTTGAACTTGAGTTAGTCAAAGAAAGAAAGACAACTAAGAGGAAGCTAAGGGAAGAAGCTGCAAAGTCAAGAGTCATCATCCAAAAGAGTATGAAGAAGTCTGCTGATAGACAAAGGATGATGAGCTTCTTGAAGCTATATGGATTCTCCGGAAGGAGACTTGGCCCTATGTCTCTATCCACAATGGATGAGCATATAAGGGTAATCAAGTAGAAGATTAAGAGTGGTGAACTGATTGACTTACACTCTCTTCAAAGTCAAGTCCCACCTGAAGTGGTGGTTAAGTTTGAACAACCTGAGACACCTCAACCCGGACCTCCTGCTGAGCCTCAGCAAGCTTCATCTTCTGATCCAATGCAGGGTCAAACTCCCTCTCCTTCTGAACATATGAGGGAGGAACACCCAACTGAGAAAGACAAGGATGATCAACAAGGTGCTGCAGACCAGTCTTCTTAGTTAAAGTCATCTAAAAGGAAGAAGAGAATGGCTTCTAAACCAAAGTCTAAGAAGAAGAAGCCTAAATCATCTACCTCTACACCTCAGGCTGAGTCAAATCAACCTGAGGAAGTGCATGATGAGGCAGCCCAATCAACTCCAATGCAAGTGGCTCCTCTGACAACTGAGACACCCATCTTATCCTAGACTTACTCTACCAATCCAGAAAGATGGCATGTAATCAGAGATCAAGGTGTTGAGAATGTCTATACATGGCAAGACATAATCAACTTACCTCTGCATGATCTCTTTGAGATGAGAAGATACTATGAAGGTCTGAATGATCCTGACCATCTAATGAAGAAGGGTATGGTTATGATTGTGTTGAAGACTACTAACATCTGAAGATCTTCTAAATGTTTTGGTAGCATCAGCCTAGGGGGAGTTTGTAAGGATTCCTTTAAGTCTGATGCAAACCAAAACATCCAATGTCTCTCTGCAAGAAATGCACTAAGTACTGAAGAAGAAATGCTTCGGAAGTTTTACATCATACACTAGAAAATATTCTAAGTGTAAAATCTTCCGAAGCCAAGACCAATATCTTCCGAAGCCAAACATGAAGTCTTCCGAAGCCTCAGAGACAAAGTCTTCCGAAGCTTCATCCTATGAAGACAGATTTCTTCCAAAGACTTTTGGTAACATGCTTTATCTGATGTACTGTTCCATAAAGCTGGACACCTTTCCGATGCATCTCTATAAAGTCACCAACTTACATGAGTTGGTGAAAAGGTCCATGCTATTGGTAACTGTACATTGAGGTCTTGAGTCTGTATCTTTCTACTTTATGTACTTTATCCTTTTTGTAAGATAAGGATGTGAGCTATGGCATGTCATAGTCACAAGGTCAAAAGGCAGGTATGTCTTTTGATTCTACAATTGATTTTGTTTGTGTCTAGTCAATTGTATCCAGCTGGCTTTCAAAGTATAGCCAACTGTAGGTTGTAGTATAAGTATTCCAAGTTCTAGTATCTTTCTTTATGCTTTGTAACACTTGTAAAAGAACTTGAGAAAGCAATATACTGCCTCCTTGAAACCCAAATCTCTTGTTCTGTCTCTTTATCTTTACTTGTGTTCTTTATATCAATATCTTGGTTAATCCAGTTTACTGTTTGATCAAGTTTAGTTAATCTCCTCTTTGTGTTGTGTTGTAATTGTTAAGCCCTTAACCGGTCCTGCAGAGGCTAAGAGGGAAGATGCTGAACATAAGAAAAGACTTCAAAAAGGAAGAAGATCAAACACCAACTCCTCTACTATGGTTGATGATGAACTCTTAAGGAGGGTTGGATACTCTAACAGAAAAACAGCAGCCATCAAAGTCATAGCAGGAAATCAATACACTATTCCCATAACTGAGTGGAGATATGTGGAGAAGACAAAATAAATGGTGCTACTAAGGAATGCTGAGGGGAAGAAAGGTGAAAAGATAAGAATTTTTGACCCAGTAGAGATCAAACTGCTCCACCCCAGCTACACATCATACCTGCATGATAAATTCTTTCCAAAGCTGTCAGATGAAAGAGCACAGAACGATCTATGGTTAATGTGCACATGATTTAAGTGGTGGATAAACTACATGCTAAAGCATACAAAAGAAGAAGACATGATGTTGGGCTGCTGAAAGGAGCTGACATTGAAGAAGTATCAGAACTGAGAATCTCAGAGGAAGATGAGCTCGAGATAGTGCACAATGAAAGTGTAATGGAAACACTTACCACTGAAGAAGACATTTTGGGCCTAAGTTTTGAGACTCTACAAAGGATATGCAGAATAGAGATCAAGTACAAGTACGATGATCAAAAGGATGCAGTATCATACTTCAACAAAAGGATGGTGGCAAGATTGAAAGAACTTTCAGTTTTGAAGAGCTGATTAAAAGTATCTAAGACTAAAGGGGAGTATTATTAGGTCTAGGATCAGTAGATCTAGTCCATTTTGTATAGGCTTAGTACTTGAATTAATATCTGTAATGAATGGTTATAATTCACTATTGTGTATGCATTATATATATAGGTTAACCCATATATATGTGTGTTGATTTATGTATGTTTGCAGGTACAAACATTATACTTGGTCAATTTTTGAAATTGACTAAGTGTAAGAAACATCTACGGATGAACATTTTGTTCTTCCGTAGATATGTTTCTTACAAGTAAAATGCATCCAAAGATCTTCTGCGGATGAACAACCAGCTCTGAGGATGGAAGAACAAGATTGTTTCGGAAGAACAAGATTACTTCGGAAGAACAATGTACCCTTGGAAGAACAAGACTCCTGCGGAAGAACAAACATCTACTGAAGACAATATTCCTGCGGAGTCCAAACCCTTGTATAATACAAGTGTTACAAGTCAACAAGGCAGTTATGCGAATCCCAAGAAATCCGATGATTCCTTAACAGAAACAATTCAAATCCCAAGAGATCCGGTGTTTCCTTAATAGAAACATCATTGTCTATATAAATGGATCCTAGGTTTCGAATCAAGGACGGCAACAGTGATAGCAATACGACAATTTCACAACAGAAAACATCACATCAAATCACACAACCAAACCCTAGCAGCCGTCACATCATTCATCACAAAATTTAATATCATTCGTTCATTATTTGTAATCATTAACTTGTTTTAATGAAATACATTTGAATTTAAACTTTGTTCATTCATTAATTATGTTTCTTTAAGTGTGTTCTTGAATTTTTATTGATATTGAAATTTATTACAAACAATTAAACCAAGCCAACGTTGACTTGATTTCAACCAACGCTGATAATTCCTGATTGTGATCCTTGGATTCACAGTTTTCATCCCTGAGTTTTGCAAATTGTCCCCACTTGAGTACCAACGTTTATTGTGTCTCTATTATTGGCCTGACTTTTTAAAAAGTTATCCATTTCAGTCCAATTTTCAGACGTCGTGAGTGTTTGCCGTTAAATCCCACTCACGTGCATCCCACCTGAGGGTAATTTGGTCAATCCCTATTTGAACGGTACTATGGCCTTATATATACATATATATCCTTCCACACACACATACTCTCTCTTTCTCTCTTTCTCTCTCTCTCTCTCTTACTCTGTTACAGCATATGAACATGGTAATATGTTCATGTGGATCTCCAACCAGAATCATCACGTCTTGGACCTCAGAAAACCCGGGTGGTCGCTTACATTGTTGTGCTAACTCAGTAAGCCCTAATTTGTTTGGTCTTGGAATGTTGTTCTTCATCTTTGTTTCTTGAACTAATGTATTAAAATAAACAGGTTACAAGTTGTGGGTTTGTGAGTTGGGTTGACCATCCACTCTCTACAAAGGCCACTCGAATTATATCTGGATTGTTATAATCCAACAACAAATTACAAGCTGATTGCAAGTGCTTA
The DNA here is from genome assembly GCA_025215565.1 of Flaveria ramosissima. Lineage (NCBI taxonomy): Eukaryota > Viridiplantae > Streptophyta > Magnoliopsida > Asterales > Asteraceae > Flaveria > Flaveria ramosissima. The sequence goes on along the minus strand of CM046033.1, from coordinate 11,776,208 downwards.
CAATCTCAAGTGAAGAAACTAAGATTTGTTTTAGGTTTAAGTTGGTTGTTCTTTGTTATGTATTTGTTGTTCAAATGATGTAATAATACCTTGTAATGGCAGTGGGTTTTGGTTTATGTATTTACCTACAAATATTAATGATATTAGGTTAAGACTTGGCTATGCATCTTGTTATTAGTTGTCAGAAAGAATGAAAATATGAATCCAACACAGATGTAGTCAAATAAAACATGCCATAAAGTATCAAAATGTTAACAAAATAAACCATATCAAAGTATCAAAAGGAAGGGCATACCTACCAAACTATTACATACCATAATAAAGTACCAATATGATTTCAAAAGACATTATTGTTTAACTGATAAACTGATAGAACAAACACTACACATCTTGTGTTGCTTGTGCAGCATTCTGTGACACAGGTTGTGACTCCCCTTGACCAATGCAAGATCTTTTATTATGGCCCTTCTTGTTGCACCTTGAACATGTAGTAGAATATCCCCTCCTAACCATCTTGCCATTCCTATCACTGATCTCACTTAACTCCTCAACATTTTTCTTTCTTTTCTTTCTTGGCCTACCCACCTGAGTATGATGTTTTGGGGCTGTTAGAACTGTTGGGCATGCTGCTGGTGTCCACATGTCTCTCCTATTAATTGGGTCAATGGTGTGTTGGTAAACATCTTTCCAAGTGTCTAGCCAATAAACTCTAGACACCCATGCTTCTAGAATTACAGCATGCTCATCACCCTTTGAAAGATCCCATATGGCTGCCACTGCATGTTTACAAGGCATGCCAGTGAGCTCCCATTTCCTACAGGAACATGTTTTCTTCCCCAAGTCAACCATAACTTGATCTAACCAAGGTCCACTAACCTGAAATTTGTTTACTCCAGCCATGATGACATTGTACTCAGCATCCTCTTATTTAATTGAATTAAAAGTCTTTGTTGCATACGGTGTTAATGGTCCTTCATACTTGGCAATCAACTTGTGGATTCCATCAATCCTTTTCATCATGTATTCTAAGCAACTAATTATAGGCCTATCTCTACCTCCTACCAATTGCCTATTAAAGACCTCACAAACATTGTTCAGAAGTATATCACAAACTGTTCTTCCTGTAGTTTTTACATCCAAAAGAACAAACTAATTAAATACTTAAAAAATAGTAATTATGTAGTTTATTTACTTATTAAGAACATATAATGTATACCACTGAAATAAGCTATGCTCCAATGTTGTGGTGGGATTTGTCTTAACCATTCATACAAAGAACCATCTTGCTTTCTTACTGCTGCCATTGCCTTTTCAAATTGTGGGATTGTTGTTGAACTTGCACACTTCCACAATAGGTCCTTGTACATATGCCCTCTCTATTTAGATTTCATATTCTCATGTATGTGTCTCAACCAATACCTGTGCTTAGCAGTTGGGAGAACCTTCTTCAGTGCAGGTATTACTCCCTAAAACAAATTACATGAATACATTAGTGAAATTATTGATTGATTTAACAGTGAACTTAAGAGGGTAACTACCTTTTGCCTATCACTTATGATAGTTGTTCAGGATTGGATCTCAACAGTTCATCACAATAATCCCTTAACAATTCATATTGTGTCTTGTAATCACCATGTAACTTATGAAGGGCCATCATTTTTGCTTTAAAGATTTTTTGAATAGAAATATTTACCTGGTTTTTCTTTTGTAGCAGATCTTGGAGAGCCTTTAAAGGTATGGTAGGGTTATCTCCACTTCTCTTGCAACAGAGCTAACAGTATACGGCCTAACCTCTCTTGTCTGCAAGCAGTTGTATTGCTCAATAAAAGTCTTCACACACCACAGATCATGTTTATTGGTCCTAGATATATGCAAAGTCCAAGGGCAGATGGGCTTTGGATTCTTTTTCCTTGTTTTTTTAGTATTTTTATTTAATGAACTAGAACCACCAACTTTTAAAGATTCCACACACTCCTGGGACCTACCCACTATCTTTTGAACATTCTCCAATTTGCCTTGGTTACACACAAAACTTGGATTATGCCCTTTACAAACAACCCTGAATCTACGATTGTCATTTTTTACAATACAAAGCTGCCTTCTAGTCTCAATAGCATTTTTTAACAGGTAATTTGATTTCTTCTTTGTCACTTATAGTTTGCCCAACATAAAAAGGGGCTGATTCAATTACTTTCCAATTTTTTTTCCTTTCTCAACCTTTTTAATCTTTTGGTCTGTGGATTTTCATCATCTTCACTTAAACTGTCAAAGTCATCCAGATCTATTTGTACAGTTTCCTCATCAACTTCATCTTCTTTTTCCATATCAGATTCTACATCCATATCTACGGCAGCTCTAAATTCATTCATGTCAACATCCACATCCTCTACGATGTTATCTTCATCAACAATAAAATCAGAATCCTCTGACTCATTGTTATCCATTCCAGATTCATAATTTTTATTTTCAAATTCACTATTATCCCTTTCATACTCATCATTATCCTTATCCTCTACTATGTTATTTTGAAAGTCATACTCATTCATAAAATGTGCTATAAATGTATTATCATCCATAACTGGATATACTGCTCATTACCCGTATTCACGGTGACATCCTCCACATGCTCGTTACCCATATTCACAGTGACATCCTCCACATGCTCATTACCCATATTCATAATGACATCCTCTACATGCTCATCACCCATATTCACAGTCACATCCTCCACATGACCATCTACTTGTTTGTTGTCAATGTTTACTACAACATCATCTACATTCTCATTACCTATGTTTACTAACACATTGCCACCTACTTGCTCATTACATGGGGTATCATTATGCCACTCAAGTGCTAGTTGTCGTCTACAATTAGATGGCCCAACATCAATAATCTCCTCAATCATTACTTTAGAACCACCGTCAGGTGACTGAAAGTATGTGTTTAGCTTAGTATTCCCATGCTATGTATAAATCTCAATCAACTTTAAAATGGGCACATACAACAACATGTTAAGTACATCCTTATTGTTCCCAAGAGCTCGTAGGTCGAAATCCAAATCTTGTCCTGGAATCTTGAAGTGGTAGTAAATTACCTCATCTTTAGGATAGCCTAAAATCTGGATGATTGCGTCAATCACGTGGGCAGAGAACACATCTTGATCAACCAAGTCCACAAAATTGACCTTGCCATGCACATATCTTCTGAGTGGGAAGTCCACAAACTCTCCACCATGGAATATTTTTAGAGAAAACAAGTTTGGCTCTTGAGTTGCATTAACAACACAAATGATGAAGAGTGAATCAAAACAAAATCAAAAATTTCAACTTCTTAACCAAAGATTGAACACCTACCGTATATTTCTTGTGTATCATACTCTACTTCACTTGGAGCACACACACGCCACATGACCAAGGGTGAATCAAAGAGAACTTTGAAATGTGGGGGATGATTTTATGACCTAGGTTTTTTCTTATTTTGTTCTTATGCAATGTTAGAGAACCGTTCAAATAGGGATTGACCGAATTACCCTTAGGTGGGATGCACGTGAGTGGGATTTAATGGCAAACACTCACGGCGTCCAAAGATTGGACTGAAATGGATAACTTTTTAAAAAAGTCAAACCAATAATAAAGACAAAATAAATGTTGGTACTCAAGTGGGGACAATTTGCAAAACTCAAGGACGAAAACCGAGATTAACTCTTTATCCGGAAATAACTTCAAGAATGGTTTCTTGTTTTTGTAGCATTTTCTGATCGTATCGATGAAAGTTAGTGATTGATTAACCACATGAGTTTCTTTGGAGCATAATCATTTTAACGTCTTTGTTGTATTTGTGTTTTAAAATGATTTAAAAAGTTACTTAGTATTTAAATATTATTAAAAGAGCATAATCATCAACCATTTTATTTGAATGATTTATATTTTTTTATATTTTTAATACTTAATTTATTTTTATTTTTATATAAGAGTAGCAGATTGGGTTAACCCGTTCACTAGACACAATCACTTACTCGATGTCTGAAATAAAATAAAAAACTTAATTAAATAAGAGTAACGGGTCGGGTTCCGTTCACTAACATAATCACTTTACTAGCTGGTTAGAATCAACTCAAAAATTATCTTCGTAATGCGCGAATGTTCATCCTTTACCTAATAAAATTTGACAAATAGTTATTTGCAGGTTTCAAACTTATATTAACTCAAAAATTAGATACACACATACCTTCATTGGTTAGAATCAATAATTATATACTTTTTTTCACCAGAACGTCTATAATTTATATAATAAATTTTGATATTCTAACTATAGAGATATATTCACGTTTCTAATAATAAAGTTGAGTGAAACAATTTATTAAAATAATTATTTTAAATTGTTAAAGTGGGCAATTTGACATGTGTTAATTTAACATAATGAAGTCTTATTTATGTAATTAAGATTTTTTATAGTATTAAATAAGTTTATAATATACATGAGTATTAAAATTTATTTTTTGAGAGTAATGATTAAACTACATTATGACTAATATCTATACTAATATATAAATGATTTTGAGAAGGGCAAAGTTGAATTTCAATCAAATTTAAAACACTTAATTGAGCGTTTTTGGTAATTAAAATTTTTGGCTCTTATTACAAATGTTTGTTATTCAATAATAAATGACATATTAATTCTTATACAATTATTATAATTAAATTTATTTAATTGGGTATGGTTATAGTAAAAAGTGTATTTAATTTAAAATGTCTAGGAAGGATTTTGAGCTTGACAAGTCTCATTTTATTGTATTAAAATAAAGGACGTTATGATCATTGTGTCAAATACGTCAGATTATTGTGTCTAATGTGTCAGGTCATTGTGTCCAATATTTGTTTATTATGCCAAAAATCTTTTTTTATCATTGTGTTTTATGTTTTAATCATTTCGTGTTATTATTTATCATTGTGTTTTTAATGATATTATCTATCAATGTCTTTTTCAAGACTCATAGTGTTTTTAACGATATTATCTATCAATGTGTTTTACAAAATACAATGAGTCATTTTATCATTGTTTTTTATATATTAAATAAATATGTTGTTATCTTATTATTGTGTTTCATAATAAAAATATACAATGATGTTATTTATCAATGTGTTTTCCAAACTTCTAGTGTTTAGGATAACAAAATGACAAACAAAAAACACAATGACATACAAAAAAAACACAATGAGCTATTGTGTTATATATATTATATAAACTTATTGTTATCTTATCATCAAGTTTTACAATTAGAAGTATACAATGATGTAATTTAGATTACACTTAAATGGTTAGGTCGATTGGGGTTCACCTACTATGATGGCAGAGGAGGAGAAAAATCAAAATCTTGGACGAGAAAGATAATTACTATGTTACAAAAGAATCACGTGATAACGCGCGGGGTTTAAGTTCTAGTTTAATCTAAACTTCTAATTTATCTCGTTAATCTTCTTTTCTTTCTGATTCAGTTCAAACTATGCCAACAATCACACTTCTAATTTAGATTTGGATCCACCAGAAGAGAAATTTGAATTGATTCCTCAATCAAGGGCGGAACAACATTGGGGAGTATGAAGTCAACTAACACCATTTTTTAATTCCAAGAAGAACATATAATTATTCTTGTGTTAGTTTTTTTGCAAGTTAGAAAGTAATTTAAAGTTATATTAAAACTTAAATAATTATTCTTGTGTTAGTTTTGTAGATACTAGAATTTAAAACTCAAATCCCTATTCAATTCTCAGTTCCTTTTACCTATTTATTAATTAGTTCTATCGATTGCAAAGAAAAATATTGAATATTCATTGCTCTATCATTTATTGAAGTCAACATTAGTTCTAGCGGTTACAACCAAAGTGTTGTGAGATGTTTTAATTCAATGAAGCATGTGAAGATAGATTTACGTAATCAGATTAGTGATGAGTATATATAAATGATGCTTGCATTTGTTATATTGATAAAAGATATTTTCTTATATTTTAATGACATCATAATTCTTTCTAGTGATTATGTTTTTCATTAAGACCCGACCATAAAACTATAACGCCTGGGTTGTTAGAATCCAAGATCCATAGATACTGAAAACTATAGGAAAAAAATTCCTAGTTCAGCCACTTTACTCGATCACTCTTGTGACCCCATCCCTGACTAGTCCTTTGGCCCTGACTAGTCCTTCGGTCGTATGAACTTGCACTTCCACTTCCTTGGTACGATTCTGGTAATTCGTTCACACAAATATCAGCTTTCGTTGATCTTCACTTGTTTCATCCAACATCCTTTGACTGCCTCCTTCGACTGTTCCAATCGAAGCAAAAACACTATTTTTTGAGCACCCTGCTCTTGGCTAGAGTAGGCTGCTCTTTCTGTTGGACTTTTCCTTTTTGCAATTAACAATCACATCACTCCTTCCGTTAATTCACGTCTCTAGAACACATTTTTTACACCAATCTACACCACAACTACTTTACACCAACCTGTTATAAGTGGGACTTGAACCCTTAATCTCAAAAATAGTTTCATCTCTTTAACTCCAAATGACTTTGCCGTTTGACCCAACCCCCACCCTCAAGTTACCAATTAATGGATCGCGAAATGAGAAAATAACAATGAAAATTACTGCAGAGGTTTGCTCGAAGATAATTTTGTAGTAGGCATCTTGGCTTTGAATCTTCTTTTATTTTTTATTTCAAAGATCTTACCACTTATCATAAATTCAAACGTTGAGTTTCCAAAATGTTAACTTTATTATCAGACCCATTATGACCCGATTCGCCTGTTTTTGCCAGGCTTAGCAGAAACCATAACAAAAGACCAAAGATATTACCTGAACATTTAGTAATGAAGCAAAAAAGCTCCATATACATACAGTCAAGGCATCATTGCATGATTCAAAACCATCTGACATATGCCAATATCAAAAAGCAGAATATTTTTTATATGTAACAAGCTTATTGCAATTTCTTAAACTCTAATCTTTACAGATAACTTGCATCAAGAAATCTTCATATCCGCATACCTTCTCTTGTGTGCTTCTTCTCGGACGACTGTTTTTAGATATTACATTTTTCCTTCATGAATGTAACTGTTTTTCCCGCATGAGGTAATGCCCTTAACAATGACTTCAATTCGCTCAAGCGCTTTTGGGCTTCAGAAAAGGAAGGCAACACGATCTGCATTTTGGTACCGTCTTCATCTTCTTGTTGAAGCAGCTTCTCGTATGTAAACTGAAGAAAAATAACAAACGGAAAAATATTGAAGCGCAGGGTAAATGGGTAATCTTTGTTAATAAGTCCAGTCAAGTATAATGAATATTTCATCAGATAATAAATCACTTATAACTGTTACCTTGACAACATCTTCAATATCGATTAAAGAGACGGATGATATTAAAGTTAGAGATTGAGGACGGAAACACCAAAGTACGGCATCCACAAAAGCTACATGAGCTGACAATTCTTCATGGGTGTCTAGTTGTAGCTCAACATGCTCGAGTTCAAAAGGTGGCAACTCAATAGCCTTTAGCTTCTCCAACTCTTTGATTTTCTGCAAGACAATTGGAGTGATCATACAACTTTCTGTTTGGATTATTTCATATAAATTTTCACAACAAATATTACCTAAATGATAGATCAAAGAAACAAACCTGACTATATGTCGTCTGAATATACAAGTTCAAAACTTTGAATCCGTTTTTCTTGTCCAAAAATAGCCTCAGCTTCTGGAACCAAAGAGCATCTATACAGCTGTTGAGATAACATCGCATATATCCTTTCGAATTTGATAAATTTGTTACTCGAACAGCTTCCAAATATTGCTTCACCGGAGGCCAGATTATATCCAGTATATCCATTATCATAGGGCATGCTAAACAATTATTACAAGAGTAAAAAAAGAAAACCAAATTGGGTGTTATGAACTCAATATCTTCCAATTCACATTCTGAAAGTAACACCAATGTCTTCAAGGAATCACTTGACAGCTTGAGGTTTCTGACTTTATTAGTAGCCAAATACAAATGTTCAACGAAGGGGAAGTTGGATAAGAAGTCGCTGCAACCATTTGAGTTCGTTAACCGATGCCCAAAGTAAGCCACTGTCGTTAGTTTTTCGCATGAAGCCAAGTTCATTTGTGGCGCCCCTCCTCCATCCTTATCCGCCAACGTTATTGTAGACAGATTCGGAGCTTCAATATCTATTCTCTCAACCTGAGTGTCCCATATAACAAAAACTTTTTGAAGATTTCGATGTCCATCAATACACAATCTTTTCAAACCATGACAAGTTTTAATCTCGAGTTCTTGTAGACGAGGGCAACTGGTGGCGAGATGCTTGATCACTTGCTCATCAATTGTTACGTTTTCAAGTGTCAAGTGAAACAAAGACTTAAACTCAACAACATCACACATCAACGAAGAAGGTAACTCACAGCGGCGTATGGTCAAAGATTTTAACATAGAAAGGGACAAGAGTATGTTAGGCAAACAGTACTTTGGCATAGAGGATTCTGATGAGTTAGTAACATCAATGACCAACATTTGCATGCCTTTCTTAAGAACTAATTCAAGGCAATGGTTAATAATATCCAATTCTGCAGGCTCCAGAATGGTTGTAACGATCTTGAGCGTGTGTGCAACGACATTTTGATGGCAAAATCTCGACGCGGTGTACTGAACATACTTGAAAAAACATTCTCTAGATACATTGGTGAATTTATCAATACTGAAATCTAATATGGGGAAAGAAGCAGTTAGGTGAAACCAGTGGTTAGACAATACGCTCATTCGAACAAGCTCTGCAGGATCATTAAAATAACGAAGTACTCGATGAACAATAGATTCAGGAAGCTCTGAAATCCGATCCATATCTCCAATTTCACCACCTACGGTTTCCAACTACAAAAAAAACTGTATTTATTGCCTACAAAACGTAAATCAAAACATGATTGGAGTTTTTTTATATCAAATTTAGAGGTATAGGTGAGAAATCGGATTAGGGATTTGAGTGATATTAAACAAGCCAGTTGTTGATATGTGGTATGAATTCAAATCCCTGTGATTTCGTGATTTCTTGTTTTTGATTTTTGATTTTGCCGTGGCCGATATTTTGGTAGTGACCTTTTTTTATTCTTTTAGAACTACTAATCGGATCGGTAACGTTCCTTTTTATTTGTATCGTAAATTTTGATGAATAATATCTATATTTTTGGACCCCGTGCCACGTGTAACCATATCTTCATTAAATTTTTTATTTTAACTTTTTTTTGTTTGTGCTCCATTAAGTATGAGAGTAACAGTTTCTTTCTGACTGCGGGTTATTTGGTTCTCTTTTTGTTCAAAACCCTTATTTTTCAGGTTGTTGGCAGGTGTGATGGTAACAAGTTACTTTGAAGGTTATGAGAATATATTTCATCTATTATTTTGTGGAAGTTGATGGTCGGCCTCAATGATAACGAGCCTAACTATACATGAGAGGTTTTAGTGTTTGCTTTTGAGAGTTTAGTTCTATAATGTTGAACTTAGCTTTTTATGAATACCGACTCAACTCGGTTTGATTTGCAAACGTTCATAAACAGTGTTAACGATTCTGGATTTAGTTGTTGCATATCGAGCTTATACCATATCGATTGTATGAAATTCTCCTGGTTCTATCACGGAATTCAAGCGGTAATGCGAAACATTTGTGTGTTTTCACATAGTAACCGATGTATATGTTGACCGCGTTACAAATAGGCAGTGATGATACATCAAAAATCTAAGCTTCACAAATTTGTTATATATCATCTCTATATGAATTGTATACGTTGATAAACAATGGTTGCCCCTGATTATAGCAACTATGATGTTTTTATAAAAATATTTATATTTTCCACATGGCAATCTACGTTTGTGAGCCGCGTTACCAATAAGCAATGATAATAGATTAAAAAATTGTGATAGATTGTTATTATAAGTTTCTTTTATGTAACATTGCGATTAATAACCGGTTATAACTTCTAATTAAAGTTGCATCATTTAAGGAAGTTGATGTCATTTTGCCTTTTGATGTTGTATTGTGTCTCTTTGAATCCAAACTAAGTTACTTCTTGATTAGGGTGAGATTACCCTTAACCAAGAACATGAATTACCGATAATGGTTTATTGTTATCCAATAGGTCATAGTTTGCATTTAAAGCTAAGAACTTGTGTAGAACGTTACGATATGGTTGGACTTAAAACCTCCTCAATTCTCTAACCTTCGCCACATTTTCTTAATTTTGCTGATTCTTTGGATATACCGGGACAAAAAACATTCTTGATGTGGGTACCTTTGTAAATATAAATTCTATCAAAACAAATGTGTTAAATAACGATTTTGGGATTTCACACCACTTATAGCTATATATAAAGGAGATATTAAAGGTTTAGGGTTTATAATACAAGTGACTTTTAGATGTTCCAATATCTCCGTTTCTATTTATAATAGCAATGAAAGGTTTTTCTAGAATAATCAAGCATGTCCTTCATGGGTTTGTTTCATAGCATTCCCACCCCAAATAATAGGTCGATGTTATTATAGTTACTATACATCAATGATGCAATTTTCCTAGGGGATGGTGGAGTATGTTGAATTCTGAAATGCTTCTCACTTTGAATCTGGTCTTAAAGTCAATATAGTGAAAAGTATGTTGTTCGGGGTGGTTGTGAAAACGTTTGAACTTGAAAACATGGATCTCTTCTTCAATCGAAAGTCGGGTGCGTTCCCTTTTCCATATCTTGGTTTGCAAGTTGTTATCGATATGAACCTACTAAAAAACTTAAAGCCTATTTTTGACATCTTAAAAGCCAACTTTCTCAATGTAAGGCCAAATCCTTGTTAATGAGGGGACGATTAACTTTAGATAATTCAGTCTTGGATTTCTTATCCTTGTATTTTTCTTATTATATAGGCTCTTGATTACAATCTTTTCTCTATTGTAACCTAGTTTAAAAAAACACTATAAAATTATACAGTTTAAACGACATAAAATTATTAAGCTTAAACATCATAAAATTATGTAGTTCTAAAACTCTATAAAATACCTAGTTCTAAAATACGATAAAACACCCTACCTAGTTTAGGTCATTTTTTTAAAGTACAACATTATTATACTCGTTGAAACGATAAAAAATGCTCGATTTTATGGTTTTTTTTTTAAATTTTGACGTATAAAAAGTTCTGACCGTTTAAAAAATTGTGTTATTTTTACCAACAAGAGAGTAAATATATTTTGCAGTGGCGTAGAGATAATTGAAGAGAGAGGGAGAGAACTAAGGCCTAAGTGATTTAATGTGTTAAATATGAGTTGGTCTTTTGAAGATAGTGACTAAATTGACTTTTTTTCTATATAAAAGGTGACAGGAAGAGTGTGCACGTTCTAAAGTCCATGAAAAATTGCTTTGAATTTGAATATTAAATGAGTATATTATTTGGTTATTAAAATTTTGTTTTCTAATAGTGCGTCATGTTTATCTGAAATGTGTGTCTTATTTGCGCCTTGCGTCTAGGCAACAGGCAAGAACTTTACGCCTTGCGTCTTTAACAGATATGATATAAACAAGCGTAGAGCTTTTAAGGGGCCCCTCTATTTATTTGTTTATGCTCCGTCACTATGTATATATGTAGATGTACCTAATATTGAGTGTGTGAAAAATGTAAAATCAAAGCATCATTTATATAAATATAAATTAAGAATGGTTACTTAAGCACCAACGGAAAATGTAAAATTTAATCATCATTCATATAAATTAAGAATAGTGACTTAAGCACCAATGCAAATGGCGTTTAAAACTTATACAATGTATAATCAATATGACACTGAAGTTCACCAAGCTCAAAATTTTAAAAATAAGTAATAGAAGAAACTTTAACATGCAATATGATACTCATAGCACTCCATTATCATGTCTATCAAATTAGCTGAGTGTACCTTCTTCCTTTATGAAGGTAATTGCTTTTCCTTCACGACGTATTCGAATCAAGAATGAAGAAGAAGAAGAAGAAGAAGGCGACACAATTTGAACACTGGTATGCCCTTGAACCTCTTGTTGAAGTAGCTTCTCGTATGTAAACTGAAGAAAAATAACAAACAGAAAAATCATAATATCTCTAGTTAATTGCCTGTACAAACAGAATGTAAACCATCTACAATGAAAGTGAAATAATGGGTCATCTTTGTTAGATACTTGGAATACATCAAGTAAAAGATGATGGATATTTCATTAAAGAAACTACAAATAACTCTTACATTGACAATGTCACTTTGTTCTTCGAAAACAACTTGAGGAAAGGATGATCTTAAAGTTAGAGATCGAGGACGGCAACACCAAAGTACAGCATCCACAAAAGCTACATGAGCCGACAATTCTTCATGGGTATCTAGTTGTAGCTCAACATGCTCGAGCTCATAAGGTGGCAACTCAATCGCCTTTAGCGTCTCTAAATTTTTGAACTTTTGCAAGATAATCGCAGTCAATATACAACTTTGTGATGGGATTATTATAAAAAAGAAATTAACAATGTAATAGATAAAACACAGATCATAGAAACAAACCTGACTATATATGATGTGTATACACAAGTTCAAAACTTTAAATCCATTCTTCTTGTCCAAAAACATCCTAAACTTCTGAAACCAAAGATCATCTATACAACCTTCAAGATAGCATTGCATACATGCTTTCAAACGAGCGGATTGCCCTAGCCAGAGTATATCCACTATCAGAGGGCATAGTAAACGATAACTACACGAGTAAATAAATAAACCCAAATTAGGTGTTCTGAACTCGATGTCTTCCAAATCATATTTCGAATGTAACACCAGTGTCCTCAAGGAATCACTTGACAACTTGAGATTGTTGCCTTTATATGTAGTAACCAAAACCAAATTTTCAGCGAAGGGGAAGTTGGATAAGAAATCTTTAAAACCGTTCGAGTTTGGTAAGGGATGCCCCAAATAAGTCACTGTTGTTAGTTTAATGCATGACGACAAGTTCACTTGTGGTGCAACATTTCCATCGCAACCTGTTAGAGAAAGAGTAGATAGATTTGGAGCGTCGATATCTATCATCTCAACTTGACTATTATATGTAATAAAAACTTTTTGAAGATTTTGATGCCCATAAACACAAAATCTTTTGAAACCATGACAATTGCTAATCTCAAATACTTGTAGACGAGGGCAACTAGTGATGAGAGTCTTGATCATTTCATCATCTATATCGACGTTTCTGATATCCAACCGGATTAAAGACTTAAAGTGGACCACATCAGCCTTCAAGGAAGAGGGAAACTCACAGCCACTTATTCTCAATAATTTTAACATAGAAACTGATAAGAGTATGCGAGGCAAACGGTACTTTGGCATAGGGGAGTCTGATAAGTTAGTAACATCAACAACCAACATTTGCATGCCTTTCTTAAGAACTAATTCAAGGCAATGGTTAATAATATCAAATTCTGCAGGCTCTAGGATAGTTGTAACGATCTTGAGCGTGTGTGCAGCGACATTTTGATGGCAAAATCTCGACGTGGTGTACTGAACATACTTGAAAAAACATTCTCTAGATACATTGGTGAATTTATCAATACTGAAATCTAAAATGGGGAAAGAAGCAGTTAGGTGAAACCAGTGCTTAGACAATACGCTCATTCGAACAAGCTCCGCATGAGCATTTAAAGAAGAGAGTACGCGATGAACAACACATTCAGGAAGCTCTGAAATCCGATCCATCTATCTAATATCAGTAGCTAGAGTTTCCAACTACAAAAAAAAACTGTCTTATTGCCTACAAAACGTAAATCAAAACAGAAAAAAGCATAGAAACCGTGAAACAGGAGAATTCATGTTCAAGGAGAGCATATAAGTATCAAACTGACATTTGGGGAGAATGTAATGTGATAACTGATATGAACATGATTGGAGTTTTTTTTTATACCAAATTTAGAGGTATCGGAAGAGTTATACAGAGCATATGCAACTAAAGATTCTGATTTCGAATAAGCCAATTGATTTGATATAGTATAGTATGATTTCAAATCCCTTTGATTTCGTGATTTCTTGTTTTTGATTTTGCCGCCGCCGATATTTTGTTACTGACCTTTTTTTTTATTGTTTAAATAAGCCGGTTGATATGTGAATATGTGATATTTTGTAACTACTAATTGGATCAGATTGAATTGTAAATTTTGATTAATAATCGATAACTAGTTTTTTTACCCGTCGCGCGTTGCCGCGACATTATATGCAACGTTTTAAAATATATCGACCCGACTCGTTTCCGAACTAAATTTAGGTTAATACATAGAGTGACTCGAATTTATACCGATGAATGAAAACACATCGTTTCCAAACAAAATTTATGTCAAAAATAAGAGTAAATAAAGACATATTATAGTTGACCCAACTTATTTTCATACAAAACTTACCTAGAAACGTAGATCAGCTTAAAGCGTACATAAAAATAATCAAGAAAACGTTTTTTTATATTTGACCAAATTCATTTCCTGAAGAAACTATACGTTAAAAGGTAGACGTATGTCGAAACGCAAATAGTCTTTATTCAAAAATAGACACGAAAAAATTTATATTTAACCCGAGTCGTTTCTGGTTACATCCAAATGTAATCGGACTCAAAATTATACCGAGCCGTAAACAAAAATATAAACGTAAGAAATATATAAATATATATATATATATATATATATATATATATATATATATATATATATATATATATATATATATATATATATATATATATATATATATATAAAGAAAAAAAGAATAAAAGAACAAAGAAACAACACATGTTATTTATAGGATTCGAACCCAAGATGAGATAGATAAAATGTTATGGGCTTACCGCTCCAATCAAAGCCTCCTCTATTGTAACTTTTGAATATTAATTATATATGCACAACAAAAGTCGGTGGCTTGTTATTGGCCACCGACCTTTGTTTTTAAGTATATATAGAATATCTGTTTTTCATTGGACACGGGGCCACGTCATCGAATCCTAATTAAGGTTTTTTATTTTAAATTTTTTTCGTGCTTGATTGAGTGTGAGAGTAACCGTTTCTTTGGTACTTTTGTATCACAAAAGAGAATTTGGTCTAGTGGTAGATGTGATTGTCTTTCTCTTTCAATATCGCGCGTTCGACTAATAGGTGCTACCATTTTGTTTATGGGCCTTTTGTTCCTTAAATACACGGGTACAGTTGTAAATTTTTGTTATAGCTTCAAAAATGATGAATTTATTTTATTTGAGAGTCTGCTGTTGTGATTTTGTTTGTAGCTTGACAGTCACCCCCACTGACTATAGGTTATTTGGTTCCTTTTTATGTTCAAAACCCTTATTTATCTGGATGTTGGCTAGTGAGACGGTGACAAATTATTTCGATGGTGATTAGATTGTGTTCTGTTATTTTGTGGAAGTTGATGGTCAGCCTTACTGATAACGAGCCTAGCTATACATAAGAGGTTTTAGTGTTTGCTTTTGAGAGTTTAGTTCTATAACGATGAACTTAACGTTATCTGATAACTGACTCAACTCAGTTTGATTTTCAAACCTTCATAACAAGTGTTGTCAATTCTAGATATAGTTGTTGCATATCGAGCTTAATACTATGTCGTATGCAATTGTGTTGGTTCCATCATGGAATTCAAGGGGTAAGGAGAAACATTTATGTTTTCACATAGCAACCAATGTTTATGCTGACCGCGTTATAAACAGGCAGTGATGATACATCAAAAAATCTAAGCCTCACGTATTTATTATTTACTAGTGGAAAACTCGCACAATGTCGCAAGATAGACAATTTACAAGTATTAAATTCAACTTAGATAAAGAAAATCTAAAACATATAGTATTACAAGATAGTGAAAGGAATATGTACGCTATACTTACGATATATATTTTATGTATACAAATTATATATAAACACGAATTCAAAACCTCACAATGACAAAAAAACTTAAGGTTTTTATGTAAATGACAAAGGTCAACCTATAATTTTAGCGAAGACAACCACATGCCACTTGCTTACGTGCATATCCATTATGGAACCAAATAGTAAAAACATATCAGGTTGCCTTTTAATTCTTCTTGTAGCCTTTTAATTGGAACTGTAAAAGGTATTCAAAAAGCTTTCTAGCAAAAGGTTCATTAGTGCTTAAGTTCATATCATTATATATAAACAAGATTTCTTAGGTAAATTAAATTGAATAAAGAATTATTTCCTTATCAGAAATCACTATTAGATTTTCAGTTTCTTTCGACTTAGCAATTCGACGTGACGGGTATAATCAGCTTACTAAGGTATGAAATTTAAAAAATATATAGTTATGTATAGTTGTTGCGACCTTTGGAACATAGGCGAATAAGCAAACAGAGACTTACAATTAACCCAAACTATTTTATCAGTATAACCAATTTGGCAAATTCATTTACTTTCTTTCAAGTAAATGTCAAATTTCAACATATTATTTCAGTGAAACCAACACACATACCACATCCTTGTGTGAGGCCTACAAATAATTTAGTTTTCCAAATTTGGTCCATCTGAGATTGTTACTCACCAAATAGAAACCAATGGGTTGAAATGACCACCACTATATATTCGGTTAATAACATAAGTAAGATTTAGAGTCAGATGAAACAAATTCACAAAACTAAGACTATACGTAGTGGGTATTTTGGGAGTTCCAGACATGATGACATGGACACAAGTGAAATTCCAAACATCATTACAAATGCACTTCAACTAGGGGTGAGTAAAAATTGACTTAACCGAATTAACCGAACCGAACAATTACACGATGGTTCGGTTAACACATTAGTGATTAACCGCACATTGCGGTTCGGTTTCAGTTTTGATATACGAATTAACCGCATTAACTAAACTGCATCGAAACATATAAACTTTTTATTTAGATAGAAAATTTAACTCTTCTAACATTAACATATGTATTTTAAAAAAATTATTAACTATAAACATAAAATAATATGTGTAAGTATGTAATTAATTTAAATAATACTAATTATCAAAATTTTTGTGCATATTAGGTTGTACATCAATGCTATTTGGGTTGTACACTATTGATACTAATTTTCAATTATCAATACATGTTTAATTAGGTCTACATTTTCAAAAGTAGTCAGGTTTTGATACTAGTAATTTTTGTCTTTACCATTTCATTAGTATTTTAACATACATGATTCAAAACATAGTTTTACATATTATTTTTGTTTAAATACAACAAAATTTGTGTAATACTAATTATTAACTTATTTGTGTATTATGGGTTGTACCTAAGTTTTATTGGGTTGCACACATTTTTGTTTTTGTTTTTTTTATTTCCTTACTTTTAACCTTAATACTTTTACATCTTTTACAATTTAACTCTTACAATTTTTTACTTTCAGTTTTGTTTTCCTATATTTTTCATCTTTTATAAAATTTTTGTTTTAAATTTTACGAGCTAATACGCCGAGACACAACATGTGCGTGTGGTTTAACGTTTTTACGCCTACTTCTTCTCTGTTTGACGTCCCCGTGACAACGCGCGTTAGATCGAGTTAGTTATTGTTTCTAATGTATTACGTTTCACGTGCGGGGTTCAACGGTTTTACGTTTACTTTTCATTTGGTTTTATTTTTTCCATTATCATTATTTTTTTATATAAGTTTTTCCAGTGTTAGTGGTTGTTGATGGTGGTGTGAACTTGGTGCTACTTAGGACACCTCCCACCGCAACACGGAGGGCTTAATACTAGTTACATCTAAAATGAAACATGTATATCAATGTAAAAAATATCAAAACAAAACTACTTGTTTTGCTATTTAATATATTTTCAATGGCTTGCATTTTGCACCCCTACTTCGGTTTTAGTTTTGATGAAAGCTTAAATCAGTGCACACTCCTTTTTAAGTTGGTCGAAACTTGACCCAACATAAATTTGTTAGTTAAAATTTTAATTTAAAAGCATAAGCTAAATATATTGGCTAATTAATCGTAGTAACCGTAACCGATTGATGACTGACGGTTAACCGAAGTGTGGTTAACCGCAATAGGAGCTTCAGTTTCGATTATAAGAATGGTATTAACCGCATCGTCGGTTTTGGTTTTGGAAATGGCTTTAACCGTATTGTGTTCACCCCTAACTTAAATACATGGTGTACGTTAAACTAAACGTCAAAACTTCTAATGCAAAATCATAATGGTAAAAACAAGTTTGCAAGGTCATCAAGTACGAACAAAACAAGCCCTTCAAATAATGATGAGAGGTACTCGAACACAACAACGACTTAATCGAACATGTAATGATGTCGAAGTGTTGAAATCAAACAAATGTACTAGAACACCAAAACAACTTCAATCAAACAAGTAAAGATGCTCAAACTTTATTGAAGTCGATATCGTTTCTCTAGTCGCAGATAGAAATCAAAGCTTTCTAAGAAGGATTAGGGTTAATCAGGTCGTCTACCTAGTCACCTGTAGAAATCGAAGATTCATATTATCAATATCTGTTAATTAATTTTAATTGAATATTAATTGATTAATTGGCTAATTAGGGTATTGAAAATAACTAAAATACCCTCAATTTTAACAAAGGTTTTAACAGTGTTAGTGGAATAGACGAAAACAACAATATATGGTAAACTATAGTGTTGAAATATCATAAATAAATAAATAAAATTTTGGATTGAAATGATAATTTCAATAAAACTTCATAAGCGAAAATGACATTTTACTTTTGTTTAATTTTAAAAATATTTTAATATTTCTAAAAAATATCTTTAAAATAAATAAAAAATATCTAACCCAACGAAAAAGCAATACACACCCCATAAACACATGTATGCATTCTCTCTCAGAATCGTTCGTTAATGGCAGATCATAGAAACAAACCTCAAACCCACCATCACAACGCAACAAAACACTAATTCATTCACTCAGATCTTCACAAACCCACATACAATCCTTCAAAATGGCTCAAAGAACAACCCCAATTCTGAAAAAACTCTTCTCCATCGACCCACAACACCTCCGATCATGTTTTCGCCCCATCACCTACATGCCCCGACCCGGAAACCCGATAACCGGAGTGGGTTTCCCAAAGCTCGTGACTTTAATCCCCGGCGACGGGATCGGGCCGCTGGTCACCGGCGCCGTCGAGCAAGTGATGGAGGCAATGCGGGCACCGGTTACCTTTGAGAAATTCGATGTTCATGGGACCATGAGCAAGATTCCCGATGAGGTTATGGAGTCGATTAGGAGGAATAAGGTGTGTTTGAAAGGTGGGTTGATTACTCCGGTGGGTGGTGGGGTGAATTCGTTGAATGTGGCGTTGAGGAAGGAGTTGGATCTGTTTGTTTCGCTGGTGAATTGCTTCAATTTGCCCGGGTTGCCGACGAGGCATGATGAGGTGGATATTGTGGTGATTAGGGAGAATACGGAGGGGGAGTATGCGGGGCTCGAGCATGAGGTTGTTCCTGGTGTTGTTGAGAGTCTTAAGGTATGTTCATGTTGGTTTAGTTTGTTGATTTGAGATTGTATGCTTGTTGTTTGATGAAATGCTTGAGTGGAAATGGGTACTTTTGATTGCAGTAAATAGAACTGAAAACTTGTTGTTGATGATGATGATGATGACTGTCTTTTTGATTATATGTTTGCTTATTGGAACATTAAATTGTGTGTTTTGGTTACAAGTGCTGTAATTCTTAAGAAAAAAGAAAAAAAAATGAGGTTTTTCTGAGCCACAAGCTATAAGGTTTTTGATGGGTATGATTGTTTGTTTGGTTACAAGTGTTGCAAAGTATGTAGAAATGGGAACAAAAAACACAACAAAAGAATGAACAATTTTGGACAATATATGTTAGGTATGGCATTCTTTATGTATTTTTGTAGCAAAATGTCTTCATATTATTAAAGATGGAGACATAAAGCAGTAGTATATCATAAATGTGCTCTGTTGTGTCTAATATGTTTAGTATGCCATTCTTTATTTACTTTTGTAGCAAATGTCTTCATATTGTTAAAGATGGAGACGTGAAGAATAGTATATTATACATGTACTCTGTTGTGTCTAATTATGTCGTCCGGATAGGTGATAACAAAATTCTGCTCAGAGCGTATCGCAAAGTATGCTTTTGAGTATGCTCACCTGAACAACAGAAAAACGGTGACGGCTGTTCATAAAGCAAACATTATGAAGCTTGCAGATGGTCTTTTCTTGGAATCTTGTAGGGAGATTGCCAAACGCTATCCTGAGATCAAGTACAATGAGATTATTGTGGACAATTGCTGCATGCAGCTTGTTTCAAAACCTGAGCAATTCGATGTCATGGTATGTCTCTTTACTAATTTTCCGCTGTTATACTGTTTTTTGATTCTTGTGTTGTTTACATTGGTTGTTTATTCCATCACATAACTTTGTGCATACATTCCTAGATATAGTTATGTTGTTTCAGCATAATTCAGTATTTGGATCATCAATCCTTAACGAAACTAACATTCCAAATGAGCCTCATTTCTTCAGTTCTTTGGCGATGATAATAAGCACAATAATCTACCATTCCTAATCCCTACTTATAGATTTCCGAGCTAGAATTGCTATCCGATATAAATATCAATGCACAGTTCTAACGTTATCCTTATTTAGATCGGTTCTTGGCTGCAAAATATGTTACACCACGCCCTACTAAACTCTCACTAGAGTCTCCATAAATAGTGTATATGTCTTTATGAAAGTATGAAACTAATAATCTTCACCTGTCTTCTGAGAAATAAACAAAAGATCAGGTTTTGTTCCTTAAAACTGTTAAAGAATTTCATTTTGTGGTCCCTTTTAGGGTGTGAAAAGAAATAAAGATGTGAATATGGTTCACATCATGTGAGGAGAATGACGATGGTTATTTTCAGAATATGGAATAAAGGAATAATACCCTCTGTCATATATGATGGTGTTGATTATGCATTTGTGCCTACAGCATCTCACTTTTGTACACTTGCAGTTTTATCTACTTCAGAATAATTTAGTTAGTCTTGCATTTTTATTGTACAAAATTGGCCACACCAGTCTCTCATATTTTTGTCTTCCTCCTATTATCCAACAATACTATTAGGGTGCTTTCAGTTCACGAACTTCTTATAAGGAATTAGAATTTTTTCAAATTGAAATTGGAATTTTATAAAAGAATTTGAAATTTAAAGGAAATGGAATCTATCAAAGGAAATTGAATTTGTGAATCATAAAAGTTTTGGAATCTATCACCCTCGCCACCACCCACCGGTTGACATTGCCACCACCCCCAGTGGCGGAGCTTGGATATCTTTGTAAAGGGGGCGGGGGCGAAATTAATTTGTTTTAGAGGGGCGAACTCGTTATATATTAAAAAAATTACACTACCGGGCCAAAAACTTACACTACCGGACCAAAAATTAGCACTACTGACGAAAAAAAGAGGGGGGGCGGGGGCCCCTCCTGGCCCCTAAAGAGCTTCGCCCATGACCACCCCTATCATCCGTCTCTAGTTGCGGGGATGACAAGGGTGGCAGCATAGGTTTGGGGTGACGCATGCCGCCATATACAACATAGAAGAATATTGCCATATACAAGAAGCGTCTGAAGCGTTCTCCCAATCGCCTCCCTCGTCTAATGCATGTTTTTTTTCTCTCTTTTTGGTCTTCAAGGGTAAACTAGATTTTCATAAGTTTTTCCAGATCTATAAGAGTTCTAGTTTAATTCCCTTACGGGAGATACAATGGTTCTTTCACCATTTGGGGACCTTAATCGATCAAATCTTGCAGGTGACACCTAACCTTTATGGAAACCTAGTCGCAAACACTGCTGCTGGTATTGCTGGCGGCACAGGTGTCATGCCAGGAGGTACACAGTTATAAACTACATACCTACATTGCTTCATGATTATCATTTTTTAATCATAGTTAACAAAAATGGATTCTTACAGGAAATGTTGGGGTTGATTACGCGATCTTTGAGCAAGGTGCATCAGCCGGGAATGTTGGGAAACCAAAAATGGTGGAGAAGAAAAAAGCGAACCCAGTGGCTCTACTCCTTTCATCAGCCATGATGCTCAGACACCTTGAGCTTCCAGGTTTTGCAGACCGGTTAGAAACTGCAGTGAAACGCGTTATCAGTGAGGGTAAATACCGCACGAAAGACCTTGGCGGAAGTAGCACAACACAAGAGGTTACTGATGCAGTCATATCTGCACTTAAATGACTTGAGTCATAAACATAAGCTACAACCTTTTTGCCAGCCTGATCAGGTTATCGTTCTTTGTTTGCATTTAACGTAAATAAGTCGATCTTCTAACCTGTAAAAGCAACGTGATTGTTTATACAAATCGACAGCTTGAAGTCGCAGTATTACTTTGCAACATATCTTTCTTTCTGGTTTATATTAATATTCCAAGTTAAAAGCTCATATTTTGATACAAATTACAATACACAAACTACAATCATATTTCAAATAAACGTTTCACCGCACTTTATCATTAACACATTACATCCTATGTCAAAATCAACTGATTATTTTGTCGAGGAGGGTGCAGTAGCAGGATATTGGGTAAGGTTTAGGCGAATAATGAACGAACTCATCAAATTTCCGAGATACAAATGCTCCCCAATCTTTATCCCTGTTGTAACAAATTTCAATTCAGGGTCATAGTAATGTGCAATTGGCTTGCCATCCAAATCCACAACAACCGCCCCTGCGGTTCTCTCCATCGAAGGTCTTTGAAAATACTTAACCAAAAACGCAATGAACTTCCTGATGTAGGGATGTTTACGAGCAAGATCCCACTCGAACGTAAGCTCCTACCGAAAAGAAACAAAACACATACGCGAGTTAAGAGTTTTAGTATGTCTTTTTATTCTGTTATAAGCTATAAATGGAACCAAAAAAAGCAGTGACCTTTTGTCCAAATGAGTACACTTTCTTTATACAGAAAAATAAATTGTTTAGCTAGAACTGCTTTTTTGTAAATGGGTCAAAAGTAAAAAAATTTAAGCTAGCAATGAAACGGGTCAAATGGGTCGTGCGGGTTGAGAGTCAGAAGATAGCCAACTTACCGTCGGAATCGCGATCCAATAGTGGCCCTCACCGTCATAATGAATATTGTCGGGCATACCAGGTAATCTATCAATGAATACATCTATAGAACCAGCTTTTTCCCCTTGTATGTAGTACCTCTTGCATCTCAACCTGCAATTTCAATGACTAAAATATCAAATCTCTAAGTTTCTGAGGCTTTTACCAACATAAAAGAAAAGAGTAGAGGTGGCAAACGAGACGGGTTGGGTCAAAACGGGTAATTTTCAGAGTAATATATAACTTGTTTAAATAAAACAATTTTGATGATTAGAAAAGAACATTTGTAAAAAGAACTCTAACATATGACATGTTTGTTTTTAGGAATACTTTTAAAATTTACCATTTGACCCGTTCGAAACTAAAAGTTAACCCAAATCAACCCATAATCAAGTAAAATGGATTGATATCGCTACATCTAGAAATAAGTAGATTGAACTTACATCACGGTCTCGCAGAAGATAACAAAGTCTTGATCCGGGGACATTTCAACACCGTTAGCATAGTAAAGATCTCGAGCAATAACTTTGGTCTCCTTTGTTGACGGATCATAACTCATGAATCTACCATAAGGGCGGCCTTCCAATACGTCTGCCATAAAATCATGCAAGTCATATTTCCAAGAGGCATCAGTGAAGTACAATATGCCGTTTTTTGCAACTGTTACGCCATCTATTGTTCCAAATTTTACGCCCTCGGCCTCGTCTGTCAATAGTTCTATCTCGCCATCTTCGGTTACTTTAAGAATTCCCTAAGAAACCCGAAAAAATATTCAATCATTACATATATGTTATTATTACTCACGTGGTTTCATAGCTTTTGACACTGTTTGAAGCTATGATCATCTTTTTCAATTTATACAGAATATAAATTAAGGGAGAGGCTATATACATCCTAGGGGTGTAAAAGTCGGATGTCCGAAAATTCGGATAGTAGATATCACTATCCGTATCCATATCCGTATCCAAAATTTCAGATATCCAAATTTACGGATAGTGATTCGGATATCCGAAATTCATTTTTTATTTTTTTTAATTTTAGTTTTTTACAATAATTAGACATATGCTACTATAAAAATAATATAAAAAACAAACTCACATCATAAAAGTCCCAATATACACTAAAAGATCTCAATCTAAAATAAAAATATGTTTAAAACTTAAAAAATTAAAAAAATATTTTTTAGTTTTCGGATAATCGGATATCCGAATATCCGAAACTTTTCAAAATCACTATCCGAATCCGAATCCGAATCCGAATTTTCAGATATCCAAAAATTCGGATATTTCGGATTCGGATTCGGATTTTCGGATTCGAATATTTTTGAACACCCCTAACACATCCCACCCTCTCTCCTTAATTTTCATTGTATTCAATCTTTAAGTTATCAATTCAAAGAAATCATATTTTCATTCCAAACATTGTTTTCAGAACTGGATGGGACATGTCCATTAATTGAATCGGCTAAACCAGATATAAGAACTGAATAACATCGTAAATATTATGAAAACTAAAAGTTTATGCATACATAAATATTGTTGATAACCCTTGTGAAACTTGATGAATATATTCAAATTTTTATTTGTTCATAGTTTCGTGCTCTGTTACTTCATTCTTCATAAGTTCTTAGTAAACCATCTTTACTTATATTGTTCTGGTTGCTTTAACGGCCCATTATTAAGTAATAATACTTTCTTTTGTCCTTTTTCGTCCATTGGAAGAAGCTACATAACCGGTTCACTAGGTTTAGTTTGGTTTACGCACTTGGACAATATCAACTGGTTAGTGGTTTTTACATTTGTTCTACACAAAGATTGGTACAGGTGGTGGTTTCCAGGTTAACCAAGATGAACCGGTTGGTCTGGTCCAGTCTCAATAACATCGGTTGCAACAAGTTAAACTAAAAGAGTTGGGAACGTTTAGGGGATGTCTAAATAGTTGTGGCTCGAAGGTCCCTCAAAAAGAGCTTACTGTAATTGTTTCGCTTTAAAATTGAGTTGAACCCGGACTAAAGATGGATCTAAGGGCGGCACTAAGGGGGTATGGGTTGGGTGACCGCCTAGAGCCGGATCCCCTTCGAGGCTCAAATTGTTTAAACATTTTTATTTATACTACTATATCATACAACTCTTTGGATTACAATGTAATTTTAATTCATTTTTCAGACACTTAAAAACAATATTGTTGCATTTGATACAAGTAATTATACATAACCAACTTGTTATTTACTATTTATCCCTCTATATAGTAATATAGATTTGTTTGCTATTCCATATTGGCCAAACAAGAAAACAAAATGAGAGTTTAACACCTATAAAAAAAGGATACATTGACTTGAGGGGAAATTATTTCATGATTTACGCATCCTTTGTTATGCAAGATCATGAAAAAGATCAATTCCTGTTAAAATTTTAAAGTGTTTTTTCTTTTTAATTTTTTTTCTAATTCATCTTCGGTTTATATGGTTTAGTTTGAACTTGATTATCAACATGGTAAATATTTCATGTTTAAGTTTGAAATGTTTTTTAAAAATTTATAAAATAATGTTATTTGTTATATGAAAGTCTATTGATATTTTACCAGAATAATCGATTAGTATTTATCTTCAACTTCAAATCCTTAAAAATTTAGATTTACAGGAGAGACAACTATTGTACGTCGACATTTAAGATTTTAGAGGACATCTACAATTCTCTTATACCGATTATGATTTAATTATAACATTATTTAAAGACAACTATCTACAGGTTATGAAATTCGTGTCGCATAGTTAGGTGTACCTACTAGTATTATATATGTATGTATATTTTTTATAAAGAAACTATTAGCTATTAACAAACCCAATTACAAACTAATTATTTTAGTCTATTAAACCTTAGCTTAGGACCCATATAATTCTAAAGTAATTTAGTCCATTATCATTTATCCAATCTGAACCCAATTTAATATCTTTACCCAATCTAATACATAAACTAATGGGCTGTTTGGCAAATTCTGAATGGTTAAATGCTGAACCAATAATAGGCTTGAACCATTAAGTGCTAAACCATTAAGAGGTCTGAACCATTAATAGGCGGTATATCGCTTAATTATTCAAAGGCAAATGTTTGACCGATTCAGATAAGAGATCTTAACCATTTAGCATTAGACCTCTTAATAATTCAGCATTAGTATAATGCTTAACCATTCAGAGGCAAATGTCTTAACCATTCAGCATTTAGTATAATGTTTAACCATTCAGAGGCAAATGTCTTAACCATTCAAACATTTGCTTGCGAAACAAACAGTCTAAACCATTAAGTACTTAACCATTCAGACATCTGAACCATTAAGAGGCTGATTCAGATGCTGCCAAACAACCCCAAAAAAAGCCGACTAAGGTGCCTAGGGGGTAGGGTAGAAGTTAATCGGCTCCTTTGCCATTCAACATGGACGAATTTAGTCTATACGAAACGATATATTATAGAGCATGGATTATAAAGACTTGATCGAGAGCTTTGATTTAAAAAACGTTAGGAGAGTCTTAAGATTCATTTAAGTAAACAAGTCAGATTATTTTACTACAATACTTTTGTTTTGTTTATTGATATAACAATTATTGTTTTATTATAAACTTTTTTACATACGAGCTATTGACTTATAGGAGCATATTTTGTTCTACTCGTCTAGGGCCCAGAATTTTTATGGATTCTCAAGGACGACCATGAAATTTTATTTAGAAATGATATTTTTTGAGAATGAGACTTGTTTCAAGTAAAAGATACCCGCCCTTGGCAAGGGCGGGTTCTTGAACATCGTTAAACGTGCACTGCCAAGATTTAAAGGGTATTGTCTTCTTTCTAAAACTCACCCATGGCAGAGATGAGTTCTTAAAACGCACCCATCCCATCGACTTTAGTATTTAAAGTTTGAGAACACGCCTCTACCATAGGCGAGTTCTCAAAAAACTTGTAAACTTTGAGTGACAACTTTGAATGCCTTTTAGTGAATGTTTTTGAACGTAAACTTCTAATAATCAAATTAAATGATGGTTCACCACCTTTTTTTTATATACAAAACCCACTATTCATCAAAATAATGTGCAATTTTATTCGTGTTTCAAAAAAATAAAATGAGTTAGATAATTACATAAGGTCCGTTTAATAAGGAGTTGTTATTTTTAAATGGTCAACATAGAGCTGACTACTATTTTCGAGATCTAGAAAACGATTAAGTAATATTACATGTAAGACGAGTGATAAAGGCTTCTAGAACCACATTGATGGAGAGCCTATTCTAGATAATGTCAAATGATATATAAGGTTGGTTAGTTTTGTTGGTGTAATCGGGTGTGAGTATAGCAAACTTGATCGTGGACTTTTAATGTTGTGGTGGAGATAGAGGCCGAAGACACACATTTCACCTACCCATTCGAGAAACTATAGTAAACCTTTAAGATGTGCAAGTATTATGAGGTTTGTCGATTAAGGGCAATGTAGTTTTCTGAATTGATTATGTTACGAATGAAACTGAATTTTCATTGAGGTTTGAGTATCTAAGGGGTTATATACTCACAACACGTGCTGTAACCTGTTATAAATTAAAACTGTCATTTATTATAGTGGAAATAAATAAACTCTTCCCTAATAATGGAAATGACTTTCAATGCATCCAACGAGCTAGATTGATAATATTATATATGATTAGTGCAATTTTATTTTCTAATACTTTTAGCAATTGGTGCAACTTTATTTCGTACTTTGACATCCAGTTACTAGAAGTATTAAAAAATAAAGTTGCACCAATCGTATGAAATATCATCAATCTAGCTCGTTCAACAATGTTCATACCCGCCCTTGCCAAGGGCGACTACCGATATTGTTAACTCCAAACAAGAAAAACCACTTTTGTCAACTCTCTCTCTCTCTCACACACACACACATAAAGACCATTTTTTTAATGAATGACCCTAGATGATTCGCTCGTTAACTTGATCGCTGACTTGCTTATATTAAGCTTAACTTTTAATAATTAATAGTCCAAGTAAAATACATTCACTCTTTTAAACTTAACTATCGAGTCGGTCCAATTCACACCAACGCCTTTTATTTTTTCTAAGTTCTAATATTCCAAACAAGCCAACTTGTCTGAGCTAAGCTCGAGCTTAAAGCTTGATTAAAAATATGAACTGTGTCGAGCTGGATATGATTAAAATTTAAAATCATCCTAGCAAGGCTTATAGGTTTAGCCCAACATGAATCTACCTACTATAATAAAATGGTATCTACTAGGGACACATGACAACACCATATTCATTCTCACCAATTTTTTCTCGTTTCTCTTTTCTGTTTAATGATCACATTAATTACTAATAATATTATTTAATTCTTTTTTAAATTAAAATAGTTATTTAATAAATTAAGAAAGATATCTTTTTATTAATGTTATTTATAAGAAAATAATTTTTCATAAAATTAGAAAAAATTTTAGAATATCAAACTTTTTTAAAAATACAAAATATTTTATAATTGGTGTTTTTAAAAAGTATTTTTTTTGTAAACAAAAATAATTAAAATTGAGAGTTATAATAAAAAGTTGTTAAGTATGACATTTTTTAAAACGGTTGTTTTGAAATAAAAACTTATTTATTTATTATAAGAAAGATTTCAATCATATCTTATTTTATAATATCGATTTATAATTAATATATTTTCATTCTATTTCATATTTTTTTATTCAACCCATCTAATACACGAGTTTACTAAAGCTAGTTAATATATAAAACGAAATCATCTAATAATAAACCAATCACTCATATGTCGTTTTCATTACTAATTATTTAATATTTTATTAATTCAATCTGTGTATACACTATATACTAACCTAGTAATATAATATAATAGGTTAGATACACGTATGTTACACAGGTTGAAATAAATAAAATTATATAATACATTATATATACATATATAATCTAATATATATTATAGATAATATTTAGTGAAATTATTATGTATTATTAGTTTAGATAACAAATATATTTAAGTTATAAGCAATAGTATAAAAAGAAAGAAAAAAGATTTTATTATTCATAAATATTCATAAACATTTTATATATATTTTTAAAATATTTAGTTTTAAGATCCAAATAATTTGTATTGTAACAAAATTAAGTCTCAATCAAGTATTTTTAATGAAACCTTGTTTACTTCTACAAAGAAATTAAGATTAATATATTGTTAAATAAGCATTTAGTAAATAAGCTTTTTTGAAATCAAGATTTTTACCAAAAATAATAAAGTTATTATGATGAGAATATGTGGACAATAATAGGTGGAGTCTACGTGGAGATAATATGTACATGCTAAAAAATAACCACGTTGCTGATAATTATTTTGATTTATTAGTATAGACTAGTTTAGAAAACCCGTATACTACACAAATTGTTAATATTTGGAAATATAAAACAATCTTTTGAAAGAAATAGGAATAAAATTACATATAGTTAACTATATCTTTTAAAACTTTCATCATTAAAAACTTTTGTTTAAAAAAGGTGTTTCTAAAAATACTGTTTTTTAAAGAATGTATTTTTTATTACTTGTTTGAAAAAGTTCATATTTTATTAAAAAAATTAAAAAAATACGTTTATGAATGAAAGAAAACATGTTTTTAATTTATCAAGAAATCTGTATTATAATTTGGAAAGTATATATAAATTATATCATTAACATTTATTTAATATCATTAATGGTTGATTTGTTTTGAACAGTAACACATGACAAAAGAAGGGTATAAGATGAAATATTGAAATGCGATAATTATAGAGCTATGTATCGTGTCGTGGGTAAGATGAAATATTGAAATATGATGATAATAAAAAAAAAGAAAAAAAAAGAAGAAGAA
Organism: Flaveria ramosissima; assembly: GCA_025215565.1. Taxonomy (NCBI): domain Eukaryota; kingdom Viridiplantae; phylum Streptophyta; class Magnoliopsida; order Asterales; family Asteraceae; genus Flaveria; species Flaveria ramosissima. The sequence goes on along the minus strand of CM046033.1, from coordinate 11,746,160 downwards.
GAAGCACGCTGCGTTACGTAAGTACTTATTTGGCGCCACATAGAAGATGTGGTTTCATCACATAAGGTGTGCATGTGATATGGTGATGTGAAAGTTGATTTTTAAATGTAAAAGTAGATAGAAGATTTGCAGGGGAATAATATTTGGGTAATAATGTGTCATGTGTTATGGACTTATGGTTTAGCAGCCTTCACCTTGTTCGCATGGCCCCTTTTGTTCTACTCTAATATATATATATATATATATATATATATATATATATATATATATATATATATATATATATATATATATATATATATAATTTCTACTTATTTTAACAATGTATTTATAATATACTAATTACCAAATTTGTAGTGCATTAAGATTTGTACCTTAAGCTTAGTAGGTTGTATTCACTTTTGGGTTCTTTAATCTTTAATTTTTTTTGTTTTAACCATAATACTTTTACATCATTTACAACTTAACCCCTATGAATTTTCACTTTCCACTTAACCCTTATACTTTTCATATTTTCACAAGTTTTTCGTTTTACGTTTCGGCCTAAATTTTACAAGTTAACACACTGTAACGTGCGCGTGTGATTTTAGGTTTACGTTTATTTTTTCCCTTTAACAGCCTGTCACAACGCGTACTAGATCAACATAGTTATTTTTTTTAATGTTTTACGTTTCACGTGTGTGGTTTAACGTTTTTACGTCTACTTTTCCGTTCGTTTTTATATTTATCTTTTTATTTTATTTTTTACGAGTTTTTGGGGTGTTGGTGATTATTGCTAATGGTAGCATAACATTTTTGCTACTTGACATGATTTTATGCCCCCCACCGTAACGTGGGGGGCTTAATACTAGTTTTTACTATTTAACTGAGTATTATTAAAATTGCTTAGATGTTTTAACTGAGTAAATTTTTAAATATTAAATTCAGAATACTTAGGCGTTCTATTTTTTAATTAAACCATATTTATCATAATTTTGAGAACTTTCAATTTGAAAAAATCACGGTTCCATAATAAATAAATATATTTACTTAATATTTATGATTGTGAGTAATCTTTTTTCCTCTTAGTACGTTTCCCAGCAACAACGCTGTGCCTCCAAATTCTAATTCTAGTTGATAAATATACATACAAGTAATATAATATAAAAAAGGGTTCAAATACAAAACAAGTAAATTAAAAAAACTTTTAAACTAAATCTAAATTATTGATTGTTTAAGATCTATGCTTTTACTTTTTTTGCATAAATAAATACAAATTTTTACTAAAATGGGACCAATTCTAATATCATTTAGATATATTGATCTGAACTAACTAATGATTTAAATTTAGTTTAAAAGTTTTCTTAATTTATTTTGTTTTGCATTTAAACTCTTCTCATATAATATATTACTTATAGTTTAAGTCTTTTTGAAGACATGGTCTAGACCATGATTTAATAGCATGAGGGTGATGTTTTGAGATCTTAAAGATTTTACAGATCTCAAATTAAAATGTGATTCAAATGAGTTTTCTAGAGTTATTGGTTTCCTCTTTGATGTTGCTTTTGGGTATGTTTTGGGTATTCTCAAGAATCAAAACTAGTATGAATTATAAACATCACTCTCGTACTCATTGGGTAGTTTCCAAACATAGTTAAAAAACAAAAAAAAATTAATAGTTTGTTTTGAACCACAATAATGATTAGGCTATCCGTTGTCGGGGGCGTAAAGGGGGACACGACCCACGTGGCCGTCCACTCTGGTCGCAAACACAGCATTAGGGGGTGCGAGCCGAACGCGATGGGAGTGGCGTGAGGTGAGGCGCGATGTTGATAGAGCCACTCACAACACGCGTGAATATAGCCCCTGAAACAGCCCTTTACAACACATGTGGAGTTAAAAAAATGATGGTTTATTTTAAAAAAAATGTGGTTATTTGGACACCCAAAAATTATAAATCAAAACCTCAAATTTTTATACGGGTTAGCATCATATGCGCTGTATAAATGCGTCGTATAGTCCTGTACATGGCGTATAACCCCTCTGACAATCTCCCGAATGTTTTTTCGTAGTCAGTGTCCAAATTCTTTATACGTGTCGTATAGCCATATATGTGTCGTGTAAAACTATATTGGGCGTATAGCCCCCTAATTTTTCTTGTTTTTAGTGTTTTTGACCCATAAACACGCATGGTGCTATACGAGACGTATATTCGATTTATAACGTGTGATGTCCGGATATTAGTACCCTTTTAAAAACCCTCATAATTACTAAACTATATCAATATCATACCATAAAATATAAACAAAATGTGAGAATCATCGTTCATTATACCAACTAACCTTAAACGCATCCGCAACATACACTTCACCGGAGTACCCAACAGCGAGTCCAAGCGGCCGACCACCCGTGTTAACCCACTCCTCCACCACCGAGTCATTCACCCTCACTCGTTTAACCCACCCATCAACACAGCTCGTGTAAACAACCCCCAACTTCGGGTCATACACGATGTCTTCGGGTCCCAACACCCGACCCTCACCGATCCTTTCGGACCCATGGAGCACCCGCGGGTTGACCCGAGGCGGTTCGAATACGGGTCTCTGAGTCAACTCGTCGGAGGGGTATGCAACCGCATCGAAGGTGTCGATGTGGACCAGGAGTAAAGATGTTGCGACGGTGGCTGCGGCGGAGATGAGGAGGAGGAGACGACGGCGTGAGGTGGCGGAGGGTGGTGGTGGTGGTGAGTTGGAGGACGGTGAGTGAGTTGACTCGGACATGGTGGAGATATAGTGGTAGAGGTGATATTGCTCTTGTGTAGTGACTAGTGAGTGATTTATATATATATTTTTTAACGACAAGTGTACGACACTTATTCGGATGATATGTGTTATTTTAATCGAGCACATCTATCCGTTTCTCAGTCGAAACCGTACCCCTAACTCTCTCAGGAGGAAACTCACAGTGTAAATACTTATAGTGAGACTTGAATCAATGATATTTCTTTTATTTACATGTTATGGGTAACTCATCTTAATAAGTTAAGGTAAGTGTGATTTATATACTTGTGATTCTATTTTTGATTTATTTATTGATGACCGTAGGCGTTAGGTTGTTTAATAAATGTGTTTTGTTTATGTAGTTGGGAGATTTATGGTCGTGATGACTGATGAAGGTTGACTGTGGATTTTAGAATTGATTATTGGTAAGTTTTGTTTTAATATTATCCGATAGAATTTTTTTTTTAATAACTAAAATTATGATACGTCAAGGAGTTCTAGATCAAGTGGTTTAGGAGGAGGCACCTTATGACTTTTTAAAGTGGAGGTTATGGGTTGGAGTCTCACTAGGAGCAATATGCTTCAAGAGAGCCAAGGGTTTTACCACAGTGAGCCTTTGGGTGGTGGATTTCTCTTGGAATGGTGGGCGAGCCTGGTCACCAGCGCTGTCTGTGTTCGCGGGCGTAGGTGACCTTTCGCCAATGGGTTTACCCGGGTAACCGGGCTTAATAATTATTCGTTGACCGTTCAAAAAAAAAACTAGAATTGTGATACATGTGTTGGCGGTGGTTGGTTTTTTCGTAACTTTTTGCGTAATTATAAATCGTATACTTAATATAATAAAAAAATGTCGTTAAATTTTTTATTCAAACAGGTTAAGGATTTATATTGTTTGCTAGACATGACAAAACAAAACAAAAATGTAAAAGTAGTTATGATAGTGACTAATGATGGAAAAGTGGGTGAAATGAAAATAAAAGAGATGGATAAAATGAATTTAATGGAATGAAATCAATGTAATAATTTATTTCATTTTTTCACCAACCAAACATATCTTTATTCATCTACCTTCAATGGTCCATTCAATTACGTCACTATTCATGCATATCAAACGCTACCTAAGAATGATCATTATTTTTTTGATTTAATAAAGGCTTTTCCTGTACATTATTTTTCTTTGTGAACAATGTGATTCACATTTTCGGTTTCCATTTGACATGGATACACATCAATGAAGTCACAAAAATCAGCCTAACAAAATAAAAATTAAATAAGCCTAATGAATTCACAATAATCACTCTAATAAAGTCGCAAAAAGTAAGCCTAACAATTAACAAAGTCACAAAAATAACGCTAACAAGTCATGAAAGAAATCCCAACAAAGTAACAAATTATTAACAAGTAATACAATTTTTTTTATAATAGTAACTTTTTTTCCTCATTCTTAAACCCAACCTTACACTTATATAGATTTTAACTCGCATCATCTTTGTAAGGGGCAACACTAATATTACTAGATCACAAAGTCATATACTATTTCAAGTTAAATAAAACAATCTACTATTTCACGTCTCAACAAATGATCCAATACGTCTAAGCATCTAATTAATCTAAAATGATACATGTATCCAAAATCATTTTTATAAGTGTAACATATCATATAACAAGAAAACAATTTAATTTCACTAATAAAGAACGAACACAGAGACTAAACTAGTGTTACTTCTACTCATCCACTTTTCTAGAATCCAAATATTTAATTTTATGTTTTAAAATATGATCATATGTCGGAAAAAAAAATCAATGAGTAAGTATTGCAGGATCGGTTTTTGTCATTTAACACTTAGTTTTTCTCTCAAACTCACTTTTAATACACTCGGATCAGATGATGATGCAGAATCCCTTCTAAAATAATATACTAAGTAAAAAAGAACACAATGAAATAATTTTCAAGGTACTTGTATATATTACTTCTCAACTTAAAGTATTACACACTCTTACAAGCATATTACATGAGTTACAATGAGAAACTATATATACTATATCCTACAGCCGGATATACTTTGATACCAGCTGGAAACCTATGACTAAAGCATATACTACAATGCTAAAGCTAAGGTATCTTAAATAAAGTATTATCTAAGATAAGGTAGTCATGACATATCCATGACTTACCTTTTGTCACCAACTAAAGTTGGAAACCGTACTAACTGATAAAGATGACCAGTGGAATAAAGTATGGTCAACAAATGGGCTTTAGAGAAAACATCATACAGTATATTAGAAGTCTGCAGAGGAGTGTCAGAGAGACCATACTTATGTTCACTAGTTCATAGTAGTGTTTTCCGAAGATTAATTGTCTTCGGAAGAACAAATTCTTCTGAAGCCACTTATACTTCGGAAGATGCTACTGCTTCCGAGGCTTGAGGAATTCTTTATATATTTATACTTCGGAAGTTGAACTCTTGATTTCTTCTAAGTCTTGAACTTCGGAAGAGAACACTTTGTCTTCGAAAGTTGGAGTTTTCCTTCGGAAGATGATCGTGCACTTGTCTTCGGAAGAACTCCATTTCTTTCGGAAGTTCCATACATAGCTTCGGAAGTCCTTTATTAGTTGCACCAAAATAGGCTAAGTGATTTAGTTTTGGTTGCACCAGTCTTTCTAGATCCAACAAATATGAAATTGGACTAATTTTAAGAAAAAAAAATAGGCCTATTTTATGGAGTTGAAAGGGGAAATCGACTTTATAACATACTACTATACTCTTGAAGAGAAATTAGCATCCAAGATGTTCAATACCGGAAAATAGAACCACATATCGCTTGTTGTTGGTTTATTGATCTTGTCGATGTGCTAGACTTCTAGAATCAAGAGATGATGATAATGATTGTTGTTTTGATTGTTGATGTTTATAGTCTAGACGACCCTCTCGTTCCCTTTGCTGGTTGCCAATCATGAATCAAGTCTACATATTCCCTAATTATTGTTCTTTTTCTTTGAGGTAAGTCAACATTATCAATATGAATAGGCTCTTAGCTGGTTGTAACATAAAGCGAACAATTACATTTTAATTTGGGGCCCTTAAATTTTTAGTGCCGTAGGCGCTAGCCGGACTAGAAGGAGCTGAAGTGGGTCAACCTTAACAAACCCTTGTCAAAGCTCTAAAGTGTTTTGGGTTCTTTTGTAATGGATAAAAAAGAGAGTCCATAAATACTCCAATTAGCTAGTTTATGTTCAATCACTAAAACACAAGAGAGCATCCTTAAAAACTTTAGCTTGTCAATCAAGATCCGAGGGTCCTCACAAAGATGGCAACCACCAGCTAAATTGTTAGCAAGGTTAACAAACGAAACTTGAGATTTGTATTACGTATAAACTATATATACATATTAGTTCAAACCGAACTGAACCGAGCGAACCTTTGCTCGTGCTTGGCTCGTTTACAAACCGATCCGAGCTGATCGGCACGTTAACAACTAAGCAAAATTTCGAACAAACATTTTTTGAGCAAATTCTGAATGAACGTCGAGCCAGCGTCGAGCGGTTTGAACATCTCTAGTTCAAAGTATATAAATATTTAATGAATAAACATAAACAAACAAACACAAACAAATGTAAACGAACATAAACAAACACATTATCAAACGTTTACAAAGACAAATGAACGAACACAACCTTTATACATGTTCTCTTAAGAGTATTTACAATTCATCCATCATCTTCATTTTATAATTACACTAAAAACCACTATTTTTCTTTCCCATTTCTAATTGAATAATATTTTTTCATATCTTTATCATTACCTTTTTAAATTCATCCACTCACAACCACTTTAAAAAATATTAAAAAAATTATGGGGGTTATACATTGTTTTCCCATATTTGAAGAAACATGAGAAAACACGGTACAACCCCCAAAAATCTTCATCTCATTCGCTCACAACCGCTTACAACCATCACTTATAATATAAAGCACCCAATCACATAAAAATAAATAACGAATGGGAAAGCTACCACCATCAACAACAAATTAAAAAAAAGAAAAAAAACTAAACAAATACGGCCTTTCAAGGAGACGCATCAAAAACCCTCCAAAACCCTCAAATCTGCAGCCTCAAGAACACACACAAATACTCATTCTCTGCATATCGATCTGAAATTGAAATCAACAAAATGGGAAAGCTACCACCATCACTAAGAACCCACAAGAACATAGTGCTACCAGTTCGATCCCTACTGAAAAACGTTCAATCACCCCCTCAACAGTCACAATCACAATCACAATCACCATCACAATCCTCCGACCATCATGGCCGGAGAAAACCCAAATCAACCACCACCACCGCCGCCGCCCACCGCCCATCTCCGCCGGTGACCTTCCCCTCTTCCGACATCTCCGCCGCTAAAACCCTTTTCACCTCCCTCACCACCACCACCAAATACTCATCGCTCCTAAACACCCGATTCTGCAACTCTGTTCTCGAATCGTTCTCCTCTGTTTCCTCAAACGTTCAAGATTCAATCGCTTTGCTCAATCACATGACGAAAGTCTACCCTTCGTTCACCCCTGATAAAACATCTTATCATATACTCTTATCCCAATCTTGCAAAACACCCGATTTTGATCTTTCGAATGTTAATCAAACCCTAAACCTAATGGCGTCAAAAGGGTTTCAACCTGATAAGGTTGCTACTGATGTTGCGATTCGGAGTCTTTGCTCCAGTGGGCATGAAGATCACGCGATTGAGCTGATCAAGAAGCTGTCACAGGTTCAATCGACAAAGCCTGATACATATACTTACAACTTTTTGGTGAAAAGATTGGTAAAGGTTCGAACTTTGAGTAGTGTTAGTTTGTTTATTGATGAAATGAGAGAGGAGTTTGATGTGAAGCCTGATTTGGTGACATATACTATCTTGATTGATAATGTTTGTAATGGGAAGAACCTACGCGAGGCGATGCGGTTGCTAGAGGTTTTGAAAGAGGAAGGGTTTAAGCCTGATTGTTATCTTTATAACACAATTATGAAAGGTTATTGTATGTTGAGTCATGGGGGTGACGTGTTGAGGGTTTACAGGAAGATGATTGAGGAAAAGATAGAGCCTGATTTGGTTACTTATAACACTTTGATATTCGGGTTGTCGAAATCGGGCAAGGTTAAAGATGCTATGAGGTTTCTTAAAGCGATGGCGAAAATGGGCCATTTTCCTGATGTGGTCACTTATACTTCGTTGATGAATGGGTTGTGTAGAGATGGAAATGCGCTTGGTGCGTTGGAACTATTGGGGGAAATGGAAGATAAAGGATGTAGCCCGAATGAGTGTACGTACAACACTTTGCTTCATGGGTTGTGTAAGGGGAAGGAGTTGGATAAAGGGGTTGAATTGTATGGTGTGATGAAGGAGAACAATATGAAACTTGAGTCGGGGTCGTATGGGACATTATTGAGGACGCTTTGTAGAAGTGGTAAAATTGCAGAGGCATATGAAGTGTTTGATTATGCTGTAGAGAGTAAAAGTTTGACAGATGTTGCTGCTTATACGACGTTAGAGAGTACACTTAAGTGGCTGAAGAAAGCTAAAGAACAAGGCCTTGCTGTTTGATGATTGAGCTGGTACTCTGTTATATCTTCATATCTTCTTACTTATTTGTACTCATCATCAAGATTATTTTCCTGCTATAAGTGTTTTTCCTGCTAAAGATGCCCCCATTCAATTACTTATTATTACATAGTTTATATAAAAGAAAGCAAATTTCGTCATTTATTGGTTAGGAATAGTCTTTCCTAAATATGTTCATGATCCAACTTCTATCTGGATTCTTGTTGAACTATGGAGCATTGTAAAGTTTGCTTAACTAGTTCTGGTCAAACATTAATAGTCATAGGTGCGTATTAAACTGTGTAATGTCAAGCGGTTTTGATTTGTGAGGTGTGGATTGAAATATCGAATAGTTCTTTTAGTTTTATTTCCCATAGGAAGGATATCAAATAGAAGCTTGGTTTGCTTTGAGTTTGTTGATGGGCATTCAACTTTATTTCCCATAGGGGCCGTAAGGCGAGCTTTGTACAGAAGGCGTAGACGGGCACCAGAAAACATCTTACAGCGACTTTTAGTGCATCAGGATGTTGTAAAACAAGATTTTTAGGTTGTACATGTAGGTGATTTATAAATTAAATCATATATGAAGCTTCTTTGTAGTTAAATTTTGAGTAGGTGATTGTAAAAATGAAAAATCTATGAAAAATACAAGAAGAATAATATAAGCACTGTGTGCCTCGCATACCCATTAGCGGTGTGTTTTTGCGCTTCGGTTTTGACCTTGTTGCCTTGGTGCTCCTCTTGTTTTTTAAAACCAAGGCTATGAATTTGAGTTTGATGGTTAATGGTTTGAGCCCATTATCACCATTCCTTGCTTCTAGCTTTGTTTTTTGTTTGTGATTTTCATCTAGTAGTGAATTAGACGAGTGTAATTAGGAAGTCGTTTGGTTCTCGTGTGAGTTGTGTCCCACTTTAGTTAATACTAGAGATGGTAAAATAGACGGGTTGGGTTGTGGAACAGGTTGATGCTGGTAGTTTCTGAGTACGAGTTGGGTTGGGTTGGGTTGACCCAAGTACTTTTGTCCATTTTCTTTAAAAGAACTTACAAATGATTAATGTGTTAAATCTGATCACAAGAACTGTAACATTACAATAAGACTAAATTCTTTTGAATAAACTTTGGACGACTTAAGAATTGTTCAATGAAGAACACAACCCAACAAGACCATAAACGAAATTTCACAAAGGAAGAGAACCCTAACCCAGGTACCATAAAACATGCGACCGGTGAATTTTTACCGACCGTTAACATAAAACCCCTAATATCTTTATTGATACATGAACATTTTGCTTTTCGTGGTGAGCCAAAATCCCTCCTTAGAATATTTACTCATGACTACAGCTATGAAAATGAACACCATCGAAGTGACCATGAGGACAAGACCACGTTTCGACGGTGGACTCTGAATGCTGCCATTATCTTCCATGATCTCAGCGGTCGGGCTGGATGGTTCATCCTGACCCATGAGCTTGTTGTACTCGGCTTCCATGCAAACCGGCCCGCAAGGCAAGCTAATAGACCTGCTATGAGAGTTTTGTCTCACATAGGTTTTAGCCATTTGGGATTAAACCTGTAGAAAGTGGGTTAGTTTTGATTGGGTATTTATAGAATAAAACACAAGGAAACATAACAGATTACTAAGTTGATTAGGGCATGTGATGAGATCTCCTTAAAGAACGTGTTTCTTGATGGCAACAAAGGCTTTATTGAATGCCCATTTATCTAATCACCACCATCATTATCATCATGCATGTTTATATTTTAACTATGTACATGTTTGTTAAAACTGTGGGATTTATGTGTACAACCAATTGGCGATGTATCTTTATATTTTAAAAAATATGCTTTAATACAAGGAATTGTTACTTAAATCACCAATGTCTAGGGTTTGTGGATTCATGCACCTAGGTTTAAGAAATCTCCTTAGGCGTCGTACTGGTGGTTTGCCGTCTTTATGGGCACTATTGACTTTCAAAACAACTAATACGAGTCTTTACTCTAACTATTGATGTGGTCACACTACGACCTTTTGATTGATTTATGTGGATGGTATTATTCTTATCGGCTCTTTTAATGAGATGATATGCAATATTATTACTTCTATTGACATGGTCACCCTACGGTCTTATGATTGTTTCTATCTTAAAGACGGTACGTTTAGGAATTTGAAGAGATGTCAAATCACTAGCAATCTACTACTTTTGTTGACACCAAATCCAAAGTTAGTCGTAGGAGACCTCGAGTTGAAGACCCCTAGTTGTATGTCTTGTTAGTGCTGTATAGTACCGAACTTATAATAGATCAATCATCTCGATACAATTTTAACTTTTTATATAAGGACGATCGTCAAATATTACACTTTAATATTCTGAAGCGTATTCTTTGTTACATTCATTGCACTGTAGAAGTGTTGATCATGTGTTTCAACTGTGATATTTAGATAAACAAACAAACATAACCAGTAAAGTATCACTCAAGTAGTGGGATCCGGGGAGGGTGAAATGAGGACAAGTCTTACCCCTGTCTTGAAAGAAAGAGAGACTGGTCCTGATGAAACTCCCGGCTTGCACAAAGGTTTGTAGTCATCTCTTTGTTAGAAAAAAATAGAGATGATTAGCCACATTTTACTTATGTTGACATCTACACTAAGGTTTGTAGTCATCTCTTTGGAATGACTTTTCACTGGGTTGTATGTTCGACATACATTCGTTCAAATTCCGAGGTTACCAAAAATGTAAACTAGGACATGTAAATGTATTTAGAGTTTTTATTAGGGCTATTTACAAACCGAATCGAACGCAAGTCTGCTCAAACTTGGTTCGTTTACAAAACGAGTGGCTCAGTTCGGTTTGTATTTACAAATTCAAAAGAAAAGTTCATGCTCGAACTGGGTTCAGTTTGTAACCGAGCACTCGATTCTACTCGGTTTGGCTCAGTTTTAAATTACCATGTTTTTCAAAACTATAAATTATCATTCTTTTAAGAGTTCCAACTCAAACTCAACAATATAGCAAAAGAAAAATACAAAATAAGTTCAACAAAATAAAAATATAAGACGAACAAAACTTTAACTCAAATTCAAAGAAATCACTGCATAACGCACACCACGTTTCCTACAACCTTTTCTATGTCCACCGTACCGGATTTTTCCCCTCTAACTATCTATCAACCTTGCCTTTACGCTGCAAGGAAACAAAGAAACATAGATATCACTAGGTTTGTTTTTTTTTAAAATAATATTATTATTTTTATATTTTTTTAGAACAATGTATTGATACAACCATAGAAAATCATTAGCTTTTTTAAAAATAACTAGTATGATCCACCCGCGCTTCACCGTGGGGAGTTTATGAAATTTAGTTAACTAATAAAATAATTAAACTATAAGTTATATTATGATTCAAGCAATTCTTCATTATATTATTGTCAATCAAATGTCCTAATTATCTTGCAATAATATTTCAACCGTTTGTGGTCTACCAGAAACTATTTTTCTTGTATGCATTTAAAAGCGACTTCCTTAGCATTGTAAGGTACCCTGTTGAGCAACAACAACATTTTAAAGGTAAGCGGTTTAAAAAAAATAGCATATCTAATTCACACAATTCTACATATTGCAAAAGGTAAGCGGTTTAAAAAAATAGCATATCTAATTCACACAATTCTACATATTGCAATTTAATAACCAGAACAACCAACAATTTGAATCGAAATTGTTGTTACTAACAACACACAATCCTACGGTGTGCATTTTGATCCGTTGCCAACAGAAAGAACCTGCAATCTAAGATGCTACCAAGGGGAATGAAATTCTAGTTTGCTGTGTTAGCCTTCATTTTGTAGTGTGACACATTACCAACAAAAAAGCAACGTGCATTTTGACATGTTATACACTAAATTTACCTACAAAAAACAACTTGCAATTATATAGTTAGTTTGATTTTGTAACAAATATATATGATGTTGTCTTACTTTGTTAAGCAAATAAATAATTAGTGTGAAACTTGTAGGAACAAAATACGTCTTTGATCCGGGGCAGAGTAATTTATAGGGCTTGTTGCATCCAACAAAAAAACTTTTATCATTTCACAACAAAAAAACTTAAGGTTCATGAGATGATCCATACATGACTCTAGACTACATATTATCAAAACCTTAAGTAAGGTTAAGCATAACATACTATACGCCCATAATCATTTCATAAAACTTATGACAACCAACCTAGCAATAGGTAAAGGTTTGTTTCAATACCCTTTATCTGTGTAAAATACTTTTATCTTACATTACATCAGTACACAGAGTAGTTTATTTAGCCAATACATAATCAAAGATAAAGTTTTATACTAAAATATTAAAGCTTTATACTAAAATATTAAAGCTTCAAGACTTCATCTGCTACACTAAAACAAAACACCCAAAACTTGGTCACAAATTATAAATTAAAAAAATATATCAAGTTTTCAGTCCAAATGTAGCATGTATAATTAACCCAACATTGAGGTTAAGTTAACGTGTATAAAAGATGCATATTACACTCAAGACAAACATACAAATGAGTGAATTCAAAATCAAATTTGAATTGATCAAACGATTACCTCAGAAAAACTAAGAAACCGCACTCCAGTAGCAACCAAATATCCAACTGTCTGTTCAAACTTTACTATGAATGCTCTAAAACAAATCAACATTTAACTTTATGAACTATCAGAATTGTACCTTCATTCGACCTACAATCTCGAGTTGTCCATTCAAACTCAGTGCAACACAAAACATTTTAATGGGCAAAAGAATTTGAGACGTAGTCAAGATTTTTAGGGAGAGAATCAAATCATTAAGTTTTACACACAAATCAAACAACATATTCTGATTACACCCTGCAGCAGATAATTTAAGGATGAGAAGTATAGAAATTAAAAAAATATGGGTTGTATTTGAAGGTGTAAGGCAACAAAAAAGAATAGTACACACTACATGTTTGCTTATATTTATCGGTGAGGAAAGCCATATTAAGTGTCATTCTTGTTGATTCACAAATCATTCAGTACAGCTTCTTAGAGATTAAATATTACCTTTGAAATGCAAATTAGACCCAATGTAGATGTTTAAATAACACAGTTCCTAAATTGTTACAAAACTAAAAGAATTTGAATACAAAAATATATTGAAACAATCAAGTTATCAAATACTTGAAAAAAACCAAAGCCACATCAAATTGCATCACTGTTGTAAAAAATCTCAACCAATTTTCTATAGACTATCACTAATCCGATTAACTGTAGCATAGTATGAAAGATGCAAGAACAATTGCAGATTAGGTTGTGTAAAAGGAGAAACAAACAGTTATATAACTTAGTTGACAACCGCTAGAGTAGAGGCTCATCACGGGGAGTCGTGATCTGAACCGATAACTACAGGGGGTCGTATCCTAGAGAAGAGAAGAAGTGGACATCAAAACCATGCGCCGGTAGTAAACTTTGGTGGCAAATGTATAAAACCAAAAAGTTGACTGTCGCCACCGACCTAAAGTATTAATATATATTATAATTATAATGTTTGGATAAAGCTGGTTGAAGGTCTAAACAAGCAACAACCTAATTCAAAGTCTAAACAAATACTATATATACATATACAACATATAAGAATAACACTAAAAATTAATTTGAGCGAAACCGAACAAATAACGAGCGTACGTACTTTGCTCATGCTTGATTCGTTCACAAACCGAACCGAACCACTCTACTTGTTTACAATAGAGCGATATCTATGGGCTATGGATGGATGTAATAGTGGGTCCCATTTTAATAATTCAATTGCTTTTCTTATTTTTTTTTTGTAATAATGTTACTTTATTTCTTTTTTTTTTTAAATTAATGATTATTAATAAATTTTATTTTTTATTTTTTAAATTCTAACAGCTAGTTTTAATTTGTCCTATTCATAACGACTAGTTTTACAATTCCAACTATAAATACGTTTTTAACTTTCAGTTTTTTCACACATATATGTAAATATATTGTTGATTTTTTATTTATTTATTTTAATGATTACTTTATTTATGTAAATATACTCATAATAATTTAAATATATATGTTTAAATAAATAGAAAAGAAAAGGTGATGTGGAAATATAAAGGTGATTGTGGGATGGATGGTGTTGGGTAAAATTTGATTGTGGGATGGATGATGTTGGGGGTAAAATTTAATTGTGGGATGGATGAATAAAAGTTAGTGGAAAGCTAATGTGTCATGCTAGTTGATTGTGGGATGGGCAGGCCTTTAGCGTTGCGGATAGTCTAAGGACAAACTTTAGGAGTTATTAAGTTAAGTTGTTGTGAAGATAGTGTTCAACTTTATATAGAAAGAGATTTTCTTTCTTTATATAGTCTTCATAAAAAATGTATTATTGATAAAAAGTTGTTACGTAATTATCAAAAAGCAACTTTTGTTTGCATGTATTGAATATGTACGTGGTGAGCCTAGTGATGTTAACATGACTCAATTATGAATAAATTTACACTAAAACGTAAATAAAAGTAAGCATATTGAGATGTTATATTCCGAATTTCATAAAACATTATATATTACAAGTTATAAATACAAACCTATATTGTATAAAGAAAATCAAAACTATACTATACATGACAAGGGTCGGTTACGAATATATATAAGAGTAAATTACATAATTAATCCTTTATGTATACTATTAATTATGGATTAGGTCCTTTATCTTTACTAATAACAAAAAAACATCCTTTAGTTTAATCATTTGTAACGATTTCTGTCCTTTAAGTTAACCACCTTTAATTAGAGGGGTTAAATTAAACCCATGTGCAACTCACATAAGAGCACAATAGTAAATTTCCCCTCTACTAACTTCTAAAATAATAATGATAGATACAAAATATGAAAAAGAAAATATATTTAAACATAAAATAAACAATAAATAAAAAAAAATATGCTACTTGAAGTTCTATATTAATATGTACAATAATGTTTTGCCCAAGAGTACTTGAACGAATTTTTTATCTATCGTATATTATATTTCCATACAATTCTAAAACAAAAATACATCAAGCAACGAGCTTGTTTTTAATTTGAGAATTGCATTGTTCATAAACGTGTGTATTTAATATGTATATAATTACTAGGTTGAACTTTAATAATCACAAAAAGTGTGTTTTTAAAAGGACATGTAGCATAAGCTTAATAAAAAAATTAATGTAAATAGTATGTCATAGTTCAAAAAACAAAAACAACAAAATAGTTTCAAAAACCATACGATAATAATTCCAACAATTTAGATTGTTCATATTTTCATAACCAAAATCATAAAAACATTATACTTGTTCTCAACTATTGCATGTTCTGCTATTGTGTCCCTTCTTTAAGCACTTAGTGCAAGTATTCAACGGGACTAGGCCTAATCTTGTATGTCATTGATGTCTCATTTCTTCTTGAATCACATACAAATTAATGAAAAACAAGGAATATAATTGCCTTTAAAGTTGGCTACAAAAGTTTGAAGTGAAGATGTTGATAGGGATATGGTTAAATAATTATTTACCAAATCTCCAAATATATTTTGAATCACATTCAAATTTAAGAAACAATAAAAATAAAAAAGAAAATTGATATATAAAGATAGATTTATTTTAAAGTTAGGAGGGTGAATGTGAATTTACTATTATATCCTCATGTGATTTGCATATGGATTTAATTAACAACTCTAGTTAGGACGAAATCGTTATAAACCATTAAACTAATTCATGTTTTTTTTGTAATTAGTAAAGTTAAAGGACCCAAACTATAACTACTAATATACATAACGGATGAATAATATAATTGTATATAATACTAATTTTCAACTTAGTTATTCATCATTAGTTGTAGTTCATGCTTTATAGGTTGTACCTTTGTATTTTTTTTATTATTTTTTTAAAATTTTAACACTAATAGTTTTTATCTTTTATATTTAACACTAATAGTTTTTATTACTTTTAACTTTAGTCTCATATACTTTTAATCTATTACAAATTTTTCATTTTACGTTTCAATCTAAAGTTTTCGAGTTAACATGCCGCAACATGCATATGTGGTTCAATGTTTTTACCTTATTTTTTCTATTTATCGATCGTTTCGTGTTTTACGTTTCGATCTAATTTTTACACGTAATACGCCGCAACGGGCGTCCACTGTTCAACGTTTTTACGTCTACGTTTTCTTTTTATTATTATTTCTTTTGTTTTGTGGGCTTTTTCAGTGTTGGTAATAGTTAACGACGGCGTGATATTAATGTTGTTCAACATGGTTTTACGGTTTTACGGTTTTACGCCCCTATCGCAACGCGATGGAACATAATACTAGTTTACTCTATATATAAAGATAAACATGTTATAAAACAGTACATTTAAAATATTAATACAATATTATTTAGAAATGATAAAAAATGAAAATATGATAAAACTATGTTTGTCCCGGTCAACCACGCATCTAGTTATTGCACCATCCATATGTTTTTTCACATGTGCTCATTCCATACGTTACTTGCATCTTCACACTATAAGATCACGAGTTCCAACATCTCATCCATTGCGTCCATTCTTACCATATGACTGCACATGCGCTTGTGTTTTATATCACATTATTTTAACAACTCTAGTTTTATGTTTACAATTAAACACATATACAATGGGCGGGCTGGGTCACCAGCGTTATATGTGTTTGTGGACGTGGGTAGCCTTTCTTCAATGAGTTTACCCAGATGACCGGGTTTAAAAGTATTCGTTGACCATTTAAAAAAAAGTTGATCTTAGTTAGAAGATATTACCTTATTGATTATTGGTCAACTTTGTATTGTACTAGTGGTGAACTTGAACGGGGCGGAGAAGCGTTGAAATTTTAAAGGCTTGGTTTCGATGTTTTGTACATGAATATTTACCGGCCCACGGCTTTTGACAACTCAAATTTGAAAAAGATAATGTCAAAATATTGATAAAAAATGTTGATAAAAATAGGTAATGGTAAGTTAAAATTTTATAAAACAATAGTGTGTAATATAAGTTATATAATGCATATAATCACAATCTAAGTGGTTCTAGAAAGATTTTGTATCATCGAGAAACCAATTAAATATTGGGTTAAATCAATGTTACATATTTATATGATTAAGTATTCAAAATAGTCTCTTATTGTGATGTCAAGTATTCAAGTAACGTAGAGCATATTAGTATGACATTAAAAGTATCTTAGATTGCTATAAAGAAAGTTAAATTTGCATCTGAGTAGAGAATGACGCTTGGTTTAATCTGGATTACTCAAATTTGTTAACCCCGCATGAAACTAGTGGTGTTCAAATTTGAATATTCAAAGGTTTCGTATAGTTGATTTCAATATCCGAATCCAAACAAATATCCGAATTCTAAAAAAGATGAAATTCAAAAATCAGGAATTTCAGATTCAGATATCCAAACAGATATCCGAATTCTAAAAAAGATGTATTTTTTAATCATTTTTATAAAAATTTATTAAATTTTATTAAAGTTCAATATTAAAGTTTTTTTATCGGATATCCGTATTCTTTTAAAGAAAATATTTTAGATATCCGGAAATATCCAGAATTTCTAATTAATATAGTTAATAAATTGTTTTTATAGAAATATTTCGGATCATTAAAATAATTAAAAACATTATCGGAATCTGAATCTGAAAATTTAGGATATTCGAATTTAGGATATTTCAGGTTTGGATATTTTGATATATCAGATTCGGTTTCAGTTCTGATATTATTGCACACCACTTCATGAAACTATTAACAAAATGTATTGAAGCTAATCGTTGTCGAAGCCCCGATAAAAAATAGATAGTTTCCCTACCTTATTTAATATGAATTACCCACGAGGAGTGTTTGTAGTTAGCAACTATTAATCAAAAAGAAAATTGTAAAAGTTGATTGATTTTTTTAACAAGCTAATTGCATGAATGATAAAAGTAATTTAGAAGAGTTGCAATGATTATGAGAGAATATAATCACTTTCGGTTTCAGGGTTTATGATAAAGTTGTTGAATTTAATGGTGATTTCAATATTAATTTGGATACATAGACATAACCTAGCTTAATGTCGCCACAAATCTAGAGCACAATTCATATACTTACACACCAAACATCCATTCCTTAACTAAACTAACTAGGATTTGTATTGGGCACGATCGGGTGACATATGATAATTGTTGTCGAAATAACGTGAAATCAAACACATAAAATAGCTATAAAACATTTACAAGCCAAAGTTTACAACTGATCATATGTTCCATATTGAAAATCAAGTGAAGTGTTCAAACAATTAAATCAAAAACCCCTCATACTGTTATGACTACGGGATGATTAGCCGAGCGTGATGGAATGACCCGAATCTATAAAAGTGTTGTCATCGACTTCGTTAATGGTAATCTATGAAGTCTCTTGAGTAATTTTGTCTTTAAAGTTCATATTCTAACCTTCCTAGCCGTCTCCCAACTTCCCATAATCGAGTGTCCTCTCAAAAACTCTACCAAGGTTGCTTTTAATAACTTCAAAAATGATTTTTCCGTTCTGGGCATTGACCGACGCCCTGTTAAACATTTGTTCTAACACTCAAAATGTGGATTTCGGGTGGTTAGGCGCTGACCAACGCCTGGTGAGAGTGGACTGACGCCCACAAACTTTTCATGTTGTTTCTTGTGTGTTTTACCACCAAACGTCATCGTATTTAGCTATGTTTCACCCTTGTACCTGTTACATCCAATTCTAATGAAAAGTAATCCATTCAACAACAAATATACTTCAATTACTCATAATTAACATAGAATAAGATGTATGTCATTTGTCTCGATCTGATGCCCAAACAAAATTTAAATTTTGAGTTTTTCATATCACTTCTAGCATAACAATCATCTTCTTGATAATTATATAAACAAATAATTTATAGTTGACGAAACTAGCAAAACTTATTTTTCTAGTGATACAAAAGGTATATAAACTGTTGTAAGAAAAAACGTATAATATTCAAAGTCTTTAAAAGATACGTCATGTTATTTGTTTAATATATGATGATTTAAATAAAAAAAACAATTATAACTTACTTGTAAGGATGAATCTTTGATGTTGATGATGCCATAGTCTTAGATGCTATTTCTTTTCTTTCATATGTCTAGTGTTTGATGGTTGATTATATGGTAGAGAAAAGTTTTAGGGTGTTTTGTGTTTTCTCTCTTGATAACTCATACTTTTATAAAAATCAAATGACAAGAGTTCTTACATATTACGTCATTACATCCAACATGTAACCACAACATTAATTGGAACCTTTAATATGATTTGACCATTATTAGTAAATGATCCCAAAGATCACATTTATGCAGATATATTTCTAACACAGAGTGACCGAGTGATCATCTATGATGAACATGTAGTAAGTTTGGCCAAGTTATAAACATATCAAGTTTCACAATAAAACTATAATAAAAAGTTACAGACTTATAGTCATTTAGATTACAATCATTCAAGATCTTCAACAATCATACACTTATACTAAAGTCTCAATATAAAACATTTGAATATAAAATCAAAATTACTAAAAAAAACCCATAATGTACAACATTAATATGTATGAATCTTCTACATATCATTAGGTGCATTATATACATAATTATTGATTAAATAAGCATTCAAAGAAATTATATTAATCGTTAATACACACTTGATGTGTCGCATTATAAAAGTCTATACTAAAATTCATCCTTGTTACAAGCTCTTAAAATGTTCTGGGTGGTAGACCTTTAGTCATTGGATCTGTAAACACATCCTTGTACTCTAGTTGTCGAATGGTATGCAAAAGATAACAAAAGATACAAAAACAATCATTATGGCTCGTTTAAACAAGTTGCTTATAGGGTTTGTGTGTCGGTCGACATATGAGTCGTATCAGTGGAATATGGTCCATATATGATCTTTAAAAGGTGACTGTCAACTCAATCATTAAGATCTTAAATACGTCATCAACACGAACTGCATCTATATAACCCGTACTCTTTTATGCTACGATTAACTCTTCCTCACTTTAACCACAACTCAGCTCTAAATTATCATTTTTTTGATCTTTTCTTAACATGTTTATTTGGAACCTGAAAAATCAAAATATAAACAATTAAGTATCAATTACCCTATGATTTAAATTCAAAGGAAATGAATAGTGCCTCATCATGTGTAGCACTTTCTCATTGGTGCATAACAAACTGTAGGCTCTCTACTATTGATGGTGTCCAGGATTAAAACATGTTTCGAGTCATTAATCAAAAGGTGGTACTTGAGTCGACTGGATAAGTACGCAACCACTTGAATGTTTTTTTAACGAAAAATGTATCCTACTCATACGCCTAAACTATACCCGATATAGACCACACTTGCCAAGGATTGAACCTTGAAGCTTTTTCTTAACTAGTGCTCCTAGAGCTTGCAAACTATAAACAGACGCTTGAATATACATGACAACATAAAATTTAAAAGAGTCACCCCATTTCAATCTATTTTCTTTTTCTTCATATTATGTATACATCGGAATTTTAAATGTATAAATGTACGCAAAACAAAAATATTAGTAAAATCTTACTTCAAACAGTAGCGTTTGAGTTTTTCTAGGTATGTCTGTTTGTGTATATATTAAATCTTAAGAATTTGACTTAAAATTTATTAAAACCTAAAAATATGAAAAGCGAATAAAAGAAAAGTAGGAAAATCTTTATAACAATAAACTTATAAAAGTTTTAAAAAATAACAACAACTGCGTTGCCGAATTCCTACTCCGACGTAATACTAGGTAACTAACAACACCTCGTATGCAGGCGATGAAACCCACACAAACAAGACAGCCAAGACCAGAGCTGACTTCACGTAAAACAACTTTATGTTTTTTGCTTTTAATGTTCTAGACTGTCTTTAGATCTGGATATACTAATAACAAATTCAGTCTTGTATGTATAATTAAATAGCAGAACATCCAGTTACATACATGCTAACGACTTTTGGTGTAGGTAACAACATGCACATAAAAAGTGGTTCGTAAAGACACAAAAACACGTTGCATCGAACAACAAAGCAACAGTCGCGCAACGCGTGAGATCAGATAGTACTAGTTTCAATCAAAACCAAACAAAAACTATTTAAAATGTTTGTCACTAGAAAGTCTTACGGTTGCAAGTGGATATTTTGTAATTATATGTAAGCTAATCGTCTTGTTATAATCAATTAATCAGCAATCACCTAAGAACTTAGATCAATTTTAAAGCTTTTATTGGTATGTCTGATTTTTATTTTCAATAAACTCCATCAACATGATGTCTTTGTTTCAGTTTGCATTTCCAACGACCAACTACCACTGCACATGACATAACCATCTTGTGATGACAAACCCACACGTGGACCAATTAGATTTCATATTGACCAAGAACAAGAACACCATTATTTACCACCTTAAATACTTCATATCAACTCAATACTATCAATCTTGAGATGCCACGTATATCTAAACAAAACAACGTGGAACTTTGTAACACTACACACATCATGATCCATTTCAAATAATAAAATAAAAATGCACCTATAACTAGGGGACATAATCCTGTTGACCAAACAACCAAGACAAAAAGGCACCATGCTTTACAGACATCATATATCTATCTCAAATCAGCAATAATGTCAAACACAAGTATATATAGTATACCATGCAAAGACCATAAGATTAACATAACAAAAAAGAAGAGTTTATTTGCAGTTCTTGTACCCATGGCTGCTGCTTCAAGATTCAGCATCAAAATCCAAACAAAATCCATTAGTTTGCCCTGCAGATCACATCCCACCACCATTGAAATCGAAGAACTGATCAGCAAGATCAAAACAACAGTTGCAGAAGCATCATCTGCAGAGGCAATCTGCAGTAGTTTATCCCAGCTAAAAGGAGTGTATAAATGCATGAACGATCTTCTAAATTCATCAACCACTAAAGCTTTGATGTCTCAAGAACAAAACAAGAAATGGGTCGATGAGTTTGTAGATGAATCCGTCGAATTCTTGGATGTCTGTGGCAGCATAAGCGATATGCTGTCGGAAATCAAAGATCATAGTACAGATCTTCTTTGTGCTCTACGAAGGAGAAAGAATGATCACCTTATCATTGAAAACAGCATCATGAAGTACAATTGCTTCAGAAAGAAAATGAGAAAGCATATTAAAGGGTTGAGTGCTAGTTTGAAGCAAGTTGATAACCTCTCCGGTGGCGGTTCATTGGTGGTTGATTCAGATAACCACCATCTTGCAGCGGTGATTCGGGCGGTGATAGGAGTTTCTGAAGTGACCATTTTGGTTTTAGAGTCTTTGTTGATGTTCTTCTCTGCGTCAGTTTCAAAGCCTAACAGATGGTCGATTGTGGTGTCAAAGTTGATGCAGAAAGAAGTGGTGACATGTGAAGATCAGAAAGAAAATGGGAATGTGAATGAATTTGAAAGCATTGATGCTGCATTGAGAATATTATGTAAATATGGGTTTTCTAGTGAAATGGGAAATGTGCAAATTGCACAATGTAGGTTGGAGAGAGTGGGAGCTCAGATTGAAAGCATGGAGAGTGGGTTGCAGTGCATATTTAGGTTCCTGGTTCGGACTCGAGTTTCGCTTCTTAATATTGTTTCGCAGTAAAAAATCAAGTCATCATCACTTGCTGATCGGTATTAATCAATAGAATGAACATGTACATTCACACGAATTTGTAGTGTTAAAAGTATAGATATATACATCTGTCTTGATTAGTCCTTATTAATGTGATTCTATAAAAGTTCTCAGTTGCTCATAAACTCAAACACACAATACACACTGAAAGATGCAGAAAGTTAACATACAACACATGCATTCATTCAATACAAATGTCAGGGTAAAAGGGGTACTTATACCCTAATTATTGACAGTTATAGAGCAGTTATATGGCGCCAAAACTACTAGGAACATTTAACTGTTTCGACCCATCTAGGACCCTAATTTGGTCCATACTTGAATACGAGTACATTTTGTTGAAAAGAAGACTTTCTTTGATCTATAATCACACACTGATTGCACACTCCGGATATCAAAAGGATATATGGAAGAGAGGGTGTTTGCCGTAAACGTTGACATCAAAAAGAGAAGTCAAACCATTATTTAGTATTTGTATATTCTGGGTTAGTTGTGTAAATACTCTAAAAGTATAGAGTCATTATTGTGTATGTGTCGTTTAGGGTTAAGGTTATGACGGTTAGGGAATAACCGTCGCTATGGGTATAATACCCCTATACAATCCACATTTGAATGTAATGCAATGGTGTGTTTAGTACGTTCCAATCAATTGTATTCCTTATGTGTTCGTATATTCAAGTAGAACAAGAGAGGGAACAAAGGAGGGAAAGATAACAAACATATTACATTCAAATGTTTATAGGAGAGGGGTATTTATACCCTCCCAATCGACACAACATGAGAGTTACACCGGTTTGTTTGTGGCATAGATGCCAAACAGCCGGTGTCTTCGTAAACCAGATTCATCACTTTTAATATTTACAACAATATACATAACACAATATATAATTCTTATGCTAAACTTAATTCCAAGATTGTCCCTTTAATTAAGTTTAGCTTTTTGATTTGTGTCCTTTATATCTTGACTCGTTTTTTTGATGGTAATCCTGCATCTTGCCAAATCTTTACCTTTCTGGTTTTAGTGTTGCTAGATTCTCCAATCTCCATCTTGAGTTCTCTTTCTTTGTATTTGAGATGATACCACTCTATCGTCTCGAGATACCTTAAATAAAGAACCTTTATGGTATTCTTCATGCGGCCCCTTTGTCTTCTAATTTCATTAGTTCTAATTTGTAACCCATCTGTACATGATAAGACTTCAGCTCATAAGTTCTTTCTATTAACCTTATTGTATCCACCCATCTTTTGCACTATCATGTGTAGATATATCTAATGCGATGACCATATATGTCCCTTGGTGGTATTAGTGTAAGTAGTCTATTTTTCATGAAATCTTTCATGAACCACTTAGTAACTATTTCAAATAACACTATACTTTAACTATGATATGGATAAGATCCTTGAAAGTAATACAGTCTTGTAGTGAAGATACTTGTGTAGGGTATATAGTTGGTTAGTTATGTGACACCCTGAAAAATTTGTACATAAAATAATAACTTTGAAAATATTAGGGTTAGAAATGAAATTTAGGAAGAATTAGGGTATTGACCCTGGTCGAGAACCGCAACCGCAACCAGCTAGCCTGACGGACCACCGTGAAGGATTTAGGGTTTCATGATTTTCAGTTGCATAGCGAACCACTATGCTACCCTGTAATTGTATGCAACGTGTTCCTTATGCCACTTGTAACCAAATACCCATGTTATAACCCATGTAAGCTAGTGTTATATCCTGTTAAGCTTGAACGAACTGTATTGAAAGTGTAGTCAAGGTTTTAGAAGATCGTAAACCAAGATTCTAGCTGATTATTAAGCTGAACATGTTTTCTACGCTTCATTTACGTCCTATGTGCATAAATTTTTATAAAATAATTTCAAGCATCTTTATAAAATGTCTATTTACAAATGTTTATGTTATTATAAAACTAACATGTGTCTATATTAAATTTATTATGCAAGGGTTTGAGCGGCCATGACACAATATACGTATATCCGATTGAGGATACACACATTAATGGGTAACTGTATGTTATGCCACAATACGACTAAAATCATTTCAACATATATGAACCAGATGAATTCAATGTATACCAACTACCTATTTGGCTTTTGTCTTAATAACTATTGATATTAAGCATGTTGTTTTGATATTATAAAAATTTTAGTAATATAATTCATCACCTTTATGCTAACATTTCATTTTCTAACCATTTTCTGGAAAATGACTTGCATGTGTTATTATAAATAAGGTTTATGTTATAAATAAACCTGACATCATGGGAACGCCCATAGGAACATGAGAAGAATCGATAGTTAGACTTTGTGGCTCTTACCTATGTAGATTACATTTTAATGTTTGTTATATTTGAAAGTAATGTAAACTGTTAAAGATTTCATAAATCCTTATTTTGAAATATATTGATATTATAATTTAACCCCAAGTGTTGAAATACCACCCTAAGAATTTTTTTTTGATTTTTTAATATATCATTGAAATTGATTACCTTAATTTTGTGGAACACAGTATGTTTTCACAAATTGAACTTTAACCAATGATGTTGATAATTTAGCATTGTAAAAGACGTCCTCTAGTCTTTATAAGCTCTAATGTAATTTCATATAAATACAAATGGGACTCATTGAATGATACCAACCGATCCTATTCACGCCCGAGGTATCCTAAATCCGTGGTTTGACACCTCCCTTTGTGAGTTCTTGTTTCATTCTTGTCACTTTCTATTGAAGTACCTTCAAAATGTTTCTATAGCATTGCCTTCTCTTGATCTTCTTTTAAAACTACAGCACCAATGGGTCCTTAACTTTCTTTTTCTTTTGTCTTTCGGAATTGACTTCATGTCTTAGACACATGTAGGCAGGAAGGTTTCTATCTTTGCTTTTCCAGTATTCAATAATTCTTCTTTGCTTATTGTTCTTCACAATGTAATTCTTAACATAGCATGTATTTTAGTGAATCCAATCTCAAAACCTTGTCTTGCTAATTGGTCTATACTAAGAATATTTTTTCTTAGAGTAGGCACATAATAAACAGATTCTACCATATTAATCTGTATCTTGATATCTCCCTTTCCTCTTAAAAGCTCTTTAGTGTATCCATTTGAACGTGCCATCACACCGAAAGAATTCAATAGTTTCTTGAATAAAAGCTTGTTGCTTGTTGCATGTTGTTTAGGGGTAAGGCTTTCATTCCAGATTTTATCCCATGTGTTATTAGGGGTGAGCAAATAACCGATTTAACCGAACCATAACCGAATTAACCGTATTAACCGAACCAAATTAACCGAACTGAACAATTAACCGACAGTTCGGTTAAGGCATAACCAATTAACCGCACATTGCGGTTCGGTTTCGGTTTGGATGTGCAAATTAACCACATTAACCGCAGTAACCAAATGTCAATTATATATAATAAATTTACAATACTTCTCATGATTTTACTAAATTTTCATATATTCATTCTTTTTAATTCACATTTATGAAAAAAATATATTTACATAATGGATTCCGTTTTGTATTGAAGAAACATCATAAACAAACAAAAGCAATGCAAAATATGCGCACACATTATTGTATGCACACCCCGACTTTGGTTTCGGTTTTGGCAAGACCTTAAAAACGAACCATATCATGCACACCCTTATAAATTGGTCCAAACCTATCCTAACAATATCTTATTAATTAATATTTTGGTTTTAAAGCATATGTTAAATATATTGGTTAATCAAGAACTCCGTGTTATTGATCTTCTCGGGGCAATCCTTTTTGAAATGAAAAGGTTGTTTGTAATAACTAAATAACATACCTTTTGGATGATACAAATGTATCCTTTTTTGGCTTGATCTATGAACTGGATTTCTTCTGCATTGCCTTCTTTCTCTTTGCCACTAGTCGATAGTATGAATTGATATTGAAGCCAACCAACTTGATATACAAACTTTCTTCTCCACTATTGTTCCTGAATGATCCTTTTGATCATGATTTTCTATTTTTCTACGACCCATTTGGTCATTACACAATGAAAAGAACATGGGTGAATCCTCACACTAGTCGACAAAGCACTTGGAGTATGTATCTGCTAACTCTATCATTGATTCGAACACAAATTTTCTACATGTCCTTTAGGAACACGACTCTAATACTATGTTGAAAAGAAAACTTTCTTTAATCTATAAACACACACTGGATCTTGAAAGGATATACGAAAAAGAGGGAACAAAGGAGAAAAGATATCTAATGCATTAAATTTAAATTTTTACATAATAAGGGTATTTATAACCTCACAACCGACACAACATGATAGCTATACCGATTTATTTGTGGCATAACTGCCAAACAACCGGTGTCTTCCTAAGCTGGGTCCATTCCTTACACAAATATTTAATATTCACAACTATATACATAACACATACTTATACTAAATAATTCTTTTCTTAACATTAATGTCATCATATTTAATCTATTTACAATACTCTATTATTACACTTATGTAATGCTTAAATCTTTGATGACAAGATTATTTTTCTAACAATGTCCCCCTTAGCTTGACATCAAAGTTATCAGTTGTTTCTTATTTAGCCAGACCATAGTATGGTGGTTAATCTCTAACTTTGTTCATCCTCCTTTCTTGATTTGTGATGTGCTCCAAATTATACATATAAAACACATCAATTTCACATCAATTATTCTAGAAACTCTTACTAAAAATGATGATTTGATACTTAAATCATTCATATTGTGTTTTTATGCTTGGAAAAGACCAAGATGAACAAAAGGACCTTTAATAGGAAGAAATTAAAGAAAACCAAACTTTGGAATTCAAGCATGGGGTCGTGCCTCATATTAAAGGTTCTTAGACCCGAGGTACGGGGGCGTGAAACACACCCCCGTGCTAAAATCAACACACCTCCGTGTTAAAAGTACGGTTCCTAGACTCGCGGTACGGGGGCGTGCCCCGGGAGGCATAGGGTTGTG
The DNA here is from genome assembly GCA_025215565.1 of Flaveria ramosissima. Lineage (NCBI taxonomy): Eukaryota > Viridiplantae > Streptophyta > Magnoliopsida > Asterales > Asteraceae > Flaveria > Flaveria ramosissima. The sequence continues at coordinate 11,718,060 of CM046033.1, read as the reverse complement.
CCCCCCACAAACACGGGGTCGTTCCTTGTTGAACACGGGGCCGTGCCCGATAATATCTGAGTGTACGAGCTGACCAACTTTTACGTTCATTGTACTAGGACAGAGTCGTGCCTTTGAGATGAGTTTTTGGGAGGTGAAGTACTGGTGTTCGATTCAACACTTAGAAGAAGCTTGGGATCATTTAACATCATCCATAGTGGATCACTGGTTTAATTGTTCTAATTTACCGATGATTTAATTACTATCTCCTATCTTTGTTATTATGTTCAAGCTCGTTATGAGCTAAACTTCATTTGTTATCCTAATTTAGTGAAAATTTATGTAACTTGTGATGAATTAATCGTGTGGTTTATAGTATGTTAATGTTATGGTAATCTTGGGTAAACTTTTGATGGGTAACATCTACATTTGAACGAGGAGTTATGAACTTATGATTTGTAATTGTGAATGTCATACAAGGTTGAATAACATATGAACTAACTTTTATTCGTGAAACCGGTCTTCATAATAAATCCATAGCTAATGAACTAGAAATGGTTATTAAAAATCGTATCACTTTAACCTTCTAATCATTTGCCGGTTCTTTTTTATTAGTCTGAGAAATCTATAGTAATTGTTATGATTTTGTAAAATTAATGGTATGTTAGAAAGGAACTTGATCAACTCTGGTTATAACATTAAGTTATGTTTTCAAAAATCGTATGTTAAAAGGTTACACGAGATCTACCTACATAATTAGTGACTTTGATTGATCAGTTTTGTAAGTTACTCATGATGGTGTCCTTGTCACTACGGACCTAGCAGACAAGAAATCTGGGTTGGCTCATGTTTATAAACATTAATATAATTATATTAATCACTATCTTTAACCACACCACCAATTCATCACAATTATGTAAGAGTAATCTAAATTAGGATGATAACCTTGCTTCACTGAAAGAATCACCAAAAGTCTCAAACTATATCTATCTTTATTTATCCTTATTTTATTTAACTTATCATTTTCTTAAACTAATAGTCATTTTCTTATATATATACTATCTGCACCCAGTAAATGGCATCATCTTTTCAACAATATCTAGAGAGGCACCTGCATAGTCATGGGTCCTTTTTCATTTCTACACTCTTCTTGTTCAAATATCAATCTTCCAGGCTTTTTCTATCTTTCTTTTTAGTTTTTTATGGTAGCATTGCATTAGATCTAAATACTCATTGTAGATCACAAGAGGCTTGATTTATTTTTATGAGTTAATTCGTAAATCCGCTGCTATTAATTACAAGAATTTCTTGTAGTTTACACTTGCCTTGCCTCCGTTGATTTGAACTCCTATGTACCTAACCTTTTACCATTGGTGGAAAAGGCCTTTTTTGTTTCACAACGTATTTAACAAACCATTTTACCAACCTTTTTAAATTTTTCTTCGACAAATTGCACTTGTATTGTGCCTTTGTTTATTGTTTTCAAGAGATCTAAGAAAACAAACATGTCCTCTATGCTTAATATTTCTTTCTTTTGATCAACATCATGTTCCTTTCCCTTACATCCTTTAATATTTTCTTCATTCCATGTTTATTCTAGATCCAAATCTTTGAAGTATTTCAACATTAACTTGGTTACATCTAGATGATCAAGATACCATTTCATAGTAGATTCAGGTTTCTCATCCACTTATATTCTTGTTTTTTGTGGTTTAAAACTCCAGTCGTTCTTACCTTTAAAGTTTTTTGTGATATAATACAAGGTCCCTTGAATGTCACTTCAAACCCTTAAACTTATGTTTTGTTTAAACTTCTTGGGTCAATTGCAGCAGGGGTACACATAGTTCTTGACTAATCTTCTTCCATTCCTACATCCTGCCATATTTCTAAACATTCTAGTTGCCTCACTCTGTCTCTTTTTAATCGAATCTCCATGATCAAACACATTGTTTTGAAACCGAACCGGGAATCGGACTCCAATCCTGTCTAGTTCCATGCTTAAAACCGTTTTGACATTGAACCGGTGGTCGAATCGGTCAGAGTAGGAATCGAACCAGCCGAACCGATTTTTATATATACTTTTAATTTTTAGTAACTTTTACATATATTTATTAAAAGTATTAATAATTTTATCCGGTTCTTAAATCTGGTCGGACTAGCGGACCGGTAAGGCGTCCGATTCAATATCTGCTCCAGTTCTAAAAACATTATTGTGTAGTGTGTTTTTGATCCCTTTAGCGTCTCAGGAAAACTCTATTTTAAACTTACTATCGTTAAGAGAAGACACTTCTTTTCTAACCCACTTGAATTTTCAACATTTTTAAATTAATATTAAATTTTAAATCAAGTAACATTAAGCTGTTTTGTTTAATTAATAAATAACTAAAATTAAAAATAATTATAAAAAAATTAAAATCACATGATTTACCTATATATTTATTTTCAAACTTAATGAATAGTGGTTTATAAGTGTTTAATGCATCGGGTACACGCATAAGATGCAAGCACCTACTCCACCTCCCTTTTACTCTATTTTTTTAACTGGCCAGATCTTCACCTTGTAAGTGCTCTTAAGAGAGAATGGTACACGACGGTGGCTTTGCGGTGGTGTAAGGAGGAATCGCCATCGACCTTCTCCCTTGGCAACTACCGTTGGCTTCTTTTCTCCATTGACACTTGTCTGGAGTTCTAGGGTTCCGGTGGTGACTTTCTTTAGAGATAGATATTGAAGGAGGTGAGAGAGAGCTAGAGGGGGCTTTGGGGTTAGTTATTGTGGCTGCTAATCGTGGGCGTCGATATTGGCTAGGAGGGGATGGTGGCTAGGCGGTTGGATCTTCTGGCAACCTTTCCAGCGATACCCTTTGTAGGCCTTGGTATTTGGTTCAACCGATGATCTCGACGCGAATACAGATGTGCGGTGCATTCTTTTAATGCCCGTCGGTGCTCTTATGTTGCCGTTGTTGTCACCCTCGTTAGAGACAATGGTATTGTACCATGGTGGCTGCAGCCAAAATCCTCGCTTTTTACGATGGTTATCCCCTTTGGAGGATTCTGTATTGGAGGTTGATATGGTTGATTTTTCCTCACTTGACACTTGTTGTGGCCAGTTTTCCTTTTCTTTGGCTTTTCGGCAATGTTGATGTTTCTTCTCTATGATTTTATTGACCTTTCATTTAGGCTATGATGTAGCCCCTTCATTTGGTGTGCCAATGTACGTTTCAGCCATGACAGAGCTTCAATAACCTGATTTATCATTTTTTAGATATGTCACCGAGCTCGAGCTCATTTGACTTGATCCCGCTGTTAGTTATGCTTTTGTGTCTATGGCGGTTAGCTTGAGCTGCTATTGATAAGATTGTTATGTTGATAGTTGAGAACCATCGGTAACTGACTTGGTTTGGTTTTTTTCTTTTGGTCACTAATGTTTATTATGTAGATATGATGTTCCTTTGCTCCTCTAAGGCTGATCCTGAGCTCATTTGAGTAGGTTCTTCTATTGGGTATATTGTTGTGTCTGTAATGTTTACTAGACGTGCTTCAGGTTAATGATGGCGAGAATGCATGGTGATGTTCATTTAGTTACTTTGTTAATAGGGCTATGATGATACACCAACAATGGTTGGCAGCTGAAGCTAAACGCCTATTTTGAATCCAACCCATTAGACATGCAACACGCGTCGGTGGAAACATCTACTTGAATAAAGAACATAAAATAAAAAAATAAATCAAAAACCTAAAAATCCAAGGTCAAGCGTTTATTTATCCAATTAGGTAGTGATATTCATGCGGGTCAACAAGGAGTTGTAGGGTATAGCAAAGGCGGTGAATTCACCAGGTGCATATTGCATAGGCATGCCTTGCACGGTTGGACGTTACAAGTAGTGTTACGAATGTTGATATGGTTGGCTAGATCACCGACCTTCTGTATCATTGTTTTATGAGTTGATAGAATCCATTTGATGTAATATATAGTAGAGTGCAGTAGAAGAAATTAAAATACTTTAGGTGTAAATTTATCAAACCCTCAAAACGCACGTGCGGGGTTTTGCTGCGAGGCGTGTAAACAAATCAGGATCTAAGTCATTAGTTAGTCAAAACGACTCCATATGTAACATTTAAAAATAAACTTAGAGGTTAAAACTTTAAAGCATTGCGGAAGCGTTTAGTAAATATTTCAAACTCAAAATACCAAAATGTAACATGCGCAAAACACGCTCCCAAACCATTGTTTAAATGTATGTATAAAACCAAACGCAAAGAATGCAAGTTTGAAGAACATATGCTCGACCCGTGCTGTGCTCCTAGGGCACCTGACATTAACGACCTGAGAAAAGCATACTAAAGTGTCAACATGATGGTTGGTGAGTTCAAGAGTTTGTATTTATCATAAAATATAACAGTGGTAAAACATAAGTAAGTGCATTGAAATAGATAGCTAATCTAATTTCAAAAGTAATAACAATAGTGATTTCGCGATCGAAACTGACTGTGTTCGTTATTTGCCTTCCGCCACGACATACCAAGTCATGACAATGTTAGTTGTTTAGGACAATATTGCACCCGCTAGACCTCCAGTCGTAAGAGTGGGGCTTATTAGACCCAGTAGTACTACCCAAGATTTCCCGCTAGATTCCTTAGTTAACGATATGAAAGTGAAAAGGCTTTCAATGGTATATCATACTACGTTACACTATACACAAGTTATAATAGTAAAGCATTTGTAAAAGTATGCTTTCTCCCCCCAAAAAGAGTGTATAAAGGTGGGGCATTGAACTCAACTGGTGTGCAAATGAACAAGAAAAGCGAAGCTTAAGATGAGTGGAAAGATAAACTGTTAAAGGTTACCTAGAACACGTGAGTACATAAGTACGTGTAACCAGAATATCTTAACAAACCATAAATGCAAGTGATTTGGAAAGCATTGACACATTTGACCCAGTTCACCCATTTAACCCGTTGGTGAAATATTAAGTGAAATCTTGTTTGATCAAGTATAGTAACTCATTATCCAAGATTATCAAGCAAACTATTCACGTATGTCACATTATGAACCTTAAGTTCTAGCAAAATCTTCATACTAACATAGGTTATTATACAACATATGCAAAATTTACATATAAAGTTTAGGAGGAATTACCAACAACACCCTCCTTGATTAAATTTTGTAAAAATTAATCTTTTGAACACTTTTTAATTATTTTAACTACAAAACATATGAGTTATTATTAATCAACAACCATTTTATAATCCACTTAGTAAACCCACACAATAAGTCATATATTACACGTTGTCACATTATAAAAGTGAAGGACCGTTGAAGGGTATGCACTTACAACACAACAACACAATGAGGAGAGTTACTTAGAACACTTAACACATCAAATAGAGAACTGGTTAACTTTTAGTGAAAGATACTAAGAACACAAGTAAAGATGAGACAGAACAAGATTGCAAACAACACAAGTAATTGGTTTTCAAGAATGCTGTATATTGCTTCTCAAGTTATATTAAAAATGTTACAAAGCATACGATGAAAGTTACAAGTACTTGAGATACATATACTACATCCTATAGCCGGCCATACTTTGAAAGCCAGCTGGATACATAAGACTAGACAACAAAATCAAATGTAAAGTCAAAAGGCAGATTGCCTTTTGACTAGTGACTATGACATGCCATAGCTCACATCCTAATATATTACAAAGAGGATAAAAGTACATAAAGTATAATGCACAGACTCAAGACCTCAGTGTACAGTTACCAAAAGCATGGACCTTTTCACCAACTCATGTAAGTTGGTGACTATACAGAGTTGCAGCAGAAACGTGGTCCAACTTTATGGTAAAGTACTCAGATAAAAACATGTCTCTAAAAGTCTTTAGAAGAAATCTGTCTTCATTCTTTGGCTTCGGAAGACTTTGTCTTTGAAACTTTGGAAGACTTCACTTTTTGGCTTCGGAAGATGTTGGTCTTGGCTTCGGAAGATTTTACACTTAGAATATTTCTAGTGCAAGGTGTAAAACTTCTGAAGCATTTCTACTTATGTTCTTCAGTGCATGCATGCAGAGAGACTTTGGATGTTTTGGCTGCATCAGACTTATAAGAATCCTTACAAACTCCCCCTAGGCTGATGCTACCAAAACATTTGAAGATCTTCAGTTGTTGACAGTCCTCATAATGATGATGACCATGCCCTTCTTCATTAGATGGTCCGGATCACTCAAACTCTCATAGTATCTTCTCATCTCAAAGACATCATGCACAGGTAGGTTGAATAAGTCTTGCCATGTGTAGACATCTTCACCATCTTGATCTCTGATCACATGCCATCTCTCTGGATTAGTTGTGAAGGTCTAGGATAAGATGGGTCTCTCAGCTGCAAGAGGAGCCACTTGGATTGGAGTTGATTGGGTTGCCTCTTCATGCACTTTCTTAGGTTGATCTGACTCAGCCTGAGGTGTAGAGGTGGATGATTCAGGCTTCTTCTTCTTCTTTGAATTTGGTTTAGAAGCCATCCTCTTCCTTCTCTTTGAGGACTTTAACCGAGAAGACTGGTCTGCAGTACCTTGTTGATCAGTCTTGTCTTGCTCAGTTGGGTGTTCCTCCCTCACAGGTTCAGAAGGAGAGGGAGTTTGACCTGCTGTGGATCAGAAGATGAAGCTTGCTAAGGCTCAGCAGGAGGTCCAGGTTGTGTTATCTCAGGTTGTTCAACCTTAACCTCCACTTCAGAAGGAGCTTGACTTGGAGGAGAGTGTAAGTCAATTAGCTCTGCACTTTTGATCTTCTGCTTGATTACCCTGATGTGCTCATCCATTGTGGATAGAAACATAGGGCAAAGTCTCCTTCCGGAGAATCCATACAGCTTCAAGAAGCTCATCATCCTTTGTCTGTAAGCAGACTTCTTCATACTCTTTTGGATGATGGCTCTTGACATGCAGCCTCTTCCCTCATCTTTCTCTTTGTTGCCTTTTGTTCTTTGAGTACTTGAAGTTCCAGTTGTTTGAGATACTCAAACTCAATGTACTCAAAGGACAAGGGAAGAAGTGCAGATGCCTGGTAGAGACCTGTGGCACTCAAGTAGTTGATCATGTTTTGCCTATCTGTTTTCTTGTCTACCTGAGGTTCTTGTGTAACTGTCACAGTCTCTTGCACAGGGCTTTCATGAACTAGGGAGAGAGTAGAAACATGATTGTATAATCTCTTTGATTTGGAAAAGTAGCCTTGCATCATCTGCTTCCTTCATCTCTCTTGACACTTCCATGTCAGTCAGTTCATTGAGTTCCTCTAAGGGGAGATATATAATCTCATCTATGTCATAGTTCCTGGTCCGTAGGTAAGTAATCCTGACTGCCCTCAACTCATCATCTTGAGTGTTTGGTCTGGGGGTGCCCCTGATTGCAGCTTGCATAAAGCCTGAAGACCAAGAGGAACTTTCTCCCCTTAGCTTCCTCTTCCTCTCTCTCTCCTCCTTCTCAATCTCCTCAGGAGTTAGAATCCTTTTCTCTTTGTCACCCAAAGATCTTTGTGACATAGGATGGAAAAAGCTTTGGCCTTCATTGCTTCGTGTAGCATCCAAGCTCTGGCCAGAAAGAGGTTGTAATACACCCTCACCAGTAGGCATTTCACTGAGGGAATGAACTTCTGAAGTAGTTGTTGGTGTGACAGGGCTCTCAGGCTCTATCACTGGGCCTTCACCAAGGTTTTGCCTTTGAAGCTAATCTCAGGGTCTGCCTCAACATCTACTTGACCAATGACATTACCTGATTGCCTTTGTCTCCTTCTTAGACTGAACTCTTCAGTAATTATTTCTCGAATCCTTTGTGTCAGCCTGTCAGCTTGTCTAGATTGACTTGGGTTGACAAGTGGCATGTTGATCAAGTCAAGACCTTCATAGTAGTTCAAGGTTTGAAAATTGAACACCTCTTGCTGCCCTTGAACTCTTTGAAGAATGAGGGCTCTTCTATCAGCATCATACCTCCACCCAATAATGTAGTTTGAAGTTCCTTGTGGTGGGGATGATATAGCCCTTGGAATGCCTTCCTCAAAGAGACTCCTAATGAAAAAGTCTATAGAGTCCACATTAATGTGAACTTGAGGAAGTTGCTGAGTATGCACAATTACAAGTGAGAATGGTGAGTCCTCAATGTCCATACTCCCTGAAGAACTCCCAGGTTCTGTGACTGTAATGACTTTCTCCTCCTTTTTGGTAGCATCACCCTCTTGCATAGGTGAGCTAGGAGTTAGGTCAATCACATTCACAGGTTCTTGTGTTCCTGGTTGAGCTCTTCTTAAAGGTCTCCCAGCTAGGTTTTCCCTGAGATAAGATATCTCAAGTTGCTGATCATTGACCCTGTTGTGCAGGGTAGTCACCTGAGATTCAAGGTGACTAACCTTAGAGACTAAATATGAGCATGTTTTTGACAGTTTTTGCACCTTTAGTCTTAAATTCCCCTCATCTTCATCAGAGGAATCATTGGGGGATGAGATGATTGGACCAAAGTCCTCTCTCTCACCACCAGCTTCAAGTTCTTGGCTGCTGGATTTCCTCTACACATTGATAGCCTCAGTTGAAGTGTCAATGGGCTAAGTTGCCATGGTTGAGGTCTTAATGATGTAATCACTTGCAGAAGTAAGAGCCTCTTCCATATGGACCTCCTGAACAGGTTCAGGGAGATCCACCTTAATGATAGGTGATTGATGTGGGCTAGACAAAGGAAACTCAGGAGTACTCATCTTTCTTTGAGTAGGGGAAGAGTAGAGAGACTCATGGTACTCACTGAAACCGAAGTCTTCATCAGTATAGAATTCAAGGTTGGGAATGGGTTGATTTAAGTCTAAAGGCTGGGGATGGCAACTGTCCCCTAAAGGTTATTCACTTGAGTGTTGAGACTCGGAGTGAAGGCTCAAGGCAGTTGGGCTTCTGAGCTCATCAGGGTGAGCATGAGGAACCTCACCACTGATTCTTGAAGAGATGGGAGTGATTTGCTCCTCAGGGGAAGTGGGAGCTCTAGTATCCACTTCCTCCTGTATGTGTGAGTATATGGGGTTCTGCACAAGCTCAATAACTTGAGCAGGGGTTCGTTTAGATTTTCTTTGGTAGGTGAGGGTGATTTGTGGTCTTTTTGGTGGTTGGGAGGTAGAAGGTGTGGGTTCAACACTAGCTTGTGTTGCTAGGTTGTCACCTTGAGCAATGAGCTCTAACATTTTTAGGACAAGGGCTGTTTCTACCCCTGAGAAGCCTATAGTTGGATTCTTCATGATTTTAAAGATGCCAGGCATCATCTGTACCAATTTAAGAATTTTTTTCTGTTTCCCTCAACTGTGAGCCTAGTTCACAGTTGAGAATGTGTTGGACATATCTAGGAAACATATAATACTCTAAGGAGTCCAAGTTAGCAAACAAATTTGTATAAACAAACTGAGAGTTCCTGAACTTGACCCCTTGAACCATTCCATGCACCATGAAGGAGAGATCTTCAGGAATTTGGTCCCACCCTCCATGCTTGTTTGACAAGCTGTGGATAACCACATAAAGCAGGTATTTCCACTGGGATGAGACCTTCCCTTTTCTAAAGGTCTTTATAGAGAAATCTCCCTCATAGCCTATCTGCTCAAAGGAATGATTTACAGCTTCCTTTGGGAAGGACAACTCACCTTCTTCATCATCCAGCTATAAGTGAGTGTTGATGATGGCCGGAGTGATAAAGATTGTCCTCCCCTGCACTATGGCAGACAGTGCCTTCTCCCCATCCATAGTGACCTCTTGACAGATTTTCCAAAATTCAAGCAAATGATCCTCATAGAGAGTAGGATCAATGGTTAGGGAGGTGAAGTAGTTGGATAGAGCCAGAAAACGGCAAACCTTTGAGAAACTATCATCTTTCTCAGAGTTCAACAGAGCAACCTGGTTGTGTTGCCTGTGAAGTTGCATGAAGAAATCAGGGTTGTTTCTGCGGTTTAGGTTGGCCATTTTGAGAAGCTTAAAGGTGAAGGAAGGTGAAAAACAAAGGCGGTTTGGGAGAATTTAGGTTTAAGGAATAGTGTAATTGAAGAAGATAGTGAAAGAGGGGAACCGTTGGGTATTTATGTGAAAAGGATTTAAGACAAAGTTAATGAACAAGGATAAACTTTGAAATCCTGATGTCGGTCTCACCTCTGAAAAGTAGTTTACTTTTGCCCAAAAGTAGTTTTTTTGGAAGTCGAGAAATCTTTCGAAGGTTATTTGCTTCGGAAGTTCAGAAGAAAAAGCTTCCGAAGGCAAATTGGCTTCAGAAGATATTTCAAAGGTTTTTGAGATTTTTTCTTCGGAAGAGAATTAACACTCAGAGTTTTTATTCTAAAAAGAATCAAAACTTCCGAAGGTAAATTGCTTTCGGAAGAAAAATTGTTCTTTTAAAACATAAAAGTACTTAAGTTGATTTTAAGCTTCGGAAGATATTTCAGAAGTTTTTCCGAAGGTAAAATTACTGAAGTAATTATTTGTTTACTAAGACATAAATTTCTTCCGAAGGTAATTTTAAATCTTCCGAAAAGAAAAGATATCATAATTTTCAAAAATCTAAGAAATGTCTTTTGAAAGATTTTCTTCCAAAGAAAACAAGGGCCTATGAAGGTGATGAAATAGACAACTTAGGACACACAGGTTTTAGAAATAATATGATTAAGTTTTAAGAAAAGCTATTCAAAGTTAATCATCTCAATAGCTGATACAAGATATTTAAATCTCTGTTCATCAAAAGCTTTGGTGAACAGATCAACATATTGTTCATTTGTGTTAACTTTGACTAGTTTGATTAATCCTTTTTCAAAGTTATCTCTAATCAAATGATACCTGATATTGATATGCTTTTTCCTTGAGTGCTGCACAGAATTTTGTGTGATTGAGATAACACTGTTGTTGTCTATGTGAATGGGAGTCTCCTTGAAGTTGAATCCATAGTCCAGCATTTGATTTTAAACCAAAGAACTTGAGCACAACAGCTTGCAGCAGCAATGTATTCAGCCTCAACAGTTGATGCAGATACACAGGATTGTTTCTTACACTACCAAGAGACTACCCTTCCACCAAGAAATTGACATCCCCATGATGTAGACTTTGCAGTTATGTTGCAACCACCATAGTCACTATCTGTATAAGCATACATATTAAAGTCAGAATTCTTTGGATACCAAAGGCCAAGTGATGGAGCATATTTGAGATATCTTAAAATTCTTTTTACAGTGACCAGGTGTGACATCTTAGGGTTTGCTTGATATCTTGCACAAATGCATGTATCAAACATGATATCAGGCTTGCTAGCTGTGAGGTACATAAGAGACCCAATCATTGCCCTGTAGAGATGCTCATCAACACACTCCCCCTCAAGATCAGGTCCAAGGGAGTGGTTTTTGGCTATGGGTGTCTTAGCAACCTTACAATCAGTCATGTTGAACCTTTTAAGTATGTCTTGTACATACTTTGTTTGACTTATGAAGATGTCATTTTCAACTTGCTTCACTTGAATTCCTAGAAAGAAATTGAGTTCCCCTATGGCACTCAATTCAAACCTGTCCTTTATCAGCTTCTCAAAGTCTTTGCAGAGATTTGGATTAGTTGACCCGAAGATAATGTCATCTACATATACTTGAACTAGCATTATGTCATTTTCTGTTCCTTTGAAGAAGAGAGTTCCATCAATAGTACCCCTTTTGTAGCCATGCTGACAAAGATACTGAGATAGAGTCTCATACCACTTCCTTGGTGCTTGGTGCAACCCATAAAGAGCTTTATCAAGCCTGCATACATAATCAGGATAATCAGGATGTGCAAACCCAGGTGGTTGTCTGACATACACCTCTTCATCAATCACCCCAATAAGGAAAGCACACTTGACATCAAGTTGGTAGACCTTGAAGTTCTTGGATGCAGCAAAAACTAGGAATATCCTAACAGCTTCAAGTCTTGCTACAGGAGCAAAAACATTAGTGTAGTCAATTCCTTCTTCTTGAGTATACCCTTGAACAACTAGTCTTGACTTGTTCTTGATGACAAGTCCTCTATCATCCTTCTTATTCCTAAACACCCATTTGGTTCCTATGGTAGTCTTCCCTTGAGGAAGAGGACATAGGTTCCATACCTTTTGCCTTTTGAATTGAAACAGCTCATCTTGCATAGCTTCAACCCAACTTCCATCCTTTAGAGCCTCATTAATTTTCTTTGGCTCTATCTGGGACAAGAAACAAGAATGAAGACAAACATTTGCATCATGGGTTTGTCCTCTTGTTCTCACCCCTGAATCAACATCTCCAATGATGTTTGTGGTAGGATGAGACTTGTGGATCCTTAGCTGAGGGATCACAGCAAGTTGCTTAGACAGATCTAAATTTGAGAAATTTTGATCTGGCAAGGAGGATTCACCCTCCACATCAGCACACATATCAAGATTTACTTGATCCAATGAGTGTGTGACATCATTGATGTTGTCTCCAATGAAGTGGTTATCAGCATCAAGAAATTCTTGATCACTTTCACCACCACCATTTTCTCCAACATTTGAAGCTCCTTCATCTAAGTTTTGTGCCTCTAAGCTGGAATTTGAAGGCATCCCAGAAGTATCAGCAGGATTTGTCATTGATGTGCTAGTAGAAGCTTCATTTGCAGGATTGGTTACCACTGGAGCTGAAGATGTGTAGCTGGAAGGTCTTCTTAGCTCAAATCTTGGGTTAGGATCACCTATAGGTAGTATATCTGTGGACCCTGAAACATGCTCACAAGATTTGTTAAAACAGTTGGTAACTAAATCAAGATCAAATAACCAATCCGGACCAGAACCTTTCACATTGGGAGTGTGCTAATTGAAAGTCATATTGGCTGACTCCTCAACTACTCTAGTTCTGAGATTGTATACTTTATAAGCTTTAGCTTGAGAAGAGTATCCAATAAAATGTCCATCATCTGATTTCTCAGCAAACTTGGCAATTTGATCTTTGGTATTCAAGATGGTGCAACGACATCCAAATGACCTGAGAAAACCGATGAAAGGTTTTCTCTTGTTCCAAAGTTCATAAGGAGTCTTACCATGTGTCTTAACTACTAAAACTCTGTTTTGCACATAGCAAGCAGTGTTCACTGCCTCTGCCCAGAAGGTGATGGGCAGTTTAGAGTTAGACAACATAGTTATTGCAGCTTTAATTAGTACCCTGTTTCTCCTCTCCGCAACACCATTTTGCTGAGGAGTCCTGGGAGCACTATATTGTCTTGTAATACCTTTTTCATCACAAAATGTATCAAGGATTTGATTCTTGAATTCAGTTCCTTGATCACTTCTTATGGTTTTGACCTTGTGATCATATTGATTCTCAATCTTTAAGATGAAATTCTTTAGAATCTCAGGGGTCTCATCCTTAGTTTTAAGAAAGAAGATCCAAGTGAATCTAGTAAAGTCATCTGTGATCACCAAACAATAAGAGGTCCTTTTTAGACTCATTACACTAGTGGGGCCAAAGAGATCCATATGTAATAAGTGTAGGGGATTAATGATGGAATTTCTTTCCTTTGGCTTGTGAGATACCCTGTGTTGCTTCCCCTTCAGGCATGCAACACAATGGTCATCACTTGTAAACTCTTTCTTTGGTATTCCAGTTACCAAATAATTCTTAATTAATTTATTCATGTTTTTAAAGTTCACATGGCACATTAATTTATTCCAGAGGAAAGACTCATCATTATTTGCTTTAGATAAAAAGCATGAAACTTCTCCTGAGGGAGATGTTTCTTGTAAATCCATCTTGTACATGTTCCCTTTCCTAGGGCTCTGAGCAGGATGTGCTCATGAGGAATGACCAACCCGGGCCTGAGAACAATGCACTCATGCTCAGTGAAGAGCATGTTATGACTCTGATCATAAAATTAGGATACAGTCAAAAGATTGTACCCAAGCTCCTTGACAAAGTTTACCTTCTCAATGCTGAGCTTACCATTTGTGATCTTGCCCCTTCCTGTAATATAACCTCCTGCATCTCCTCCAAAAGCAACTGGTCCTCCATCAATTCTTTCAAACTTTTGGAGTAGTGACCTACGCCTGTCATGTGCTTGGAACAACCACTATCAATGATCCATACATTTCTGTTTGTCTTGAACTGTTCATGTAAAAAAAAATGGTTAGTTGCATTTGGAAACCCAAGCCTCATTGGTCTTGGGCTCATCAAAAGAAGTTGAAGAGAATGCAACAGTAATTGATCCTATAGTCATGTTAGAAGGATCATTTGCTGATGTTAATGAAGAACTTTCAGCCACTTGTTTTTTTTTTGGCTTCCACACCACCTTTGGAAGCTTAGACTTGACCTTCAATACTTCGGAAGTTTTGTTGACTTCGTAAGTTTTGATGACTGGACCTTCGGACGATCTTGCTTTCACTACAGTAGGCTTTAGTTCTTCAAAAGTATTCCTTTCAACCGAGACCAAATTTTCTTCCGAAGGCAAGTTTCCACTTGTCTTCTTCTTCATTTTTGGAGCTTCCGAAGGAAAGAGATTTTCCTTCCGAAGCTTGCTTCTTCTTCTCCAAACTTTTAGAAGTTTCTTTCTTGGTCATGTGAAGAGTACTCTTTGGATTATAAACACAATCCTTAGCAAGATGAGAGGTACTCCCACACATAACACAGTCCATTTTCGTCCTTCTAGGAGTTTTCTTTTATGAACAAGGCTGAACTTGATCACTTTCCTTCTTCATCTTCATCTTTGCAGATGTTGTGGCAATTCTTATGGGGATAGAACTACCTTTGGAGCTAGATGGTTCAGGTTGTACAGCAGTGGTGCACAACTAATCAGCCTTCTTCTTGATGATGGGATGATTTGAACATGAACCAGAACTCTTGTTGATGGAGTTCAAGTTGGTGTCTTCAGCCTTCACCACTTCAAATCCTGCAAGGATGAAGACTTGTTTCTGTGCAGAATTGAAGGTGGCCTTGATCTCTTGAGCCTTCTTGGACTTTCTTTTGGCCTTCCTGATCAAGTTTTTTGTCCTTGACTTGGTCATCCTAACAGCTTTACTCTCCTCAGAGGGATGGTGACCCTTCTTAGAATGCTCTTCTTCACTCTTCTCAAAGCCATTTTCCACCATCTCCTCTTCATCGTTTTCTGTCAAAGGGTCTATGAGGAGAAGCTCATCTTCACAAGTTTCACACCTAGGAGATCTTACAGCTCTCTCAAGGATATTATGTTCTTGAAGGTCTCTTCTTCAAGAACACATTTTTCTGCCATGGCTTTGCTGATCACAAGCTCAGCTTGGCATTCAGTTAACTTAGTAATGAGTTCTTTGATCTGAGTCCTGTAGTTTGTGTGCTCATGTTTAAGAGTTGAAATGGTTTTCTCTAAGTCTTCGATCTTTAGTTTATAATCATTTTCAGCTCTCTTGAAATCAGCTTGTAAGATATTTAAGGACTCAAGATCAGATCTCATTTCTAAGTTATAGGACCTGTATCTATTAACTTTAGCAATACATTCAGGAGTACAAATATGTTCCAATACCTTGGCTTCATCGTGGTTTGCCATGAGTGCTTGGTTTAGAGATGCATCTTCTACCTGAAAGCTCCAGTCAAAGCCTCCTTCTTCAATAGCAACTGCAGCTTGCTGCTTTGGCTTCTCATTCTGGGGGGCTTTCTCAATGTAGTTTGGTCTGGCTTGTGTTTGGCCACCATTTGTCCTTGGTGCCTTACACTCCCTTGCAAAGTGTCCCATCTGGTTACAGTTGTAACACTTTACTTTGCTTTTATCCAGCCCAAACTTTCCACTGGTTGCATTGGTTGGAAACTTCCTCTCTGTCCTCTTGTAGAACTTCTCGGCTCTATGAGTGGGAAGAGCCATCTGCTGAACTATCTCCATGTACTCCACGTCATCTGGATGGATACAGTCCATGTCTTTAAGGGTGAAGAGAAAGTTGCCTGTGGTTTCATCAGCAGAGACAAAGGCATGAGAAGACTTGTATCTTGGAAAGGACTTTCTTGAGTGTAGCTTTCTCTTGGAGTCTCTGGGAAGGTGATGAAAGGGCCCTTTTGTGAGTTGTCAGGGTAGCATATAAGATGGTGTTGTGGTTCAATGCTTTCTCTTTCAACCACATGGAAGGCTGAACTCAGTTGATTGCTGGAGTTACCAGATGAGTTTTGCATGTTCATCTCCATCTGGTAGCCACTAAGAATACCATATAACTCTATAAGAATAAGAGTCTTATAGTTCTCAGTCCTCTTGATAACAACACAATTATATGTCCATTGTCTAGGAAGAGAGGACATAAACTTCCTTACAATGTCTCTGTTCTCAAGAGTTACTCTAACATCCATTAGAGTATCCACAATCTCAACATACCTGAAGTATTGTTGAGTCATGGTTTCACCTACCTTAAAGGTGAAGTTTTCAAACTGCTGCTTCAGGAGGTCCTTCTTGTTCTCCTTTGCTTCATTTGACCCCTCATACATCAACTTCAGTGCTTCCCATAATTGATGGTAGTTTTACACTTCTTGAATCCTCTGTAGATAGAGTTTGGAAGAGCAGTTTGAAGCGCTGTCATGGCTTTCTGATCAATCTCTATTCTCTTCTTGTCTGCTTCAGAGTAATCAGCTACAGCCTTTGGAATCATACCACCAGCAGTAGCAGAAGTGGTGCTTGGTATGTAAGGTCTTTCAACAACAGAGTCCCACATCCTGGAGTCTTGAGACTTGATGAAGCCTTTCATTTTTTGACACCAAGTATCAAAGTCTTTAGGAGTGATCAGTGGAGACTTTGTCATAGTTCCAGTTTCCATATCAGCTTTGGTAATAGCTGCCATTTGAGTTGTTAAGTATTTTGTGTGTGTAAGGGATCTTAAGATGATGAGATCTTATATCAAGAGCCTAGAATGCTCTGATACCAAATGCAGGACCATTGAAGGGTATGCACTTACAACACAACAACACAATGAGGAGAGTTACTTAGAACACTTAACAGATCAAATAGGGATCTGGTTAACTTTTCGTGAAAGATGCTAAGAACACAAGTAAAGATGAGACCAAAACAAGATTGCAAACAACACAAGTAATTGGTTTTCAAGAATGTTATATATTGCTTGTCAAGGTCTATTACAAATGTTACAAAGCATACAATGAAAGTTACAAGTACTTGAGATACATATAATACATCCTACAGCCGGCCATACTTTGAAAGCCAGCTGGATACATAAGACTAGATAACAAAATCAAATGTAGAGTCAAAAGGTAGATTGTCTTTTGACTAGTGAGTATGACATATCATAGCTCACATCCTAATATATTACAAAAAGGATAAAAGTACATAAAGTAGAAAGCAGAAACTCAAGACCTCAATGTACAGTTACCTAAAGCATGGACCTTTTCACCAACTCATGTAAGTTGGTGACTATACAGAGTTGCAGGGGAAAGGTGGTCCAGCTTTATGGTAAAGTACATCAGATAAAAACATGTCTCTAAAAGTATTCGGAAGAAATCTGTCTTCACTCTTTGGCTTCGGAAGACTTTGTCTTTGAAGCTTCGGAAGACTTCGCTTTTTGGCTTCGGAAGATGTTGGTCTTAGCTTCGGAAGATTTTAGACTTAGAATATTTCTAGTACAAGATGTAAAACTTCCGAAGCATTTCTATTTATGTTCTTCAGTGCATGTATGCAGAGAGATTGTGGATGTTTTAGCTGCATTAGACTTATAGAAATCCTTACAAAAAGAAAAATTATAAATAATACTTAAAACTTACAATTTACATGACCATATATTAATACCCAGAATTATTAATTAAGTGATTATTTATTAACCAAAGTTAATTATTATTAGGTCACCAACATTCAATGACAACCATATGTGCTCACGACATGTTTATGCAAAACCTAACGGAACTAACCAAAAATTAATGGATGTCACAAAAATAGTTAGAAATTATTTTTATTATGGTGTTAAAAAAATAATTTCCTTTTGAATACCCTACGTTATAAAACGCAATAAAGCCGTTGTCCTCGCTATCTTCCAACACGGGTTCACAAAGCCACAACCTTACCTGCTTGGCCTACCCACAACACCTTAGCCGGTGTTCCCGCCCTACCCGCTAGACCCCACAACCTCACTAGATCCTTTTGATACGTACCCTTATAGAAACATAACAAAATATCACCGACCAGTTGTTATCAACATGGTGTCTTTGTTTCAATCTGCATTCCCACTGCCAAGCTAGCACTGCACATGACAGACCCATCACAAGTTGTAGACAAACCCATACGTGGACCACTTAGATCTCAATCTTGACCACCAACCAGAACACCATTATTTATCACACATAAATATCTTCACATTCAAGATTAAATCTTGATAGGCCACGTGTATATATGTAAAAGAAAACGTGGAACTTTGTAGCCCAATACACCTCATGACCCATTTCAAAAACTAAATAAAATTGCACATATAATGAGGGGACATATTGCGATTTATTGACCAAACAACCAATACATACATCAAATATCTATTTCATATAACCAATAATGTCAAACACAAGTATATATAGTATACCAAGCAAAGACTATAAGAATAACATAACAAAAAAGAATAGTTTATTTGCAGTTCTTGTACCTATGGCTGCTGCTTCAAGATTCAACTTCAAGATCCAAACAAAATCCATTAGTTTGCCTTGCAGATCACATCCCACCACCATTGAAATCGAAGAACTGATAAGCAAGATCAAAACAACAGTTGCAGAAGCATTATCTGCAGAGGCAATCTGCAGTAGTTTATCCCAGCTAAAAGGAGTGTATAAATGCATGAACGATCTTCTAACTTCATCAACCACTAAAGCTTTGATGTCTCAAGAACAAAACAAGAAATGGGTCGATGAGTTTGTAGACGAATCCCTCGAATTCTTGGATGTTTGTGGCAGCATAAGCGATATGCTTTCAGAAATCAAAGATCATTGTACAGATCTTCTTTGTGCTCTACGAAGGAGAAAGAATGATCACTTTATCATTGAAAACAGCATCACGAAATACAACTACTTCAGAAAGAAAATGAGAAAGCATGCTAGAGGGTTGATTTCAAGTTTAAAGCAGGTTGATAACCTCTCCGGTGGCGGTTCACTGGTGGTTGATTCAGATAACCACCATCTTGCAGCGGTGATCCGGGCGGTAATAGGAGTTTCTGAAGTGACCATTTTGGTTTTTGAGTCTTTGTTGATGTTCTTTTCTGTGTCGGTTTCAAAGCCTAACAGATGGTCGATTGTAGTGTCAAAGTTGATGCAGAAAGAAGTGGTGACATGTGAACATCAGAAAGAAAATGGGAATGTGAATGAATTTGAAAGCATTGATGCTGCATTGAGAATATTATGTAAATATGGGTTCTCTAGTGAAATGGGAAATGTGCAGATTGCACAATGTAGGTTGGAGAGAGTGGGAGCTCATATTGAAAGCATGGAGAGTGGGTTGCAGTGCATATTTAGGTCCTTGGTTCAGACCCGAGTTTTGCTTCTTAATATTGTTTCACACTAAAAGATCAAGTCATTATCACTTGCTGATCGGTCCTGCATAGGCATCAAACGTATGACTTCGAGTATTTATTTGATAGAACATGTACACTCACAAGAATTTGTAGTTTAATAGTATAGATATAAACATATGTGTTAATTTGATCCTCTGAAAGCTTTCTGAACCTGAGAGTATTATATCTTTGATCTAATCTCCATGACAGGAGGTTTTTGTGTGGATCTAGTTTTAACTATTTGCGGTCCGATCGATCAAACTTTGATGTTTAATTATGTGCCATAATAAGAAAAGCATGTCGATATGGTGATTTTAATCCTAAGCATTTTCTTGTCCTGTTACAAGATTGTAACTACCTTCATAAAGGATCAACTGAATGTGTGGAAAAACTATTCTTGTATGTACAAAAAATAAACGGTTAAATTTGTAAATAGTTAACTAAACAATGAGGCAGGTTGTTTAGTTAGGTGAGATGAGATTTCCATGTATATGTGGTTGATATGAACCTGAGAAAGCTTGACCAAGTCATTAAACTGTTGAAGTGTTTGTTAAATTTAAGCAAGTAGTTAATTCATGGAGTAGTGGTAGAGTCACTAACATCCTCCCACTAGCCCAACATTTAATATTCATTCAATATTTCAAAAACAAAATATATATTAGCGTATTACACGAAATATGAACACTTAAATAATTAAAATATGTATTATAAGTTATTGAATTAATCAAATATTTAGACTTTAAAAGAAAAAAAAAATAAAAAAGCTTTGATATCCGGTCCGACTCCCAGCCGGTTCACCGTTCCGACTGGTAACCGCCCTGTTCAATTGAAAACGGTCCAATTACACACAACCAAACCAGTTACTGGTCCAATCGGTTTGATCAACCGGTCCGATCCGGTTATGAAAACACTAGTAGGTCATTAGCATCTAAACAAAATGTTGGGTAATACTAGATGAGTAGAAATAGTAGCGATTAATATATAATTCCCCATATTGCAATCTCTAAATTTTCTAAGTTTATATTGACATATCCATTCGAGTTCTAGGGTTTCTCTCAAACTGGCTTTCTACTTTATGCAACTTCTCACGACTGTCATGCAATCCAACAACCAACAAGTAGTACCACACGATCTAGAAGCCAATGATCGGTATCATAACTACTATGTTACTACTTTATGTATGCCAAGTATATGCAACACAAGCCATGTTATGTTTAGCCTTTCTACATAATATGTTCACACGTAGATAGAGAATTAGAGAATGGTTAGTGACAAAAGTAATGTCACCTTGTTCTAACTGATGCTTACAAAGTCCAATTATGTTGTATAGGTGTTGAAGATGCGAGTAAACATTCAAGCATAACAAATGTGAGCGGTGGTTCAGAATGATGATGTCAAAGAACTATTAGATCGTATGTCATTAGACATGATCTATCAAAGTAATTTGACGGAAAAGATGGTTATGATAGCATAGAAGGATTCGGTTTACTAAAGCGTGAGAGATACTTTGCACGATCTATAAGAGTGCTAAACGGGTGAAGGAAGTGAATATATAAACCCTGAGAAGTGACTTATGGTCATATGTAAGGATGATGAATCGATGATGATTTCACCATGAGGCTAAACGTGATCATGGCTAGCTATTCACTTTGAGAGAAGCTTAATGAAATAATATGGTGATATAAAAAGTTCCTTTGAGACGATGAACATGGTTTGCTCCCTACACAAGCCAAAATGGTGGCTAGTTCAAGACAAACGACAAGAGATATTCTTCAAATAGCTCAAAAAAAGACATGGAAGTCATAATTGGAGAAAAGATGGTTCAAGTAGAGGATGAAATCAACACGACTCTAATGCACCATAGAAGGAAGATAGCATTGTAAAATGCTATTTATGTGAAGAGTTTGATCATTTTTTGTGAGAACTCTAGTAACCAATATCAGCCACACATTTTACTCATATACAAGCCACATGCCATTTTCATTTTTTTAAACGTTTATAACTTTTTTTCATGATATTATTTTTTTAAAAACATTTTACCATTAATTTTAGTATTTTTTATCTTTCCAACGCCTACTATACTGATATATTTTTTTAAAAAAAAATCATCACTCATTATTTATATATGTGTAAAACGAATTTCGTAAAAAATAAAAATTTTATTATTTTTATAAACTTTTTTTATTTTTTTATATAAATAAGGAAATGAGGAAAACACTTTTGTGTTTTTTATGTTATTTTTCGTTTTATATTTTTTTATGTTTTGTTAATTAATATTTTGCCATTAAAAACTAGTAGATCATATTGGTTCATAGATTTTCAACAAAAAAATAAATTCTCATTTGTTCCCTACCCTATATATATATATATATATATATATATATATATATATATATATATATATATATATATATATATATATATACATATATATATATATATATATATATATATATATATATATATATATATATATATACGTATATATACGTATATATATATACGTATATATATATATATATACGTATACGTATATATATATATATACGTATATATATATATATATACGTATACGTATATATATATATACGTATATATATATATACGTATATATATATACGTATATATATATACGTATATACGTATACGTATATATATATATATATATATATATATACACGTGTGTGTGTATGTGTGTGTGTGTAAGGAAGGGTTCTAATAAAAAGCATATTATAATTAAGAGTAAATTACATAGATGGTCCCTATGATTTGGTTAAAATTTTGGATTTAGTACTTAAAGTTTTAAAATTAAAAATATAGTCTCTAGTACTATAGTTATCTTTTATCAATGGTCCCTATTCTGTTAGGTCAGTTAGTGATGTTAAATTTTTTAAAATAATTATTTTACTTATAGGGATCATCAATGTAATTTCATTTTATTATAACTTGTTTATTATATATATGTTTATCATTTAATACACAAATAAATAATATTTTACAAAAATTTTTTCTTTTAAATATTTGGTTTATAAATTTTTTAAACCAATATGCGGGTTTTTTAAACCTTTATAAAAAAATCTTCTTTTATAAAGATGTTTAAAACTGAATTGTATTTAAAAAATGTTTAAAAAACTAATAATTTGTTTAGAAAATAAAATTTTAAAATATAAATGATTTTAAAAAAAGAACTTTACAAAACCAACCAATTTTAGAAAAGTTTTAAAAAATAAACTTCTTTAGAACGACACATAAAAAACAAACGACTTAAAAAACAAACATTTTAAAAAACATGTTTTTAAAAGTTTTTTATTTGCATATTTAAAACGTATTTTATTAAATAATAATCTTATTAATATGAAATTATAAAAATAATATAAAAATAAAAAAAATTGAAAAAAAATATAAAATTTTCTTAAATAAAAATAATACTATAGTTTAAAAAGTAAATTAAATATATTAAAAGATTTTTAAACTTTAAGGATCAAATCCAAAATTGTTATATAACCACAGGGACCATCCATGTAATTTACTCTATAATTAAAAACAAAATAAAACACTTATTCATCATTGGTCTTTTTATCTATGGTTGAGATTAATTAATGCTATTTTAGTAATTAAATAAAAGATTATGAGTTTTTAAATATGCATTAAAGATAAAATAGGAAGTACAAGAAATAATTAAGTTGGTAACTATCAAATATAATTAAAAAATCATAATAAATTTACTCACATCTTTTGTTTTTCCCTCACCTTTCAACTCTCTCTTATATTTAATAAACATTTAAATAATCAAATGTATTATTTTTTCTTAAATAAATACAACTAAACTAAATGAAACTAGGACTGTAAACGAGCCGAGCCAAGCCGAGCCAGGGTGGGCTCAGGCTCGGCTTGTTTGAAAATCGAGTCGAGCCTGCTCGGCTCGTTTATTTTAACGAGCTCAAAATCCAAGCTCGGCTCGCGAGCCAATTTATTTATTTTTTATAATATATATTTTTCTTTTTTATATATTCGTATATATATATATATATATAACAAATAATATTTCTTACATTTGTTATATCTTGATTCGTTGAAAATAATTATATAGGATTGTTATTTCAATAAGTATAATTATATTTTTATAATTTTATAATTGGTTTCTCAATAAACAAACAAACAAACAAACAAACCTAGTAAATCCTACTCAAGAGTAGGGTCTGGAATTAGTTTCTCAATATAAAATATAAAAATAACCTTATGTCTATGCTTTATTTTATATAATATGTCATTAACTTGATTTATAAATTTGGTCTAAGTTTAAACGAGCTAACGAGCGAACATACGAGCGAGCCACGAGCCGAGTTGGCCTTGGCTCAGGCTTGGCTCGTTTACAAACTGAGCCGGCTCGGCTCGTTTATAAACGAGCCGATTTCAAGCAAGCTATTTTGAGCTATTTTCGAGCGAGCTCTTGAGCCGAGAGCTTTTTGAACAACCCTAAAGGAAACAACTGGTTATGCATGCGTAACTGGTTATAAACGAGCCGATTTCAAGCAAGCTATTTCGAGCTATTGTGTGTTACGTAGGTGTAACACTATCGTACATATGTGTATCATTGTTAATGAATCCATATGAAAATCCAAAATGAGTTACATATATATTTTTTAAACAAAAATTTTTTTCAATGTTAAAAATAATTTCTAGGGTACATATATGTAATATTGAAGTTACATATACGTACCAACACTTACATACATGTAACAAATATAGTAACAACCAAAACCATTGGAAAACTTAAAAATATGTATATGTATGAGATTACATACCCATACGTAACAAACAGAAATACATATATGTAAACAACAAACTTACACATGCATATACTAAAGTAACATAATCACTAGAACAATAGAGTTACGTATATGTAGCAACAATGTTACAAATATGTGATTATAATAAAACTAGAAATCCTTCATGTTCTTCTTGTTCGTCTTGTTCATCATGTTTAAGTGTTTTTTTTGTTCGTCTTGCTTACATATATGTATCCCAAATGCTTTTATAAAAGTAAATCATTTGAATTAACTAGTGTCTTCCTCAATTCTTTTATCTTTTACCCGCATACTTCTTTCCCATCTAATTCATTGTTATCTTCATCCTACAATCATATATGTAAAATGAGTTTATTTTTATCATCTTATCTTGACATTACGAGAAAAAATTAACGTTTATTGAATAGATTTACGCGCATTAAATATTTAATTAGGTTGATTGTGCAGGACTTGTGTGGTTTTGTTATTGTTCTCGACAGGTGATTAACCACAAGAGGGGTGGTGATGGTGGTTAGGACCATAACAAAAAGAAGAAAATTTGTGGTGTTGGTGGTGTTCGTACGGTGGCAAGTGTTGGCGAGATGGTTTAGTTGGCGTCATCGACGAATTGTAATCTTTAAAAATTGATTGCGGTCGGAGGTGGTAGGTGACGGCGGTGATGATGGTGTTCGATGAGAGCAGAGGGATCTTCAAACTCCATTTCAATTAAATCCACCTATGAGGCGTTATATATTTAAATTAAATATTTTGATTAACTAATTTAAAATGAGATTAAAATAAATAAGGGATTTATAAGATTACAAAAATACCCTTTTAAATAAAATAAAAAAATATATTAAAAATCTATGGTTGGTTGAGAGTAGTTTTCATGACTTTCAATTATAAAGGTGGTTTTTATTTAAAAATCTATGATGGTGTTTGAGGTATTATTCGTCGGTCTTA
This sequence comes from Flaveria ramosissima, assembly GCA_025215565.1. NCBI lineage: Eukaryota > Viridiplantae > Streptophyta > Magnoliopsida > Asterales > Asteraceae > Flaveria > Flaveria ramosissima. Next base: position 11,692,841 of record CM046033.1, on the reverse strand, counting down.
ACATTTTTACCGATCATATTTTCACAATACATAGATTCGTTTTTATATTATGCCGCATGGAATTCTTTTTATACATATTTACCCTGTTGGATCTAGAAAGACTGGTGCAACCAAAACCAAATCACTTAGACCATTTTGGTGCAACTAATAAAGGAAGTCAGGGACATGTCATGACTATCATATCTTAGATAATACTTTATCTAAGATACCTTAACTTTAGCATTGTAGTATATGCTTTAGTCTTAGGTTTCCAGCTGGTATCAAAGTATATCCAACTGTAGGATCTAGTATATATAGTTTCTCATTGTAACTCGTGTTTCATGCTTGTAAGAGTCTTGTAATACTTTGAGTTGAAAAGTATTATATACAAGTGCCTTGAAAATTATTTCTTTGTGTTCTTTGCTACTTATTATATTATTATCAACTCTTATAAAAGATTTTACTTTATCTGATCTGAGTGTAGTATAAGTGAGTTTGAGAGAAATCCAAGTGTTAAGTGACAAAACTCGATCCTGCATACCCTCATGTCATAACCATGTTATCTAACTTAACAATACGAACTAACAACCATTAGAATAATGGATTAAATATGAAAACAAAGAATGCATGTAAATGTTGTCTAATGTAATTTGTAGAGATTCAGGTTAAAAAACAGAAATTAATAACAAAGATAAAGGTTTATTTTTGTAATTTACTCTAAGCGAAATAAAAAATCAATATTTAATTAAGGGAGTTGAAAATTGCAATTTTAGTAGTTAGAATGGAAATAAATAATCTTTAGCCCAACTGGTTAAGGTGATTTACTTATTACACGTAAATTTGAGAATGTCATGTGTTCAAGTCTCACTCTGAGCAAAATGCTCAGAGTTAAGCCATAGAGTTTTCTTAGCAATGAGTTTATTCCTGAGATGGTTAGGGGTACAGTTCTGACTGGAAAACGGATAGATGAACACGATTAAAATAACACACATCCTCTAAAAGCATGATCACATATTTTCTGTTAAAAAAATTTAGAATGGAAATAATTATTAGGTCTCAAGAAATTAAGATGTACGTGGCCATTTTTGGACTATTTCATTTGAAACCCAACAGAAAAGGTATAAATAAATGTTGGCACAACAACGTGGGTCAAAAGTGTATACGTGGATCAATTAGATCTTTACTTTAATAGGTAAGCATGAAGCATTTTCTTTTAACAGCAATCATTTTCATTTCACCAAGCAAGATGCTAAATCCATGAGTACAAGACACCATTATAAAACATTTGAAAAATTAAAACAAACTCAATTACACCAATCTAAATTCTTAATATTAGACCTCTATTTAATCCATAGGAAGGTTATTGATTTCACTTCGTCAACCGTACGTGCCACCGATATTGGTCTATTGGAAAATATGAAATTGTTTCTTGTCTTGATGGAGGTTAGAATCAACTCCAATCCTGATTGGGTTGTTGTAACATGGGTAATTGCTTACTATTCCTAAATTTTCTTATATAAATAAACTACAATTGCATTTTACAGAATATAAAAACTTTTTTTATCGTGAAATACATTATTTAATAGGGTAATTTAAATAGTTTGGAGGTCGCTTGAAAAAAGCTTAAAAAAGCTTGTTTGAAAGCAGCTCATTTACAAACCGAGCCAGCTCGGCTCGAATCGTTTTGAAAATCAAGCCGGCTCGGCTCGGCTCGGCTCGTTTAAATTCGAGCCGGCACGATTTGGCTCGAATTATTTATTTTGATAATGTATGTGTATATATAATCGTTTATGAATGGTGAATGCTTTTGGTTAGTCTACTTATCATTTTCTAATAACAATAATCATATAAATTTTAGTTTATACCATAGTTCTAAGCAAAATACTCAATAATATATACTACTCACTTGCCAAAACTAAGTATACAGATGTTCAAATGACTGTAACTTGAATCTCGCTCAAAAAAACTAGCTCGGATTCGGCTCATGAGTTAGCTCGGCTCAGCTCATTTACAAACTCAGCGAACTCTATGCAACTCGTTTATAAACCGAGCCAGACCTCGGCTCAACTCGGCTCGTGAACAGCACTACCATTTAACCACCGGATTATTCGATTGGGGACGATTGAATTTTCTGTTGACAGACCACGGTTGCATCATGTACATGTGGTGGAAGAAAACCCAGATGTGGGTATAATGCACATGAAAAATTCTTTAAAAAGAACACCAATATTTGTTAATCTGACAAAATCTTCAACGATACCTTAATAAAGTGAAAAGATACCATTTAATGTATGATGCAATCTTTAATAGATGCCTAGGAAAATAAAGTGGTATCATACATCTTACAAGCTCACAAACCTTTGCCAATAAAAAAAATGAAAAGTGGCATAACGCATATATCATTGATGGATACAGTTGTGTTGGCTAAACTCAACAGTACAACACATTTCAAGAATTTATTATATTATATTTTGTAAGATATGCAATAATCTCTTACGCAAGAATATAATATATAGTGTACCAAAGAGGATAAGATTAGCATAACAACAAAATCAACTAAGCTTTTCTATACTCATGGCTGGTGCTTAGAAATTTAGCATCAGATGCCACCTTATATCCATTAGCTTACCTTGCAAAGCGCATCCGATCACTTTTGAGATTGAAGAAGTACTACTTGACAATATCAAAACAACAACAGTGGAAGCAACATTTGTAGACACAATTGATGTATGTCAAGTCACGAACCGTTCAATGTGGATCTGTAGCAGTGGCGGAGCTTGAAGAAAAGTATAGGGGGAGGGGGCGGAAGTCACAACCACGGGACCAATTTTTTTTGGTATCGCTACGTTTGAGGTTATATATTAAAATGATAATTAATGATAAAGCTAGAGAAAGACGAGTACCTTAAAGAAGAATTACAACTCAGACCGACGACCTTTAAGATCTTTCAAATCATCTATTATGCATTCCGAATCAAAGTTTTCAGCTATTTCTTTTTCTATGTAAATCACTAAGCTATTCGCAAGATACTCATCTGACATTTTATTACGAAGGCGATTCTTGAATATTTTCATTGCTGAAAATCCCCTTTCTGTTGTTGCAGTAGAAACCGAAAGTGTCAAGACTAGCCGAATCACTCTATCAACCAAATAATACGTCTCACATTTCTTAGTTTCCACAAGAGTTTTGCATAGATCAGAAATAGTCGATACACCATTTAACTTGATATTCTCTGTGTTTTCAACATTAAAAATCTCCAATTGATATCTTAACTGAATCCTCTCCTGCTCCGTAAAATCTTCAGAATAATACTTCTTAACAAGAAGACAAATCTGATCAACATCAATCTTTTTGATACTAAAGTTGAAGAAAGAGATAACAATTCCATTGCACGCTCATTGAATCTGCTGTTAAACTCATGTAACTGTTTATCCAATGTGGATGTAAACAGATCTACTCGGTAATAATGTTCAAATGTAACATGAAGATCCTTTTTACGAGGACGATACCGAGTAGACATATGGAGCATTCATATCCGACATTTCTATTTGATGTTTTTCACAAAAAAAGATAACTTGTGCAAGGAAAGAATCCCATTTATTGTTTCTAAAATCATCTAAACTAATCTTTGTTGATAAAACCAACTCCATGGCATTGTGAATATCTTGGGATTTCTTTTGTAAAGCTTGAGAAAGCGTGTCAGTTCTTCTCATTATTTCATTTATTAAGTGAAGAATAAAAACAAACTCAAATGATTGCATGTGACTGTAAGCTGCATCAGCATCTCCACGTTGAAAAAAAGTAGTATGAGATAAGTCTTCAATTATTCCACGAAGAACAACACGAGCGACATCAAATATCTTAAGTAAACTGCAAACAGAGTTAAAATGAGAACCCCAACGTATATCACCAGATCTTTTTAAAGTCTTAACTTGATTTAGTCCTCTTCCCGAATTGATTTCACCCAATTCCAATAAATTCTTAACATCATCTGCCTTTGCCTTTTGTAACTCATCATGACGCTTACTAGAAGCGCAAATCACATTAATAATAGAAACTAAGTTTGTAAAAAACTGATGTACTTGAATAATTTTCCTTGAAGCATAAACCAAGGTAAGTTGTAACCTTTGAGCAAAAAACAAAAGCGTAATAAGCATTAAAGTATCTAGTCAAACCGAAGAAAAGAATAGAGAAATAAGTAAGTATTAACCTATGAGCAAAGTAGTGAACATAATATGCATAAGGATAATCCTTAAGAACAAGTGCATGTAATCCGTTCCATTCTCCTCTCATATTGCTAGCACCATCATAACCTTGACCACGGATTTTACTAACATCAAACTGATACTGCAAAAGTTGTTTCCACATACTTGTTTTCAAGGTTAATGATAAAGTATCCCTAACATGTACCAAGTCCAAGAACCTTTCTCGTATGATCCCTTTTACATCAACAAATCTCAAAACTATGGCCATTTGCTCTTTTTTCGACTCATCTCGCGACTCATCAACCATGACACAAAAGTATGAATTCCACACTTCATTACAAATATGCTTTCGCACTTTATTTGCAATAATACTAAGAATTTCTTTTTGAATGTCTCAAGAAGTATACTTTGAATTATAAGGATCATTTCCTAATATAACCTTTGTAACCTCATCATTATAAGAAGCTAGAAGTTGTAGTAATTCAAGAAAATTACCCCAATTCTTTGAAAGAGAAGATTCATCATGTCCTCATAAAGCACAAGCTTGGAATGTCAACCACTTCACTACATCAACTGAAGCTTTCAATCGTAAACGATTCTTCAATATTAGATCTTCACTTTGTTTCGCAAAGACATTCCCAATGTGTGTTGATTGGTTCAACAAATTTTCACTATATGCTACAGCATCTCTATGTTGAGAAGAACTAATATGGTTCAAGTATGCATAATTTTTTCCATCATTAACTTTTTTCCAATTGTCAAATCCTTTAACTGTAAATGCATCATAACCATTGCATACATTTGGTTTATCATTAAACAAATAACAAAGAAGACAATATGAAGCATTTGTTGTTGGAGAATACTCTAACCAACTAGGAAAAATCTTGAACCAAGAGTATTGAAATCTACGATTCTTTCGATCTTTAGGATACTCTTCAAGATGAATTTGGAAAGGTCCCAAATTCAAATAAGCTTCTCTTACTTGTTCTCTCAAACTAACTGGATAATACCATAATTGTCTTTGTTTAGCTGGGTCCTCTTTCAAGATTATTAAGATCAACTTGGTTAGCATTTGATTCTTTTGATAAAGGAACTTCAGAAGCATGATGCTCTTGTTGATTTTATGTTTTTCCGACTCACTAGTTGTGTCACACCCCAACCTTGATGGTGGAATCGTCGAGATGTGAGGGTTAAGATTGTTCACAACCACATAACGCTATTATTTATTCCAAATATTATAACCATAAGTTTCAAAGGTAAATTACAACCATAAGTCTCAAATAAGAAATCAACATAACGTAACATGAAATATTCCAAGACCTTTTTTTTTATTTAACTAGGTCCATTCCTAGATGTGAATAAGCATTAAAGATGACAATCAAACTTGCGTGTTTCCTGAAACATGTTAAAAATAAAAAGGTCAACATAATGTTGGTGAGATTTCCATAGTTTTCATACATACATATATAAAAGATAGCAATTCATGTCATAAGTTAGTGAGCAAAGTAACTAGAGATGTATGACATATGTAACAATCAAACCTTGACAGTTTACAAGTTTACACGTTTACAAGATTATACGATTAGCTAAGTGTACTTGGATTAACCAAGCAGGCTTGTCAGGCCCATAGATCTATGACGTCGCCAGACTAGCAATAGTTAATGATTGCACATATAATAGTCAATACATGGTAATTACTAAAGTTCAACTAACCACAACAAACAAGTGAATTGCCCAAGTGTTTACACGAATCAAACGAGTTTACAGGTGCAATATTTATAAGGTAACATTTTTAACCCCAAAGTGTAAAAATAAACAAAAGGGATATAGAAATACTCACATGTTCAATAATTATATAATTGATGATTAATAAGAAATAATAGTCGTTGCAGGACCGGTTAAGGGCTTGAACAAATTACAACACAACAACACAATGAGGAGAATAACTAAACTTGATCAAACAGTAAACTGGATTAACCAATATTGATACAAAGAACACAAGTAAAGTAAAGAGACAGAACAAGAGAGTTGGGTTTCAAGGAGGCAGTATATTGTTTTCTCAAGTTCTTTTACAAGTGTTACAAAGCATAAAGAAAGATACAAGAACTTGGAATACTTATACTACAACCTACAGCCGGCTATACTTTGAAAGCCAGCTGGATACAATTGACTAGACACTAACAAAATCAATTGTAGGATCAAAAGGCATATCTGCCTTTTGACCTTGTGACTATGACATGCCATAGCTCACATCCTTATCTATTACAAAAAGGATAAAGTACATAAAGTAGAAAGTTTCAGACTCAAGACCTCAATGTATAGTTACCAAAAGCATGGACCTTTTCACCAACTCATATAAGTTGGTGACTTTACAGAGATGCAGCGGAAATATGTCCAGCTTTATGGAACAGTACATCAGATAAAGCATGTTTACTAAAAGTCTTCAGAAGAAATCTATCTTCATAGGTTGAAGCTTCGGAAGACTTTGTCTCTGAGGCTTCGGAAGACTTCATGTTTGGCTTCGGAAGATATTGGTCTTGGCTTCGGAAGATTTTACACTTAGAGTATTTTCTAGTGTATTGTGTAAAACTTCCGAAGCATTTCTTACTTCAGTACTTAGTGCATGTGTTGCATAGAGACATTGGATGTTTTGGTTTGCATCAGACTTAAAGGAATCCTTACAAACTCCCCCTAGGCTAATGCTACCAAAACACTTAGAAGATCTTCAGATGTTAGTGGTCTTCAGTACAATCATGACCATACCCTTCTTCATTAGTTGGTCAGGATCACCAAGACCTTCATAGTATCTTCTCATCTCAAAGAGATCATGCAGAGGTAAGTTGATTATGTTTTGCCAAGTATAGACATTTTCAACACCTTGATCTCTGATTACATGCCATCTTTCTGGATTGGTAGAGTAAGTCCAGGACAAGATGGGTGTCTCAGTTGTCAGAGGAGCCACTTGCATTGGAGTTGATTGGGCTGCCTCATCATGCACTTCCTCAGGTTGATCTGACTCAGCCTGAGGTGTAAAGGTAGATGACTTAGGCTTCTTCTTCTTTGACTTTGGTTTAGAAGCCATTCTCTTCTTCCTCTTAGATGACTTTAACTGAGAAGACTGGTCTGCAGCACCTTGTTGATCATCCTTGTCTTTCTCAGTTGGGTGTTCCTCCCTCACATGTTCAGAAGGAGAGGGAGTTTGACCCTGCCTTGGATCAGAAGATGAAGCTTGCTGAGGTTCAGCTGGAGGTCCAGGTTGAGGTGTCTCAGGTTGTTCAAACTTAACCTCCACTTCAGGTGGGACTTGACTTGGAAGAGAGTGCAAGTCAATCAGTTCACCACTCTTAATCTTCTGCTTGATCACCCTTATATGCTCATCCATTGTGGATAGAGACATAGGGCCAAGTCTCCTTCCGGAGAATCCATATAGCTTCAAGAAGCTCATCATCCTTTGTCTATCAGCAGACTTCTTCATACTCTTTTGGATGATGGCTCTTGACTTTGCAGCTTCTTCCCTTAGCTTTCTTTTAGTTGTCTTTCTCTCTTTGACTAGCTCAAGTTCAAGTTGTTTCAAGTACTCAAACTCAATGAAGTCATAGGACAGGGGAAGAAGTGCATCTGCCTGATAGAAGCCTGTGGCACTCAGGTAGTTGATCATCTTGATCCTATCTTCTTCTTTGTCTACCTGAGGTTCTTGTGGAGCCACATCTTCCTGTACAGGAATTTCTTGAACTAGGGAGAGAGTGGGAGCATGCTTGTAGAGTCTTTTCTGTCTCCTCTCCTCTTTGAATTGGAGAAGTAGCCTTGCATCCTCTTTTTCTTTCATCTCTCTTGACACTTCCATGTCAGCCAGTTCATTCAATTCTTTTAAGGGGAGGGAGATGATTTCATCAATATCATAGTTCCTGGTCTGTAAATAAGTAATCCTGACTGCCCTCAACTCATCATCTTGAGTATTTGGTCTGGGGGCAGCCCTGATTGCAGCTTGCATAAAGCTTGAAGACCCAGAGGAACTTTCTCCCCTTAGCTTCCTTTTCCTCTCTCTCTCTCTCTCTTCCTCCTCAATTTCCTCAGGAGGCATAATCCTTTTCCCTTTGTCACCCACAGACCTTTGTGACTCAGGGTGGATAGAGGCTTGGCCTTCATTGCTTGGTGTAGCTTCCATGCTCTGGCCAGAGAGAGGCTGAGAAACACCTTCACCAGCAGGTGTCTCAGAAAGAGTGTGAACCTCTGCAGCAGTTGTTGATGATGAGACATGGGTCTCAGGTTCTGCCACTGGGCCTTCAGTCAAGGTTTCCCCTATGAAACTAATCTTAGGTCCACCTCAACATCCAGTTGACCGATGACATTGCCTGATTGCCTAAGTCTCCTTCTTAGAGTGAACTCTGCAAGGATCCTATCTTGGATTCTTTGAGCCAATCTGTCAGCTTGTCTTGAGTTGCTTGGATTGACAAGTGGCATGTTGACTAGATCCAATATTTCATAGAAGTTCAAGCTTTGAAAATCAAAAACTTCTTGTTGCCCTTGAACTCTATGAAGAATAACTTCTGTCAGCATCATACCTCCACCTTATGATGTAGTTTGAAGTTCCTTGTGGTGGAGATGACACAGCCCTTGGTATACCTCCTCAAAGAGACTCCTGATGATAAGTCTATAGAGTCCACATTAATGTGAACTTGAGGAAGTTGCTAAGAATGCACAACAGCAAGTGAGGATGGTGAGTCCTCTATGTCCATTCTCTGTGAAGAACTCCCAGGTTCTGTGGCTGCAATAACTTTCTCCCCCTTTTTGGTAGCATCATCCACTTGCATAGGTGAGCTGGAGGATAAGTCAATCACTTCCACAGGTTCTTGTGTTCCTGGTTGAGCTCTCCTTAAAGGTCTCCCAGCTAGTTTTTCCTTTAGATATGAAATCTGAAGTTGCTGATCATTACCCTGTTTTGTAAGGTAGTCACCTGAGATTCAAGGTGACTAACCTTAGAGACTAAATAGGAGCATGTTTTTGACAGTTTCTGCACCTTTAGTCTCAAATTCCCCTCTTCTTCATCAGAAGAACATTGGGGGATGAGATGATTGGACCAAAGTCCTCTCTCTCACCACCAGCTTGAGGTTCTTGGCTGCTGGTTTTCCTCTGCTCACTAGCAATCTCAGTTGAGATGCCAGTGGGCTGAGTTGCCATGGTTGAGGTCTTAATGATGTAATCACTTTCAGAAGTGAGAGCCTCTTCCATATGGACATCCTGAACATGTTCAGAAGTGTCCACCTCAGTAACAGGTGACTGATGTGGGATAGACTGAGGAGAGTCAGAGGTACTCATCTCTCTTTGAGTAGGGGAGGAGAAGAGAGACTCATGGTACTCACTGAATCCTAAGTCTTCATCAGTATAGAAAGATAGGTTGGGAATTGGTTGCTTTAGATCTAAAGGCTGGGGATGGTAGCTGTCCCCTGAAGGTTGTTCACTTGAGTGTTGAGACTCAGAGTGAAGGCTTAAGGCTGTTGGGCTTGTGAGCTCATCAGGGTGAGCATGAGGAACCTCAGCCCTGATAGGTGAAGAAATGAGAGTGGTTTGCTCCTCAGGGGAAGTGGGAGCTCTAGTGTCCACTTCCTCCTGTAAGGGTGAGTATATGGGGACCTGCACAGACTCAATAGCCTGAGCAGGGGTTCGTTTGAATTTTCTTTGGTAGGTGAGGGTTATTTGTGGTCTTTTTAGTGGTAAAGAAAAAGAAGGTGTGGGTTCAACACTAGCTTGTGTTGCTAGGTTGTCACCTTGAGCAATGAGCTCTAACATTTTGGGGACTAGGGCTGTTTCTACCCCTAGAAGCCTACAGTTGGCTTCTTCATGATTTTAAAGATGCCGGGCTTCATCTGTCCCAATTTAAGAATATTACTTGTTTCCCTCAACTGTGAGCCCAGTTCACAGTTAAGAATGTGCTGAACATATCTAGGAAACATGTAATACTCTAAGGAGTCCAAGTTTGCAAGTAAATTAGTATAAACAAATTGAGAGTACCTGAACTTGACCCCCTGAACCATTCCATGCACTATAAAGGAGAGATCCTCAGGAATCTGGTCCCACCCTCCATGCTTGTTAGACAAGCTGTGGATAACCACATGGAGCAGGTATTTCCACTGGGATGAGACCTTCCCTTTCTGAAGGTCTTTACAGAGAAATCTCCCTCATAGCCCATCTGCTCAAAGGAATGATTAACAGCTTCCTTTGGGAAGGACAACTCACCTTCTTCATCATCCAGCTGCAAATGATGGTTGATGATGGCCGGAGTGATGAAGATTGTCCTCCCTTGCACTGTGGCAGACAGTGCCTTCTCCCCATCCATAATGACCTCTTGGCAGGTCTTCCAGAATTCAAGCAAATGATCCTCATACAGAGTAGGATCAATGGTCAGGGAGGTGAAGTAGTTGGATAGAGTTAAGAATTGGCAAATCTCTGAGAAACTTGCATCTTTCTCAGAGCTTAACAAGCAACCTGATTGTGTTGCCTGTGAAGTTGCATGGAGAAATCTGGGTTGTTTCTGCGGTTAAGGTTGGCCATTTTAGAAGCTTAAGGGTGAAGAAAGGTAGAAAGCAAAGGCGGTTTAGAGAATTAGGTTTGAGGAATAGTGGAATTGAGGAAGATAGTGAGGAAGAGGGGGAACCGTTGGGTATTTATGTGAAAAGGGATTTGAACCAAAGTTAATGAAAGAGGATAAACTTTGAAATCCGAAAGTCGGTCCCACCTCTGAAAAAGTAGTTTACTTTTGCTCAAAAAGTAGTTTTCTTGGAATTCGAAAAGCTTCCGAAGGTAAATTGACTTCGGAAGTTTTAATGAAAAAGCTTCCGAAGCTAAAATGGCTTCGGAAGATTTTCCTGAGATTCTTGAAAATATTGCTTCGGAAGAGAAATAAACACTTGAATGCTTTGTATAAGGAACAACAAAGCTTCCGAGAGTTAATTTTGCTTCGAAGGAAAAAGTCCTTAAAAACAAATAAGTGTCTGAGATAAGAATTTAAGCTTCGGAAGATAGATTTAGACTTCTTCGAAGGTAAAATTGACAGTTATTCATTTTGAAGACATGATTTTCTTCCGAAGATAAAATTTTATCTTCCGAAGGATCAGAAAATTTTCAAGAATCTAAGGAAAGTCTTCAAAAAGAATTTTATATCCAAAGAAAACATGAGCTTATGAAAGTGATGAACTAGACAACTTAGGACACACATATTTTAAGAAGAAATAATTAGAATTAGTTTTAAGAAAAAGTCTACTCAAAGTTAATCATCCCAATAGCTGATATCAGATATTTAAATCTCTGTTCATCAAAAGCTTTTGTAAACAGATCAGCATATTGTTCATCTGTATGAACTTTGACTAGTTTAATTAATCCCTTTTCATAGTTATCTCTTATTAAATGATACCTGATGTTGATGTGTTTGGTCCTTGAGTGCTGCACAGGATTCTCAGTGATAGAGATAGCACTATTGTTGTCTATGTGGATAGGAGTCTCCTTGAAGTTAAATCCATAGTCCAGCATCTGATTTTGAATCCAAAGCACTTGAGCACAGCAGCTTGCAGCAGCAATGTATTCAGCCTCAGCAGTTGATGCAGACACACAGGATTGTTTCTTGCATTGCCATGAGACAACCCTTCCACCAAGGAATTGACATCCCCCAGATGTAGACTTTGCAGTCATGTTGCAACCACCATAATCACTATCTGTATAAGCATACAGATTGAAGTCAGGATTCTTTGGGTACCATAAACCAAGTGTTGAAGCACCTTTGAGGTATCTTAGAATCCTTTTGACAGTGATTAAGTGAGACATCTTAGGGTTGGCTTGATATCTTGCACAAATACATGTAGCAAACATGATATCAGGCCTGCTAGCTGTAAGATACATAAGAGACCCAATCATAGCCCTGTATAATGTTCATCTACACACTCCCCCTCAAGATCAGGTCCAAGGGAGTGGTTTCTGGCTATGGGTGTCTTAGCAATCTTACAATCAGTCATGTTGAACCTCTTGAGTATGTCCTGAACATACTTTGACTGACTTATGAAGATGCCATCTTCAACTTGCTTCACTTGAATTCCCAGAAAGAAATTGAGTTCTCCCATTGCACTCATTTCAAATCTGTCTTTCATCAGCTTCTCAAAGTCTTTGCAGAGCTTTGGATTAGTTGAACCAAAGATGATGTCATCTACATATACTTGAACTAGCAATAAGTCATTTCCCTGTCCTTTGATGAAGAGAGTTCCATCTATAGTACCTCTCTTGTATCCATGTTTACAAAGATACTCAGATAATGTCTCATACCACTTCCTGGGTGCCTGATGCAGCCCATAAAGAGCTTTGTCAAGCTTGCAGACATAATCAGGATGATCAGGGTCTACAAAACCAGGTGGCTGTTTGACATAAACCTCTTCATCAATCACTCCATATAAGAAAGCACACTTTACATCAAGTTGAAAGACCTTGAAGTTCTTGGATGCAGCAAATGCCAGGAATATCCTAACAGCTTCTAATCTTGCTACAGGAGCAAAGACATCAGTGTAGTCAATCCCTTCTTCTTGTGTGTATCCTTGAACAACTAGTCTTGCCTTGTTCTTGATGATAATTCCTCTATCATCCTTCTTATTCCTAAAAACCCATTTGGTTCCAATGGTAGTCTTCCCATGAGGAAGAGGACAAAGGTTCCAAACTTTCTGCCTTTTGAATTGAAGCAGCTCTTGTTGCATAGCTTCAACCCAACTTCCATCCTTTAGAGCTTCATCAACTTTCTTTGGCTCTATCTGAGATAAGAAACAAGAGTGAAGACAAACATTTGCTTCATGGGTTTGTCCTCTTGTTCTTACCCCTGTGACAACATCTCCAATGATGTTTGTGGTGGGTGAGACTTGTGGATCCTTAGCTGAGGGATCACAGCAAGTTGCTGAGAAAGATCCAAATTTGAGAAATTTAGATCTGGCATAGATGATTCACCCTCCACATTACCACACTTATCAAGATTAACTTGATCCAATGAGTGTGTGACATCATTGATGTTGTCATCTATGGTGTGGTTATTAGCATCAAGGAATTCCTGATCACTATCACCATCACCATTGTTGTCTTCTACAATTGAGGTATCTTTATCTGGTTGAGGACCTCTGAGCTGGAATTTGAAGGCATACCAGATGTATCAGCTGAATTTGTCATTGTAGTGCTGATAGAGACCTCATTTGCTGAAGTAGTTCCAACTGGAGCTGAAGATGTATGAGTTGAGGGTCTTCCTAGCTCAAATCTTGGATCAGGATCACCTGTATTTAGATTTTCTGCAGATCCTGAAACATTCTCACAAGATTTGTTAAAACAGTTGGTAACTAAATCAAGATCAAATAGCCAATCAGGACCAGAACCAGCCACACAGGGTGTGTGTTCATTGAAAGTCACATTGGCTGACTCCTCAACAATTCTAGTTCTGAGATTGTATACTCTATAAGCCTTAGCTTGGGAAGAGTATCCAATGAAGTGTCCATCATCTGATTTCTCAGCAAACTTGGCAATTTGATCCTTGGTATTCAAGATGGTGCAGGGACATCCAAATGACCTGAGAAAACCAATGAAAGGTTTCCTCTTGTGCCAAAGTTCATAAGGAGTCTTACCATGTGTCTTAACTACCAAAACTCTGTTTTGCACATAGCAAGCAGTATTTACTGCCTCTGCCCAGAAGGTGATGGGCAGTTTAGAGTCAGACAACATAGTTCTTGCAGCTTCAATTAGTGTCCTGTTTCTCCTCTCAGCAACTTTATTTTGCTGAGGAGTCCTGGGAGCACTATATTGTCTTGTAATACCTTTTTCATCACAAAATGTATCAAGGATTTGGTTCTTGAATTCAGTTCCTTGATCACATCTTATGGTTTTGACCTTGTGATCACTTTGATTTCAACTTTTAAGATGAAATTCTTCAGAATCTCAGGGTTTCATCCTTAGTTCTAAGAAAGAAAACCCAAGTGAATCTTGTAAAATCATTGTGATCACTAAACAATAAGAGGTCCTTCCTAGACTCATTACACTGGTGGGGCCAAAGAGATCCATATGTAACAAGTGTAGGGGAGTAGTGATGGAGTTCCTTTCCTTAGGCTTGTGAGATACCTTATGTTGCTTCCCTTTCAGGCATGCAACACAATGATCATCACTTGTAAACTCTTTCTTTGGCATTCCAGTTACCAAATCATGTTTAATTAGCTTATTCATGTTCTTAAAGTTTACATGGCACATTCTTTTATGCCATAGGAAAGACTCATCACTATTTGCTTTAGATAGAAAGCATGAAACTTCTCCAGAGGGAGATGTTTCTTGCAAATCCATCTTGTACATGTTCCCTTTCCTGGGGGCTCTGAGCAGGATATGCTCATGAGGAATGACCACTCCAGGCTTGAGAACAATGCACTCATGCTCAGTAAAGAGCATGTTATGACTCTGATCACAAAATTGGGATACACTCAGAAGATTGTACCCAAGCTCCTTAACAAAGTTTACCTTCTCAATGCTGAGCTTACCATTTGTGACCTTGCCCCTTCCTGAAATGTAACCACCTTCATCTCCTCCAAAAGCAACTGGTCCTCCATCAATTCTCTCAAAGTTATGGAGTAGAGACCTATTGCCTGTCATGTGCCTGGAACAGCCACTATCAATTATCCAGACATTCCTGCTTGTCTTGAGTTGTTCCTGCACAAGAAAATGATTAGTTACATTTGGAAACCCAAGCCTTACTTGTCTTGGGCTCACTAAGTGTAATAGAAGGTAATGCAACAGTAATAGATCCTATGGTTGTACTAGGGGGATCTTCAGCTGTTGTTGATGGAGAAACTTCAGTCATTTGGTCTTTCTTAGACTTCCACACCACCTTTGGAGTCTTGGACTTGACCTTTAAAACCTTAGAAGCTTTTGGGACTTCACAAGTTTTGATGACTGAACCTTCGGAAGATTCTACAGTCACTGCAGCAGACTTCAGTGCTTCGGAAGAACTCCTTTCTTCCAGACCAATTTTTCTTCCGAAGGTAATTTTCCATTTACCTTCTTCTTTGATTTGGAGCTTCCGAAGGAAACAGACTTTCCTTCCGAAGCTTGAATCTTCTTGAAACTCTTTGAAGTCTTTGTTTGGTCATGTGGATAGTACTTTTAGGATTGTATGGGCAATCCTTAGCAATGTGAGAGGTACTTTCACACATGACACATAACATCTTCTTTTTCAAAAGAGTCTCCTTATGAGAGCAAGACTGGCTTTGGTCACATCCCTTCTCCACCTTCATCTTGGTAGATGCTGAGACAGTTCTATTGGGCTGTGAACTGTTCTTGGAGTTTGATGGTCCAGGCTGTGCAGTAGTGGTACACAGCAGCTCAGTCTTCTTCTTACTGAGATGATTTGAACAAAAACCAGAACTCTTAGCTGAGGAGTCTTGGTTGATGTCTTCAGTCTTTACTACTTTGAAACCTGCAGAGATGAAAACTTGTTTCTGCTTAGAATCAAAAGTAGCCTTGATCTCTTGAGCCTTCTTTGCTTTTCTTTTGCTCTTCCTGATCAAGTTCTTTCTCTTGGACTTGGTCATCACAGTAGATTTCTTCTCCTCAGAAGGATAGTGGCCCTTGGAAGAATCCTCTTCTTCACTCTTCTCAGAGGAATTCTTCACTATCTCTTCTTCATCCTCCTCACTTATAGGATCTATGAGAGGAAGCTCATCTTCACAAGTTTCACACCTAGGAGATCTTACAGACAAGATTGTGTGTGGAGGAGCTATCTCATTTGATCCCAGTCCCTGTCTATTTTGATAGCACACTTTGTTGTGCAGGGATGAGGATATCATGTTCTTGAAGGTCTCTTCTTCAAGAACACTCTTTTCAGCCTTGGCTTTGCTGATCACAAGCTCAGCCTGGCACTCAGTCAACTTAGTTATGAGATCCTGGATTTGAGTCCTAAAATCTATATGTTCATGTTTTAGTACTGAAATGGTTTTCTCCAAGTCCTCTATCTTTAACTTGTAATCATTTTCAGACTTTCTAAAATCAGATTTTAATATGTTTAATGACTCAAGATCAGATCTCATTTCTAAGTTGTAGGACCTGTATCTATTTATCTTAGCAATGCATTCAGGAGTACAGAGATGTTCCAATACCTTGGCTTCATCATGGTCTACCATTAGTGATTGGTTTGGAGATGCATCTTCCACCTGAAAGCTCCAGTCAAAGCCTCCCTCTTCAACAGCAACAGCAGCATGTTGCTTTGGCTTCTCATTCTGAGGGGCTTTGTCAGTGTAGTTTGGTCTGGTTTGTGTTTGGCCACCATTTGTTTTAGGTGCCTTACACTCCCTAGCAAAGTGGCCCATCAGGTTACAGTTGTAACACTTGATTTTGCTTTTATCCAGCCCAAACTTTCCACTGGTTGCATTGCTTGGAAACCTCCTTCCTGTTCTCTTGTAGAACTTCTTGGCTCTATGAGTGAAGAGAGCCATCTGCTGAACTATCTCCATGTACTCCAGGTCATCTGGATGGATATAGTCCAGGTCTTCAAGAGTGAAGAGAGAGTTTCCACAGCTTTTATTAGTAGACACAAAGGCTTGAGAAGAGCTTGTCTCTTGGAATGGGCTTCCTTGAGTGAAGTTCTCCCTGGGTGTCTCTGGAAAGGTGATGAAAGGACCTTTTGGTGAGTTGTCAGGGTAGCATATGAGATGATGTTGGGGTTCTATGCTATCCCTTTCAACCACATGAAGGGCTGAACCCATTTGATTGTTGGAGTTGCCAGATGAACCTTGCATGTTCATCTCCATCTGGTAGCCACTGAGAATCCCATATAACTCTGTCAGAGTAAGAGTTTTGAGGTTCTCAGTCCTCTTGATCACCACACAATAGTGTGTCCATTGCCTAGGAAGTGAGGACATGAACTTCCTTACAATGTCCCTGTTTTCAAGAGGAACTCCTCCATCCACTAGGGTATCCACTATCTCAACATACCTGAAGTATTGTTGAGTCATGGTTTCACCTGCTTTGAAGGTGAAGTTTTCAAACTGCTGCTTCAGGAGATCCTTCTTGTTCTCCTTGGCTTCAGAGGAGCCTTCATACATCAGCTTCAGTGCATCCCACAGCTGTTTAGCTGTTTTGCACTTCTTAAAGCCTCTGTACACAGAGTTTGGGAGAGCAGTCTAAAGAGCAGTCATGGCCTTCCTATCAATCTCTACTCTCTTCCTATCTTCATCAGAGTAGTTGGCCACATCTTTTGGAATCATACCAGCACCAGTAGCAGAAGGAGTGCTGGGTATGAAAGGTCCATTTTCAACAGATTCCCACATTCTTGAGTCTAAAGACCTGATGAAACCTTCCATTCTCATACACCAGGTGTCAAAGTCATCAAGAGTGATCAGTGGGGATTTGTTCATGGTTCCAGTCTCCATATCAGTCTTTGAGATAGATGCCATTTGGAGAGTTTAGTTTTTGTGTGTGTGAGGGATCTTAAGATGGTGAGATCTTATATCAAGAGCCTGAAAACCTCTGATACCAATTGCAAGACTGGTTAAGGGCTTGAACAAATTACAACACAACAACACAATGAGGAGAATAACTAAACTTGATCAAACAGTGAACTGGATTAACCAATATCGATACAAAGAACACAAGTAAAGTAAAGAGACAGAACAAGAGAGTTGGGTTTCAAGGAGGCAGTATATTGTTTTCTCAAGTTCTTTTACAAGTGTTACAAAGCATAAAGAAAGATACAAGAACTTGGAATACTTATACTACAACCTACGGCCGGCTATACTTTGAAAGCCAGCTGGATACAATTGACTAGACACTAACAAAATCAATTGTAGGATCAAAAGGCATATCTGCCTTTTGACCTTGTGACTATGACATGCCATAGCTCACATCCTTATCTATTACAAAAAGGATAAAGTACATAAAGTAGAAAGTTACAGACTCAAGACCTCAATGTATAGTTACCAAAAGCATGGACCTTTTCACCAACTCATATAAGTTGGTGACTTTACAGAGATGCAGCGGAAATGTGTCCAGCTTTATGGAACAGTACATCAGATAAAGCATGTTTACTAAAAGTCTTCAGAAGAAATCTATCTTCATAGGTTGAAGCTTCGGAAGACTTTGTCTCTGAGGCTTCGGAAGACTTCATGTTTGGCTTCGGAAGATATTGGTCTTGGCTTCGGAAGATTTTACACTTAGAGTATTTTCTAGTGTATTGTGTAAAACTTCCGAAGCATTTCTTACTTCAGTACTTAGTGCATGTGTTGCATAGAGACATAGGATGTTTTGGTTTGCATCAGACTTAAAGGAATCCTTACAATCGTCGCCAAACGTAATCCGTCACAAGACACCTAAATATAAATATTTATAAGATTTAAGTTTAATTATAATAAGTTTAACAATTTAATGGAGAACTAGGGTTTTAGGTGGGATTTGGGGATTTTTGTGTAAGTACGTTAAATATTTTAATAAAGGAATTTACCATTTATATATTTTAAAGAAAAGAATTTAAACCATTTGTACTAAACATCTTAAAATAATCATGATTTAAAGGTAACGTTTGGACCAGTAATAATTCATTATTTATTATTTAAAATTCATTTTACTAGAAATAAACCAAGAATAATCTTGTTAAAAAGTTTTATTAAGAAGTTATTCAACTATTTATATTTAATAAAATTTAGAAAATTATTTAGTGTCTATAGAAATATTTAAAGTTTATAAAAACTATTTTTTGTATTTATTAAAAATTTCTGTAATTAAATTAAGGGCTAAAAAGCCTCAAAAATTTAGATGAGGGAGCCCGGGTTCAAACCCGGGACCTCATCTTGGGAGGACAGTGCTTTAACCAGTGAACCAGGGCCTTGGCCTTGGTTTACTTTTGGTTTTCAAATCTTAAGAACCCACATAAACAGAAATCCCCAATTTCCTTAGAACCCTAGTTTGATTTTGATTCGAATTGACCATTAAATCGATAACAATTGCAGAAGCAACCATGGGGCTTTGTTTCCTCATGCAATTTCGAGCATTTACATGTGTTTAATTACCCGAATTAGGGACGGATTGATGATGAACAAACGAAGAATAGACCGCGACCAAGTCGTGAATGGTTCGGATAGCAAATGATGTTGATACTCGAATTCACTTTGCAGAAAGCTTCTAGTAACCTCGAGGATAAAAAACCCTCTATTAATTGTAGATTAGAAAGCTTGGAATGGGGACTTCGAATGGGTTTCAGGTCGCGACAAAAGATGACGATGGAATTTGATGATTGGGTTTGTTTCAGGTGCAATTGAGTGTTGGGTTTGATTAGAGATGATTAGACGTTCGATCTGGTTGAATTAATTGAGTTGTTATCGATGTTTAAGGCTCGAACGGCTAGTGAATTGAAGATGATTCGGTTATGCTTTCGTTTAGACTAGTAACCGACGATTAAACGTGATTAATTGATGCATTCAAGTTCGAAGTAGGTCAATGAAACGATTTGAGACGGAAATGTTTGTAGGGTTGGTCGTAAATATCGTTCTCCGATTTGCTAGACCGACAATGGTGAAAACTTCATCACTGGTCCTGAACTTATACAAGAAACGACCGATAAAGTCTCTATAATCCGCAAGAACCTTGAAGTGGCGAGAAGTTGATAAAAGAGCTATGCTGATAAGCGACGTAAGCCATTGGAGTTCCAAGTTGGGGATATGGTTCTTCTTAAGGTTTCACCGTGAAAAGGTGTTGTTCGCTTTGGAAAGAAGGGTAAACTGGCTTTAAGATTTGTAGGACCTTTCAAGATCCTAAAAAGGGTTGGGAAAGTGGCTTATAAGCTGGAACTACCTTCTAACCTTAGTTGAGTTCATCCTGTGTTCCACGTCTCAAATCTGAGAAGATGCTTGGCTGACGAGAGTCTGCATGTTCCTTGGAAGACGTCCAGATCGACGAGTCATTGCACTTTGTTGAGAAAGCTGTTGAAATTATGGACCGCATTTCGAAGAAGACTATAACCACAACTACCCCAATTGTCAAGGTTCATGGGAGAATAAGTGTGGAGCTGAGTTCACTTGGGATGTCAACTGTCCCTATCGGAAATAGGATTGAGCGTGAGGACCATATGAAGGAGAAATACCCGTACTTGTTCGCTTAGTTTCATTCTTAATTTCGGGACGAAATTCCTTTAAGTTGGGGAGACTGTAACATCATGTATTTTTGGTTAACTAAAAGTTAGTTTTGTTAAATTATTGTAAGGACCATTGTTGCCAAATATGAAACTTATGGGTTAATTATGCTTATTACTTAGTTGTCATTAATCTTTAATATATGAAAGTTAATAATCAAGCAAATAAATTGAACAATACTAATGTTTATAACAAAAATAAGAATTACAATAATAATGATAATAACAATAATAATAATAATAATAATAATAATAATAATAATAATAATAATAATAATAATAATAATAATAACTAAAGATAATAATAATAATAATAATAATAAGGATATTAATAGTTATAAATAATAATAATAACAATAATACTAACAATTTATAAAGTTAATAAACTTAAAAAGGTATAAAATTTAAAGTAAATAAGTTAGGGGGTGTTTTGCCATTTTAGAAACTTTAAAATAAAGTTTGTTACATAAAATGATAACAAACAAACTGCAGGGACTAATTGTGTAATTCTTTAAAAAACCCAAACCAACCCCCCCTTTACCCCGCGATTCCGGCAGGAGCTCCGGCCAAACTCCGGCCGAGCTCCGGCCACCTCAAAACCGTGAAATTTGATCCTTTTTAAGTTTATTAACTTTATAAATTTGTTAGCATTATTGTTATTATTATTATTTATAACTATTAATATCCTTATTATTATTATTACTATTATCTTTAGTTATTATTATTGTTATTATTATTATTTATTACTAATATTATTACTATTATTGTTATTATCATTATTATTGTAATTTTTATTTTTGTTATAAACATTAGTATTGTTCAATTTATTTGCTTGATTATTAACTTTCATATATTAAAGATTAATGACAACTAAGTAATAAAACGAAACTAACTTTTAGTTAACAAAAAATACATGATGTTACAAGTTGAGGTTTTTTTATGTTTCTCATGATTTGCATGATCAATTTTTCCACCAACATCCTTTCTTTTAAAAAAATAATCAATAATTTTTCCCTTTTCTCATGATATATCAATCTAAATTTAACATAAAATCAACAATTAGTCATACATTCAATTGTCCAAAACCCTTAAAATCAAACTTTAATCATTCAAACTTTAATCATTCATAAACCCCTAAAACCCCAATTCAAAACCCTAGATGGTTACATTCAATCAATTTATAAGTTATAACAAAACTTAAACAATTAAAACTTACATTCAATCAATTTATGATAACTTTATGACTGATATTGCAGCAGCCAAAGCAAACCAGCAGCAGAAAGCTATGAAGAGGACAAGAGGTTCGAGATTGTTGAACTCACTCATGCAAAACGCGACTAGTGGACCAGTAGCAGCAGGCTAAGCAGGCAAGCAGCAAGCCCCAGCGGCCGCAGCAACAAGCGAAGCAGGCAGCCAGGCAAGCAGCAGCAGCAAGCGAACCAGCAACAGTAGTCGATTGTTGCCTTTGGTTGCTTTTTTTTGTTTTGTTCATTTGTTGGACTAATATGTCATGTGTGTTGGGCTTTCGCCAATTGCATCCATAAGCCCATTTTTTAATAAGTTAAGATCAATTAGTTAAATATAAATAGTTTTCTTATTATTTTTAAAAATTTTAATAGATGTAAATTTTTATATCTTTATAGCACTTGTATATTTTTTTAACATGTGTATATTTTGTTAGGAGGGGCAAATATAACATATGTAAATTTTTTAAGGGGGCGAATTTACTATATAATTTTTTTACATACGAACTGGAAAATTAACACTACAGATGGAAAAAGTAGGTGAGGCGGTCGCCCCCCCCGCCCCTCTTATACTTCGCCACTGATCTGTAGAAGGGTCATACGAAACTCCGGAGTTTGAACCCAATCATTCATGCACGTTGAAGCCACCCACATTCACTGCCACCAATAGTTGTTTTGTATCATGTTTTACTAATTAATTCTTGCAGTTTTAGTTGTTTGTTTTTTGTAGTTGTAATTTGAGCTTCCTAGGTAGTACTATTGTTTTAATTTTGGGAAAATTCTTAATTGTCCCTTTTCACTATGATTTCCCCCAAAATGTCTCCCCCTTCACCAAGTTTTGAAAATGTCCCCTCAGACAGGGAGCCGATGCCTTATAAATGGCCGAATGACTTGGTGACACGTATAGGTGACTTGTCGCCTATATACGTTTAAGAGGCATGACACCTCTACCATACAGGCGGCCTCCTTTACCATACAGGCGGCCCCCTCTTCACACCTAGTAACTAGTGAATGGGCGCAGACGCCTCCTCCTTACAGGCAACCACCTCTTCAGCCGGGGATATTTTCAGAACTTGGTAAAGGGGGAGACTTTTTGGGGAAAACCATAGTAAAAAGGGATAATTTAAGAATATTCCCTTTAATTTTCCCATGAATGTTGGACGTGGGGTAGAGGACCCTTCTCATATGTAAGCACTTCAACTTACAAATCCTGAAGGTGGTGTTTCATGATTAAAAATATGTTGTGTTTCTCTTGAGAGTGACCGGTTGTCATCATTCATTGCTAGCTCGAGTTTGGCTCACTTGGTGGTGTTCTTTGGACCCAGATCTGTTCTTAGGTGGTGTATCTGTATTCTAAATTCAGTTTAGGTTTACCCAACGGATTTGACCGAGTGGTGTTTTTGTATCTCGATCAACTGGTTGTTATCGGCTTCATCTGATTTGTTTTAAAATTCTATCTGTTACCACTCTGATTTCTATCAACAATATGCAATGGTTTATCCCAACTGAGGTGTTTGTACAATGTTATGGATGATCTTTTAACTTCATCAACTATTAAAGTTTTGATGTTTCGTGAACAAAATAAAAATGTCAAAGTTTGAACAGTGTCGAATGACCTGATCAAATAAGAAGAAAATATTGATTGGGTAAGTAATGTCGATCCCCAAAAAATGTTTGTGGATGGTGTCATGTGTAATTGATTAACAACTAACTTAATTTTCTATTGTTACTAGATTATGAATTAAAGGTGAACAAAATTAACCTAAAACGATTACTTTAAGAAGCAAAACAAAAACTTAGATTTGGTGTGGAATTAATGAGATGAAGAGAGGAATGTAATTAAGTGTACAACTTATGTTTTACCTAATCTTAAACTCACGTAGACATGATTTGTTTATCACAAATGTTGTATGATAATTACCAACTCGATATTCGATTATGTAAATTAATTAGTAAACTAACTAAAGTCACAATCTAGAAACTTATTTGGCAATCACAAATTAATGATTATGCTCAACGGTTAGCAATGTAAAATTGACAACTTGATGAGTAACAAACAAATTAACTGACATCATTAATCAACACATGATTTAAAAAACATAAACAAACAAATTCGTTAAACAATCAAAGTTCATATCTTGAAAAAGTAAAAACCTGAGTAAGCACAAACTAATCACAAACCATCCTTTCGAAGATGAACATGGGTGGTTTTACCTTGCATCTTCATCATAATCTCTTTAATCTTTAATTTGAGCATAGAAGTTCTTGATCAAGTTATGATTAGAGAAGGTTCTAAGGGTTGAAAAGTTTCCAAAACGTTGTTCTTGGCATTGAAGGCAGATGTATACTCGAAACCCTAATGATGGGGATTTTAAGAGTGTTTAAAATTTGAATTTGACCATATTTCCTACCTTGGATGTAATTTATAAGTCGTAGGTTATGGCCTACTTTGAGTTAGACGATCTTCCCCATTGTCTTATGTGGCTCAAATACGAACTTTACATTGGATCGTAAGTTACGGCCTCAAAGCCATAGCTTAAGGCCTACCTGTTTTTTCCATAATTTTCTTTGATTCAACACCTTCAAGTCGTAGTCTTGCTATCCTTTGTATCCTCCTTATATAATACCTATTAAGCTTCATTTAACCTTCAATTCAAACGCATATCAAAGTAATACAATTTGATAATAAAGTATATTAAGAATGTGATATTAACTATGATATATGCATGCATAATACCCAATTATCAATTGTTGAGTTACTAGACAAACTCGTGAAATTCTTGGACATTTATGGTAGTATTGGTACATATTTTTATAAACCAAACGCCTTTTATGCTTTAAGGAGGAGAAAAGGAGAGGTGAGTGTTGAAAACAACATTATGAAATACAAATCCTAAAAAGAGAAAATGTGAAAAAGATGTTGGAGGGTTGATTGGAAGTTTGAAGCAAGTTAATAATATGACCAACTATGATAGAGGTGGTTGATTTAGATGTCCAACAACTTGGGGCAGTGATCAAGGAAGTAATAGGAGTTACCGAAATAACCATTTTCATCGGTATCAACCTTCACCTCCTTTGAGACTATGGCATCCCTAATAAAGTGTAACCTTCTATTGATATGTTAGTCATCCTATATTTGATTCTTTAAAAGATGTATTATAAGTTAATCATCACAAAACCAAGTTTAGAAATAAAGCCCTTGAACCATATAGCTTTTTTATTGCTTCAATCAAAGCTATATATTTGGCTTTAGTTGAAAATAAAGTAACCACAAACTGAAATGAAGCTTTTCAACTAACTAGACTTTTCAGATCTTGAAATACAAAACTAGTAATAGACTTCCTTTTATCTAGACACTTTTTAAAAATCAGCATCTACATAGCTAAAAACCATACTTTCTTCATCGTGATCATTACCAACTTCTTACCTAATGGCCCTCAGTACCATTTATGTACCCTAGGATCTATTTCACAGCTTTCCAATGCAGTTTCCTAGATTAGCAAGAAACCTACTCACGATACTAGTAATGTAGCCCATAACAGGTCTAAAATGCACCATCTGATACATGAGACTTCCAACTAAATTAATATATGGTATATCTACCATATCACCTAATTCAACATTTTTTGTGGTGAAACCTTGCCGGATAACTTGAAGTATTAAGCCATTAAAGTTGTCATAACTTTGCTTTTATCCATGAAGAAATTACTCAAGACCTTCTTCACATTAGCATCCTAAGTTAAGTGAAGCTCCTTATGTTCTCTTTCCTAGCTTACAAATTCCATTCCTATTATCTTTTTGGCTTCACCCAACTCTTTCATAGCAAATTCTTACATCATTAACGACTCTGTAACTACAATTTTTTATCTATCCTTGAATATTATTAAATATAATCAACATACAACAAGAAGTACACAAATTCCCTTATTATGCATTCCTTGAAGTAGTCAAAACAATCATAGTTGCTCGTCTTAAACCCATGACTACCTAGGTGCCTATTTGAAACTATACAAGAACAACATTAGTATAAACAACTTGTCTTCATAGCCCTCAACCTAAAACACTTGTAACTATTTCATATAAATGCTTTCTTCAAAATTCCCATGTAGAAAAGTTATTTTAAGAAAAAGTTGTTCCGCTTTAAAATCCCTAGCATCAATTAAGGCTAACGTTACTCTAATTGGCAAGTATTTCACCATAGGTTCGAATATCTCATTGTAATCTACCCTTTGCTTTTTATGTAAACCTCATAGTTACAAACCTAGTTTTCAACTTTAGTTCTAAACCCCTTGTATACCCTCTTTTAACTTGTAAATTTGTTTATAACCAACTAGCTTTTGATCATTTAGCTTATCAATTTGAACCCAAGTTTCATTTATATACAAGAAATCAATCTTTTTCTGTATAATTTTCAATAGAAATAACAACATAATTAAATTAAAAAGGCTAAAAAACATCTTCTTGGTTTGCAATAGTAAACACATAAGCAAAAATGTTTTCATCATTCTTAAATCTTGTAGGAAGAATAATTGAAACACTTTTAAAACTTGATTACTATTCTGTAAAGTTGCACTCTTCGATCTCTAGTTTGTTCCTAGCACTTAGTTTTGTCATCATTAACCACTTCCTTATAATCTGGTTAACTTCTTTCATATTAGCTCTACTCTTGGATGATGTAAAAGAACAAAAGCCGGTGAACAACGCTGAGATCTGTTACAATTTTACTTGATTCACATGCCATTGATGTAGTTTTGATATATTTTAAGAATGAACCTATCAAATTGTCTTGGACAAACCAACATTACCTTAGTAAATAAGGTTGTGATGAGGAGCTAATACAAGAGTTGGCAGACTCTTACTTGGACTCATTAAAAAAGAAAACATGAAGGAAGGGCCCAAACTTCAAACAATTATAGCTTAGGCTAGGGTGGAGTTACGGGGCCCATGATCATAATACATAAATGTCTATACCGGCGGATCATCTGCAAACACCATAACTATCAAACTCAATATCCTTCACTTACGGCTCCGATTTCATCACTTAAGATTTTTCTATGTAACCTTTAATCCTTACATTTTTAGCGTATAATGCACAAAAGTCATGGATTAACATTATTTACATGTTTATTTATACTCTTATTTCCAATAATTGTTAATTAATTTGTATTTTAAAACTCTGACAAACCTGTAATCTCTCTATAAAATAGCACCCCTTGTAATGTACTCATGTCAGTTTATTATCAATTTCCTTCTAGAATTATTCTCTCTAGGGATACCCCATACGTGGACCAACTAGATCTTCATCCACATGAATAGTTCCTCGTAAAAGAACACCATTATTTGTTACTCTCTAATCTCTATCTCTCGAGATCTTCAGTGATACCTGCATAAAGTGAAAAAGATATCATTTCATGAAAGATGCAATCTTTAGATGCCACATGTATGTATGTAAAGCTAAAGTGGATTCCAAGACTCTACACCTCACAACCCTTTGCCAATAAAAAAACAAAGACAGTGGTATACATCATTTGCGGATTGCAGTTCAGTTGTGTTGGCATAACACCCACACAAAGAATCCATGCTTTCCAGAAATTAATCATATTTTACTATTGGTGACCAATAATATCATACACAAGTATATATAGTATACCATAGAGGATAAGTTTACCATAACAGCAAAACACAGTGTTCCCTATACACATGGCTTCTGCTTCGAAAATAAGCATCATATACCAAACAAAATCCATTAGCTTACCTTGCAGATTGCATCCTTCAACGTTAGAACTCGAAGAAGTAATCAACAAGATCAAAACAACAGCAGCAGAAGCGGTGACAGCAGACTCTATTTGCAGTGGTTTATCCCAGCTGACAAGATTGTACAAATGCATGGAAGATCTGCTAACTTCATCAACAACCCAAGTTTTGATGTCTAGTGAACAAAACAAGAAATGGGTTGATGAGTTAGTAGACGAATCGGTGAAATTCTTGGATATATGTGGCAGTGTTAGTGATATGCTGTCAGAGATGAAAGATCATAGTGTAGACCTTCTTTGTGCTTTAAGGAGGAGAAAAGGAGAGGTGAGTGTTGAAAGCAGCATCAAGAAGTACATTTGTTTTAGAAAGAAAATGAAAAGAGATGTTAGAGGGTGGATTAGAAGTTTAAAAAAAGTTGATAACATGATTAATTGTGGTGGTAGTGGCTCAATGATGGTTGATTCTGATGACCATCAGCTTGCAGCAGTGATTAAGGCGGTAAGAGGAGTTTCTGAAGTGACCATTTTGGTTTTTGAGTCTTTGTTGATGTTCATATGTGTGCCGGTTTCAAAGCCTAATAGATGGTCACTTTTGGTGTCAAAGTTAATGCACAAAGGGAGTGTTGGATGTGAAGATCAACAAGAAAATGGGAATGGGAATGAATTTGAAAGAACTGATGCTGCATTGAGAATATTATGTAAATATGGGTTATCTAGTGAAATGGGAAATGTGCAGATTGCACAATGTAGGTTGGAGAGATTGGGAGATCAGATTGAAAGCATAGAGGGTGGATTAGAGTGCATGTTTAGGTGCTTGGTTCGGACCAGAGTTTCGCTACTTAATATCATCTCCCAGTAAAATTCAAGTCATCTGTATAGTTGCTAATTAGTCTTTTGAAGAGTCTATTCGATAAAACATGTACATTCACCAAGTTTTTAGTTATGCATGTATAAACATGAATATTTGTTTAGATTGATCGTTACTTTGATCAAATAAAAGCTTTCTGAATATTTAAGTACTGTCTTAATCCCTTGTCTCTATGACAAGAGTTGAACTTTTGATGGTGATACCTAATGCAATTACTAGAACATATTAATTGGGATTTGATCAGTTGGTCAAATGCGGTTGTTAACATATTATATACATGTGTTCTTGGTAGTTGGTACGCTCATGTCAAGTTACAAATATGAGTTAAGCAACATATAATCCCCAATTGATCACAAGTGTGTTATTCTAACAAGCAGCCCACAATGGTTGATCACAAGTGCGTTATTCTAACAAGCAGCCCATAAGAGGATACCCAATGTGATAAACCACATACCAACTTGTAACACTCAATGTTTACAAAATCTTTTTTTAATGTACAATAACATTTGCAAGTGTCTTATACTCTCATTACTTATATATATATATATTAAGGAATAAATATAAATACTTAAATTATATCATGTCTTTTAACGAATATAAACACTTAAATGATATGTAAAGTCGTTTATATTATATGGGTTGGTTAGAAAAGTCATAGGAAAAAGAGTAATAATTTAATTTTTTTAACAAGGTGATTAAATTCAAAATCTTACCGAGAATCGTTTGGGTTTTCGTAAATGCATTTTATTAAAAAAGAAATGTTATCGACATGAGTTGGTCTACTTTCAACGTAAATTTTGTTTGAGAACGAGCCAGGTCAAGTCAAATCACTACTAAAAAACTCTGTTTGTTACAACTTTTTTTTATGACAATGACATTTTTCTCACAAATAAAAAAAATTATGACAAATTTGCGTTAAAACGCATAATTCAAAATCCAGCGACAAAAATGTGACAAGTACATATTTTGCCACTAATTCGTCGCAAAATTAAACACATTTTGCAGCAACGTTGCGACAGTATTTTAGTTTATTTATTGTATTGCCCTTGGATTTGTAAACAATATTTTTTTGAAACGTAAATGGATTTGGATTGTAGTTTAGTAATGTATTTAAATTATTGGGTATGTTATAGATACATCTTATTATTTTCATCCTCTCTATCTCTCTCTATACATACATATAGATACATAGAGAGAGATAGAGACAATAGGGTATCTAAATAAAAAAATGTTTATATAACACAACTAAATTATATTATACTATATATTAAAAAGTTTGGTCGGTGAGTACAGTGTTGATTTGTGGTTTCATGATTTGGCCAACAAACTACCATTATTTGCAAAAAGAGCCCATGCTGTCAGCACATGATTTCTCCTCCATACACGTGTACTCTTCTTGTGATACGTGTCCCTTTCTTCCGACTCTATTCCACCATGAAACAATAGAGAGATCAAGTATACACAAATAGACTATGGAGAGATCATAAAGTGAGTTGCGACCGGCGATGGCGATGGTAGTGATGATTTCAGTGGTGGTGTTGACGGTAGCCCTCCCGGCGTCACCAAGACAACAGACGGTCAGTAATCGTTTTTAGGGTTTTATAACTTTGTTCGGTGGTCTTTTCCAAGTGGCAGTGGCTTGATTCCGGTGAGGGTCAAGCAAGAGGTGAGCCTTGCATGTTCATTTCTTGACCCGGTTGTTTGAAATCGATAGTGATGGTCGAAAATAAGGATGTATGGTTGTTGAGCCAGACCACAAAGAATGACCAATAGGGGACCAAAAGATGAAGAAGAAGGTTGTGAATGTAGAAGACACGAGTGGCTAACGCGTATTGCCACCGATGGAGACGGTAGACGCATCAAGTGTGAGGAATTTTTCATGATAGGTACCCTAAGTTTAGATTGTTAACCTTGATGTTGACCTTTTAGTGTGCGGTTCTAATATTTCTTAATTCATCTTTTTGCAACGTTAAAGTTTGTTTACTAGCTTTTGATTCATGGGATTTTGTTTTCTTTATTTGATTTTGAAAAATCAAAGTTAATTATGTAGGTTTTTTTGCAATTCAAAGATGTTTTCGATGATGGATATGACTAAATTGGGTGTGTTTGCTCGTCAATGATTGACCCCATGGTAGAACAAAAAAGCCCCCAACATCGTATCCAGTCACAACATCTAAATCATACACACTGTAAGTAGAATTGTTCATGTCAACTGTATGAATGGTTCCATGGCATCCAACAATGTTGTTTTCCTTGATTAAGCTTGGTTTGTGGCAATGTAGCCATGTGGTTGGTCATGGGGTATTTTATTTGTCTCTTGATTAATTTTATTTGTAAATTCAATGCTTTTGGGTTTTGAGCTATCCAAATGGTTGTTATTTGTTTTAGTTCTTCATAAATATTTGATCTGATGGTGATATTGATCGAACAATTGTCAGTGAAATTGTCTATGTTGTAATTCAAGGCGGGATTTCTTATGCAAAAAATGTAGGGATGAAAACAGGTATTCCTTATTGTCATTTCTTGCTAGGTTAAACCATGTGTTATTGATATTGTATTATGATATGTCTTCAACAGTTCTAATCCACCATGCCTTTGACCTTATTAGAGCTTTGATTACTTCCAAACGTCTTTTTGATTATCTTAATAATATTGTTTCTTCACTCTCTTTCTTTATATATGTTCTTTTCCCCCCTAAGATGAGTTCTTATATTAACATTACAATTTACATAATTTCAATCCCTGTGTGGAGGTTTGTAGGTATTTAAGAATGCTTTTTACAAATGCATACTCCTTCATGCCTTACTACTTCATGTCTTTCAACTAATAACATTAATCTTTTTTTCTCAACCAATAATTATTTTTGATATTAAATTATACCCTTATTTATATTTGTAAGGGGAGAAAGATCTTTAGAAAAAACTAGCAATTATACTCCATTGGTGATTGGATTTTAGTTTTTATCATGGTGATTTATTGCTCCGGATTTTGGATTCATTATTTCCATCAACCACTAGGTAACTTTGATGTAATTACTTCAAGTTTTATCTTCATAAACGGTTATGAAGCATCACATTTAAATATGCTAAATAGTTTGTGTGTACAAATTTCATTTGTATGCTACTTGATGTGGGAGTATTGAAGTGTTAGGGTTAAGTGCTAGAACTGTTCAACCAGAAGGTTTGTGTTTTTTTAGTGTGTGTTGTTCCCATCTTTCCCTTTCTACACATGCTTTTGAATTTATATATTTAGTTACTTTCTACATAGTTAATTTGTTTTGTTTATGACTTTATGTGTGTGCCTTATTAGCTTGATTAGCTTTAGTGATTCTTTAGTTTATGGATTTGTACCAAATCATATATTTGATTTTGAATTTCAAAGTTAAGTAGATTCAGCTTGCAAAGTTAAATGGTAATGTATGGATTTTTAGTTATTGCCCTTTAATTGGACTTTTTGGTTATTGAAGAAATACTTAGCAATGTTAGGCTATTGTCACAATACCACTTCCAAATTTGTCTTCCTAGCTGAAGTCGCAGCTAACGATAAATATGTAGAAAGAAAGTGTTGCATTTTCTTGATTATTCAGCGAATTACGTAGTTACGTAACCATTTATTCCATTTATTTTTTATTTGTAGTTGATTTTCATCGGGTGAATTGTAAAACGCCCATTATAATTTTTCTGTGACATTCCAACCCTAATTTTTTTCATGTCCCCGCGACAACGCGCGGGAATTCATTTCTAGTTATAGTTTAATGATGTATTTGAATTGTATTGAGTTTTAAACAGGCTAAAATTTTGGATTATTTCATATTTTAAATTAATATGTTTTATTGAAAATCATTCTTGTCGCAAAATTGTCGCAAAATATATTTATGGATGTTGTCCGAAAAAATTTAATAATTATTGTAGTAAAATACATAAAAGGATGTTGTCGCAATCAATTTAATCACTCTGTCACAATATTGTCGTAAAAAATTAATAATTATACTAATTAATATTTTGACACAAGGTTGTCAGTACGGTGTCACAAAATGGTGTCACAAATTTGTCGTACAACTTTCTGAGAAAGCTTTCGCAAAACTTTTACGACAAAATCTGTTTTGTCTTAAACTTGTCGCAAAACGTTACTTGCGACAAATTTATGACAACCTTTTCTGTTCCTTTTTTTATTTTTTTTCTAGTAGTGAATATAATACATTTCATTCGACTTAAATTCGAGTTATCCTATGTTTTGATATACATTCGAGCTATGCATTACACACCTCATGTGGATCTAGCTTTCAACAGCGTAGAACACATTATGAGAGATGTTGAAGGGGGCTGGTTGCTCCGTTATATGCATGCTAATGGGGCAAGTATGTTTCTCAATGTGGTTTACCTTCATCTTTTTCGTGGTCTATATCATGTGAGTTATAGCAGTCCTAGGGAATTTGTTCGGTGTATCGGAGTTGTAATCTTACTATTAATGATTGTGACAGTATAAATTCGAAGATGTAAATTTGGTTCGTAAACGAGTTGGTCGATTGTAATGTATAATATATCACGCCACATACAGTGGTGCTACAAAGCGCAACAAGTAAAAAATCTAGCTGTATCAGTAATGTTATTTATCTATACTACTATATAAAACATAGTAGTATATTTGATATAGTAGTAAAAAATCTAGTTGT
The DNA here is from genome assembly GCA_025215565.1 of Flaveria ramosissima. Classification (NCBI taxonomy): domain Eukaryota; kingdom Viridiplantae; phylum Streptophyta; class Magnoliopsida; order Asterales; family Asteraceae; genus Flaveria; species Flaveria ramosissima. Next base: position 11,659,952 of record CM046033.1, on the reverse strand, counting down.
ATCAGTAATTTTATTTATCTATACTACGCACAATAACTCTATATCAGTAATGTTTAATATAGAGTTGAGTCAGGGGGTTTTCTCAGCAATAGGTTTCCTTCTGAAGAGGTTGGGGGTGCGGTCCCGGCTGAAGAACAAATAGGTGGACCCGATTAAGATAACACATATCACCGATAACATCAATGGCAATGAGTGCAAGCCCTTATCATTTTATGGTCACGATGCATGGCTGGTGGGTTTCCTTGTTTCTCAAGCCCTAATCTGTGATGTGTGGTATTAGCATATGAGTTTTTTGTTTCATTAACGAGGGTCGACAAGTCTTGTTCATTAGCTTTCCGTGTTGATTTCATCATCTACTTGTTTCATCTTTTTTTTGAATGCGTTACAAAAAAAGTGACTATTTTGTAACGCGTTCAAATGCGTGACCCTGCTTCGGAGGATAGGTGTTATTTTAATCGGGCCCACCTATACGTTTCCCAGCCGGGACCGTACCCTCAACCCCTCAGGAGGAAACTCATTGCTGAGAAAACCCCCTGGCTGAACTCTAAGCATTTTTTGCTCTGAGACTTAAACCCATAACCTCTCATTTATTTACATGTCATGAGTACCTCACCTTAACCAATTGGGCTAACGATCATTGGTTACTTGTTTCATCTACAGATTCGACTATCAACAATCGCAACCCCTGATTAAACTCTTCTTACAAGGTTTGGTTTTCATTTCTGTTTCTAATTCAGTTTTGTTCTCTGTCGTTTCATCAGATTAGATCAATCATATCAATTTTGTGCTTAAGTATCCGTTTCTACAATTGTGTCCAATTAATTTAGTTAGGTTCTTATTTTTTGGTCGATGATTGATTGCGTAGTTGCTTTGGTTTCATAGATCTTTGGTTTGATTCGTTGTGTTTGATTATTGTTTGTGTATTTAGTAATTATTGATTTGACTTCTGTTGGTGAATAACCCCAAATTTCGCCTTTTTGTCAATTGATTAATTTCTTAGTTATGTACACTGTGAACACATCTAGGTTTGGATTGAGATTGTATTTACCAAGCTTTTAAGGTCTGATTACTAATGATTCATGGAGTATGAATGTTCTCGATTCTTTTATATTTTTTGGTCTTTCAGATCCTTTAAGCAATGTTTTCAGAACCAGATCGGACGTCGAACCAAACGCCTTACTGATTTGGTGATCGGACGTTTAACACATCGTTTTTACCCATTAAAACTAAAAAAAATAAAAAATGAAAATCCGGTCCGGTTTTCCCGGTCCGACCACCGGCTCGGGACGAACCGACCGGTTCAACCTACCAAAAACGACTCACCCCTGACCGGACCGGACCAGGCACCGAGTCCCGGCCGAACCGGTCGAACCGGCCGGTCCGATCCGGTCTTAACAACATTGCCTTTAAGCTTTAGGTTTCAGAATTTAGATTTGTAATAGCCTTTTGCATATTGTTTATTGAGCATATAAGGATTTTAACTTATCTATTATTGTTTGTGAAGAATGTAATCTTAATAATTGGTTTATCACTGTAACTTCTTTTATGTTCATCCAAATCCAATTAGATGGACCCTAAATAATCCAAATTATAATCATAATCACTTTTAACGATAAAGTATTCATGTTACGAGTATGATATGTTCCATATCCACGTATGTCAGTATGTGTGTTCTTTTTTGTATTCTATTTTCCATCTTTTAATGTGTTGATCTAATCTCCTTTTGAGTTTCAGGTGAGTGTGCCATGTGAATTGAAGCAAGAAGATTCGGGATACGATTACTTGTTTAGTTGATTTGTGCTAAACAAAGGTTGTGGGAAATCAACACATTATGGTGCAAAGGGGTGGTTTAATGGGAGCTCAAGATTCTCTTACACTCTCTCCAGTTCTTTCTGTTTGGGAATGTATTGTTTGTAAAATGAGGTATTCGTTCAAACCCGAGTGGGTGTATGGGCATGGGACAAGATTGACTATTACATTTGATTTGTCTTTCAGCTCATAGTACTAGATAGCAAAAGAAAGAAGATCGCTTAAAATCATAATTCATTGTGATGATTTATACTTTTTAGAGAGAACTTTAAATTGAGTAATTAAAAATAGTTTTAGTACTTTATATAGACTCATAATAACTTAGGTTCTTTTTGTAAAGATAATGTTGATCTTTATGCTCATTTTAAGTCATACTCGTAAAGAACTTACCTGCACATTCTTATTACCTTTTTAGTTCTTTAGTTATAATCTGGTCAGCAATTTCTCATTTTTGGCTTTGGATTTATGGTTTTTTACAAAGATTTAATCTTTTTAAGCTCACTAAGATCGATGGTTGCATCCTTACTCTTAGGTTCCAAAGTGGGATCATGTCTAGCAATTTGACTTGAACCAGGTCAATCATGATCTCCAGTTTACCATTATTTTTGTTAATTAGCATTAGAATTAGCAGCAACATCATCATTGTCACTCCTTGCTTGTGATCTCACTTTAAAGAAAATTCATTATGTATTGATGTTTAGTGCATAGCTGCGTTTACATTGAACCTAACAATGCTTATGATGATTTGTTTAACATAGGTTGATTTGTTTTGTTAACATGCAGTAACATTAAGAATCAAAAGTCAAACTTGAAGAGCTTCATTGTCTTACATCAATGGAAATTGGACTGAAATTTCAAGTGTAGGACTGTTCAAATATGTGATGCTCTGTTTGACTGTGATAGAAAATTCTTATAAATTTTCCATTCTGTTTTGAAGATACATTAAGAAGGCTTCCTTTGAGTTCATTTATCAGTCTAACTTAAACAGTATGCAGTCTTACAGAAAAGAATACTAAATTATTTAACTATGTTATTATTTAAACAAGAATTAGCTATTTTACCAATTGAAAAAAAGAGTTGGGAATGCTTTGCTAGATTGTGGAGTCTGGATGCAATAGATGCTATGAAACCACAATGAGAAGGTGGGAGTCGTACATCTTATATGCTGATATGAATCTAAATTTTCCTTGATTATATAACTTTAAGAGTAAGATCAATCACGATGAAAAACTAACTGATTGTTTTTTAGACTAACAGTTGGAAAGCTTTGTTTCAGATTTGAGTCGTTATTATTTCTGTTAGAAGACCATAACAAAAGGTAAAATTGTAATATTTTTCTATGTTAGTAGGCTGTCCATCACTTAACAATTGCTAACCAGGTTCTTTAGTATGATCTGCTTTGTAAAAGTAGCTGCTAAAACTATATATAAGCTATATGAGGTAGTAACAAATGGCCTTCTGTCATTTGATTAAAAGTATGTTGTCAAATATATGTTAACACTCTTACTTAGGGGCTGTTTGGCAGCCTCTTAATCAGCCTCTTAATGGTTCAGATGTCTGAATGGTTCAGCACTTAATGGTTCAGACTGTTTGTTTCGCAAGCACATGTCTGAATGGTTAAGAGATTTACCAATGCACTAATTGCTAAATGTTCCATTGGCATACTCAAAGGATCTACAAGAAGTAGTTTGAACTCTAAATTAGAACTATTACACAATGGTCCTACTCTTCACTCTCTACGATCCGAAAACACATTATACTTATTATTAGTTAAAAAGGATAACTTTGTAAAATAATAACTAACTTTTAAAAGTGTTTCAATTAGGTAACTCAAGTTTTAAAAACGTTCCAATTATGTCACTCAGTTTTTAAATTTTATATAAATTAAAAGTCTTAACATGTTTTTTAGCATGTTATACTTTTGGTTTCAATTAGAAAATATTTTTTTCTATGTTTAGATGCTGATATGGAACGTTAACGTAAATTTTAGTTATTTTTTTCATAATTAACATGTTTTTTTTATTTTTTAATATAATTTTATATTAAAAATTCTGACCCCCACGTTTTCTCCATCATTACTTTCTTGACATAAGAAAATTTAATGATAACTTGATTTGATCGTTTGGTGGTCCAATTTGAGAAAACTATGCATGAATGACTAAATTAGAACACTTTTGAAACTTGGTTACTATTTTGTGACATTTTTCCTAGTTGAAATTATTATTATCACTAGAAGTATGATTATTGTTATATAGTTCTACTTTGTTGCGTTGCATATTAACTTGATATTTGTATTGATAAGTATATGCTTCTTAATATATTTTACATGATCAAGGATGGAGAGAATTGTTGCAATTTTAATGAAAGATGGAGCAAAATTGAAAAGGCATGCTACAAGAGATGAAATAGATGTATCTCTTTGTCCTCCTAATTTGAGGGGTAGCCCAAAGTCACCCCCCACTGCAACTGTTTTGGTGTGCAACAACGTAAGTTATTATGTTGTTATACATCACTTACAATATTAGTGGGCTTTGTTTTTCCACTGTGCATAAAGATGTCATATAGACGTACTTTAATCAAAAGGAACACAAACGTTGTTACACAAGTGGCTACATAAATCACCTTATATTGTATGCAATGGATTGCAATTGTACACGTATCATGCTGCAACACGTGGGTGCATTCAAGTAAGTTTTATGTACACGAAGATCATTTAAAGGTGTTTCACGCCCGATTAGTGTTACAACGTCTTCTTTTTTAATTTAATGTGATGTTTGTGTTGCAACGCGCGCGGGCACCCACTAGTATTTCAATATACAAATCCTTAACATTTATTATATAATAAGATGATCTCATCCTTGAAATATTCAAGGTTGACGGATTTACCAACAACATTACTAAGTTTAAAGTCATTCAAAAAAATAGTGTGCTAAATGGTACCCCTACCCTAGAGGTCAAGGGTTCGAGTCTGGCGGTGAACTAAAATAGAATCAGAAATACATAGACAAGTGTGTGAGTTATCGTTTTACAAAAGAGAAGTTTTTTGTTTGTACAAAACGTTTACAACATGGTTATGTGTTACGTACTATTGTTCTCACCAATATTCAAGAAACAATATTCAACTTTGGTAATAATAATTTTCGGACGTACTTAATCTTAGTTCTAGGAAGTAGAGTTAAGAACCTGATAGGATTCAGACCTGAACTCTCCAAGAATGATTTATATTCATTAATTGGATTGCAACTCAAGTACTTTGACCAAGCTAGTGAATCATAATACATAGGGAAATTTTAGGCGTAACGTAGGAATTTTGTAGAAAACCAGACCTAAACGTCACGGTTTGGTCTAACCGTGACCGTTAGGTCAGGTGTAGAAAGTAACTGTCACGGTTTGGCCGAACTGTGACGGTTAGTCTTCAGAGAGTTTTTTAACACATCGGGATTGGGTTAATTATTGGGGGGTATGAGTGTGTTTTTGGGAGTGAGAGGGTGTTTTTTTAGAGTTGGGTTTTAGGGTTTTGGTGGTGGTGTATATGTCACGGTTTGGGTGAACCGTGACATATTGTGTTTAAAATTTAATATTTTTAATCATAATAATTTGTGTTTATTTTTATTTTATCACACGGTTGAACATAATCGTGACATACGAGTTTGTGTTTTGAGTTTATTTTTATTTTATCATATTACGAGTATTTTTTCGGTTTGATCGTAATCGCTTAGTCTCGTCGAAAACCATAAAAACGAATATTGATATTATCATAAACATCGGTTGTGTTTGGGCAAACCGTGACATAATTTTTCATATTACAAGTTTGTGTTTTGTGTTTATTTTTATTTTATCATATTACGAGTATTTTTTCGGTTTGATCGTAATCGCTTAGTCTCGTCGAAAACCCTAAAAATGAATATTGACATTATCATAAACATCGGTTGTGTTTTTTATTTTATCATATTACGAGTTTGTGTTTTTGTGACGTAACGAATTTATATATAAAAACCGATATAGAAATTATCATAAACATTATATGCAATTACATAACAAGTTGGTTCATACATTATCAAAATTACAAACATTGTATATAATTACCATTACAAACAACCAAACAAACACAAGCAAATATAGAAGCCATCATAAATACAACAAAAACATTATAACTAAAACTGCATATATAAATCAACGAGTTTGTACATACAAAAAGAAACAAAATACAAACAAAATATCTATCTAACCCGCCATGTCAGCATCTCCGGCCTGACCAGACCCGCCCGCCAAAGGTGCTAGCATCGTCATACCCTAACCGTCTGGGTGGCTGTGAAAACAATGGCGTACCAGAGGCGGCATAGTCTGCGACCATGTGCTGTATGACCCACTCCATCATATCCTCAATACGCGTGAGCCGATCGTCCATGCTGGTGACCCTGGCTTGCGTGTCCTGAAGCATATCAACTATATGAGCAAGCAACCGCATGGCATGGTACATGCGTTTGAGGATGTTGTGGCGGGTCCTGATCGTCCGGAGGATGAATGGGCTCATCCTCCCCGCCACCAACCGACTGGTGAACCGGCTGAACCTGGACCTCGGCCCCTGCCAACCCGCGCGGGTCCACCAACGGCTCGGGCACCCATGCAACAAGGTCATGGAATCTCTGCACCAGGTGCCACGTGCCGTCCCCACACCTCCGGGTGATCCTCATCCCGGTGGCGGTGGCCTGTGCCGCCAGACGCACAGGAGTCGCTGGCAGTGGAAGCTGGGATATAGCATGCTCGTATCCCAGGCCCCGAGCGATCTGCGCCACGATGCTGCCGCCTACTAACGCCCCTCGCGCCTGCCTGTGATAGTAGCTGACGAAGTAATCCGCAAGAGCATGCGCGAGGTGGCAGTGTTGGTGTGTGAGTAGACACCGAAGAAAGAAGATAAAAACGGTGGATAGAGTCGATCAATAAGCAATTTGGGTTATCTGCGTAACCGAATTCGCGAGTTGGTGGGGGTCAACCCCATCCCCCGTTTTTCTCATTGTTAGTTACGTTTTAGTCTATAAATATGGAGCTTCTGGTTCGAGTTTAAGCATCCCAAAAAGCTACAGCTTTTCTTTCTCTGCTTTTGTTTCCTCACGAGCTTCACGTTGATCTGGTTCCATTGCTATTGGAACATCGGGTTCATTCTGCATTAAATCATGGGAGTTTACGTTGTAGCTTACAGCAAATAGAGCACGTAAAATCCTTTAAGGACAAGAGTAAATTCTGTGCAGTTCATCATTCGAAGAACATCGTATAACAGGTTGGTTTTACATTATTGCATGTCGTTTAATTCGTCTGATAATAGGACACTCTCCTTCTACCTTTCTTATAATCAGTTTTCGGTCACGAAGAATCAAACTGATTTGGCCAATAACTTGGTAATAATTAATTGATTTCTATTTGGTCTGAACTATATTCAACACTCGTAATTACTAAGACATTTTGTTTTTGTAGATTAAAGCTTGAAAGCAACGGTTGTTTTGAATGTGTAAATAATTTTTGACAACGTACAATCCATCTTTGAACCAATTCTATCATATTTAAGAACCAACCGCTCTACTTATCAAGAACCTGAAGTTCACATATATTTTTTCAAACTCGAGTTTGTCGCACTTGACATCTTTAAACAAAACTACCCCTAGACTTTAGATGTCAAAACCTAGTTGATGACACGAAGAAATCAGGAAATCACTGTGGTGAAAGTGTTTCAAGGTGCAAGAAACGTTTACTATAAATTAAAATGACCATAATGGTAAGGGATGTCTAAGAACTACAATAAATCTATCAAAAAACATGACAGGAAAATGTTGGTATATAATCACACAAAGTAACATTACATTAAAACACAAGACATATTCTAAACAAATTGTCTACAACAGATCGAAAGATGCAATTATTAGTAGTATTTCAGGTTTTGGTAACCTTTAAACACTATTAAAGAGAATATGTCATATTAATAATGTCTTATACTCTCCTAAATTTGAAGAAGAAGAAAAGAAATAATACTAAATATGTTCAAATTATATATTACAAATATGTTTAGAAAAACATAATTGAAAACTAATGATTTTACAAACTAATATACATTGCAAAAATGGAATCATATAAAATCAAATATGATAAGTAACTAGAAGTTACTACATAAATGTACTTTTACCAAATGACATGACCAAATAGGTCATCCAGGTTGCATCATGATGTGGTTAATAATCGATAGTGTCAACACACACCCCTAAGTAATCTAAAAAGTCTTGCTACCAAACATTAACCTATGGGTGTTCCACCCTCTCGCCAAGTTATGCCCTTCAAAATTAAACTAATACAAAATCTCCTATTACTTGTAGAGAATCTAATGGGATAGTCTTGAGAAGTCAGGAGAATGGATAATTTCAAACAATTCACATCCCAAGTCTTATGTTTTGAACATTCTACAGCTCATGTTCACACACAAAATGGGTTTGCGTCATTAGATCGCTTCTAGTAAGAAGTGAATTCCATGATTTTTTTTGCAGGACTCAAGATATAGGAGTATTGTATGCAGAAAAACATGGAGTCTCGACTTTTAGGTTATATAGATGCAGCATATCTATTAGACCCACAAAACTTGCAGGACCAGTGAAGGGTATGCAATTACAACACAACAACACAATGAGGAGAGTTATTTAGAACACTTAACAGATCAATTAGGGAACTGGTTAACTTAAGTGAAAGATGCTAAGAACACAAGCAAAAATGAGACAGAACAAGATAGCAAACAACACAAGTATTTGGTTTTCAAGAATGTTGTATATTGCTTCTCAAGTTCTTTTACAAATGTTACAAAGCATACAATTTGAAAGTTACAAGTACTTGAGATACTTTATACTACATCCTACAGCTGGCCATACTTTGAAGGCCAGCTGGATACATAAGACTAGACAACAAAATCAAATGTAGAGTCAAAAGGCAGATTGCCTTTTGACTGGTGACTATGACATGCCATAGCTCACATCCTAATATATTACAAAAAGGATAAAAGTACATAAAGTAGAAAGCACAGACTCAAGACCTCAATGTACAGTTACCAAAAGCATGGACCTTTTCACCAACTCATGTAAGTTGGTGACTAAACAGAGTTGCAGCGAAAAGGTGGTCCAGCTTTATGGTAAAGTACATCAGATAAAAGCATGTCTCTAAAAGTCTTCGGAAGAAATCTGTCTTCACTCTTTGGCTTCGGAAGACTTTGTCTTTAAAGCTTCAGAAGACTTCACTTTTGGCTTCGAAAGATGTTGGTCTTGGCTTCGGAAGATTTTACACTTAGAATATTTCTAATGCAAGGTGTAAAACTTCCGAAGCATTTCTACTTATGTTCTTCAGTGCATGCATGCAGAGAGACTTTGGATGTTTTGGCTGCATCAGACTTATAGGAATCCTTACAAACTCCCCCTAGGCTGATGCTATCAAAACATTTGAAGATCTTCAGCTTTTGATAGTCCTCATAATGATGATGACCATGCCCTTCTTCATTAGATGGTCAGGATCATTCAGACTCTCATAGTATCTTCTCATCTCAAAGAGATCATGCAGAGGTAGGTTGAATAGGTCTTGTCTTGTGTAGACATCTTCATCACCTTGATCTCTGATCACATGCCATCTCTCTGGATTAGTTGTGAAGGTCCAGGATAAGATGGGTCTCTCAGATGCAAGAGGAGCCACTTGGATTGGAGTTGATTGGGCTGCCTCTTCATGCACTTCCTCAGGTTGATCTGACTCAGCCTGAGGTATAGAGGTGGATGATTCAGACTTCTTCTTCTTCTTTGACTTTAGAAGCCATCCTTGTTGATCAGTCTTGTCTTGCTCAGTTGGGTGTTCCTCTCTTACAGGTTCAAAAGAAGAGGGAGTTTGACCCTGCTGTGGATCAGAAGATGAAGCTTGCTGAGGCTTAGTAGGAGGTCCAGTTTGTGTTGTCTCAGGTTGTTCAACCTTAACCTTCACTTTGGGAGGAGCTTGACTTGGAGGGGAGTGTAAGTCAATTAGCTCTCCACTTTTGATCTTCTGCTTTATTACCCTGATGTGCTCATCCATTATGGATAGAGACATAGGGCCAAGTCTCCTTCTGGAGAATCCATACAGCTTCAAGAAGCTCATCATCCTTTGTCTATCAGCAGACTTCTTCATGCTCTTTTGGATAATGGCTCTTGACTTTACAGCCTCTTCCTCATCTTTCTTTTTGTTGCCTTTTATTCTTTGAGTACTTGAAGTTCAAGCTTTTTGAGATACTCAAACTCAATGTACTCAAAGGACAAGATAAGAAGTGGAGATGCCTGGTAGAGACCTGTGGCACTCAGGTAGTTGATCATGTTTTGCCTATCTGTTTCCTTGTCTACCTGAGGTTCTTGTGTAGCTGCCATAGTCTCTTGCACAGGGCTTTCTTGAACTGGGGAGAGAGTAGGGACATGCTTGTATAATCTTTTCTGTCTCTTCTCCTCTTTGATTTGGAGAAGTAGCCTTGTATCCTCTGCTTCCTTCATCTCTCTTGACACTTCCATGTCAGCCAGTTCATTAAGTTCCTCTAAGGGGAGAGATATAATCTCATCAATGTCATAGTTCATGGTCTGCAGGTAAGTAATCCTAACTGCCCTCAACTCATCATCTTGGGTGTTTGGTTTGGGTGCAGCCTTGATTGTAGCTTGCATGAAGCCTGAAGACCCAGAGGAACTTTCTCCCCTTAGCTTCCTCTTCCTCTCTCTCTCCTCCTCAATCTCCTCAGGAGTTAGAATCCTTTTCCCTTTATCACCCACAGACCTTTGTGACACAGGATGGAGAGAGCTTTGGCCTTCATTGCTTGGTGTAGCATCCAAGCTCTGGCCAGAGAGAGGTTGTGATACACCTTCACCAGCAGGTGTTTCACTGAGGGAATGAATTTCTGAAGTAGTTGTTGGTGTGACATGGCTCTCAAGCTCTATCACTGGGCCTTCAGCCAAGGTTTTCCCTTTGAAGCTAATCTTAAGGTCTGCCTCAACATCCAGTTAACTAATGACATTACCTGATTGCCTTTGCCTCCTTCTTAGGCTGAACTCTTCAGTAATTCTGTCTTGAATCCTTTGTGCCAGCCTGTCAGCTTGTCTAGATTGACTTGGGTTGACAAGTGGCATGTTGATTAGATCAAGACCTTCATGGTAGTTCAAGGTCTTAAAATTGAACACCTCTTGCTGCACTTGAACTCTTTAAAGAATAAGGGCTCTTCTATCAGCATCATACCTCCACCCAATAATGTAGTTTGAAGTTCCTTGGGGTGGGGATGATATAGCCCTTGGAATGCCTTCCTCAAAGAGACTCCTAATGAAAGAGTCTATAGAGTCCACATCAATGTGAACTTGAGGAAGTTGCTGAGTATGCACAATTGCAAGTGAGGATGGTGAGTCCTCAATGTCCATACTCCCTGAAGAACTCTTAGGTTCTGTGATTGTAATGACTTTCTCCCCCTTTTTGGTAGCATCACCCTCTTGCATAGGTGAGCTAGGAGTTAGGTCAATCACATTCACAGGTTCTTGTATTCCTGGTTGAGCTCTTCTTAAAGGTCTCCCAGCTAGTTTTTCCCTGAGATAAGATATCCCAAGTTGCTGATCATTGACCCGGTTGTGCAGGGTAGTCACCTGAGATTCAAGGTGACTAACCTTAGAGACTAAATAGGTGCATGTTTTTGACAGTTTTTGCACCTTTAGTCTCAAGTTCCCCTCATCTTCATCAGAAGAATCATTGGGGGATGAGATAATTGGACCAAAGTCCTCTCTCTCACCACCAGCTTCAGGTTCTTGGCTGCTGGATTTTCTCTGCACATTGACAGCCTCAATTAGAGTGTCAATGGGCTGAGTTGCCATGGTTGAGCTCTTAATGATGTAATCACTTTCAGAAGTGAGAGCCTCTTCCATATGAACCTCCTAAACAGGTTCAGGGAGATCCACCTCAGTAATAGGTGACTGATGTGGGCTAGACAAAGGAGACTCAGGAGTACTCATCTCTCTTTGAGTAGGGGAAGAGTAGAAAGACTCATGGTACTCACTGAAACCTAAGTCTTCATTAGTATAGAATTCAAGGTTGGGAATGGGTTGATTTAAGTCTAAAGGCTGGGGATGGTAACTATCCCCTGAAGGTTGTTTACTTGAGTGTTGAGACTTAGAGTGAAGGCTTAAGGTAGTTGGGCTTGTGAGCTCATCAGGCTGAGCATGAGGACCCTCAATACTGATTCTTGAATAGATGGGAGTGGTTTGCTCCTCAGGAGAAGTAGGAGCTCTAGTATCCACTTCCACTTGTATAGGTGAGTGTATGGGGGCCTGCACAAGCTCAATAACTTGAGCAGGGGGTTTGTATTTTCTTTGGTAGGTGAGGGTGATTTGTGGTCTTTTTGGTGGTTGGGAGGTAGAAGGTGTGGGTTCAACACTAGCTTGTGTTGCTAGGTTGTCACCTTGAGCAATAAGCTCTAACATTTTTGGGACAAGGGCTGTTTCTACCCTTGAGAAGCCTACAGTTGGCTTCTTCATGATTTTAAAGATGTCGGGTTTCATCTGTCCCAATTTAAGAATATTACCTGTTTCCCTCAACTGTGAGCCCAGTTCACAGTTGAGAATGTATTGAACATATCTAGGAAACATGTAATACTCTAAGGAGTCCAAGTTAGTAAGAAAATTTGTGTAAACAAACTGAGAGTACCTGAACTTGACCCCTTGAACCATTCCATGCACTATGAAGGAGAAATCCTCAGGAATCTGGTCCCACCTTTCGTGTTTGTTTGACAAGCTGTGGATAACCACATGGAGCAGGTATTTCCACTGGGATGAGACCTTCCCTTTCCTGAAGGTCTTTATAGAGAAATCTCCCTCATAGCCCATCTGCACAAAATAATAATTAACAGCTTTCTTTGGGAAGGACAACTCACCTTCATCATCATCCAGCTGTAAATGAGTGTTAATGATGGCCGGAGTGATGAAGATTGTCCTCCCCTGCACTGTGGCAGACAGTGCCTTCTCCCCATCCATAATAACCTCTTAGCAGGTCTTCCAAAATTCAAGCAGATGATCCTCATAAGAGTAGGATCAATGGTTAGGAGGTGAAGTAGTTGGATAGAGCCAGAAAATGGCAAACCTCTGAGAAACTATCATCTTTCTTAGAGTTCAATAGAGCAACCTGGTTGTGTTGCCTATGGAGTTGCATGGAGAAGTCAGGGTTGTTCATGCGGTTTATATTGGCCATTTTGATAAGCTTAAAGGTGAAGGAAGGTGAAGAACAAAGGCGGTTTGGGAGAATTTAGGTTTAAGGAATAGTGTAATTGAAAAAGATAGTGAAAGAGGGGGGAATTGTTTGGTATTTATGTGAAAATGATTTGAGACAAAGTTAATGAAAGATGATAAACTTTGAAATCCGGATGTCGGTCCCACCTCTGAAAAAGTAGTTTACTTTTGCCCAAAAGTAGTTTTCTTGGAAGTCAAGAAATCTTCCGAAGGTTATTAGCTTCGGAAGTTCTGAAGAAAAAGCTTCCGAAGGAAAATTGGCTTCGGAAGATATTTCAAAGGTTTTTGAGAATTTTGCTTCGGAAGAGATTAATACTCAGAGTTTTTATTCTAAAAGGAATGAAAACTTCCGAAGGTAAATTGCTTTCGAAAGAACATTGTTCTTTTAAAACATACAAGTACTTAAGTTGATTTTAAGCTTCAGAAGTTATTTCAGAGATTTCTTTCGAAGGTAAATTTACTGAATTAGTTATTTGTTTACTAAGATATAAGTTTCTTCCGAAGGTGATTTTAAATCTTCCGAAAAGAAAAGAGATCAAAATTTTCAACAATCTAAGGAATGTCTTTTGAAAAGATTTTCTTCCAAAGAGAACAAGGGCTTATGAAGGTGATTAAATAGACAACTTAGGACACACAGGTTTTAGAAATAATATGATTAAGTTTTAAGAAAAGCTATTCAAAGTTAATCATCCCAATAGCTGATACAAGATATTTAAATCTTTGTTCATCAAAAGCTTTGGTGAACAGATCAGCATATTGTTCATTTGTGTTAACTTTGACTAGTTTGATTAATACCTTTACAAAGTTATCTCTAATCAGATGATACATGATAATGATATGCTTTGTCCTTGAGTGCTGCACATGATTTTCTATGATCACTATTGTTGTCTATGTGGATGGGAGTCTCCTTGAAGTTCAATCCATAGTCCAACATCTGATTTTGATTCAAAACACTTGAGCATAGCAGCTTGCAGTAGCAATGTATTCAGCCTCAGCAGTTGATGCAGACACACAGGATTGTTTCTTACATTGCCAAGAGACTATCCTTCCACCAAGAAATTGACATCCCCCTGATGTAGACTTTGCAGTCATGTTGCAACCACCATAGTCATTATATGTATACGCATACAAATTAAAGTCAGAATTCTTTAGATACCAAAGGCCAAGTGATGGAGCACCTTTGAGATATCTTAAAATTCTTTTGACAGTGATCAGGTGTGACATCTTGGGGTTGGCTTGATATCTGACACAAATGCATATAGCAAACATGATATCAGGCATGCTAGCTTTGAGGTACATAAAAGACCCAATCATTGCCCTGTAGAGATGCTCATCAACACACTCCCCCTCAAGATCAAGTCCAATGGGAGTGGTTCCTGGCTATGGGTGTCTTAGCAACCTTACAATCAGTCATGTTGAACCTTTTAAGTATGTCTTGTACATACTTTGACTGACTTATGAAGATGCCATTGTCAACTTGCCTCACTTGAATTCCTTGAAAGAAATTGAGTTCCCCCATGACACTCATTTCAAACCTGTCCTTCATCAGCTTCTCAAAGTCTTTGCAGAGCTTTAGATTAGTTGACCCAAAGATAATGTCATCTATATATACTTGAACTAGCATTATGTCATTTCCTGTTCCTTTGATGAAGAGAGTTCCATCAATAGTACCCCTTTTGTAATCATGCTGATAGAGATACTGAGATAGAGTATCATACCACTTTCTTGGTGCTTGGTGCAGCCCATAAAGAGCTTTATCAAGCTTGCAGACATAATCAGGATGATCGGGATCTTCAAACCCAGGTGGTTGTCTGACATACACCTCTTCATCAATCACCCCATAGAGAAAAGCACACTTGACATCAAGATGGTAGACCTTGAATTTCTTGGATGCAGCAAAAGCTAGGAATATCCTAACAGCTTCAAGTCTTACTACAGGAGAAAAAACATCTGTATAGTCAATTTCTTCTTCTTAAGTATACCCTTGAACAACTAGTCTTGTCTTGTTCTTGATGACAAGTCCTCTATCATCCTTCTTATTCCTGAACACCCATTAGGTTCCAAACCTTTTACCTTTTGAATTGAAGCAGCTCCTCTTGCATAGCTTCAACCCAACTTCCATCCTTTAGAGCCTCATCAATTTTCTTTGGCTCTATCTGGGACAAGAAACAAGAGTGAAGACAAATATTTGCATCATGGGTTTGTCCTCTTATTCTCACCCCTAAATCAACATCTCCAATGATGTTTGTGGTGGGATGAGACTTGTGGATCCTTAGCTGAGGGATCACAGCAAGTTGCTTAGACAGATCTAAATTTGAGAAATTCTGATCTGGCAAGGAGGAATCACCCTCCACATCAGCACACTTATCAAGATTGACTTGATCCAATGAGTGTATGACATCATTGATGTTGTCTTCAATGGAGTGGTTATCAGCATCAAGGAATTCCTGATCACTTTCACCACCACCATTTTCTCCAACATTTGAAGCTCCTTCAACTGAGTTTTGTGCCTCTAAGCTGGAATTTGAAGGCATCCCAGAAGTATGAGCAGGATTTGTCATTGATGTGCTGGTAGAAGCTTTATTTGCATGATTGGTTACCACTGGAGCTGAAGATGTGTAGCTTGAAGGTCTTCTTTGCTCAAATCTTGGGTTAGGATCACCTGTAGGTAGTATATCTGTGGACCCTGAAACATGCTCACAAGATTTGTTAAAACAGTTGGTAACTAAATCAAGATCAAATAGTCAATCCGGACCAGAACCTTTCACACTGGGAGTGTGCTCATTGAAAGTCACATTGGCTGACTCCTCAACTACTCTAGCTCTGAGATTGTATACTCTATAAGCTTTAGCTTGAGAAGAGTATCCAATGAAATGTCCATCATCTGATTTCTCAGCAAAACTTGGCAATTAGATCTTTGGTATTCAAGATGGTGCAAGGACATCCAAATGACCTGAGAAAACCAATGAAAGGTTTTCTATTGTGCCAAAGTTCATAAGGAGTCTTACCATGTGTCTTAACTACTAAAACTCTATATTGCACATAGCAAGCAATGTTCACTGCTTCTGCCCAGAAGGTGATGGGTAGTTTAGAGTCAGACAACATAGTTCTTGCAGCTTCAATTAGTGTCCTATTTCTCCTCTCAGCAACACCATTTTGCTGAGGAGTCCTGGGAGCACTATATTGTCTTGTAATACCTTTTTCATCACAAAATGTATCAAGGATTTGATTCTTGAATTCAGTTCCTTGATCACATCTTATGGTTTTGACCTTGTGATCATATTGATTCTCAATCTTTAAGATGAAATTCTTTAGATACTCAGGGGTCTCATCCTTAGTTCTAAGAAAGAAGACCCAAGTGAATCTTGTAAAGTCATCTGTGATCACCAAACAATAAGAGGTCCTTCCTAAACTTATTACACTGGTGGGGCCAAAGAGATCCATATGTAATAATTGTAGGGGATTAATGATGGAATTTCTTTCCTTTGGCTTGTGAGATAACTTGTGTTGCTTCCCCTTCAGGCATGCAACACAGTGGTCATCACATTTAAACTCTTTCTTTGGTATTCCAGTTACCAAATCATTCTTAATTAATTTATTTATATTTTTAAAGTTTACATGGCACATTCTTTTATGCAAGGGGAAAGACTCATCATTATTTGTTTTAGATAGAAAGAATGAAACTTCTCTTGAGGGAGATGTTTCTTGCAAATCCATCTTGTACATGTTCCCTTTCCTGGGGGCTCTGAGCAGGATGTCCTCATGAGGAATGACCACCCCGGACCTGAGAACAATGCACTCATGCTCAGTAAAGAGCATGTTATGACTCTGATCACAAAATTGGATACACTCAAAAGATTGTACCCAAGCTCCTTGACAAAGTTTACCTTCTCAATGCTGAGCTTACCATTTGTGACATTGCCCCTTCCTGGAATGTAACCTCCTGCATCTCCTCCAAAAGCAATTGGTCATCCATCAATTCTTTCAAACTTTTGGAGTAGTGACCTATTGCCTGTCATGTGCCTGGAACAGCCACTGTCAATGATCCATACATTTATGTTTGTCTTGAGTTGTTCCTGCACAAAAGAAATGGCTAGTTACATTTGGAAACCCAAGCCTCATTGGTCTTGGGCTCATAAAAAGAAGTTGAAGACAATGCAACAGTAGTTGATCCTATAGTCATGCTAGAAGGATCATTTGCTGATGTTGATGAAGAACTTTCAGCCACTTGGTCTTTCTTTGACTTCCACACCACCTTTGGAAGCTTAGACTTGACATTCAATACTTCGGAAGTTTTGTTGACTTTGGAAGTTTTGATGACTGGACCTTCGAAAGATCTTTCTTTCGCTGCAGCAGGCTTCAGTGCTTCAGAAGTATTCCTTTCTTCCGAGACCAAATTTTCTTCCGAAGGCAAGTTTCCACTTGTCTTCTTCTTCATTTTGGAGCTTCCGAAGGAAAAAGATTTTCCTTCTGAAGCTTGCTTCTTCTTCTCCAAACTCTTAGAAGTTTCTTTCTTGGTCATGTGGAGAGTACTCTTTGGATTGTAAACATAATCCTTAGCAAGATGAGAGGTACTCCCACACATAACACAATCCATTTTCTTCCTTCTAGGAGTTTTCCTTTGTGAACAAGGCTCAACTTGATCACTTTCCTTCTCCATCTTCATCTTTGCAGATGTTGTGGCAATTCTTGTGGGGATAGAACTACCTTTGGAGCTGGATGGTTGTACAACAGTGGTGCACAACTGATCAGCCTTCTTCTTGATGATGGGATGATTTGGACATGAACCAAAACTCTTGTTGATGGAGTTCAAGTTGGTGTCTTCAGCCTTTACCACTTTAAATCCTGCAGAGATGAAGACTTGTTTCCGTGTAGAGTTGAAGGTGGCCTTGATCTCTTGAGCCTTCTTGGACTTTCTTTTGGCCTTCCTGATCAAGTTCTTTCTCCTGGACTTGGTCATCCCAACAGCTTTACTCTCCTCAGAGGGATGGTGACCCTTCTTAGAATGCTCTTCTTCATTCTTTTCAGAGCCATTTTTACCATCTCCTCTTCATCCTCTTCAGTCAAAGGGTCTATGAGGGGAAGCTCATCTTCACAAGTTCCACACCTAGGGGATCTTACAGACAAGATTGTGTGTGGAGGAGCTATCTCACAAGATCCCAGTCCCTGCTTATTTTGATAACAAACTTTTGCATGAAAGGATGAGGATATTATGTTCTTGAAGGTCTCTTCTTCAAGAACACATTTTTCTACCTTGGTTTTGCTCATCATAAGCTCAACCTGGCATTCAGTTAACTTATGTTGGATCTAGAGAGGCTGTTGCAACCAAAACCATGTCACTTAGAAGATTTTGAGTAAAACATACAACGGACTTCCGAAGCCAAGTGTGGGACTTCCGAAGGAAGAAGGAGCTCTTCCGAAGTCTAAGTGTAAAATACACTTCCGAAGGAAAACTCCAACTTCCGAAGATAAAGAAGTTACTTCCGAAGAATCAAGACTTGAAGACAAAGTTCTGAAGTCAACTTCCGAAGTATAAAGGAGTCCTTAAAGCCTCGGAAGCATAGAAGCATCTTCCGAAGTATAAGTGGCTTCGGAAGAACTTGTTCTTCCGAAGCCAGTTAACCTTCGGAAGACACTTCTATTAATCAGTAGACATAAGTATGGTCTGTCTGACAGTCCGCTGCAAATCTCTGAGATACTGCATGGCGTTTTCTCAAAAGCCATGTAGTTGATCATACTTTAATCTACTGTTTACCTTTTATGTTAAGTACAGTTGCCATCTTTAGTTGGTGACAAAAGGTAAGTCATGGACATGTCATGACTACCATATCTTAGATAATACTTTATCTAAGATACCTTAACTTTAGCATTGTAGTATATGCTTTAGTCGTAGGTTTCCAGCTGGTATCAAGTATAACCGGCTGTAGGATCTAGTATATATAGTTTCTCATTGTAACTCATGTTCTATGCTTGTAAGTGTCTTGTAAT
Organism: Flaveria ramosissima; assembly: GCA_025215565.1. Taxonomy (NCBI): domain Eukaryota; kingdom Viridiplantae; phylum Streptophyta; class Magnoliopsida; order Asterales; family Asteraceae; genus Flaveria; species Flaveria ramosissima. The sequence goes on along the minus strand of CM046033.1, from coordinate 11,640,870 downwards.
CTTGAGTTGAGAAGTAATATATACAAGTACCTTGAAAATACTCCTGCTTGTTCCTTTGATTACTTATTATATTATTATCAACTCTTGTTAAAGGCATTGCTTCATCTTGTTTGAGTGATATTATAAGTGAGTTTGAGAGAATTACAAGTGTTAAGTGACAAAACCCGATCCTGCAATTGGTATCAGAGCTTTTTAGGCTCTTGATTGTGAGATCTTACCATCCTAATCAACCAGTTTTTCACTCCTCCTTATACCTCACTCAAAAATGGCCCTCATCAAATCTGAAGTTGAAATGGGAACGATGACCAAAGCTCCCATCATCGACCCTGAAAACTTCAGGTCTTGGAGCAGAAGAATGGAAGGCTTCATCAGATACCAGGATAGCAAGATGTGGCAGTCCATCGTTAATGGCCCGTACAAGCCAAAAGTTGCTGGTGGAAACGGTGCCATGATCGAGAAGGCTGTTGAAGACTACTCCGATGAAGACAGGAAGAAGCTTGACATAGACAGCAATGCTATGACTGTTCTCATGACTGCAATCCCAAACTCCATCATGGTGGGGTTTGAGCATTGTAAGTCAGCCAAAGAACTCTTTGATGCACTTGCTCAAATGTACTCGAGCTCTAATGATTCAAAGAAGGACTCACTGAAGCAGCAGTTTGAGAACTTCACCTATGTTGCTGGAGAAACTTTTAGCCAGCAATATTTCAGGTATATGGATCTTATCCTCTCCCTCCAATCTGTGGGAATCACTCAAGAACTTAGAGACCTTACCAGAAAGTTCATGAGTGCTCTACCCAATGAGTGGACTTTCTACTGTGTCTCCATTAAGAGAACAGATAATTTAAACACTCTCACCATGACCGAACTCTATGGGATCCTTGATGGATACCGTTTGGAAATGGAAAGTAAGAAGGGTCACCAAGCAAGCAGACCCTTGAGCCTTCCTGCTAGCAACGCTTTAATGGTTGCTGAAGGCTCAGGTATCTCCCAGTCTCAGCAGTACCTGTCATACACCCAGCAGCCATCTTGTTCATCTGGGCCTTACATCACATTCCCTGAGACTCCAAGGTCTCATCAAGCTCAGCAAAGCTCCTTTTAGGAGGGCTGTGCATTTGTCTCAGGGAGTGGACACTCCAATGATCATCAATTCTGCTTTGATGATCTTGAGTGCTTCAGTCCAGATGACATAGAGTATGTGGACATTGTCCAGCAAATGGCTCTTCTAACCTACAGAGCGAAGAAGTTCTTTAAGAGAACTGGAAGGCAATTCCTCAAAACCCAATCACTAGCAAGTTTGGGTTTGACAAGAGCAAGGCTAAGTGTTACAACTGTAACCAGCTTGGCCATTTTGCAAGGGAATGCAAGGCTCCCAAGTCCAACCCGGGAACCTCACAGGCCTCCACACATCCTTCTACACCAAAGCCCAACGGGAAGTCAACTGAAACAACAGCTATGGCTCAAGAAGTTGACTGGAGCTTTATGGTCCAAGATGTGACTCCCGCTCAAGCACTCATGGCAGGAACAGATGAAAATAAGGTATATGAACATCTCTGTACCCCTGCTTGTATTGCAAAGGTTAAATTGTACCAGGACTACAATATGGAAATTAAATCCGATATTGAGTCTTTAAATGTGCTAAAATCTGACTTTAAAAGAGCTGAATCTGACTACCAAAAGAAATTGAGGAGTTAGAGAAAACTGTATCTCTTTTAAAACATGAACACACTAACTACAAGACTCAAATCAAGGATTTAATATCCAAATTGACTGAGGCCCAAGCCCAGCTTGTCACAGCTGAGGCTCAAGCCAGGAAGTATGCTATTTCCGAGCAAAACTTCCAAGCCATACTTGCATCATCCTCTCACTCCAAACTTTGCTATCAAAACAAAAGTGGGTTGGGAACCAATGAAATTGCTCCACCACACTCTTATGAGTCTATAAGACAACCAAGATGTGGTACTGAAGAGCAAGAGGTTCCATCTGTTGACCCACCTTGTAAAGAGTCAAAGAGTGATGCAACTGTGGAGACCAAGACCATCACAGGGAAGGAACAGGTAATTGAGCCCTCCCCGGCCAATGATGATCAAACCCTGACCACCAAAGCCAGAAGAAGCAGGGCTAAAGCAGCCAGGAAAACTGCCAAGAAGGTGGCTGAATCCAAGCTGAAGATAGACCCAAAGCAAAAGGGTGTATTCATATCAGCAGGATTCCAGGTGGTTGGACCTTCTGATTCAGGAAAGGAGTATAGTACCAGTACTCCTATCCTACCAAAGGATCAGAAGTTAAAGGAAAGGTTGCTGATGAGGAGAAAAAGAACAAGAAACAGCAACCCTCAAATTCCCAGAAAATTAACATTGTATGCATAATGTGTGGTCTGCAAAACCACATGGCTAAAGATTGTTACTACAATCCTGCTAGCACACATTATGCAAATAATGTTAAAAGAGAAGGAGTCAGGGAAGGTTTCACATTTGGACCATATCAAATGGTTCAAGTGGTGAAAAAGGGAAAGCTTGTTTCCGAAGCAAGGCTTCTCTCGGAAGAAAACTCTTCTTCCGAGAGGAAAAAGGCTTCGGAAGTGAAAGCTGCAAAGACTCACAAAAGAGTCCCCTTGAAACCATCCCAGAAGAAGACTGCTTCGGAAGAAAAGGTGGTGAAGGTCTCTTCCGAAAAGAAAGAAGCTTCGGAAGAATGCCAAGCTACAAAAGCTTCATCAAGCTCATCTTCTATGATCAACCAAGGGATGGAATGGAAGATCAAGGAAGATGCTGTAGCCCAAACCTCTTCTTCAAAGACATCTATTGAACCCCCATGCATAAACTTTGGTTCAATCATGTCACTCTCATTGGAAGAACCCAAGACCAATAAGGCTTGGGTTTCCAATCAAAACTAATTATCTCACCTTATGTGCAGGGACATCCATATGACAAGAATAACAACATTTGGATTGTAGATAGTGGATGCTCCAGGCACATGACAGGGAACAGATCTCTCCTTCAACAATTTCAACATTATGATGGAGGTCCTGTCCAGTTTGGAGGTGAGGCCGGAGGATATATTTCTGGCAGAGGAAGTATATCCAATGGAAAATTAAAAGTTGACAAAGTTAATTTTGTCAAACACCTTGAACACAACCTGTTAAGTGTTTCTCAGTTTTGTGATCAAAAGCATCAAATGCTTTTCACAGAACATGAGTGCATCATCCTCAAACCCGGGATGACAATTCCTCAGGAATTGGTGCTTCTTAGATCTCCCAGGAGAGGGGATATGTACAAGCTTGATATGAACAATGCTTCCCCAATGGGAGAAGTATCATGCTTTCTTTCCAAAGCTGATAGTGATGAGTCAACACTATGGCATAAACGAATGTGTCATGTCAATTTTAAGACAATAAATAAATTGGCTAAAAATAACTTGGTACATGGTTTGCCCAAAAAGGAATTTTTCTGCAAAGATAACTGTGTTGCCTGCCTGAAAGGGAAACAACACAGGTCTTCTCATAAATCCAAAGTTGTTAACTCTATCACTACTCCATTACACTTATTGCACATGGATCTATTTGGTCCCACAAGTATAATGAGCATTGGAAGGAAATCATATTGCCTTGTGGTAGTTGATGATTTTACTAGATTTACATGGGTATTCTTTTTAAGAACTAAAGATGAAACTGCTGAAACTTTAAAATCTTTTATTCTTAAAATAGAAAATCAAGTTGATCACAAGGTTAAAATAGTTAGAAGTGATCAAGGGACTGAGTTTAAGAACTTTGTTCTTGACTCATTTTGTAACTCAAAAGGGATTGCCAGACAATACAGTGCTCCTAGAACTCCTCAACAAAATGGTGTTGCTGAGAGGAGAAATAGAACACTTATTGAGGCTGCTCGGACTATGTTAGCTGATTCAAAGCTGCCTCTAACATTCTGGGCAGAGGCAGTTAGCACTGCATGCTATGTGCAGAACAGAGTTCTTGTAGTAAAGCCACATGAAAGACCCCTTATGAGTTATGGAACAAGAGGCCACCGTTCATTGGCTTTCTAAGGTCCTTTGGCAGCAGGTGTACCATACTTAACACAAAAGACAATTTGGCAAAATTTGCTGAAAAGTCAGATGATGCCATCTTTGTTGGATATTCCTCCTATTCTAAAGCATACAGGGTTTATAATATTAAAAACCAACAATTTGAGGAATCCTCCAACATTGTAGTTAATGAGCACACTCCTTGTGTTAGGGGGAATGGCCTGATCATATTTTTGATTTAGAATTGTTTCCAAACTATTCTAAACCATCTTGTGAGAATGTTTCAGCTGGAACAGGTGCTCAAAGCAATTCTGATGAAGATCAATAGTTTGAGCTTCCCAGACCTGCTCCAAGTTCTCCAAGAGCAACAACAAATCAAGTTCCCACTATTGAAAGATCTGACAGCATAACCATTTCAAGAAATAGTGGAACTTCAACAAGGGATTCACCTGATGATCTTCAAGTCTTCTCAGGTGATCCTGCACAACACCAAGCTGATGGAAGCAGCATTTTGAAGGAACAGGCAACTGTTAATGATGCTTCACAGCAAAGAAATGATGATGTTTCTCTTTCATTCAATCAGTCCTCATTGAATGAGATTGAAACAACAGCTGGACCAAGTATTCAAGCTCCGGAGCAAAATATGTCCAACTTGGACCTATCTTTGCAACTGGAGGTGATTCCAAGACTCAGAATTCACAATACTCATCCAACTGAAAACATCATAGGGGAAGTCTCTGAGGGTGAGAACAAGGGGACAAACTCACAATGGGAATGTCTGCTTGTACTCATGCTTCTTATCCCAAGTGGAACCCAAGAAGGTGGAAGATGCCTTGAAGGATAGTAGCTGGGTTGAATCAATGCAAGAGGAGCTGCTTCAATTCAAAAGACAAAAGGTTTGGAACCTATGTCCGCTACCATCTGGTCAAGTACCTATAGGCACCAAGTGGGTTTTCAGAAACAAAAGAGATGACAGAGGCTTGATTATCAAGAACAAGGCAAGACTGGTGGTTCAAGGATACACTCAAGAGGAAGGAATTGATTATACTGATGTCTTTGCACCTGTTGCAAGACTTGAGGCAGTTAGGATCTTCCTTGCTTATGCTGCATCCAAGAATTTCACTGTCTACCAGCTTGATGTCAAGTGTGCCTTTCTATATGGGGATATAGATAGGGAAGTCTACGTATGCCAGCCTCCAGGATTTGAAGACCCACAGCACCCAAACTATGTGTGCAAGTTGGATAAAGCTCTATATGGGCTGCACCAAGCACCTAGGCTGTGGTATGAGACATTGTCTCAATTTCTTCTGAAGAATGGTTATACTAGAGGTACCATTGACAAGACTCTCTTCATCAGAAAGTCTGGGAAAGACATTTTGCTAGTTCAAGTCTATGTCGATGACATCATATTTGGTTCCTCAAATGACCAAATGTGCAAAGACTTTGAGAGCATTATGAAGAAGAAGTTCGAAATGAGTTCTATGGGAAAAATGGACTTTTTCCTTGGAATTCAGGTAAAGCAACTGAAGGAAGGGTTTTTCATCAATCAATCTAAGTATGTCAATGATATCTTAGAGAGATTTGATATGAAGGATTGTAAAGCAGCAAAGACGCCCATACCCAGAAACCATGATTTATGCCCTGATTCTGAGGGGGAGGATACTGATCAACATCAGTATAGAGCAATCATTGGTTCTCTGATGTATCTCACAGCAAGTAGACCTGATATCATGTTTGCAACCTGCATCTGTGCAAGATATCAGGCTGCTCCAAAGGTGTCTCACCTAATTGCTGTCAAGAGAATCCTCAGATACCTCAAAGGAGCACCTAAGTTAGGTCTCTGGTATCCAAGAAATAGTGATTTTAATCTCTATGGTTACTCTGATAGTGATTATGGTGGCTGCAACATCAACAAGAAATCAACATCAGGTGGATGTCAATTTCTTGGTGGAAGGATCATCTCATGGCAATGCAAAAAGCAATCCTGTGTCTCTACATCAACTGCTGAAGCTGAATACATTGCTGCTGCAAGTTGCTGTGCTCAGCTGTTGTGGATTCAAAACCAGATGATTGACTATGGATTCAACTTCATGAGCACTCCTATCCACATTGACAACAACAGTGCTATATCCATCACTGAAAATCCAGTAAAGCACTCTAAGACGAAGCACATTGATATCAGGTATCATTTCATTAGAGATATTCATGAGAAAAATCTTATAAAACTAATCAAAGTTGATTCAAATGAACAATATGCTGATTTGTTCACCAAAGCATTTGATGAACAAAGATTTAAATATCTCATTACAGCTATTGGGATGATAAACATTGACTAGTTAATCTCAATTGAAAACCTTTTTAATGTGCAAAGTCTTATGTCAATACAATCTAAGCCCTGTTACAAAAGATCCTTTCTTATTTAACTAAGTATAAGTTCTTCCGAAGAGAAACTTGCCTTCGGAAGATATCTAGCATAACTTCCGAAGCAAATTTCTCATAGGATAATTTTCTTCTCGGAAGTGTACTAAGTCTCAGCAAGAAGCGATTGAGTTTATCTCAGATCTACTTCCGAAGCACTTAATACTTTCCACCTGAAAGCAACATGTATTTTCGGAAGTAAGTTATTTACCTTCGGAAGTACATTTGCCTTCGGAAGAACTTTACCTTCGGAAATACCTTATACTCGGAAGAAAGATTTTACTGTGTAACGGAAATCTTTTGGGCCCCACTCTGTAAAAAGTAAAGATTTTGTTAATGATGTCGGATTATTTAAATGGCTTAACCTTACCGCCCCTGTCACATCATCCACTGAACCCTCACATCATCTTATCCAAACCACCCTTTAAACCGCCATTTCACCCATTTAAATACTTCCGGTTAATCACTTACACTCTTTTTACCAAATTCACTGCCCTAAAAGCTTTCTTCTTCTCCAATTTACCTCTCTCAGAACTCTTCCTCTGCTATCTTTCTCAAATGGCTCTAAACCCTCAGCACAACCAGGTCGCACTCCTTGACTCTTCAAGGGATGCTGACTTCTCTGATATTATCTCTTTCTTAGCCCAATCTTCATACTACACAGCATTGACCGTAAACCTACCATCTACTCCAATCAAATGTCCGAATTTTGGACAAATGGTCGGATTGAAACCCTAAACGGGGTTCGTGCTATCAGGTCAAGTGTTTGTGGCCAAGAGTTGGTCATCACTGAACAAATCATCAGGGAGCATCTTGAGCTCCATGATGAAGGCGCACCGACGGAATTCCCCAAATCTGAGTTAGATAACTCTTATCTCCAAATGGGATACGGTGGAGATGTAAGCAGGTCTACAGTCTACAAATTCAACTTCTCCTACAAGTGGAAGTTCCTGCTACATGTGGTTCTTCACTGTCTATCTAACAAATCCGGGGGATGGGATCAAATTCCCTATGAACTCGGGTGCTTAGTTCATGGGTTGGTACAAGGCCTGCGCTTCAACTACTCAAGGTTTGTGCTGACTAACCTTATGGGAAATCTGCAAAGGGACACATTCTTTATGTATCCCAGATTTCTACAGCACATAATCAACTGCGAGCTAGATCAGGGTAAGCTTGTCTGTGCAGCTGCTCTGTCTGCTCCCCAAATGAGGCCGACCATCTTCAAAGTCTTGAAGAGAGTGTCTACCAACTACACTGGAAGGGATACCGCACTACTTCCAGGTATGATTGAGCCAATGGCTCCTGGTGACATCCCTGTTAACCCCACAGGTGATGAACCCACACCAGCAACTACCCTCACTATTCCAAATCTACCTTCTCCTCCAATCACTGTCACCTACCAGAGACGTACCAAACGAACCCTTGTTCAATCTACTCTGATTGAACAAGCCCCTCCTCTTCAAACCAAAAAGGCTAGAGTGGAACAAGGGGCTCCCACTCAGCCAGAGGTCCACCAATCCTTCACTATTGACCTCAATATGGGTCTTGAGTCTCCTCAGTCTCAGACCCATGAGCCCAAAATCCCAGCTGATAGCCCTCAGGGTGAGTCTCTATACTCCCCTGAGCAGCCACCAAGGGACAGCTCAATGCCTTTTGACATTGATCAAAGTCCCGGGTCCTTAGGTCTTCATTCCTTTTCTTTTACTGACCTATTGACCGGAGCTGGTGAAGAGACTATGTCTCTCAAAGGCGATGAAGTTGATCCACTACACCCGATTATGGATCAACAGAGCCTAGAGAAACCTCTTGTCTCTAGCCCACACCAGCAAAGCCCTACTGAGGTGAGTCCCACTGATGTGGAGGGGACTCATGTAGATTCAGCTGCCACTACTGAAGGAGCCTCAATGGATCCTCAGGACAGTGGTAACGACAGTCAGACTGAATCTACGGCAACCATGCCCTATGATGCCTCTGAAAGAGACATCATTGTGCAAGGGAAACCAGGGTGCCAAGAAACCACATCTGGTGGTGAGGATGAACATACTAGGTATGTTACCTCATCTCCCCGTGATTCTTCAAAAGAAGATGAGGGAAGAATGCAACTCACCATAAGAGACCTACTTTCTAAAGTCTCAAACCTTGAATCAAAGGTTAAGACTTTAGAGGATAGGTCTGCCACTCAGCAACTTGAGATTGAAAGTCTCAAGGCCAAACTAGCTGAGAAACAGATTGAGAGATCTGTTAGGCATGTACCAGTTCAAGTCTCCTTGACCTCTTCCTCTAGCTCATCTACCTCTCAAGATGATGCTACCAAAAAGGGGGAGAATGTTGAGGAACAAAGCCAAAGACAGGATACCATCAGTCAAGCTCTTACTTCTTTGAGCTCAAGACAACAAGCTGCCATCTTCCCTGAGCCTCCTCCAGTTGTTTTTCAAGTGGATCAAAGGATGCTTCAGGATCTAAATAGGATCTTCAACAAGTTCCTTTTAGAGTCCCTAATTGAACAACCCAGTCCGGATATGTCTGTGATTTACTTTGGAGCTCAAGAGCTTCAGAGGTTGAATGCACCTCCTACCACCGTTGAGGAAGTTGGTCAACCTAAGGCCCAAGTGGAACCTGAAATTAATTTCGAAGGGGAAACTAAGACTGATGGCCCAGCAACTGAAACAGTTGGGACAGAAGGTGTGTTTTCACAGGCTTCCGAAGCACAATTCGAAGCCTCGGAAGAACCAACACAAACTTCCGAAGCTGAGATTGCTGCTGCGGAAGGACTATTTTCTCTTTCCGATGATCTAATAGTCACAGATGCAATTCTGGAACTTGCATCTGAGGTTAATAGGGAGGATTTTCTCAGCCAACCACTAGCTATTACATCTGCATTGACCTCAGCTCCTACCTCCACCACCCAACCTGGATCTTCTATCCAAGAACCACCAAAGTCTAGCACTTCCGAAGACATGAAAGGCAAGAGGAAGATGACTTCGGAAGAGCTTCAGGAAGAAGAAAGGTTGGAGAAGCTTAAAAGGAAAGGAAGACTGCCAACTGGGAAACTGTTAGCTGCAAGTACAAAAGCAGCTGCAGCCAACCAAGAGGCAATCAACAATAGAAGAAGAGTGGAGGTAATTGATAGACTTGTCAGTCTAGGGGCTGCCTCGGAAGATGTACTCCTGCTACCATTAGAGGAGCTGATAGAGCTTGAAAAGGCAACCTTGCTGCAAAGACAGCAAAAAGAAGAAGCTGCAAGGTTGGCCTTGGAAGAAGAAAGGCTGAGAAAAGAAAGAGAAGCTAATCTGCAGCTCAGGAGAGAAAGGATCACTTTCCTACTCTCCAGAGGATTCTCTCAAGAGGAGTTGTCTCCACTTATGGCTCTTTAATAAAGAGCAAGATCAAATGGAGAAGGAGAGAAAGAGAGCTGCAAGGGAGAAGCTGGTAGAGAAGAAGAAGAAAGAAGAAGAGGCTGGACTGTCTGCCGCCAAGAAGATAGGTGACAAAGCTTGGATGAAGAACTATCTTAAAGCTCATGGCTTCTCTGGCAGGCAAGTGGGTCCAATGTCTGAGAAGACTCTCCAACGACATGTCAGTGACATCAAGGCTGACATTCGTGCGTGGAGAAGAAATGAGATGCATAGAAGGGGACAGGGGATGACCTTCAAAGCCACCTCTCAGCCCAATATTCAAACCCAACCTCAACCTGAACCAATACCCTTTCACTTCCCAATCAAAACTGAACCTGAACCCTTCACCCCTGAACCTACACCATCACAACTACCAATTCCCTCACCTCAACCACCTAAACTACCCATCATCCAACCTAAAACCTTACCCAGAACCCAAACTCCTAAACCTACCCAACAACCAATCAAACCATCCCCTCAGCCTTCCAAACATCTCTCTATGGAGGAATTCAAGGCAATCAAAACTAAGCTCATCAACTGCACTACTCTGAGCGACATCTCCTGTGAGGAGGATACAGTCAACCTGACCTATGTTGATGGATCCTCAAGTTCCCTCACAAGAGATGAGTTTCTTGATCTGCCCAGAGGAACTTTGGACCAAGCTACAAGACTCCTTGGCCTCAATTCAGATACATTGAATGAGGAAGAAAAGAAGCTGAGGAGAAGGCTGGTGACTCTGCTGGACACAAAGAAAGGAGATAGGGTACCAAGACAATCTCTTGTACCTAGAAAGAAGATAGTCCAGTGGAGGTTCGAAGACTCTTCTCACAACTTTGTTGTTGAGAGAGAGAATGGTGAGATTAACAGGCTGAATGCCTCATCTCTGCTACACTTAAGCAGATTTGATATTGCTGAGTTAGCAGAGAAACCATTCTCCAACCCCTCAAACTCCGATGTAGCTGCCCACATCAGAAATCATCTAGGCAGCCTTCACATGGCCGAGCTCACTGCCAGAAGCAAGGTCGAAGAGGAGTCAAAACTGAGAGAGGAGGAGGAAAGGAAAGGATCAGCAACCAAAGGCAAAGCCTTTCTTCAAATGGTTGAAGGTCCTGAACTTGAGTCCATAGTTAGATGGGAGTATGACTACAACTCCCGTCAACTAACTCTCTTCAGGGGGTCACAACAAAGGGTACATGTCATTCAAAGTGATAGACTGGATCTCCTATCCACGAATGACTTGTACAAGCTTCTCAGCACCACTTCTGGGAAGAACAGAGAGACAGACAAATATTTGTTGTCCCTGGTGCTGAAAACTTTGAGAAGTAGAAACAAGTGAAGTTTTGGTATCATCAGCCTAGGGGGAGTTTGTTGGATCTAGAGAGGCTGTTGCAACCAAAACCATGTCACTTAGAAGATTTTGAGTACAACATACAAAGGACTTCCGAAGCCAAGTGTGGGACTTCCGAAGGAAGAAGGAGCTCTTCCGAAGTCTAAGTGTAAAATACACTTCCGAAGGAAAACTCCAACTTCCGAACATAAAGAAGTTACTTCCGAAGAATCAAGACTTGAAGACAAAGTTCTGAAGTCAACTTCCGAAGTATAAAGGAGTCCTTAAAGCCTCGGAAGCATAGAAGCATCTTCCGAAGTATAAGTGGCTTCGGAAGAACTTGTTCTTCCGAAGCCAGTTAACCTTCGGAAGACACTTCTATTAACCAGTAGACATAAGTATGGTCTGTCTGACAGTCCGCTGCAAATCTCTGAGATACTGCATGGCGTTTTCTCAAAAGCCATATAGTTGACCATACTTTAATCTACTGTTTACCTTTTATGTTAAGTACAGTTGCCATCTTTAGTTGGTGACAAAAGGTAAGTCATGGACATGTCATGACTACCATATCTTAGATAATACTTTATCTAAGATACCTTAACTTTAGCATTGTAGTATATGCTTTAGTCGTAGGTTTCCAGCTGGTATCAAGTATAACCGGCTGTAGGATCTAGTATATATAGTTTCTCATTGTAACTCATGTTCTATGCTTGTAAGTGTCTTGTAATCTTGAGTTGAGAAGTAATATATACAAGTACCTTGAAAATACTCCTGCTTGTTCCTTTGATTACTTATTATATTATTATCAACTCTTGTTAAAGGCATTGCTTCATCTTGTTTGAGTGATATTATAAGTGAGTTTGAGAGAATTACAAGTGTTAAGTGACAAAACCCGATCCTGCAACTTAGTAATGAGGTCTTTATCTGAGTCCTGTAGTTTGTGTGCTCATGTTTAAGAGTTGAAATGGTTTTCTCTAAGTCCTCTATCTTTAGTTTATAATCATTTTCAGCTCTCTTAAAATCAGCTTTTAAGATATTTAAGGACTCAAGATCAGATCTCATTTCTAAGTTATAGGACCTGTATATATTAACTTTAGCAATACATTCAGGAGTACAAAGATATTCCAATACCTTGGCTTCATCATGGTCTGCCATGAGTGCTTGGTTTGGAGATGCATCTTCTACCTGAAAGCTCCTGTCAAAGCCTCCTTCTTCAACAGCAACTGCAGCTTGCTGCTTTGGCTTCTCATTCTGGGGAGCTTTGTCAGTGTAGTTTGGTCTGGCTTGTGTTTGGCCCCCATTTGTTCTTGGTTCCTTACACTCCCTTGCAAAGTGTCCCATCTTGTTACAGTTGTAACACTTTACTTTGCTTTTATCCAGCCTAAACTTTCCACTGGCTGCATTGCTTGGAGAACTTCCTCCCTGTCCTCTTGTAGAACTTCTTGGCTCTGTGAGTGAGAAGAGCCATCTGCTGAACTATCTCCATGTACTCTAGATCATCTGAATGGATACAGTCCAAATCTTCAAGTGTGTAGAGAAAGTTGTCTATGGTTTCATCAGCAGAGACAAAGGCATGAGAAGAACTTGTCTCTTGGAAAGGACTTCCTTGAGTGTAGCTTTCTCTTGGTGTCTCTGGGAAGGTGATGAAAGGGCCCTTTTGTGAGTTGTCAAGGTAGCATATAAGATGATGTTGTGGTTCAATGCTTTCCCTTTCAACCACATGGAGGGCTGAACTCAGTTGATTGCTGGAGTTACCAGATGAGTTTTGCATATTCATCTCCATCTGGTAGCCACTAAGAATACCATACAACCTTGTGAGAGTAAGAGTCTTAAGGTTCTCAGTCCTCTTGATAATAACACAATAATGTGACCATTGTCTAGGAAGAGATGACATAAACTTCCTTACAATGTCTCCGTTCTCAAGAGTTACTCCAACATCCATTAGAGTATCCACAATCTCAACATACCTGAAGTATTGTTGAGTCATGGTTTCACCTACCTTGAAGGTGAAGTTTTCAAACTGCTGCTTCAGGAGATCCTTCTTGTTCTCCTTTGCTTCAGTGGACCCCTCATACATCAGCTTCAGTGCTTCCCATAGTTGCTTGGTAGTTTTGCACTTCTTGAAGCCTCTGTAGATGGAGTTTGGAAGAGCAGTTTGAAGGGCTGTCATGGCTTTCTAATCAATCTCTATTCTCTTCCTGTCTTCTTTAGAGTAATCAGCTACAGCCTTTGGAATCATACCACCACCAGTAGCAGAAGTGGTGTTTGGTATGTAAGGTCCTTCAACAACAGAGTCCCACATTTTGGAGTCTTGAGACTTCATGAAGCCTTCCATTCTTTGACACCAAGTATCAAAGTTTTAAGGAGTGATCAGTGAAGACTTTGTCATAGTTCCAGTTTCCATATCAGCTTTGGTAATAGCTGCCATTTGAGTTGTTAAGTATTTTGTGTGTGAGGGATCTTAAGATGGTGAGATCTTATATCAAGAGCCTAGAACGCTCTGATACCAAATGCAGGACCGATGAAGGGTATGCAATTACAACACAACAACACAATGAGGAGAGTTACTTAGAACACTTAACAGATCAAATAGGGAACTGGTTGACTTAACTGAAAGATGCTAAGAACACTAGTAAAAATGAGATAGAACAAGATAGCAAACAACACCAGTTTTTGGTTTTCAAGAATGATATATGTTGCTTCTCAAGTTCTTTTACAAATGTTACAAAGCATACAATTTGAAAGTTACAAGTACTTGAGATACTTTATACTACATCCTACAGTCGGCCATACTTTGAAGGCCAGCTGGATACATAAGACTAGACAACAAAATCAAATGTAGAGTCAAAAGGCATATTGCCTTTTGACTAGTAACTATGGCATGTCATAGCTCACATCCTAATATATTATAAAAAGGATAAAAGTACATAAAGTAGAAAGCACAGACTCAAGACCTCAATGTCAAGTTACCAAAAGCATGAACCTTTTCACCAACTCGTGTAAGTTGGTGACTAAACAGAGTTGCAGCGAAAAGGTGGTTCAGCTTTATGGTAAAGTACATCAGATAAAAGCATGTCTCTAAAAAGTCTTTGGAAGAAATCTGTCTTCATTCTTTGGCTTAGGAAGACTTTGTCTTTGAAGCTTCGGAAGACTTCACTTTTGGCTTCTGAAGATGTTGGTCTTGGCTTTGGAAGATTTTACACTTAGAATATATCTAATGCAAGGTGTAAAACTTCCGAAACATTTCTACTTTTGTTCTTCAGTGCATGCATGCAGAGAGACTTTGGATGTTTTGGCTGCATCAGACTTATAGGAATCCTTACAAAACTTAATCATAAAGACACAAGTTCATAACAATCAAAATAAGCTCAACTATATCGTATGAAGACAACACAATATGTGTCACATAAACTAAGAAAGACTACATCAAAGATAAACCTAGCAGTTGTTATAGAAGTTCAGACTTCAAAGGATGAAATATACATGTTAAATTGAGGGGGAGAATTATACACGTTCTATTTTTTTCTTAACTACGTTTTGTTCCATTTGGTTTTCTTAATAAGGTCTTACCGAGGTTGCCTAATTGATTATGTTGTATCAGTTAATATTGTTTTGAAGAACCACAAATCAATATTATCTAGTAATATAATGTTGATAGTGTATAAATGCAGACGACTCTATAACAACATCCAATTATTGTGGGTTAAGATGCCATAGATTATTATTGTTGTTGTTAGAGTAAATTATTATTTGCATCCCTAACGTTTGCGCATTTTAACCACTTGAATCCCTACAGTTTCAAAATTGTTATCCGCCCTCTTACGTTTCATATTTATTTTCATTTGAGTCCAAACACACTGACGACGTTAAATTTTTCCGTTAATTTTTATAAAATGACAAAAATACCCTTATTTATTAAATAAATACCCCCATCCACACCCCACCCTTTTTCTCTCTATCTCTCTCTCCCTCTTCTCCCTTTCTATGTCTGTAACATCCGCTCAAATTCAACCTTTAAATTCAACAAAAAAAAATAAATAAATAAATAAAAACTGAACTCATTTTAAACTTTCATGCCAAGAAAGTTCATTATCAAATTAATATCATTTATGCTAAGGTTATGAATTAGAAGTGTATCTTAAACATTAAAAATGGGGTTATTTAATTTTTTTTATTTATGTAATCTTTTAAACAATTTATTATAAATTTTTATATGTTATAAAGTGAAGAGTTATAAACTTATAAAGACTTAATTGTCATATATGAGTCTAATTTAAAAAGTAATGATTATATTTTTAAGTTTCTACAAGACTTATAAAATATATAAGCTTATAAATAATTTGGGTTATTAAGGCTTTAAAAGTTTAAGGGTTAAAATTGTAGATTATATAACCTTGAATTAAAAAGTTTTACATAAAATGATAACCTCTTAAACTACAGGGACCAAAAGGGTAAATATCAATTAAATTCAATCCTTTCCCCACTACCGGCCTCCCTATCCCCGGCGACTCCCCTTGCCGCCGGCCACCATCTCCAGCGACCCCAAAAAACCCTTAAATTTAATCGATTTTAATCCCAAACCGTTCCAAACTCTTTCGTATGCTTATTTCGAACTTGAAGGCATGATTTAATTGCGTTTAAAACACCGGTTACTACTCGAACCATCGTGTAACCGATACCACAAATCGGTTGAGTCGATCGGCAATTAAAACCTATTGATAACCTAATTAATTGGAACGTAAACGGATGTTTAACTATTCCTCAACCTTTACCAAGCTCAAATCCATCCAAATCACATTCGATCATTCCAAACAACCTGCTCATGCATCGCGACCCACACCCGTTGTGTTCATCAACATTGGTTTGATCTTAGGTGAAATCTTTAGAGGGCTTTTAATCATCAAGCTCCTTGGAAGCCTCCTGTGTCATGAATTTGAATGTCATCATCCATTGCATCGCGAAAGTACGAGATTCTGGTCGCGCCTATTCTTCGGATCGTGACATCGAAATCAAACCAATACCGGTAAATTAAACACATACATATACTCGAAATTACATGGGGAATCAAAGCCCCATGTCTATTTCTGTAAACGTATTCGTTTTGGTGTTCAATTTGGATCTAAATTAAACTAGGGTTCTTCACTGATTTGGGGGTTTTTGAAAGTTGATTTTTGTTAATTGATTTGTAATTTAAAACAAGTTCTGGGCTTAGCCCAATTGGTTAGCACACAACACTCTTGAACCGGAGGTCTTGGGTTCGAACCCAGCCTCCGGTATTTTTTTTTTTTAAAGCCAACTTAGATACTTGTACTACAAAAATTATACTAATATATTATTAAATCAAAGTAAAAGTTATTTCAATAACTACAATATTTTAGAAATTATTAGATTAATTTAAAAAGTATTAAAAACTTATGAAGGTAAAATTTATTTATTAATTTTAGAATAACATAGGTTATAAAAAATTATTATTATTATTTCTAAATGCTATAAATCTATTATGGATCAAACTTAGGTTATTTTAAAATATTATAGATTTATATGTTAAATAATTATTCAAGTAGTTATTTAAATAATTATTTAAATAATTAATTTTTCATCTAATCATTTGAGCATGTTATATCATAATTATTTAATAAATTTATTTGTTAACTTCTTGAGAATTATAAAACAATATAATTTGCTTTATTTTTTTTGAAGGTTTTTGTATTATAAAACCTTTATAATAAATTATTTTGAGAGCTTAAAACTTTATGATTTTAAATAATTTCAATGTCATTTAAATATGTATTAATTATCTTTATCAATTTTTAAATAATTAATTATTAAATTAATTATTTCTTTTCACATATTATACTTAAATTCTATTAAATCAATAAGTTAAATTGTTGAGATATTTTTATTCTTAGACTTAATTGATTTATATTATTTTTATTAAACCAAAACATAAACGATTTATTATTATTTAAACCCTCAAATCCCAATTGAAACCCTAGTTCATGTCCAATTGATAATCTTATTATCGAACTTGATCTTGGAATCTATACGTTTAGGTAACTTGTAAAAGAAATCGTTGGAGCCTCGTTAATCTCTTATCATCATCCTTATACTTATTTTCATGTGAGTTTCCTTGCCCCCTTTTTACTTTATTTCACACTATTTTGGGGTGAAACATGATACTTATACATCATACACTTATAAACGTTTGAGACTTGTAAAGCACTTGCAATTCATCTTTATTTTTGTCATGGTTATTTGTGTGTTGTAAGTGTTTATATGAGATACATAGTTTGTTTACAATCATTAACTATTGCTAGCCTGGCGACGTCTTAGATCTTTGGGCCTGACAAGCCTATTTGGTGCTAAAGTCGAGGTATTGCCGACTCCTAGGGGCCGTACGCTTGTGCACTAGGGAACCAAATACACTTAGCCAATCTTATATACTTGTAATCAAGTCGAGGTTTGGTTGTAACGATATGTGTTCTATAACCTTACTAACTTATAACCTATGACATGAATTGCTACTTGTAACCTTGTTATATTATGTATGAAACCTTGGGAACTCACCAACTTTTTAGTTGACCTTTTATTTTTATCATGTTTCAGGTTTACTTCTTGTGGATTCTCTTCGTGCTCATATAGGACTTGGACCTAGTTTAACTTAACATGTTATTTCTTTGTTTAATGCGTTTGTATTGTATGAACTTATTTGACTTGTAATGTATCATGAATAATGACATTTAATATTATTTCAATTTAATTAGTTCCATGTGCTATGAGCAATCGTCTCCCATTCGTCCGCCCCGATGATTCCGCCGTCGGTCGGGGTGTGACAGATTGGTATCAGAGCCATGGTTATAGGGATTTAGGTTATTAGAAATGAAATGACCTAAACTATAACTAAGTACCTTTACACATGAGTCTTCTCATGTATTTTATATGGTTAGATAGGATTTTATGTGCCTTATGTGTTTATACTTGATTATATGATTATATGCCTTATGTGTTTATGCTTATACCTTGAATCTTATCAATGCACACACGTATCTTAAATCACATTGTAAGGCCTTATGTGCCTAAATCAAATGGTTTTCAAAATGAGCTTTGAATCGTTATTCGTGATTTTCAAGTCTCGTCAAAGTTTGTGTCCTATAACTTGAAACATGTAATGCTGGAAGAGCGTGATGCCTGTATCTCGAGGTGTTCTGTCTAGGCAAGGTATTCATATAAATCCAAATCAACCGATGGATCCGTTTACCTTACCTGGGAACCCTTGGGGTGAGTGTCCGCTTATAGGTACGCATGTCTTCATTAAGGTTGTAGTTGACATAATACTTTGATAAGTCAACGTAATGCTTTGGTTTGTAAACCGAACGTTACACTCGAAACATCTTGTTATTTTGAATCGTTTCATCATTGATTTTGTTTCCTTTGAATCTTAATACTCATTATCCCATTTCTCTTATGATCCTTAATAATCTTTCTAAACGTCTTCCCTCAAAACCGCACTTATCCTGAATACATAATACAATGATGCCCTCATTGTAAATTGAATCTTTAATCTTAACAAACACGATTCTCATATCAAAATTAAGCTAATAAAACTTTGAAACCTCAAGGACATAATTAAACAACAATCGATCATCCTGAGACCTCGTAAACGTTGTTTCATTGGGAAGCTTTTATGAATTCCATATTCCATCCAAAAACATCCTGAACTTATCTTCGAGCCTCGTGTCACACTAATACTTAGTGTTTCCCGCGTGACAAAACCTTCCCGAATGTCTTGAACCATTTAAGATACAAACGTTTATAAATTGAACTTTCTAGATTAATAATCTTGTACCCTTTGGCAAAGAACACATGAAATTGTGAATTAAGGAACTTAACAAACTTAAGTCTATCAAAACGTCATAACTAAACTTGCTGAATTTAAACGTTTTCAAGAGTGCACGTGAAAACATGAAACCGAATCCAAGTCTCCTCATATCCTTGAAATTAGTCCCTTCGTGATTAAATTTCGGGACGAAATTTCTTAAAGTAGGGGAGACTGTAACATCCGCCCAAATTCAAGCTTTAAATTCAACAAAAAAAAATAGAACTCATTTTAAACTTTCATGCCAAGAAAGTTCATTATCAAATTAATATCATTTATGCTAAGGTTATGAATTAGAAGTGTATCTTAACCATTAAAAATGGGGTTATTTAATTTTTTTTATTTATTTAATCTTTTAAACAATTTATTATAAATTTTTATATGTTATAAAGTGAAGAGTTATAAACTTATAAAGACTTAATTGTCATATATGAGTCTAATTTAAAAAGGAATGATTATATTTTTAAGTTTCTACAAGACTTATAAAATATATAAGTTTATAAATAATTTGGGTTATTAAGGCTTTAAAAGTTTAAGGGTTAAAATTATAGATTATATAAACTTGAATTAAAAAGTTTTACATAAAGTGATAACCTCTTAAACTACAGGGACCAAAAGGGTAAATATCAATTAAATTCAATCCTTTCCCCACTATCGGCCTCCCTATCCCCGGCGACTCCCCTTGCCGCCGGCCACCATCTCCGGCGACCCCAAAAACCCTTAAATTTAATCGATTTTAATCCCAAACCGTTCCAAACTCTTTCGTATGCTTATTTCGAACTTGAAGGCATGATTTAATTGCGTTTAAAACACCGGTTACTACTCGAACCATCGTGTAACCGATACCACAAATCGGTTGAGTCGATCGGCAATTAAAACCTATTGATAACCTAATTAATTGGAACGTAAACGGATGTTTAACTATTCCTCAACCTTTACCAAGCTCAAATCCATCCAAATCACATTCGATCATTCCAAACAACCTGCTCATGCATCGCGACCCACACCCGTTGTGTTCATCAACATTGGTTTGATCTTAGGTGAAATCTTTAGAGGGCTTTTAATCATCAAGCTCCTTGGAAGCCTCCTGTGTCATGAATTTGAATGTCATCATCCATTGCATCGCGAAAGTACGAGATTCTGGTCGCGCCTATTCTTCGGATCGTGACATCGAAATCAAACCAATACCGGTAAATTAAACACATACATATACTCGAAATTACATGGGGAATCAAAGCCCCATGTCTATTTCTGTAAACGTATTCGTTTTGGTGTTCAATTTGGATCTAAATTAAACTAGGGTTCTTTACTAATTTGGGGGTTATTTGAAAGTTGATTTTTGTTAATTGATTTGTAATTTAAAACAAGTTCTGGGCTTAGCCCAACTGGTTAGCACACAACACTCTTGAACCGGAGGTCTTGGGTTCGAACCCAGCCTCCGGTATCTATTTTTTTTAAAGCCAATTTAGATACTTGTACTACAAAAATTATACTAATATATTATTAAATCAAAGTAAAAGTTATTTCAATAACTACAATATTTTAGAAATTATTAGATTAATTTAAAAAGTATTAAAAACTTATGAAGGTAAAATTTATTTATTTTTTTTAGAATAACATAGGTTATAAAACATTATTATTATTATTTCTAAATGCTATAAATCTATTATGGATCAAACTTAGGTTATTTTAAAACATTATAGATTTATATGTTAAATAATTATTCAAGTAGTTATTTAAATAATTATTTAAATAATTAATTTTTCATCTAATCATTTGAGCATGTTATATCATAATTATTTAATAAATTTATTTGTTAACTTCTTGAGAATTATAAAACAATATAATTTGCTTTATTTTTTTTGAAGGTTTTTGTATTATAAAACCTTTATAATAAATTATTTTGAGAGCTTAAAACTTTATGATTTTAAATAATTTTAATGTCATTTAAATATGTATTAATTATTTTTATCAATTTTAAATAATTAATTATTAAATTAATTATTTCTTTTCACATATTATACTTAAATTCTATTAAATCAATAAGTTAAATTGTTGAGATATTTTTATTCTTAGACTTAATTGATTTATATTATTTTTATTAAACCAAAACATAAACGATTTATTATTATTTAAACCCTCAAATCCCAATTGAAACCCTAGTTCATGTCCAATTGATAATCTTATTATCGAACTTGATCTTGGAATCTATACGTTTAGGTAACTTGTAAAAGAAATCGTTGGAGCCTCGTTTAATCTCTTATCATCATCCTTATACTTATTTTCATGTGAGTTTCCTTGCCCCCTTTTTACTTTATTTCACACTATTTTGGGGTGAAACATGATACTTATACATCATACACTTATAAACGTTTGAGACTTGTAAAGCACTTGCAATTCATCTTTATTTTTGTCATGGTTATTTGTGTGTTGTAAGTGTTTATATGAGATACATAGTTTGTTTACAATCATTAACTATTGCTAGCCTGGCGACGTCTTAGATCTTTGGGCCTGACAAGCCTATTTGGTGTTAAAGTCGAGGTATTGCCGACTCCTAGGGGCCGTACGCTTGTGCACTAGGGAACCAAATACACTTAGCCAATCTTATATACTTGTAATCAAGTCGAGGTTTGGTTGTAACGATATGTGTTCTATAACCTTACTAACTTATAACCTATGACATGAATTGCTACTTGTAACCTTGTTATATTATGTATGAAACCTTGGGAACTCACCAACTTTTTAGTTGACCTTCTATTTTTATCATGTTTCAGGTTTACTTCTTGTGGATTCTCTTCGTGCTCATATAGGACTTGGACCTAGTTTAACTTAACATGTTATTTCTTTGTTTAATGCTTTTGTATTGTATGAACTTATTTGACTTGTAATGTATCATGAATAATGACATTTAATATTATTTCAATTTAATTAGGTCCATGTGCTATGAGCAATCGTCTCCCATTCGTCCGCCCCGATGATTCCGCCGTCGGTCGGGGTGTGACAATGTCCACCACCACTTCCACCGCAGCCACCGCTGTCACCGCACCATCGTCGTCGCCACACCACCGCCAACGTTGCCGCACCACCGCCGCCACCTCCACAACCAGAAGAACCACCACCACCCCTATCTCTTTTCTTCTCTTCTCTTCTTGTCTGTGTGTGCATGTGATTCGGTAGTCCACAACCACCAAGATGTGAAATTGCTTTTCTAGAGAAGCATATCTAGTGGTGTAAGGGTGAAACACGGTGGCAGCCAAGGGTGTTTTGGCAAAAATCGCAGATCTAGTTGTGATGGGCGGCTATAGTGGTGAGATAGGGGTTTTAGTGGTGGTGATGGGTGGTTGTGATGGAGGCTGCAGTGGTGGTGATGGGTGTCTGCGATGGTGGTGGTGATGGGGGTTGTGGTGGTGGTCATAAGTGGCTACGGTGATGGGGGTTGTGGTGGTGATGGGTGGCTGTGTTGGTGATGATGATGGGTGGTTGTGAAGGTGATGATTGGTGGCTGTGGTGGTGGTGATGGGGGTTGCAGTGGCGATGGGTGGCTGTGAAGGTGGTGATGGGTGGCTGTGGTGGTGGTCATGGGGTTGTGGAAGTGGTGATGGGGACTACAGTGGTGGTGATGGGACTATGATGGTGGTGATGGGTGGCTGCGAAGATTGTGATCAGTGGATGTCAGGTGGTGATGGGGACTGTGTTGGTGGTGGTAGGGGTGATGAGGGCTGTGAAGGTGATGATGGGCAGTTGTCATAGTGGTGATGATGGGTAGTTTAGTCTTTTTTACAATAAAGTAATAGGGAAAACTAATGGTGTTAGTTATCTGGACTCAAATATAAATAAAAATAAAACGATAAAAACTCAAATGAAAATAAAATGAAACGTCAGGGGGCGGATGACAACTTTAAAATGTAATGATGCAAGTGGTTAAAATGTGTAAATATCTGGGTTACGAATTATAATATACTCTTGTTAATATCTATATATTGTATTGTATGTATTAAAAAGATCAATGAATGGAAATCAGTTTGCACCTCTTTATTTTTTCTAACTTTTCTCTTGTTTACGATGATAGATAAATTTTGCACATTTCCCTTTGGAGGAAGGAATCCCAATTCCACAGGGTTTAATGGAAAAAAGAGCCGTTTTTTTCTATCTCCTAGTCAACATCACCATCCTACGACCCCACTCCCATCACGCCACGTTCCTTTTTTTTGCCCTTTTTCAAATTTATTATTATTTCTTCCCGACCGTTGCACACATAAACATAACATAAATTAAAAACACACCCTCTATTTCTCCCTCACCACACACAGTCACACACACACACACACACACACCGCCTTTCAATTCAAGATGAGCACCACCGTCGGACCCAAAAGCCACTGGAAGAAAGTCGCAAGGATCACTCGCTCCATCTTCTTCACCTCCTTCAACACCTCCAAATGGTCACACATCTTTTCTATTCTATGTATCTTTCACTTTCAATTTTGATTTTGATTGATTTCACAGGTTTTTTTTTTTGAAGCCCTAATTTTGATGTGTTGTTTTCAGCAAGACGGCGGCGAAGCTGGCGGTGGCGAGGATAAAGCTTTTGCGGAACAAGAGGCAGGTGGTCGTCAGGCAGATGAGGCGCGACATTGCCTTGCTGCTTCAGTCCGGCCAAGATGCCACTGCTCGTATTAGGGTATGTTTCTTCTTCCCATTTTGATGCTTTTTGTGTGATGATGTTTGAACATGTGATGTGAAATTGGAAGTTAGGGTTTTGATTGTGGTGGTTTTTTTAAGATTAGGAGTGGATGATGAGTGGCTTGGTTGTGTAGATCTGTGAAATTGAATTTGTAGGGTTGCAGAGAACATGTTCTTGAGCTGAAGTACTGAAAGTGTCTGTTTTGAACCTGTTTTGAAATTGTAATATGTGTATTCGACAGTGGACATTATAGTTTTTGTTAGGATTCCTTATGCCTTTGTACGTTATATGATGTATACTCCTTGTGTTCCCATACCATATGGTAAGTTTAAGATTTGACTTTTTTAAGTGCCAATGTACTACTGTTCAAGTAATAGACTCTGTATGAGTTCAATTTAACATTAAATATATATAAATCATGGGGTTACAAGTGTTTGTTGGTGAATGTAGAAGTATCTATTTGAAAGCAAAAGTAGCAGTTTTGACGTTAAGAAGCCGGGTTATTCTTTAACTGACCTGAACTTTTCTGCGTGTTAAGGTTGAACATGTAATGAGAGAGCAAAATATTCTGGCTGCTAACGAGTTTATTGAGCTCTTCTGTGAACTTATTGTGCAAAGACTTACCATTATTGGAAAACAAAGGTATATTGAGGTTTAAATTAAATTATTTAATTATCTATTTCTATAACACATTAATGAAACCACACACTTTTTTGAGTTAATTTTTTCCAGGGAGTGCCCACCAGATCTAAAAGAAGGGATATCAAGTTTAATATTTGCAGCTCCAAGATGTTCTGAAATCCCAGAATTAGTTGCACTCAGGGATATATTTGAGAAGAAATATGGTAAAGATTTTGTTGGAGCAGCTACTGATCTACGACCTGACTGTGGTGTAAATCGAATGGTGATTATGTTGCTGATCCTACAAATTATGCTTCTTTTATTAGTTAAAGATGTTAAATGATTGACACTTTCATACTTGTTCACAGCTTATTGACAAGCTCTCTGTTAGAACCCCTGCTGGTGAACTGAAGTTGAAAGTCCTGAAAGAAATAGCCAAAGAATACCAGATTGATTGGGACACAACAGAATCTGAAACAGAACTTCTCAAACAACCTGAAAAACTTATCGTGCGTTTCAATATCTCTAAACATGTTTTAACATGACTGTATATGTAATACTCACACACACCCACCGATCAAATTAGTATCTTTTAATCAATGTGGCGGTCACTTTTTCTGCAGGACGGACCACCGACCTTTGTGAGTGCTTCTACCATGCCTATTAAGCCTCCATGTGAAGAATTTGTTCAGCCAAACAACCCCCCATCACACGGGTACTCAGATAATGGCCAAAACATCATGCACTTTGACAACACAAAGTCAGCTGCTGAAGCTGCTGCTGAGTCAGCTAAAATGGCAATTGCCGCTGCAGAAGCTGCTGCATACTTAGCCAACAAGGACTCGAACCAGTCAACTCAAGCACATGGATCCATAAATGGTTCTAAAAATGCCAACAATTTCGACTCAGTTTCTAGCAGCCCTCACATCAATTTTGGCAAAGCATCAAGACAGAGTTCTGAGAGGTCCCATGTTTCATCGGGTCAAAGGAGACACAGTTACAATGCATCTGGTGTGAAATTTGATGAATCAGATGATGAGGAACGAGCTGAAATCGACTATAACAAGATGAATAGAAGACACACCTACAACGCACCTCCTGCAGTTTCATCTGTCAAGTTTGATGAATCCGAGTCGGACTATGATGAAGAAATTGAGATGGAACATGACCATAACCGTTCTAACCATGGTCCACCAAACCGGCCTGCACCTCCTGCGCCTACTTCAGGTAATACGAAACAAGGTCAGCGAGTTCATCCTAAACTGCCAGATTATGATACACTTGCTGCTCGTTTTGAAGCTCTCAAGCATCACAAATCCTAGGCCTAAACGCGCGTCATTAAAGCAAATTTTACATCCTTTGGTACCTTCTTTTGACTTTGATCATTCGTTTATTTGCAATATGCATCTACATGTATTACATACATTATATGCCCTATGGTTGGCAGGCTAGTTAAATATGTCGGTATATTTTTTTGTTACATATATGTATAAAAAAGATTTGTCAATCTATGCTATGATTTAATGTCCTTATGTTATACTTGTACCTTATATTAAAGGCCATCTTTGGCTACAGTGCCCTTTGTTGGCTTTATGTTTTGGCCACAAATCTTTTCTTTTTTGATCATCGACACTTGAATTGTATAAATGTTAAAACTTTAGGTACAAGCTTGAATGGGTACGTCTACCACCAGCTCCCACGTAGTCTTTTGATACCAACAAAGATGTATTAAAAGTTTTGATTTACTCTCTTATGACTACAATAAAAGTTCACTTAAATGTTGTAGGCAAAACCATGATTTTATTTACATTAGGAGCTATTATTTGCAATACACACTTGCTTTTGAATCATTATATTCATACTGTATTTTTCGAAAATAATTAATTTAAATTGGCGTTCTTGACACCCGTCATTGGTTGTTCGCCTGTTCTTGACACGTGGCATGCATTGATTTTTTGGTTTTTTGTTTTTACCTGAATTTTTTTGAATGTATATGAGATTACAAGCAACAGTTTAACAAAAA
Organism: Flaveria ramosissima; assembly: GCA_025215565.1. Lineage (NCBI taxonomy): Eukaryota > Viridiplantae > Streptophyta > Magnoliopsida > Asterales > Asteraceae > Flaveria > Flaveria ramosissima. The sequence continues at coordinate 11,614,506 of CM046033.1, read as the reverse complement.
AGGTGTTAGCCAAATGCCCTACCATCTTCCACCCGGGTTCGATCTCATCCCCACCACCCTCTAATTTCTTTTCCTTTTATTATTTTGTTATTTTTTTAGGATATTTTTGGCTTAATGTTTTGTTGAACAGTTTATTTTTTGTTATTATTTTAACACCTGTTTGTTTTCTTGTCATGTTATTGTAAATCATTGTGGTTAGCATTCCATTTAGGCTGTGTTTGATTGGTCTGACCCACGAGCTGACCACTGACTGGCTGACCCGGTCAGCCAGTCAGGGTGTTTGATTGGTCTGACTGGGTGGTCTGACCCGGTAAGTGTTGCTGACCCAGACTTTGATTTTTTAATCTCTGACCCGGTAAGTGTTGCAACCCCCGACCGCTCGACCGCTCGCTCGGCCACCGCTGGAGGTGGTGGCGGTGATGCTGCAGGTGGTGGCGGTGATGCTGCAGGTGGTGGCGGTGATGCTGGAGGTGGTGGCGGTGATGCTGGAGGTGGTGGCGGTGATGCTGGTGGTGGTGGCGGTGATGCTGGTGGTGGTGGTGGTGATTTGCAGAGACGGTTTTTGAGTCAGTCAGATACCGAATCAAACAACCAAGTTTCAGTCAGACGCATACCCAGTCAGAACATCTTACTGGGTCAGCTTCTGACTCAGTCAGATCTTACTGAGTCAGTGTGATCAAACAGCCCCTTAGTTGTTAAAATGCTGTTGCCATGTTTCGGAGCGCGGGTGTAACCCTAATTTAAGACATACAACTTTGTTGACTACATGATTACTTTAGACGTATGTGTTGGTAGAAACACATTCTGATATGGTGTAGTAAGACATACAACGACAGAGCGAAAGTGTGTAACCAGGAGATGGTAGGAAGTAGGATATCAACCAGCCTTCGCAAGAAACGGGATGCCAAGCGGTTGTCGTCCCTATCTCTAGGGTTTCTCTCTCTACCATGAATCAATATGAATCAAAATGGTGGCCATTCAATAAAAACCCACAAAACTTTGGTGGCAGATGCGGAAAGAATAAAAAAAATCACTATCGCCACCGACCTCTTAAAATGATATATAGTGTGCTATTTTGTATTTTCATATCAACTAGTTCTTTTATCCGTCGTGCGTTGCGGCGACGTCACGACATTATAAAGTATAGATTACAATAGACCCGACTCGTTTCCGAACTTAATTTACGTTAAACCGTAGAGTGACTCGAATATATACCGTTGAGTGAAAACATATCATATTTGATTCGACTCTTTTCCAAAAAAAAAAGTTAATGTCGAAACATAGACCCGACCGACTCAAAAACATACATAATGTGCAATGTCGACATATATAACGTGATAAAGTATAAATACCATCAACCAGACTCGTTTCCGAACTAAATTTACGTTAAAACGTGAAGTATCTTGGATTTATACCGTCAAATGAAGATGTATTATATTTGACTTGACTCATTTTCAAACAAACTTTATCTTGAAACGTACACCAACTCAAAGCGTGCATACAAATAAGCATGTAAACATTTTATATGTGACCTTATTTATTTCTAGACAAAATATACGTCAAAACGTATACGAACATTGACACGTTAAACATCTTAAAAAAATAAATGAAATTGTCATGTCCATTGTTACTATAGATATAGAAAGGCACTACATCTAGAGATCTCTGGTTATCTCTTTTCCAAAAAAGTGTTAATGTCTATATGGGTGGCTAATGATGCGCATGATCGCATGCTAATTATTTCCACCATCTCAGAAGCCTCTTTTCCTCATGTTCAAGGCACTACATCTAGAGATCTCTGGTTATCTCTTGAATGTGCCTATGCTCCACACACATCTTCTAGGGAATATACCCTAAAAACATAATTACTCAAACTTAAGATGAAGGGTGATGAAACCTCTTCTGCATACTTACAAGGGCACAAGAATATGCAAATGCTCTTGTTAATATTGGTGAACCGGTCAAAGAAAAAGACCTTGTGATGCTAGTGATATCTGGTCTTCGTGAAGAATACAAAGGGCTAAAATCTACACTTTTGCCTCGGCAGACTCCTACACCTTTCAATGAACTTCATGGTCTTCTCTCTGACCATGATTATATGGTGCACAAATCTGCCCCTATTCAATCATAGACTCAAGCCTTTACTACTTCCGATCTTCAATCACATTTATCACTACTAGACCATCTCCAACAGAGACCTTGCAATCACTTTAACAACTTCTTTCTCAACTTGTTCTTCAAGTGCAACCCATTACTCAGCCATCTTCATAAGCATTCCTTACCTCCCGTTCCCATAATAACCGAGGTCGTGACTCTAACAATCATCATGGTCAAGGTACCTTCACCAATTGTACCCCTGGGGAAACAGGAGCCAATTTAGTTAGGCTTCCAATCAAAACACAGTTTATGGTACGTGTAAGTGTGTAACAGATGTGGAATAGGACATGTTCCATCCCTCATAACTATTCGGCCAAGGTAGCAGCCCACTGCAAACTATACTAATTATCGCTCACAAGCATCTTCTACTTGGCTTCCAGACGCTGATTCTAATAGCCATGTTGCTCCAGATGTCTCTAGCTTGGATACTCATGAGCCTTACTATGGTGAGGATTATATGCTTGTTGGCAACGGTAAGCGTATCCCTATTCTTCATGTACCACAAATCAAAAGGAACCTTCTTTCTATTCAAAATTTTTGTCATGATAACCATGTTTACTTTGAATTTCACTTTACTTTTTTTGTTGTGAAGGACAAGTCTACACACAATACCCTACTCACGGGTCCAAGTAAACATGGGCTTTACTTAATTTGTCTTCCTCAAGCTTAGTCTATTCCTACTGTTGCCTTCTCCATCACTCGTGCTTCCTCCTACACATGGCATCAAAGACTTGGTGATCCTCATCACCAACTATTGCAATCAATGATCTCCAAATATTGTCTTCCTGATTCGAATAAAAGTTTGAGTTATTCTTGTGACTCTTGTCACTTAGGAAAATCATCCAAACTTCATTTGATCATCCTCTAGTTTCAAAAGCACTCATATTTTGGATTTGGTATTTTCTGATGTTTGGGGTCCTGCACCGTTGCTTCTAGTGATGGACATCGTTACTTTTTATTGTGTGTTGATCATTTTACACGTTATATGTCGATCTTTCCTTTGAAATTTAAATCTGATGTTTATTCCACATTTGAACTGTTTATTGCCATGGTTGAACATCAATTTAATACAAAATTAAAATCCATTCAAACGGATTGGGGTGGTGAATTTTGTAGCCTTACAAACTTTTTCTCTACACTTGGTATCATTCATAGACGATCTTGTCCTCACACAAGTGAACAAAATGGTCTTGTTGAATGTAGACATTGCCATGTTGTTGAAACTGGGCTCACTTTCCTCGCCCAATCCTTTGTTCCATCACGTTTATGGCATCTTGCATTTGATAAAGCCATGTATCTTATCAATCGCATGCCTTCCCCTAACTCCTTCAATCTTTCACCATTTGAGCATTCATTTCACAAAATCCGGACCTCACTTTTCTTAGGGTATTTGGATGTCATTGTTTTCCACGTCTACATCCTTATAACACTCACAAAATGAACTTTCAATTAACACATTGTGTTTTCCTTGGATATAGTCCTTCACATCATGGTTATCGATGTCTAGACACACAAAAAAAATCGTCTATACATTGCTCACCATGTTCGTTTTAACGAGCAACTCTTTCCTTTTGCACAACCTACAACATCCTCCATACCATTTTCAACCTATCCCTTAAATCCCTATACTTGCTTCTATCCTTTACCGCCCACTACTACACATAACGACTCACCTTTCACCCTTCCATCCTCCCAAACCCCTTCCCCAAACCAGCATCCTTGTACAACTGCTTAGAATTTTACACTACCATCTTGCATGGTCGCGTCAACATTCTGTCCAAACTCTCAAGTCACTCCCACGGCCGCGCAATCCACACCACAAACAACTAACACGGTCGCACAAACATTTGGTCCGCCTTCTAAGAAACCACTCCCTCTTCCACCCCAACACAACCTGACCTTTCTTCTTCTACCACCCTTTCACCGGACACTCCCCTTACCTACCACCACCTCCACCTCCACCTCCTCGTACCCACCCCCTAATCTGCGGTCAAATCCAAAAAAAAGGTTCCTCACAACGTTTCCTCTTTTCATACAACTACCACCTCCTCTAACACAACACCCACCACCTTTTTTGTTGCCAACAAAGATCCTTAATGGCATAAAGCCATGGCTAATGAATATTCAACTCTTATAAGAAATTACACTTGGACATTAGTTCCACATGTCTCTAATGCTATTGTTGTTGATTGTAAATGGATGTACAAGATTAAACCTGATCAAACTTACAAAGCTTGTTTGGTAGCTAAGGGATTTAATCAGCAAGGGGGAATTGATTTTCATGAAACTTTCAGTCCGGTTGTCAAATCCACATACGCACAGTGATTTCTATTGTTGTTCTAGCAGTGGCCACTAAGATAGCTAGATATTCAAAATGATTTCCTCCATGGAGATTTAAAGGAAACAGTTTACTTACGCCAACCACCTGGCTTCATTGATCCTTAAAAACCAGATCATGTTTGTTTGCTTCATAAGTCTCTTTATGGGCTAAAGCAGGCTCCCCGTGCATGGTTTCACAAATTCTCGGGGGGGCTACATTCTCTTGGTTTTCAAGACTCTAAAATGAATCATTATCTCTTCATTTATTGCTCTAAGGGCACAATTCTGCATATGATGGTTTATATGGATGATATTATTTTGACAGGTAACAATCTTTATGCCATTGAACACATCATCAAGCGCTTGAGTCAAACATGTCCTCTTAAGGACATGGGTGCTCTATCTTACTTTTTGGGTATTGAAGTTACTTCCAAAGGACCAAAGTGTTGTTATCTCAACAAAAAATATATACTTAACCTCCTTCAAAAAGTTGGTCTCTCAAAATCCAAACCTGTTTCTTCCCCCATAGCCACCACGACTAACTTAGCTCTTGGTGACAGCCCCCCACTTCCAAATCCGGTTCAGTATCAACAGGCGGTTGGTGTTGTTCAATATGCTACCTTGTCTCGCCTAGACATAACCTTTACAATGCAAGTTCATGCATTCCCCTACTGAGAATCATTGGTCTGATGTCAAACGTATTCTCTGATATCTTCAGGGTACCTCTGATTATGGTTTACTCATTAAATAATCTTTTGGTTCCGTATTGCATGCTTACACTGATGCTCATTGTTCCTCCCTACATGCCTACTTTGATGTTGATTGGGTTGGTTGCCCTGATGACTGTCGGGTCCACTGGGGGATTTGCTATTTATCTTGGATCTAACCTCAATCTTGTGTTTTGCTAGAAAGCAACGCACTATTTCTTGATCATCAACAAAATCTGAGTATAAAGCCTTAGCAGACACAGTTGCTGAACTCACTTGGATTGAAGCTCTCCTGCGAGAACTCAAAGTTCCTATGCCATATGTTCCAGTTTTATGGTGTGATAACTTGGGTGCTACACACTTATCAGCCAATCCAGTCTTCCATGCCTGCACGAAACATGTAGAAGTTGATTTTCTCTTTGCAAGAGAAAAGGTTGCTAAAGGGAAGCTCTAGGTACAATTCATATCAACTAATGATCAAATTACTGATGTCTTCACAAAGCCATTACCCTCATAACGCTTTGCAGAACTACGATCCAAGCTACAGGTCGTTTCCCGGCCTTAGCTTGCTGGGGAATATTAGACAGTTTATGTAATTAGTTGATTAGTATTACATATTAGAGGGTATTAAAGTGTAATCATGTGCTTTATAAATATCCCTTGTAATTGTCATTAGTAAATCACAATACAAAATCACAATAAGTTTAGCAGGTTGAAACAACTTTCTTTATCTAAACTACCTAGAGATAGTGTGTGTGGCAAGATTGTGCTTTTTGACCAGATTGACATATAGGCACTTGACAAGTGGTGTGTTGTGATTGGGCAAAGTTATCTATATATAAGGGAGTTTTGGACCAGATTCAAGTGCTCATTTGGTTGAAACAACTTTCTCTATTTGAATTGCTAGAGAGAGTGATGGGTTGTCGTTTTACGCAATACCTCGTGTTTTGACACGAGTAGTCTTCTGACGAAGGATGAGTGGTACTACTAGGAGCGTTTAGAGGTCAGGAAGAAGACCAACAATCCTATAGGTATAAGCTTTCTTCCCTTAGTATAAGGTGGCTTGTGGGTGAGTTACATGTAGCAATACCTATCGGTTAGACACAAACAACGAGTTAAAATAGCCACAAGACGCTAGATATATGCCTAGAGGGAGGTTGTGGGTTTGACACCGACCTGGTCAGATACCTGGGGGAGGTACGGGTTACCCATGCAGTATGGATTGAATATTTCCAGAGTAAGAATCCATCACGAGAACACTTACGCAACCACACCAATACACTATTAGCTAATGAGATCAGATAATATACAAATTAAATTGGACATGTAACCTACAAAGGTTTAAAGACGAAACCAGTGAAAGTTGTATTCGACCACACTTGCCTTTGGAAAGGAATATCCACATGTCGTAAGTTGACATTGTCATGGATTGTCGAGTCACCCCATTAAACTATTATAGAAAGTTACAAAGACCGTATGTCACACCCCGAAAAGCCCACTGGAAGGGCACGCGTGTGACGGAGATAACCGAAGTTGGATTATTCCAACAATTATCAAGCAAAAATATCATGAATACTATCATTAAATATTAATTAAAATGTTATTACATCAAACGAGAAGAAGTCTTAAATTTAAAACTTAAGTTGAATAACATAACATTGTTTTTAACATAAACAAATGATTTTAATCAACAGCGGAATTTTTCCCAAGGTATTCAAAATTGATAGGTTTGCCGTTAAAACCCCCATGCTTGCCTAATCTCCTGAAAAACATGCCCAAAAGTTTATCAGCAAAAAATTGATGAGTTCACAGGTTTATACAAAAGGTTATCATAATTTCCTTTTACAAAAGACATGATTATTCCGGAATCAACCCCTGGATCGTCAAGGACTAGCTAGGTCCACTGACTATGATCGCAACCAAGAGCCCCATAATCAAACCAAGACATAAAATCCCTCAAATCGTTTCAACATATATTCCCTCTGTACCGGACCGGTGGCAACCGATCCTGAGGGACGGTTGTCGAACCAAATAGATATACCAATATATCTTGGCCCTCCAAGGGTTAATGATTATGTAAAAGGGCCGTCATGTGCAAATAATAAAACAACTCAAGGTCATCATAAAGATCACGCAGTTATTCCATAATCACATCATAAACAAAAATCGTTATAGCATGTTTTCCCCAAAATACTTAAATAAACGATATTTGAAAATAAGGGCTGCGAAAACTCACCTTCAAATAAGGTAGAGAGATGATCTAGCAAAATCGATCCCGGAAAATAAATTACCAATTAATGCCCTATACATGAAGGATCCATTAATTGTCGAGTAATAAGTCTAATACGTAAGTTGTTTACCCAACTCACTAGACTTATCTTGAAATTCATTTTTATAAAAGACCCGTTGGTGACCTTCGGTTTAGTTTAATAATTTATATCATAAGTGACAAATATTTATTAATTAAATCAACCATTTAATCCCTTAAACAACAATCACAATACACACACAAAATAAACATGTGAAAGTATATAAAAACGTAACGCAAAATTTACTAAGTTATGTATTATACAAACAAACAAACAAATAAATAAATGAATATATGATTTTATAATAATATTTTATTTAAATTTTAGTAATATATCTATATTCTTATTTTAGTAAAGAAACCATCTCTTATATTATTACTTTATAATTATTACTTTATTTAATACAACTCAACTTTTATTATTCTTTTAAACAAATAATTAAATTTCAGTAGTATAATATATATGAAACTATTTTAGACAAGTTTTATTATAAAAATATGATCTATTATGTTTGACCCAAATTTCACCCATATACAGTGATTTTTAACCCGAAACCGCACGGTTTTATACGCATAAACCGTACTTCAACCCATATATTTTTATGACCATTTTATATGTTTAAATATGACTCTTTTATACCAAAAACCTTCTGAAAATATTTTGTTAGAAATCAGTTACAAAACAGTCCATTAATTTTACCCGAAATTGTCGGTTTTCGGCTTTTTCGCACGTATAAATTCATCACCAAATATATTGCTTGTTATGGGTTTTTTTATATAATTAAAAACATAAGTTTTTAAACTTCAAACACTTTATTATTTTCTTTCCAAAACCGGACTTGTGAGAAATTATTTGTTTTAGACCCGAAAACACCGTTTTTAACGCGTTTTTAGACGTAAAACGTTTACGAGATTAAACCCAATCATCCAAACTTTTATTTTCAGTAAAGTTACTAACTTTTAACTATATTTTATATGTTTTAAAGTTATTTCTCCAGATCTTACAAGAATACTTGTCTTCTCAATTAAATTTTATGGAAAGATTCACTAGTGGTCATGTCCCATCAACACTTGAGTACCATTAATTTGTAATTTGTTTTTATCTTTTCTTAAAATCAAATGTGAATTAAAACCTCAAAATCTTCAGATCATGATTAGCATATACATGGATCATTTCAATCATCTCTAAACATAAAAATGAAGAACAAATCAAGAAGAAATGTGTAAATCATATTTACATACATATAAACGATTTCATACATACATACATAGTCCAAATCATTGATTTTATCTTATTCTTAGTTTTCATTTCAAAAAAACATACTTAAAAATCAAAATATTTCAGATCATGATCACCATTATTCATGGATCATCTCAATCCTTTATGAAATCAAAGAGCAAGATGGGTTCATGAACATCATCTATGACTATATGTATGTATAACCCGTTTTCATTATTTTTGATAATCTCCTTTGGAGATGGGTTTCTTATGATGTTCATAACCACAAATCAAAGTTTGATCATCTTGCCTGCAAGAGAAATCATTAAAATAAATAAAGATTTTCAGCATCAAACGCACCGACACATTACACACTCACGGTTCACACACACACACATATACATTCTTTTTTTAAACACTTTTTCCATGTTTAAAAACCATTGTTGGTACCTTGGATTTCAAGAAAATCTAGTTGTTAGCAAATAAAGCTTGCAACAATCATCCAAAAAGTCATGTTGTATGAGATTTTTAAAGAATCAAAGCTTACCCAAATGATGAACAACTTCAAGATTTAAGATGATTTCTTCTCTTTAGAGTTGGATTTATGCAATCTGTTGCACCAACTCACTAAGGGATCCTTGAATCAGTTGTGCAAGGCTAGAATAAGCTTGAAAACAAAAAAAGATGAAGATGGTGATGGTGTGTGGCCGTAGGTTTAGAGAGAAGGAGGAGAGAAGAGAATGTTTTAGTGAGAGAAAGTGATGTTGAGTGTGTGTAAAAGATGGAGTGTTGGGTGGGTTTTATATGGATGTCCAAGTGTGATTAGATTAGTCTAATCATGTAATTAAGTCTTAAAAATGGCTGGTGGATCTCTATGTGAGATGCCACCGGGTGTAAGGCGGGTGTCGGTCTTGTTATGTGTTTTTGTAAAAAACTTAAACGTTCGGGTTTTTACGCGAAAAATTTATATAAGATAAAAGTATTAATTTGAGGCTTTCTAAAGGTTCACAACATTAAATAATAATGATCAAAAGTCAAAAATAATAATACGCACAATTTAACACAGCAAGCATCCGACTGAACGTTGCATCAAGGCAACTTATAAAAAGTCTTAATTTTATACGATCAAGGTAAATAATATTAATAATTATTTTTCATGACTAATAATATTTTCACTTAAGATTCATTATATTATAAAAATCAAAATATAATGACCAAATTTAATTAACCGAATTATCACCAACGTTCGTTAAACGTTTTATCGTTACGCGACCCGGTAATTCTCAAAATTACCAGTTATAAACTTTACTCACAATAGGGCTTTGCTAGACCTTAAATGACTATAATTATCATAAAATTAAGTCTTATGATGCATTTAAATATTTTATATCATATTATTAACGTATGGATATTGACCTGAAAACACGGGATGTCACACCGTAACCTATCATGAGACCATGGCGAGTATTTAATGTCAAGCCTTAAATAAAGGTAATATACATCAAGAACAACAAATGGATTATAGTACACAAATATAGACTTCTTGATCATCCGTCACGAATCGTTAAATCTCATATTAACTATTACTTTTATTATATGTTTTGTATAATTAATAACTTTATATATTTATATTTTTGAACAATAATAATCTTCCAAAATGTTTACATAGGGAAGGTTTAAACCTCAATTATTTACAAGACCTTTCGAACACTTTATTACTAGGTTATGGTTAATTAATAACTTTATTACTAAGATTATACTTAGTAGACAAGAAATGGGCACTAATAATAACAACAAGAACACAAGTAGGGCTTCAAACATTACTAAATGGTTGTTTAAAGAGGGCTTCAAACCTATAAGGCATCAAGCACTTAACAAGCTCCAAACATAGTTTTGTTTACACTATTGCATTAATATGACTCCAAACACTAGTTAAACACTGCATTTGATTTAAATATGTTTTAATAAAATAGTTAATATTTGCATGACAGCTAGATAACATTTTAACTAAACAAGTATTACACGTTGATCTTTTGCAAAGTATAAATACCTCACAAGACAAAATGTTGAAAACCATGTAAAGTGTAAACAACCAGACACCATCAACTGAAAAAACGGAAGCTTTGTACGTTGCTCTCTCTCCCTCCTTGCAAATTCATTTTCATCAAAACCTGTAACCCACATCCCCTTCGTTTCTTCATCATAAGAAAACCCCATCAACAATTCAACAGAAGACCTTTGGTAGCGCAACAATGGACGAAACAGCGGAGCTATCGTGCCCCGATAACGACATGATGAACCCCGCATTGACGATGACCACACAGGTCTCCGCCATTCTCGTTCTCTCCCATGTTTTCCAGATCTTCCTCAAACCCTTGGGCCAACCCGCCCCCCTTGCCCAGATCCTCGTAAGTATGTCACATCTTCCATTTTAATCTCTCAATTCGTTCAACTTTTTGTTTCAATTCTGCTTTTTGTGTGGAATTACGTTGAATTGGTTGAAATTGGAATGAATTTACGTGTGATTTTGATGGTTTGTTCAATAGGTGGTGTTTGGTGTTTTGGTCGTGTTGGAATTTTGATCGGGTTTTGTGGTTACGGGATTTTGATTTGGTTTCTCTTGTGTTTGCGTTTTCGACCTAATAATTAAGAATGTGTGATTTGGGGTTGGGGTGAATTATAAGTTTCATGTTTATAGGTTTACGGTTTAGTCATAAACCTTATGATGGTTTCATTGAGGTGATTGTAGTTTAAGTTTTAATAAGCGCGCTTGAGGCGCACCTAGGCCGTACTGTGCAAAAGGCGCAGAAAGGCACGTGGAAAAGCAGCATGAATTGCAGTCTTGAGGCGCGCTTCTTGTGCATGAGAAGGTTTTGTTCGTCGGGATAGCTTTTTAGGTTATACATATAGATTATTTGTGTACGGAACCATATATAGAGTTCATTTGTGTCTAAATTTTAGGTAAGTGATGCCAAAAACCTATGAGAAATAAAATTAACTGGAAGTGTTTTATTAAAGTTACTCAAAGTTTTTTTTAACTCTAAAGTCACTCAACTTTTACTCTATGTTCAAATTACAAGTTTTTAATTTTTTTAAATCAACTTAGACAAATGAAACATATATGGATTTTGATTACTAATAAATGAAAAAAGTTTCTAATTAATTTGATTGGAAAGTAATAGTGAAGAAAAAAATCCATAACTTAATAACAAAGTTCTAAAATAGTTTAATTTACATTAAATTGGACAAAAATAATCATTATATAGCAACCAAATTTCATATATGTTTCATTTGCCAACTTGAATTTAAAAAGTCTTAACATTTATAAAGATACATAGGATTGGAACACATAGTTAAAGTTGAGTGATTTTAGAGGACCAAAAAACTTTTAGTGAATTTAGTAGAACACTTGAAAAACTTAGTTACTATTATGTAAAGTTAACCCCAAAAGTTATATAAATAAATTGCGCCTCGCGTATGAAAAGCCATGCACTTTTGCTCGTTGTGCCTAGTGTCTCGGCTTGGGACCCTATCGCCTCGGTGTGCCTCGCGCTTTTTAAATCAAGAATTTGTAGTAAGCATTTTCAGCTTGATTTGGATGAATGGGGTGCAGATGTGAGTTCATGAGTCAAATTTCATGCCAAACAAGCTGATGATGTTTCTTGTTGATCAACTATGATGGCTAACTAATGCAGTCTTTTTTCTTTTTCTTTTTTTACCGCAGGCGGGATTTGTGCTAGGTACATCAGGTTTATCAAGATCACCATCAATACACCTCTTCTTCTTTCAGAATTTTGCTGTTGATTTCTATGAAAGTATGGCATTATACTGTAGAATAAGTATCATGTTTCTCATAGGCCTTGAGATGGACATCCCTTATTTAATGCGCAACCTACGTCCAGCTAGCATTATCGCGTGTGGTGGTTGTTTAATGTGCACACTATTTGCATCCACCATTTCTTTCTTTGTATATGAAGAAACAGGATCTCGTGGATCACGGTTCACATTAGCATTAGTCATCACAGTGATTTTAGCCAACACTGCATCTCCAATTGTGTTCCGTTTGGCTGCAGATTTGAAATTTGCCACCTCTGATATTGGAAGATTAGCTATATCTTCTTCTTTAATTGCTGACATGTATGCTGTGTTTATTTTGGTTTTAATATCCGGTGAGAAAAACAAACGAACTGTTAATGGTTGGGCGCTCATGGCTTTCTTCTCACTTCTACTACTTGTGGGAATTATTATTTTCACCTCGCGTTTAGTTAACTGGCTTAACCGAAGAAATAGAAATAAAAAGAATCTTCAAGCTGTAGAAGTAATGCTAATTTGTTCAGTCATTCTTGTTGCTGCAATGACCTTAGAAACTATGGGATTTAGCAGCATAATAGCTTGTTTCCTAATGGGTTCCACATTCCCAAGGGGTGGGAAATCAGCTCGAACGTTACTAGCCATTCTCACATATACGGTTCACAATTTCATCTTCCCTATTTACTTTGGCTACACAGGGTTTAAAGCAGATACAAGTTATATAAACGAGTTAAAAAGATTAGCTATAGTTTTAATGGTCATCGTGTTGAGCATTGGTGGCAAGATCTTCGGGACCCTCGCCGCTTGTTATTATTTAAAGACGCCTCTAAATGAAGGTGTCCTCCTTGCTTTTCTAATGAACATGAAGGGACATGTTGATATTCTGACTTTGACCACAGCTATGCAGAACAAAGTAAGCGCGTTTCCTTATCTTGATGTAGTGGTTTCTTTCTTCTGTTTATATGTTTGTGGTTTTAGAGTAACACTATGAACATATCTTAAAGAAGTTGATTTCAGTTTATCTTTGTGTTAATGCAGGTGATTAACAGTTCAATATTTTACAATTTAATGGTTTCAGCTGTAGTTATTAGTTCCATAATCTCAGCTGCTCTGATTGGTTTCTTGGTTAGAAGAGAAAAAGATACAATTGGGATCAGACACATACCAATGGAATATCATAGTCCCGAAAAAGAACTGAAATTACTCGCATGTGTGCATAGTAGTCACCCTGTCAATTCTATGGTTAGGCTCATTGTATCACTAAGGGGGTCGGACAACGTTCCAATTTCTCCATATTTAATGCATTTAGTCGAGCTTCCTGAAAAATCAGAAAACAGATCATCTTTTTATGAGCAAGAACAAGGTGAACTTAGTGATGATGAAGGTGATGGTCGTAACGATGCAGTGCAAATAAATGAAGCTGTTGATATGTTCATTGAAGAAACAAAAATGATGATCCATCAAGTTAAAATAGTAGCACCTTTTATGACCATGTATCAAGACATTTGTGATTTTGCTGATGATATGCGGACGTCGTTTATTGTCCTTCCGTTTCATAAACATCAAAGAATTGATGGGAAATTTGAGAATGGTAAAGAGAGTATAAGGACTACTAATCAAAAGGTGTTGAGACATGCTCAATGTTCAGTGGCTATTCTTGTTGACCGCGGTCATACCACAACTGGGACACAGGCTGCGGGTTCAGAATCTTTGCAGCAAATTGCTACTTTGTTTTTTGGAGGGCCTGATGACCGTGAGGCGTTAGGGTTTAGTAAACGGCTTAGTACACATCATCATTCGAGTCTTACTGTAGTTAGGTTTTTACCAACATCAGCAAAAGATCCTAATGTTGGAATTGATGTTTCACATAAGGAGGATGATGTTTTTGTAACTATACAGGATCAGGAAAGAGAAGTTGAAGAGGCAGATAGTTCTGCCTTAGCAAATTTTTATCACAGGTATGACAAGATAATTTACTTATTTTGCATGTAAGTTAGCAGTTTCGACTCATTTACTTATGCATGGGCCCATTTGTGTCTTATCACAAATGCGTCGAAAGTAGCACAGAGTGTAATTTTACTGAATATAACCTCCTAAATTGCTTCTTTTTATTAAATTCAGTATATTAATGTAGCAATATATGTTTGTAATGAGGTTTAATGCACTACTCATTTATACAAAATCTAGAAAATAGAGAAAAAATTGTTTGGACCTGACCCAATTGCCATTGACCAACAAGAAACTAATCATTCCAACCCGACCCGTCTTGACCCATTACCCAACCCAAAGACCTGCCCATGTTGCACCTTTAGGATAAGTTGGTCGCGATGGCTTAAAAAACATTAAAAACTACGTATTGATCGTATTTTCAGGTACGTGACATCTGGGAAAGTGAGGTTTGTTGAAAAATATGTGGACAACGGGGTCCAAACAGGAATGATATTGAGAGACATGGCGGAAACCTACTCAATGTTTGTAGTAGGGAAAGGTAGCAGAGGTGACTCCCGTTTAACTACTGGGATCAGTGACTGGGAGGAATGCCCCGAGCTTGGTGTAGTAGGCGATTTCTTGGCTTCTAGTGAATTTGATATTAGTGGCTCAGTTTTAGTTGTTCAACAACATAGATGACCTTTTTCACAATAATAGATTGGCACAAAAAATAACCTTTTGAAGAACAACCAGCTTGAATGATAACATTGTATCCTGCATAAGATCGAGCTGGTTCAACCGTAGAAGGATTGTACAGCTTATAAAGGAGAATTTTTTGGGCAGAAAGTGATCTGACAGTTTATATTGTATAGCGTGTTATATATATGTGTTCGAAAAAAGGGTACTGTGGTCATTTTACATGGTGTAGTTGGTTGTATATATGTATATAATGTATATGCAGGCTTTTAAGTTTGAATGTTAAAAATAGAAAGAACTTTGCATTGCTGTTAAACATTGGTTGTAGACAGCTCTTTGTTCCTTGATGTGTGAATTTACCCAACAAATATAATTGTTTTGAACTTTAAAGTTTAATTTTCGGCTTTTAACTTTTGTTGTAATTATCATCGTTGTCGTTGTTGTTGGTGTAATAAACTACTTTTATTTTAGTGATAATAAACTAAAAATTCTAATGTAATAAACTAAAAATTTATATGGTTATGTATGCATCTATGATGATGGGATAACTCGTTCACCATGCCTGAGTCAAATACAAGATTAAATGATGTAACATTTATACAAGAAAACTAGAATATGTCAATATTATATAAAGACCACTTGTAACGAATTACATTTTTCGAATAATTTGTATGAAAATTTTTTGAAGCAAAAGGTAAGATTGCAACTGGTAAAGTTCATATTTTGTAACCTTGAGATTATGGGTTATTAGTTAAAACCACGGGAAACAGTCTCCTACACAAAATGTAGGGTGAAGTTGTGTACATCATATGTGACCCCTCTGAGGCCACTACGTAAAATGAGAGCTAAGTTAAGCATTTGATACATTTTTTTATTAAAATAAAAACCAACTTATATTATATAAAGAAAGTTTTATTGTTTATGGTATCTTTACCAAATCAATAATGCATCCTAATTTTTTGTTGTTTTTTTGCTTAAGCATCTTTAGCATTTTTTTTCTTTACTATGGTAAACAAGACAACAAAATATTTTCAAAATATGCATACAAAATTCTTTATGCAAAAAGAGGCTTTGTAAAATGTTTAAATTTAGCATTTTGATATAATATAGAGTGTGGTATTGTAATAAGAGTAGTGGCTATTTTTCAAAGAGTAAAATGTGTATTATAGACATGGATATTAAACTGCAAATCTAACCGTAGAGCTATATCATTTTGTACTTAACTTCTACCTTCCTATAAAGCTACATTTGACATATTACGTAAAGCGAAAAATCATTAGCTTACATCTTTTTAACCGTTTGCTTTCTTACATAGTACATCACCACGATCAAAGATCATAGGTAACAAAGAAAGAAGTGAGGTTGTGTGTTAATGGTAAACATTATTATATTATCGTCATCTTAATACACGTTGGTGATCAGCAGCATATCAGTTGGAGATTTTGATAACAGTCTATATGGAATAAAAAAAACATTGATTGTAAAGAAAAACTCTCAATAAATATCAAGTAGTAAGTATAGGTTGGATTTGTTATCAGTTCACTCGAACCACTTTTACTCACACGTTATCTTTTTTTCATAGTATTTCATTTACTTGAAAAGTTTATAGTTATCATACTCATAGCAAGTTAAGAAAAGTAAAAATAACGGGCTCATATAGTCATATGTTTAACACCACCACCCATTAATATTGTTAAATTTCTTGATTTTATACATTATCTTATAAACTACTTAGCATTATAATATATATTAAAAAACAACTTAACTGCTACAGTGAAGTTTGCTTTTTAATAAATTGGACATATTTTTTTACAAATTGATATTAAAACCCAAATCCTAATTAGAATTATTCTTTTGGTTTTTTTCTTAAGCTATTGTTGAGTTTTTTTTTATGATGAAAGCAAGTGAGGTGCTACAACAAAATTTTATATTTTTGCTTTTTGACAATATAACTTTATTTTTTGTGTTTTTAGCATCAAACATTGGTATTGGTATTTGGTATTATCAGAACCAGTATCAGTATACGCTTTTGTGGTTTCCAATGAGCTGACCCGACGACGAAGAAAGTCACGGTCACGTAAGACAGGGGAAAATAATCAAACTCCCGCACGTAGCGCGGGAGAAAACACTAGTTATTAATATTAAATTACATCAAGAATATAAAATACTTTAAAATATAAAATACTTTAAGAAAATTAAATATAAAACGACTATCAATCACATTATAACAAGAAAAAGGAAAAGGTTAAGAAGCTAGGGCTAATATTATTTTAACCCTTAAAGTTTAATCAAATTTTCATTTTAACCCTTTAAGTTTATTTCTAAGTCGGTGCAATTTTTATTTTTTAGTCTATCTTAAGTAAGACATATAGTATTCTTTGTAGTCGCTATAATGTAATTTAAAAAATTATGTCACTGAACTATTGTTGGTTCTAAAAGTAAAGTTAGAAGTGTTACCGGTCAAATTAATAGTATAGATTATTATCAGCCAATAGATAATAATTTGGATTATTAAAATTCAATTTGTCTATATTATTTAATTATTTCATTATATCATTCAACTGTATATAATAATATTTAGTCGTCTAATGGGCCCCATATTCCATAGTAGTGATACAATGTATGAACTACGAAGCAACTAACATTACCACGCCCAATAATCTTTATATATAATAAATGAAAGAGGTTTAGCCATGTGGCGTAATTTGAACAATTGTGTTGCCACATGGCATTTTAATATCATATAATTGCCACATGGCATTATGGTTATAGAAGGAAAGTTGTGGATGTTATTTAAATAGTATTAATGTATAATTAAACAAGATTCTAAAATTAGAATTTAAATATAATGATTGAAATATAAATTTAGAAACTTCAAATTTTAAATTTAGTCTACTATTCAATTAGAAATTTTATAAAAAGATAACTAGCTAAATTAGTTAAAATTTAAAATTTTAAAACTAACAATTTGAATATTAAAAATTAAATTCTAATAATAACAATCAATCTAAGATATTGAGTTATAAATTAAGATTTTAAATATTTATATTTAAACAATATCGTATAATATTTACATGCATTATATACCATTATATAACTATTTTTACATGCATCCAAACCAGATTATTATTGTTCAACTAATCGAGTTGTTATCCAGCCAGAGACCAATTCATTTATTCGGAAAAATTATGAACTAATGATAGAACTGAAATAAAAATTGAAAAATTAAATATTCACACACGAAAATTTTATTTTTTTGGATTTTAAAAGTGAGTCAATCCAATACGGTAAAAAGTAAAACAAAAGAAGATTTTGTTTTGACATTCTAATATATATAAAAAAATAGTGAATAGTTGTTTAATATATATATTTTTGAAATTTATCTTATAAAACATGTATTTTAATTTTAATTTTATATTTTTATAATACAGGAGAATATTCTAAAAAGATGGTTTTTAAGTTTGAGAAATTGTTAACAAAATCTGATCAAAGATTTGTATACATAAAATATTTTAGAGATTTGTGAACATTAATATTATTTTCATATGTATTTAATTCTTTTATGTAATTTACATGTATACATATTTATTTAATCTATTTTCACATGTGTATATATTAAAAACTTATTGATAGTAATTGATAATTTATGTTTTTATTTATATATATTTTTAATATTTTCAACCCGTGTAACACGCGGGTGGTTAGGCTAGTATTACTATAAACAAAAAAACATATTCTTCATAGCTCATAGCCTCACAAGTCATAGTAACTTTGGTCATAAACTAGGACGATCTTAGTAATTTATATAAACAAGATAAACATCTCAACTTTTTCCCTTGTATTTTCTTGATCCAAAAGGCTATACCTTCTATAAGTAATTGCTCTGTTCTTTTTCAAAACTTACCAAACAGATATGGCCATGGATTTGAGGGCTCGAAAACCCGTCTTCCTCATGCTGTATGTAGTCGTTTTTTGTGTGCTTACAGCGTCAACAAAGGAGGCGTTGGGTCAAACCATCGCGCCTATATTTATATTTGGTGACTCAACGATGGATGTTGGCACAAACACCCTCATAGAAGACTGCAGCGCAAGAGCCGATCACCCATACTATGGGATTGATTATACAGCGTCCAAAGCAACTGGGAGGTTCAGCAATGGTCTCAACACTGCTGACACTATTGGTAGGTTAAAGGCGACATGTTTCAACTCCTAAGCGAGTTGTTTCAGTGTACTTTTATCTCTAACGGGTCAAGCTAATAAAAACAATAATATTATCTCAAACGGGTCAAACGGGTAGACATATCTTTTATGCAGGATAACATGTACGATATTATTAACTTGTTGATGCATGCGTGTTCAAGATAGTTTCTTGCGTGTGCAGCTCAACTTTTGGGTGGCTATGATAGGAGTCCGCTGCCATATCTTGCACTTGTGGCTAGTTCGAACTTTACGAGAGGGGTACTTAGGGGAGCTAACTTTGCTTCGGGAGGTGCCGGCCTTGCTCAAGGAATCGGGCAAAGTTTTTATGTAAGTTTCGTTGAACCTTTTTCTGACATTGTTTAACCAAAGGGTCTGTGGTCTAGCAGTACCAAGTGTGTAAGTAAGATGTTCCTTCTCAAGCGGTTAAGGGTTTAAGTCTTATACTGAACGAAATGTGTAGAATTGGGAATAGAATTAGAGGATGAGTGAGTTAACCGTTCTAAAAAAATATAACGTTTATGCGTCCTGTTTCAAACACATAACAAATGTATGACATCAAACAAATACATATAGGGGAAAGTGATATCTATGGAAGAACAAGTCCAACAATTCGCAACGGTTCAAGGAAACATAACTGCATTACTTGGAAAGTCTAAAGGTGATAGTCTACTTCAAAATTCCATGTACATCTTCAGCATCGGAAGCAACGACCTCATGACCTACATATTCACTCATCCTATGACCCCCGCGCAGTTCGTGGTCAACCTTACAGACACCTACGCCATCCACCTAAAGGTTCCCTTTACTTCTAAATTGCTTTACTTATGAAAATTAAATCAATATGTTGCTGTGAGCACATAACTTGGGTGCAGCCAAAGTAAAATAAGAGGGTGTTGATGTGCATCTATAAAAGTATGAGGGCCATAAGTATACTTTCTTAAGCCTTGGCTTGACCCAAGTTATAAATTTCATAAAAACATTAATAAATTGTAAAGTGTTTTGGATCAATCCAACCCCATCAAATCCATCTTAAAAGGTACTAAAAGATTACACGTTTTGACCTCTTACCGTGCGTCTGACTTGCCCATATTGCCACCTATACTCTAAACTATTTAAACGCTTTAGTCATGCTTTATTAATGGTGTGTATTTGAATTGACAGAACTTATATAACATGGGGGCAAGAAAGTTTGCGATAATAAGTATTCCACCAATCGGGTGTTGTCCAATTGCTCGTTCAATGTCTCCAGGTGGTGCTTGTACCCCTGAAACAAACGATTTGGCTAGAGCGTGCTACACTTCGTTTGAATCCCTTTTGAAAAACATGAGCTCTACACTCACGGGATTCAAATACTCAATTGCGAACACATACAACATGACTATGAATGTCATTACCAAACAGCTTGGTAAGTATAAGTTTTATTTTTACCTTCAAATGCTTACATATTTAACTTCCATGCTCAGCCTAGTGTCTAGAGGTGGCAATATCAACCTTTTTATATGAAAGCATGTCAAATCAGGATTTCAGGTTGTATTTGTTTGATAAAAGATCAAACCCGTAAGTATATAAGAAAAACACAGTCAAAATGGGTGAAACATGTCCAAAGTACGTCCTAAATCGTTTTATTTAAAGTAACTAATTAACTTACATTATTACGTTAGCAACGGGTTTTTCTTTAATAGTTAATACACTGATCACTGACCATTTAGAAAAAAAATAAAAATAAAAAAAGACCGAATCCATTTTGACCCATTACCCCACATGCCCGTTTTTGCCGCCTCTAGTCTATGAGAATGAATATTTTTACATTGGAGTAGCATATTTACAGGGTTCAAGGATGTCAAATCAGCATGTTGTGGCAATATGACAGAAAAAGGATTAAGTGAATGCAAGAAGGGAGTGCACCTTTGCGAAATACGGGATGATTACTTGTTCTGGGACGCATTTCATCCGACTGAAAAAGCCTCCAAATTGGCAGCTACTACATTGGTTTATAGCCAAGATCCAGATTTCGTGTCTCCCATAAATTTTGGCAGTTTGAGAAAGGCTTGAAAAGATCATTAAGTGCATTATGTCCACATTATGTACCAAATGTATCATTCCCAAATAAACTACACCAGATTTTGGTTTTCACCTTTTTTAAATCTTTTACAATAAAAGGTAGTAACGATACATAAATGAAAGTGATTTGAGATGGCAGAATGTAGGTCTTTTGTTAATTAGAGGACACAAATTTTCTAACTGCATCACTAGATTGATGAGCAAAAACCTTTTGCCTAAGAAATACATATGGATATCCTATAACAGATAGAGCATGTGCTGGTTTTGAGAAAGAAAGTATTTCATACCAAACTTGTTTGTTTCCGTCCATCTCAATTGAGAACCGCTCTTCTCCAGCCTGCTTGCAACAAAATTAAACAAGAATGTCAATTCAGAAATCAGAACAACAAATATTAAATAGGTTCTAAGAGAGTTGCATAAAAAATACAACTTTAAGCTATTATGTTGGTAAATCCATGTAAATAAGCCTACACCGATCACACCTTTAGTTGGTTTTTTGGTAATTGGTATTCTATTCAAAATCACACTTTACCCTCAATGAAGTCATAGCTGTTTCATGTGACTTCAGATTTTTATTCTTTTATAATCATTAGTATTTTTATTCTTTTATAACCATTAGTTATTTTTCTTTTTTATGGCCTATCTTCTCCATCTTTAGTTTTCCTTTTCTTTTTGTTTCCATAAAAACCTGAACTTTTCTTTTCTTTTGTTCTATTTTAGAACAACAGCAGAGCTCAGTCCATCCTAGAACAAAGTCCTCCAAACTAACAAAACGGTAATGTTCTTCTAAATAACTCACGCGATCAGTGTTACAAGAACATTAAACTACACCTATCCAAATGTTATGTAGAAAATTTTCAGAACACTCTTTCATCAAACCAAATGAAAAACATTAGTTGCACAAAAGAGAAAGCACAAACCAGTAAATGTCCTGTGAGAGTGCCTCCACCAAAACCAAAAGACGCAAAACCAAATGAAAAACATTAGTTGCACAAAAGAGAAAGCACAAACCAGTAAATGTCCTGTGAGAGTGCCTCCACCAAAACCAAAAGACGCAACACTCGCTTTACGGCTTTTAGTTTCATTAACATAGACAACCTGCAAAGGCATCCTGAGCCATGGAAAGAACTCCTTCACACACACACAAAACTTCATCCCCTTTTCAATTGGTGTCTTTGGATCAACAAATGCCCAATCCAATCCAAAATGCCTACCAAACAATACCAAAAATCACAATCAGATTCATATTTTCTTTCACCCTTTTATCAAATTTAAAGTGAACTTCAGAAATAAGTATACAAACCTCCAAGTTTTAAGAGCAGTTTTTCCTTTTTCATATGCATCAGAGCCTGAACCCACCATGATTCTTGAATGATTGATCAAAAACCCATCTTTAGAAAGCTCTTTATCTTCTTTAAGCACAGACAATGGCTTTGCAGTAGCTCCTCTGTACTTAACATCATAGTTAAAGGTACCAGACCTGATGTATATAGTCCAACACATCAGAAACAAACACACCCAGTGAAATTAGGGTTTCTAAGAACGAATCAATCAGTAAGTCACAGTATAAAAAGAACAGAAGCATATTGATCAACCAGTAAATCACAGTATAATTGATTATATCTCACTTGTTAATGCAATCCTTCTGCTGTTTGGGGGAAGGGCGAGCCCAAGATAAGAACACCATAATCGATATCGAATGATTTCGATTTTGATTACATAAATTGAACAATTAAAGACGATTAGTTGATGAAAACTTGTGAATGAAGTGATGAGAGTGACAAACAGGGGTTTAATTTTGATTTGCGTGGCAGGGTTTTAGTGAAGTAGAGGACGTTTGATCATTATCCTAAACGAGGTGAGTTATTGGTAATAATTAAAAATTAAAAGGTTTTGAGTTAAAAAAATAATACTTTTGTAAAATAGTAACCAATTTTTAAAAGCGTTTTAATTATATAACTTAAGTTTTAAAAGTGTTTCAATTAAATCCCTCAGTTTTTATATTATATATAAACTGAAATTCTTAACATGTTTTTCAGCGTGTTATACATTTTGTTTCAATTGGAAAAAAAATTTCTATCTTTTGATGCTTATATGGAACGTTGACATAAATTTTAGGTATTTTTTTAAAAAAATTTTCGTAATTAACATGTTTTTTTTTTTTTTTAATATAATTTTATATATTAAAATTCTGACCCCCACGTCTTCTCTAACGTTACTTTCTTAACATAAGAAAATTTAATGATTACTCAATTTGATCGTTTAGTGGTCCAATTTGAGAAAAATATACATGAGTGACTAAATTAAAACATTTGAAACTTGGTTACTATTCTATGATATTTTCCTTAAAAAAAAAATTAGACTATACATAATTACATACCATATTTATTACTTGTCATACCTCACTCTTAAGAATAACTTTACAACAATTTCATATTCACCCTTTGATTTTTTTTAAAAAAATATATACATCCACTCACTTGTCATATCTCTTTTTTAATCGTGATATCTCTATGTTAAAAGATTAAAAAGTGATTTTTAGAAAGTAAATAAAAAGGTTTGTTTTTAAGAAAAAGAAATTTGAAAATGTATATGCACTTTACAAACGTAAATTGCTCTCTTGTTCTTGTATTCTTTATCATTATTATTGATTAAAAATATTTTTGTAAAGTTAAAAATAAACAATTTTTAAACGAACCTTCAGTAAAAGTTTAATAAAAACATTTAAACCGCTATATATATTGAAACTAGGTTAGTCCCCGTGTAATACACGGATTGAACAAATAAAATATTAAATAATTATTAATCATGCTTGAAGATAAAATATGATTATAAGTACGTATAAATAGTTACTTTAAGTAAATACACAATAATCTATTTTTCTTAAAATTTTATTTTATAAAAAAATTGTGATTTTTAAATATATTGTTTAAGAAAAATGATTTTTTTAAAAAATTCTGTTGTATTCTGTATTTTATAAAAATTTTGTTTTTAAAAAGTGTGTTTTAATTAAAAATAGGTTTTTAATTTATTAAATTATATATTTTTTATTTTGAAAATGGTATGAGTAATATTATTAGTATTCAATATTATTATTAATAATATAGAGAAATGAGAAAGTAAGTATAGTGAGGTTTATAATTGTTTCACGCTTATTTTAGTTTTTTATATATAGATAGATAGGCTAAACACTCATTAAATAAACGGATTAAATTTTAATGTAAAATATATATGTAAAATAAACATGAATAGTTACAATATAATATTTTAATATAAAATATAATTAAAAATATATATACGTAATAGTTCAAGAAATAAAACAATTATATATTTTTTAACTCTCTTATGTAAATAGTTTTATTTTTAAACATTTGTTTTAAGATTTTTTATAAAAAAATATTTTTTATAAAAATCTTGTTTTTAAAAAAATATGATTTGTAATTATTCTGGTTGTTTTAATAAGACTATTTTAAAATATTTCACCTGTTTATAATTCTTTTTAAAAACAAAACCATTTAAAATATTTTGTTTAAAAATATTTAATGTTTTAGAAAATTTCATATTATATAAAACTTTGGTTTTTTATTATTTAGATTTTAATTAAAAGATGTTATTTTTAATTTTCTTCATAAAATCTATTTTAAAAAAAGATAGTTTAATTTTAAATAAAATAGATAAGAAAGAAACATAGCAATTAATAAAATTTATTTTTAATAAGAGAGAGAAATTTGTATGAGTATTTAAATTACTATAATACCCTTTTGGAGAGAAAATTAATGTGTGGATGTGTAGAAAAATGACAAGTGACAAAAACATGGGTTAAAAGAATGACAAGTGATAAAAAAATCTTATGTTATTAAATGTTATATAGATAGAAAGGTTTGAAATAAGATGTTGTTTGAACCCAATGAAATTCTTTTATTTTTAGCCAAACTTTTAAAATTTACGTGCTACACAATTATAGACTTAAAATGACTTAAAATTTTACGTACCCTAAGTTAGAAAAAAAACACATAAAATTTCAATTATAAAGTAAAGACCTTGTGTTTAACTTTTATGAAATTTACAAATAGTTAATACATTAGAATAATGAAGCTTATCTCCATTAGAATAATACATAAATTTGTCTATAACATTAACTCTCGTATAAATCAAATTTGAATCATTTCGAAAGTTATCTTTCATACAAGTTAACTCTTAGTAAAAAAAAGTTATCTTTTGAATTTAAACAAACAACAAATTAGCATTAATATACAAAATTATTATTATTATCATGCTAAAGGAGAACAAAAAACAAAAGCAAACAAAAAGAAAACAAAAGGTTCGAATTGTATATATTAAGAATTTAAAGGTGGGGGCATGACAAATAAAAATATGATAAAAAAGGGTATGTATAGCAACATCCTAAAAAATTATCAAAATCTTTGAAGTACCCAGGGGATTTATTTTAGACTAAGCCTGAAGTTTTCTCAAGGATTGGTCTTTGAGGGTGCGGTTTCAGGTGGGGAATATATAAATACGCTCAACTAAAATAACACATATCCTTCAAAGAATAGTCGTGCATTTGCCATTCAAATACAAACTGCAAGGTGAACGCAAATGAATCATAGACATTGAATATGGGGGCTATAAATCTATTCATGTTGTCATGGTAGTATAATCTCGCAAGACAAATAGATATTAAACAAAACAACATATACATGAAAAGGGATGCGCCATTCGTGCGAAGTAAAATATAAAAGTTAATTAAAGAAAGTTAATCATATCAAATTGCATATCAATGTATTTAAGAGTTATTAGTTATTTCGAACAAAGAGTATAAATATTTAATAAAAATAAAATAAAAGTTAACATAAAATTATCACTTTGAGATTTGAAAAGATTTAAATTCATATTTACATATTGAAAGTAGCAAAATTAATTTATATATCTTTCTATCTTTTTCTATTCTCTCTTTCTACAACCAAAACCCAATTATCTTCATCTTCTCTTACTCCACCACTAGCACTTTCGTCCTCCGTCACACGTTA
Source organism: Flaveria ramosissima (assembly GCA_025215565.1). Taxonomy (NCBI): domain Eukaryota; kingdom Viridiplantae; phylum Streptophyta; class Magnoliopsida; order Asterales; family Asteraceae; genus Flaveria; species Flaveria ramosissima. Next base: position 11,588,070 of record CM046033.1, on the reverse strand, counting down.
CTCCACCGCTCAGATCCATCACCATCCCCTTCATTTATCTTGTCGTTAAACATAAACACCAACTGTCGCTAAAACAGCCATTCACTCACTCACACACCAATCTGATCAGATCCCTCTTCCTCGGTTTTCTTTTCCACCACTCAAAAGCAACTGTCCAGATCTAGTTTCTAGAAGCGCAACGGAAGTCAGCGACCATGAGCCCTAAGGCCGCTGATGGTGGCGATTACCATCGAAGGTCAAGCACGATGGGTTTACTTGTTCTGCTGTGTTGACGTAACTAGGCGGTCGTAACAACAATTTTGGCTCTCAAGGTCACAAGTGATGACGACGACATGAAAGAGGATAGTGGTAGTGCTTGGAAGCACAGCGGTAGTCGGCGGGCTTAAACCCTAAGTCCATTGTTGGTCGCCGATTACCGACAATGATGGTTTTGTAGCACTAAAAGGGTGAAGGGCGACATATAACATCATCGTTGTGCATAGCCCCCTAATTAAAAAAAAACAGATGATGTGGCCAATAAGTGAAGCTGCATTAACAATTTGTACCAATAGCTTTAGTACTTGTATAGAAGCATTGTAGCAATCGACATAATACTTTAATATAATATATATTTTTAATATTCAGTTACTTCGGATCAAATGAAACTCTTTGATCATTGGTTCTTTCAATTGTTCTTTCTTAATCTTCTACTCTCAATTAATAAAATTATTCTTATATATGTAACTTAAGGTTAAAGAAAATGAATGAAAAAGCAAAGAAAAGAAAAATATTAAGTTGTTGATAATTTTGAGAAAGTATTTTGTCATATCCTGGCGGAAGCGTGAAATGCTTAGGGTGTGACTTGTTTGCTCAAAACTCATTGATATACAATTGTTACTAAATATTACATAAATATATATTTCATGATAGGACATATTTAACATATATATAATATCACATAACATAACAAGGATTAATAAAGGAGTTAGGATTACATCAATTCATCATAGTCAAAATTTGAACTAACATAACTCTATTACATTAAAAACCTAACAGTATCATCTTCAGAGACGATGGTAGTGGGCATCCACCGACACACTGAGATCATACAAATTTACTGTCAGGTTTACACAAACTTTCCCCACCACTTCTCCCCATCAAAGGAGAACATTAAGCTGTTAGTCATGGTGGATTCCTGAAAAAGCATACTCAAAACAGTCAACATAAAGTTGGTGAGCTTCACAAGTTTATCATATAACATAGATGCATTATATACAACCAAACCTTACATAGTAACCAGATCATTCATATCTGTCATAACATATTTCATAAATCAGATAATACAGCAACACAATACTCATCTTATTGGTGCAGGAAATATTTTCCTAAGTAGCGCTACCAATATTATCTAACGGTTCCACATCCGAATTAATGGTTGTAACATAAATCTCAGAAAATAATGCATCAGATAGTATGCTTTTTCCCCAAAATTTTTATAAAACAAAAATGGGCCATGAAACTCACCTTTACTCCAAATGGTAACCTATACAAGAAAAATATTTATAATTCAGAAAATGTATATTTCTTTAACATTTTTAGCACCTCAGATTGAAGAATTTATTTTATAAATCAGGTTTTAGTATAAATTCCGAAATTTTTACAGTAGATGTATCATGATGTTAGGTAAAATATACTAAAATTTCATATTCAAATTATTTTCAGGCTAATTTTTATTATTTTTGCATTATTCACATAATTCTTTAGAAATACCTTCGGGCCTCTAAAATTAGTCAAATTTTGGCAGGTTAATAATCATAATTCGTAAAGTTTTTCAGAATTTTCTCATGCTCTAAACTATAGCAGAGCTAATTTTATAATTTTTCCTATTTTATCTTTATTTTGCTAAAAATACCAGATCATGTCCAAAAATTCTAATTTTTATACAAACTGCTCCATTTTTATTCTTATATTTTCTATAAATTTTCCATAATTTATTTCATACTTTAAGTATTTTTCCCGATTTTTAGTTAACAGAATAGTTAAAAATTAATATTTCAGAAAATGTTTTGAGTTAGGTCACGAAATTTTTCCAGTGGATTCTATAATTCTTAATAGTCAGTACATAATTTTTCTATACCTTTACTAGGATCAGTTCTTTTAATATAATTTTTCTCTTTTTATCCTTAAATATTGCATATAAATTAATTAATTCATAGGAATGGTACCAAATTTTGCAGAGTTCAATTTCCTAATATTCTAAATATATTTTTAATGTTTGTTCCCACAATCATAGTTATTTTATATGCAGAATCAATTTAACAAACTATGACTAGATTTTTAACCCTTTTTGTTGATAATTTCTTGCTATAAATTTGATTGTTTTAAGGTTTGTTTTTCTTATTTCAGATTTTTAAAATCTTTCTTTTTGTCTGAAAAATGAGTTTGATTTTTATATGTTTTTATAAAAACCTTGAATGTTTAATCAAAAGGGTTAATCACATGTGTTTATTTTAACACATGTTTGATTTTCATAACTTAACCTAGTAGGGTTTTAGAGGTTAAAACCTTGATTTTGACAGAAGGAGAGTATGAGAAGAAGGTGAGGATGGTCTAAGCTTGCTTGGTTTTGGTGTTCTTGATAATCTTTCGGGAGGTGATGCTTCCACGAGGCTTGGATGTTGCTGCCTTGTATCCGAGAGTGTGTGACCGAGTGAAGTTGAGGATGATATTTGGTTGAGAGGTGGTGACCGAGAGGATGGTTCGTGGCTTATGGTGGTGGTGTTCGAGAGTGGTAGCCGAGAACAAGATGTCCGAGTGAAGGTGGTATATGGTTGGTGTTAGAATGGCCGAGAGTTTTTGGTGTTCCCATGGTCCCTTCGGCCGCTCCTTCAAGTAGTGGAGCTTGTCATCATGAGGTCTACCTCCTAGAGTTATGTGGTGTAACTAGGAGTGCTTAGTTTGTTTGTTAGGGTTGAGAGGTGGCGGTTTGTCAAGGTTCTTGGTGTCCCGATGGCTAGGTGGCAAATGGAGGGATACATGAGTCACTCCATAGTTATTGCAAGATGATTCTAGACTTTGGTTGCCTAATTCGGAGCTTAAGGCTACTAACCGAGGGTTAAAGGGTTGTTAACCGAGTTGATCTTTAATCCTAAATGGTGCTTTGGTTTGGGTTTTAGATGTAGGGAATTCGTTTAGGTTTATTTTGATGTAAGTCTCACTTGTTGTTACCTTATGTTTGTGATGTTTGGTTGAGTTGTGTTTTGGGTTTGTTTGATGTTGTATGATTGGTGTATCTTGATCATATATCATTTGGTATCATAATGTTATGAATATGTATACATGCATACGTAAAAGGTTGTGCATGCATGTATGCGTACATCATATATATTTATATGGGCAAATAATATACATGCATAAGTAGAACAAGAGCATGCATACGTATATCACACAAATATATACAAGTTAGCTTAGGTGTAGTTGAATAATTAAATATACTAGTGTATAAAATTCTAAACCTAGGGTTGTCACATTCTCCCCCCGTAAAAATAATTTCGTCCCGAAATTTATTTGAATAGTAATGAACTTATCTGACCATTGTCTTAAAATAGGTGGGGGTATTTTCTTCTGATTTCATCTTCTCTTTCCCATGTATACTCTGGTCCTCTCTTAGCGTTCCACTTAACTTTCACTATGGGGATCTTGCTTCTTCTTAGCTTTTTAATTTCTTTATCTAATATGGCTATGGGTTCCTCTGTAAAATGAAGCTTCTCGTCTATCTTTATTTCTTGAACTGGAACTTTTAATGTTTCATCTGTTAAACATTTCTTCAGATTGGACACATGGAACGTGTTGTGTACTTTACTTAATTCTTCGGGTAAATCTAGCTTATACGCAACAGGACCAATTTTGTTGATAACTTCAAATGGTCCAATATATCTTGGGTTCAACTTATTTCTCTTTTCAAATCGAAAGATTCCCTTGGTAGGTGATATTTTTAAATAGACCTTATCTCCAATTTGAAATTCTAACGGCTTTTTTCTTTTATCTGCATAACTTTTCTGCCGATCTCGGGCTGTCTTTAATCTATTCTTGATTTCTTTAATCTTGTCAGATGTCTCTTGAATTAAATCAGGACCTATAAGTTGTCTATCTCCTATTTCATTCCAACATAAGGGCGATCTGCATTTTCTTCCATACAAGGCTTCAAACGGGGCGGTTTTAATGCTAGAATGATAGCTATTATTATACGAAAATTCTATCAAAGGTAGATGCATATCCCAGTTGCCACCAAAATCTAATGCACAAGCACGTAACATATCTTCTAATGTTTGTATTGTCCTTTCACTCTGTCCATCGGTTTGTGGGTGGAAGGCTGTGCTAAGATTTATTTGGGTTCCTAAAGCTTTTTGTAAGGTCTGCCAAAATCTTGATATGAATCTACTGTCCCTATCAGATATAATGGAGATTGGTATTCCATGTCTGGATACGATTTCTCGTATGTAAATTCTTGCCAATTTCTCTATCTTGTAATCTTCTCTGATTGGCAGGAAGTGTGCTGATTTGGTCAACCTATCTACTATAACCCAAATTGTGTCATAGCCACTTGAGGTCCTTGGTAACTTAGTTACAAAATCCATGGTAATTTGATCCCATTTCCATTCTGGAATTTCAGGTTGTTGTAAATACCCCGAAGGTTTCTGATGTTCTGCCTTAACCTTTGAACACGTATTGCACTTTTCTACGAACTCTCCAACTGATTTCTTCATACCCGGCCACCAGTAATGATTTTTCAGATCCTTATACATTTTGTTATTTCCTGGATGTATGGAGTATCTTGACTTATGTGCTTCCTGTAATATAATCTTTCTAAGTATGGCGTCATCAGGTATCCAAGTTCTTCCTTTAAATCTTAGAATTCCATGTGTATCTGCCTGTAAATCCTTTTCCTGTCCTTTTATTTCTATTTTACTTTTCTGTTGGGCTTCCCATATTTGTCTTAACAGATCTGATTGTAGTTCCATTCTCATGGCTCGCACTCGTAATGGTTTAACCCTATCTTTTCTACTTAAAGCATCCGCAACTACATTTGCTTTACCTGGATGATATTTGATTTCACAATCATAATCGCTCAGTAATTCCACCCATCTTCTTTGTCTCATGTTCAGCATTTTCTGCTCAAATATATGCTGTAAACTCTTATGATCCGTATATATTGTACATTTTGTCCCATACAAGTAATGTCTCCAAATCTTAAGTGCAAAGATGACTGCTCCTAATTCCAAATCATGAGTAGTGTAGTTTTTCTCACTTCCCCTAAGTTGTCTAGAGGCATATGCAATGACTCTACTTCTTTGCATTAATACACATCCAAATCCTTGACGAGATGCGTCACAATATACTACAAAATCATCAGTCCCTTCTGGTAATGACAAAATAGGTGCACTACATAACTTATTTTTCAAAAGTTCGAATGCATTCTTTTGTTTTTCTCCCCAGACATATGGCTTGTCTTTTTGGGTTAATTCAGTCAAGGGCTGAGCTATTCTTGAGAAATTTTCTATGAATCTTCTATAATATCCTGCTAATCCTAGAAATTGACGTACTTCTGTTGGTGTTTTGGGATCCTCCCATTTCTTAACAGCTTCTATTTTTGCTGGATCTACCTGTATTCCTTCTTGATTGACTATGTGCCCTAGGAATTGCACTTCTCTTTTCCAAAATTCACATTTTGAGAATTTTGCGTATAGTTTTTCTTTTCTTAACAACTCCAGGGTCGATCTTAAGTGTTGCTCATGATCCTCCTTATTCTTAGAATAGATTAAAATGTCGTCTATAAAGACTATAACAAACTTATATAAATAGGGTTTACATATCCTATTCATCAAATCCATGAATATGGCGGGAGCATTGGTTAATCCAAATGGCATTACCAGGAATTCATAATGTCCATACCTTGTTCTGAATGCTGTCTTGGGTATATCTTCATCCTGTATTCTTAGTTGATGATACCCTGATCTCAAGTCTATTTTTGAAAAGTAACTAGATCCTTGTAATTGATCAAATAGGTCGTCTATTCTAGGTAAGGGATACCTATTCTTTATAGTTACCTTATTGAGTTCCCTATAGTCTATGCACATTCTAAATGTTCCATCCTTTTTCTTAACAAATAGAACTGGTGCTCCCCAAGGTGATACACTAGGTCGTATAAATCCTTTATCCAAAAGTTCCTGAAGTTGGCTCATTAATTCTTTCATTTCAGTAGGTGCTAAACGGTAGGGTGCCTTAGCAATAGGGGCTGTTCCTGGCATCAATTCAATTTTGAATTCTACTTGACGTGGGGGTGGTAATCCAGGTAATTCATCAGGGAATACATCTGAATATTCATTGACAATTGGGACATCTTTCTGGTTTACTTTGTCTATCTTAGTGTCAACAATGTGAGTCAAATAAGCCAAACATTTCTTCCTTAGGCATTTTTGTGCACTTTTACAAGAAATTATTTTTATGGTGCCCTTAGGTTTTTCACCATATATGCACAGTGTTCTATTCTCATTAACTAAAGGGATTTTGATCATCTTCTTACCACATATTATTTCAGCTTGATTCTTACTTAACCAATCCATTCCTACAACAATATCAAATCCTCCTAAATCAATAGGGATCAAATCTATATTGAAATAGTTTTCATCTAAATTCATGATACAATTAGGAATGATTTCATAAGCTTCGATTATCTTACCATCCGCTAATTCTATCATATATTTTTGATTAAGCTTTTCTGTGGTCAAGTTAAGTAGTGGCCTAAATGTATTTGAAACAAAGCTACGGGTTGCTCCAGTATCAAATAATACAGTAGCGTACTGATCGTTTACAAGGAACGTACCCGTGACGACTTCTGGTTCGTGTCGAGCTTCTTCTGCCTGCATTATGAATGCTCTTCCTCGAGGATTGTTCTGATTAGTCGGTGCCTTTCCCTTTAACTGTGGGCATTCGTTCCGGCGATGATTTTCATTCCCACATTGATAGCAGACTGGTTTCGGGTTTGCAGGGTTTTTGCAGTCTCGGGATATATGTCCCTTTTTCTTACAGTTGTAACAGATTACCATCGCACAGTTGCCTTGATGGTATCTTTGGCACGTGTTACACCATGGCTGATTTTCTGTCTGGGGTTTCTTTTCCCGTGTCATTCCTAGGTAGTTTCGAGGAGGCTGTCTAACTATTCGTTTTTGAGGGGTTCCCTTAAATCTTCCCCCTGTGTTGTCATCACTCCATTTTCTCTTTTCTCCAGATCTAGGGTTACCTAGTGATCCATTTCTTATCATCTCATCTGTCAGACTTCCTGATAAACTTACAGTATCTTGAAAAGTCTTGGGCCTAGCTGATTTCACTAATCCCCTTATTTGTGGCACTAGTCCCCAAATATATCTTCCTATTCTCTTAGATTCCGGAGCCACTAGATGTGGTACTAACCTTGAGAGTTCATTGTACCTGTCAGTATATTCCCGATGTGCTGCTCCTTTCATTTCTAAAGCTAGAAACTCAGTTTCTAATTTTTCTATTTCATTATAAGGACAGTATTTCTCTATAACCAAATTCCTAAATTCCTCCCAACTCAACTCATTCATAATGTGCCTACCTTTAGTGGTCATCTCCATCTTCCACCAGGATTGTGCTTCCCCTTTCAAGGAGTGTGAAGCAAACAAGGTTCTGTTGTTATTGGCACATTTGCTGATTTCCAGAGTTGACTCCATTTCATCTAACCAGCGTAGAGCCTGTACTGCTCCGCCTTTACCATCAAATTCTCGAGGTCTACATGACATAAAGGCTTTGTAAGAACATCCTTTCTCTGTTATAATCTCCTCTGTTGGTTGATCTCTTATAGCATCATCAGCTGGTATTTCGTCGCCGGGGGTTGTGGTACCAAGGTTTAGGTTTTGTTGAAGTTGAGTTACTAGTATGGGTATGGCAGCTTCTAACTGCTGTGACACTATTCGGGAGATCCTTTCATCTTCATTGGTTGTTGGGTTAACAGGTGTTTCTTCTCCAAGTCTAGTTCTAGGTCGTCCCACTCTTGCAGTCCTCCTTACGGGTTGCGCATTTCTTCTTGGCGGCATGCTTTTCTATAGTTAATTATAGTAAATATTAAAAAGAATTTTAGATTCTTGACAATATTCTAATTAACACATAAGCAAGTAATAGTTCAAACACAAAAGATATTTTTCATTTAAGTTCTTATTTAAAGATTTCACACTAAAAGTTAGTCCCTAATTCCCCTGCATCCATTTCCAAATTCTTGAGAAAATGTTTCCCTTAGGTGCTTTTAGTTCCTTCACATCCTTCTGAATTTTCCGGATTTCTTGTTGAATTTTCTTGAGCTGTTTAAGGGTTTGTTGAATGGCTGCGCTCTGATCTTCGTCCACCCTTTGTCTTTTAGCTTCACTTTCTTCGTTTCTGAGAGAGTCAGCTTCTTGTATCTCCTTGCCTTCATCTTGCTTAGTCTTGAATTTGTTCCCGGGCCGTACCCTTTTCCTAGGAGTTTTAATGGTATATCCTCCTACCATTACGGGTGCACGACGGACATAAAATTTGGTCTTAGGATTGTCTTCCCTTTTGGTTGGGATAGGTTCTAGAATTTGCTGAGGTTTAGGTTCAGGCGTAAGTTCTTTATTGTAATCCGAGTATCCGAATGAGTTAGTCTCACAGAAATTGTTATCAGTACTCATAGCTGCAAAACAAATCTTTTCATGGTTTGAATCCAACAGTTAGTTACCTATGTTTATATATAAGTAACATGCTTTAATATTCATGGAATCATGACATGCAAAATCACATATACACATAATTACACAGACATGAGCTTATGGTTATAGTCTAGGTATTTTATGGTACCTAATTCTCTATAACCAATGGCTCTGATACCAACCTGTCACATCCCGGCGGAAGCGTGAAATGCTTAGGGTGTGACTTGTTTGCTCAGAACTCATTGATATACAATTGTTACTAAATATTACATAAATATATATTTCATGATAGGACATATTAAATATATATATAATATCACATAACATAACAAGGATTAATAAAGGAGTTAGGATTACATCAATTCATCATAGTCAAAATTTGAACTAACATAACCCTATTACATTAAAAGCCTAACAGTATCATCTTCAGAGACGATGGTAGTGGGCATCCACCGACACACTGAGATCATACAAATTTACTGTCAGGTTTACACAAACTTTCCCCACCACTTCTCCCCAGCCATTATAAACATCAAAGGAGAACATTAAGCTGTTAGTCATGGTGAATTCCTGAAAAAGCATACTCAAAACAGTCAACATAAAGTTGGTGAGCTTCACAGGTTTATCATATAACATAGATGCATTATATACAACCAAACCTTACATAGTAACCAGATCATTCATATCTGTCATAACATATTTCATAAATCAGATAATACAGCAACACAATACTCATCTTATTGGTGCAGGAAATATTTTCCTAAGTAGCGCTACCAATATTATCTAACGGTTCCACATCCGAATTAATGGTTGTAACATAAATCTCAGAAAATAATGCATCAGATAGTATGCTTTTTCCCCAAAATTTTTATAAAACAAAAATGGGCCATGAAACTCACCTTTACTCCAAATGGTAACCTATACAAGAAAAATATTTATAATTCAGAAAATGTATATTTCTTTAACATTTTTAGCACCTCAGATTGAAGAATTTATTTTATAAATCAGGTTTTAGTATAAATTCCGAAATTTTACAGTAGATGTATCATGATGTTAGGTAAAATATACTAAAATTTCATATTCAAATTATTTTCAGGCTAATTTTTATTATTTTTGCATTATTCACATAATTCTTTAGAAATACCTTCGGGCCTCTAAAATTAGTCAAATTTTGGCAGGTTAATAATCATAATTCTTAAAGCTTTTCAGAATTTTCTCATGCTCTAAACTATAGCAGAGCTATTTTTATAATTTTTCTTATTTTATCTTTATTTTGCTAAAAATACCAGATCATGTCCAAAAATTCTAATTTTTATACAAACTGCTCCATTTTTATTCTTATATTTTCTATAAATTTTCCATAATTTATTTCATACTTTAAGTATTTTTCCCGATTTTTAGTTAACAGAATAGTTAAAAATTAATATTTCAGAAAATGTTTTGAGTTAGGTCACGAAATTTTTCCAGTGGATTCTATAATTCTTAATAGTCAGTACATAATTTTTCTATACCTTTACTAGGATCAGTTCTTTTAATATAATTTTTCTCTTTTTATCCTTAAATATTGCATATAAATTAATTAATTCATAGGAATGGTACCAAATTTTGCAGAGTTCAATTTCCTAATATTCTAAATATATTTTTAATGTTTGTTCCCACAATCATAGTTATTTTATATGCAGAATCAATTTAACAAACTATGACTAGATTTTTAACCCTTTTGTTGATAATTTCTTGCTATAAATTTGATTGTTTTAAGGTTTGTTTTTCTTATTTCAGATTTTTAAAATCTTTCTTTTTGTCTGAAAAATGAGTTTGATTTTTATATGTTTTTATAAAAACCTTGAATGTTTAATCAAAAGGGTTAATCACATGTGTTTATTTTAACACATGTTTGATTTTCATAACTTAATAGTAGGGTTTTAGAGGTTAAAACCTTGATTTTGACAGAAGGAGAGTATGAGAAGAAGGTGAGGATGGTCTAAGCTTGCTTGGTTTTGGTGTTCTTGATAATCTTTCGGGAGGTGATGCTTCCACGAGGCTTGGATGTTGCTGCCTTGTATCCGAGAGTGTGTGACCGAGTGAAGTTGAGGATGATATTTGGTTGAGAGGTGGTGACCGAGAGGATGGTTCGTGGCTTATGGTGGTGGTGTTCTAGAGTGGTAGCCGAGAACAAGATGTCCGAGTGAAGGTGGTATATGGTTGGTGTTTGAATGGCCGAGAGTTTTTGGTGTTCCCATGGTCCCTTCGGCCGCTCCTTCAAGTAGTGGAGCTTGTCATCATGAGGTCTACCTCCTAGAGTTATGTGGTGTAACTAGGAGTGCTTAGTTTGTTTGTTAGGGTTGAGAGGTGGCGGTTTGTCAAGGTTCTTGGTGTCCCGATGGCTAGGTGGCAAATGGAGGGATACATGAGTCACTCCATAGTTATTGCAAGATGATTCTAGACTTTGGTTGCCTAATTCGGAGCTTAAGGCTACTAACCGAGGGTTAAAGGGTTGTTAACCGAGTTGATCTTTAATCCTAAATGGTGCTTTGGTTTGGGTTTTAGATGTAGGGAATTCGTTTAGGTTTATTTTGATGTAAGTCTCACTTGTTGTTACCTTATGTTTGTGATGTTTGGTTGAGTTGTGTTTTGGGTTTGTTTGATGTTGTATGATTGGTGTATCTTGATCATATATCATTTGGTATCATAATGTTATGAATATGTATACATGCATACGTAAAAGGTTGTGCATGCATGTATGCGTACATCATATATATTATATGGGCAAATAATATACATGCATAAGTAGAACAAGAGCATGCATACGTATATCACACAAATATATACAAGTTAGCTTAGGTGTAGTTGAATAATTAAATATACTAGTGTATAAAATTCTAAACCTAGGGTTGTCACATATTTCGAAACAAAACATTGAACCTTAACTTTACCATTTTAATAACCCTTATAATTTAAATAGGAACATTTTAAAAACCTTACAACAGGTTAACATGTTAACCCTTTTATTAAGGGATCGTGTTTGAGTTAACATCTTTGAAAAAATGAATTATAATAGCCGGTCGAAAATCTGAACATTTTCATGTCGTATCAAAATTTGTTACCTCTAATTATCATGGCTAGATCAACTTTTTCATCAAATGAACATATTCAAATTTCAAAGTTATTATTAATTCTTTTAAGAAACTGGAATTTTTCTTCTCCTCTTATTGTAAATAATATGTTAAGTCAAATTTCATTTAAAATTGTCTATGTTTGTAAACAAATTGACATAACTCAGATATTTTTTAAACCTTCAAATACCATCATTTATTGATCTTGTACCTCTTGGGGGTTGGAATCTACCCTTGTTGCTCATTCATCCTACTTTCTTTATCAACGATAAGGGACAAGTGGAGATCGCTCATTACTTCATCCCACTTCATTTATCAACTTCTAGCTAACCACACTCGTAGCATAGATCCAACAAACCATAATAGTTGCGGTGAACAAACACAACCGTTGCATTTGCCTCTAGATCTGAACAGTGGCGGAGCTTGAACAATCTCATGGGGGAGGGGCGGGGGCGAAATTAAATTATCTTACGGGGGGCGAACTCGCTATATATATAAAAATTTACACTACCGACCAAAAATTTACACTACCGGACCAAAAATTTACACTACCGACGAAAAAAGAGGGGGGGCGACGGCCCCCGGCCCCTATTAACCTTCGCCACTGGATCTGAACCACTAGAGCGAATGCATCTGATCTGAACCAGAATTTAACCCTTCAGTACGAATGGAATCAGTTTCAATCCGACAAAAACGATGCCAACAACGCTTATTCTTGATCAAAGGATTTGGAGAGTCAAAGTCAAAATTGGAAATTAAAAGTCAAACTGAAAAAAAAACAAGAAGATTGTAAATTGGATGAACAAGAACAAAGAAAGCACAATTAAGAAATTTCTTGATTAGGGGAGTAATTGTTGGATATTTGTAATCGAGAAATTAGTCAATTAAAAGTTAGATTATGTCACACCCCAACCTTGACGGCGGAAACGTCGAGGAGTGAGAGTTAAGATCGTTCACAGCCACATAACGCTATTATTAAATCCAAATATTATAATCATAAGTTTCCAATGTAACATTACAAGCATAAGTCTCAAACATGAAAGTACATAACATAAGATGTAAAATTATTCAAGGAAATCCATTATTTAACTAGGTCCAATCCTAGATGTGTATAAGCTTCAAAAGTGCATCAAACTTGGGCGTTTCCTGAAACATGTTAAAAATAAAGGTCAACATAACATTGGTGAGATTTCCATAGTTTTCAATACATAAGTATATAAAAGATGGCAAATCATGTTGTAAGTTAGAGAACAAGTAACTAGGGATGTAAGACAGAATGCACAATCAAACCTCGACAAAGTTTTACAAGTCTCAAACGTTTAAAAGTATATACGATTAGCTAAGTGTACTTGGATCAACCAAGCAGGCTTGTCTGGCCCGTAGATCTATGACTTCGCTAGGCTAGCAATAGTTAATGATTGTACATATATTCGACATTACATGGTAGCCACAAAATCCAACTAACCACAACAAACAGGTGAAATGCCATAAGTTTACAAGATTCAAACGTGTTTACAAGTGTAAGATTTATAATGTAACATGTTTCACCCCAAAAGTGTAAAAATATAAAAAGGGGTATAGAAATACTCACATGGTCAATAAATATATAATTGACGATTAATAAGAAATATAATAAGCAACGTTTCAACGTGGTCCTTCACAATGCACCTAAAATAAATATATATTTACCAGGTTAAAGTTTAATTGTAAGATTGACATTATAACGCAAACTAGGGTTTCGATGGGGATTTGGTGCTTGTCAAATAATTATGTTTAACAAAATGGAATTAATTATATTTATTGAACTCAAAGAAATTTGCTACATATTATATAAAATCATATGTGTAAAATATAATATTTATAACAATTTGTATACATATATAATGATTAAATAACTTTTAGTAATCTCAATTTAAAACAATAATTTGAAGATATTGGATGAAATAATATTTATGTGAACAAAATATTATCTAAACTTTACTTTTTATAAAATTGGACTATTTAAATCTCTTTTTAGAATATTTAATAAAATTTAAAAGCATTTCTTTTTAAATAAACAATTTACAGAAAATGTTCAAATAATTTAAAATACTCAAAGTTTATAAAATGATTTTTTTATAATTTCTAGAAAAAAAATTAGTTTCAAATGAAGGCTAAAAAGCCTTAAAAATAAAACATGGGGTCCCCCGGATTCGAACCGGGGACCTCTTGTTTAACCTCCTCCCATATTACCACTGAACCAAGGCTCTCAGCCGCGGTAATACTCGGTTTCATTTTCTTTTAAGTTCAATCCTTAATGCGCCCCCAAATCCAAGAACCCTAGATTGTTCTTGAATCAAATCGAACGTCAATTCGATGTTGTTAACCAAATTAACCATAGGGCTTTTATTCCCCGTACCTAGACGAACATAATCATGTGTTTTACTTACTTGATTACAATCGAATGAAGTTTTTGTGCTCGGGTCGCTCGCGAAGAAAACAGGGTGCTTGAAATTGATGTTTGAGTGATGATTTAGAGAAATTGAGGTTGCAGAGAGTTGAAAGGGGTCGAATGAAAACTTTCCCCTCTGTTAAATAAGTTCAATTTGTACGTTAAGGTATCGGATGGGTCTCGCGTTTGATTCGATTGTTTCGGTTATGATTGAACGATTAATTGGTTGTTAAACTCAGATTAAACAACACATTTAGTTTTGTAATGACTACACGTACGTTTCTCATCGATCAAACGGCTCGATTTAACATTTTTTAGGTGTAATTGCTTAATGGCTTTCGGTTTCATGTCGTTTCTTAATGAATCCATCATTTCGCTCGAATTAACACCGGTTATGTGTTCGTTTCATGTCCACGTTCGAAGTATTTGACTTAATTCGGTCGAAACGACCGTTTGTTGGGCGTTTTGCCCTCGCCGGAGCTCGGCCGGAGGGCATCCGGGCCGGCTGCCGGATTTGCGGGGCTAAAGGGGGAGGTTTGGGTTTTTTTTTATAAATTTACAACGGTGGGGCCGGGGGGGGGAAGAGCGGACAGGGGAGGGGGAAGACCGCGAGGGGAAGGGGCCAAGGGGACAAAGAAGGCCCCGGGAGGAGCGGGAAGGGGAGGAGGAAACGAACGGAGGAACGGGGAGAACGGGGCAGGGGGAGGAGGAGGAGGAGGAGGAGGAGGAGGAGGAGAGGAGGAGGAGGAGGAGGAGGAGGAGGAGGAGGAGGAGGAGGAGGAGGAGGAGGAGGAGGAGGAGGAGGAGGAGGAGGAGGAGGAGGAGGAGGAGGAGGAGGAGGAGGAGGAGGAGGAGGAGGAGGAGGAGGAGGAGGAGGAGGAGGAGGAGGAGGAGGAGGAGGAGGAGGAGGAGGAGGAGGAGGAGGAGGAGGGAGGAGGAGGAGGAGGAGGAGGAGGAGGAGGAGGAGGAGGAGGAGGAGGAGGAGGAGGAGGAGGAGGAGGAGGAGGAGGAGGAGGAGGAGGAGGAGAGGAGGAGGAGGAGGAGGAGGAGGAGGAGGGAGGAGGAGGAGGAGGAGGAGGAGGAGGAGGAGGAGGAGGAGGAGGAGGAGGAGGAGGAGGAGGAGGAGGAGGAGGAGGAGGAGGAGGAGGAGGAGGAGGAGGAGGAGGAGGAGGAGGAGGAGGAGGAGGAGGAGGAGGAGGAGGAGGAGGAGGAGGAGGAGGAGGAGGAGGAGGAGGAGGAGGAGGAGGAGGAGGAGGAGGAGGAGGAGGAGGAGGAGGAGGAGGAGGAGGAGGAGGAGGAGGAGGAGGAGGAGGAGGAGGAGGAGGAGGAGGAGGAGGAGGAGGAGGAGGAGGAGGAGGAGGAGGAGGAGGAGGAGGAGGAGGAGGAGGAGGAGGAGGAGGGAGGAGGAGGAGGAGGAGGAGGAGGAGGAGGAGGAGGGAGGAGGAGGAGGAGGAGGAGGAGGAGGAGGAGGAGGAGGAGGAGGAGGAGGAGGAGGAGGAGGAGGAGGAGGAGGAGGAGGAGGAGGAGGAGGAGGAGGAGGAGGAGGAGGGAGGAGGAGGAGGAGGAGGAGGAGGAGGAGGAGGAGGAGGAGGAGGAGGAGGAGGAGGAGGAGGAGGAGGAGGAGGAGGAGGAGGAGGAGGAGGAGGAGGAGGAGGAGGAGGAGGAGGAGGAGGAGGAGAGGAGGAGGAGGAGGAGGAGGAGGAGGAGGAGGAGGAGGAGGAGGAGGAGGAGGAGGAGGAGGAGGAGGAGGAGGAGGAGGAGGAGGAGGAGGAGGAGGAGGAGGAGGAGGAGGAGGAGAGGAGGAGGAGGAGGAGGAGGAGGAGGAGGAGGAGGAGGAGGAGGAGGAGGAGGAGGAGGAGGAGGAGGAGGAGGAGGAGGAGGAGGAGGAGGAGGAGGAGGAGGAGGAGGAGGAGGAGGAGGAGGAGGAGGAGGAGGAGGAGGAGGAGGAGGAGGAGGAGGAGGAGGAGGAGGAGGAGGAGGAGGAGGAGGAGGAGGAGGAGGAGGAGGAGGAGGAGAGGAGGAGGAGGAGGAGGAGGAGGAGAGGAGGAGGAGGAGGAGGAGGAGGAGGAGGAGGAGGAGGAGGAGGAGAGGAGGAGGAGGAGGAGGAGGAGGGAGGAGGAGGAGGAGGAGGAGGAGGAGGAGGAGGAGGAGGAGGAGGAGGAGGAGGAGGAGGAGGAGGAGGAGGAGGAGGAGGAGGAGGAGAGGAGGAGGAGGAGAGGAGGAGGAGGAGGAGGAGGAGGAGGAGGAGGAGGAGGAGGAGGAGGAGGAGGAGGAGGAGGAGGAGGAGGAGGAGGAGGAGGAGGAGGAGAGGAGGAGGAGGAGGAGGAGGAGGAGGAGGAGGAGGAGGAGGAGGAGGAGGAGGAGGAGGAGGAGGAGGAGGAGGAGAGGAGGAGGAGGAGGAGGAGGAGGAGGAGGAGGAGGAGGAGGAGGAGGAGGAGGAGGAGGAGGAGGAGGAGGAGGAGGAGGAGGAGGAGGAGGAGGAGAGGAGGAGGAGGAGGAGGAGGAGGAGAGGAGGAGGAGGAGGAGGAGGAGGAGGAGGAGGAGGAGGAGGAGGAGGAGGAGGAGGAGGAGGAGGAGGAGGAGGAGGAGGAGGAGGAGGAGGAGGAGGAGGAGGAGGAGGAGGAGGAGGAGGAGGAGGAGGAGGAGGAGGAGGAGGAGGAGGAGGAGGAGGAGGAGGAGGAGGAGGAGGAGGAGGAGGAGAGGAGGAGGAGGAGGAGGAGGAGGAGGAGGAGGAGGGGAGGAGGAGGAGGAGGAGGAGGAGGAGGAGGAGGAGGAGGAGGAGGAGGAGGAGTAGGAGGAGGAGGAGGAGGAGGAGGAGGAGGAGGAGGAGGAGGAGGAGGAGGAGGAGGAGGAGGAGGAGGAGGAGGAGAGGAGGAGGAGGAGGAGGAGGAGGAGGAGGAGGAGGAGGAGGAGGAGGAGGAGGAGGAGGAGGAGGATTATTAGGATTATTATTATTATTATTATTATTATTATTGTTATTATTATTATTGTTATTATTATTGTTATTATATTGTTATTATTATTATTAATTATTATTATTATTATTATTATTATTATTATTATTATTATTATTATTATTATTATTATTATTATTGTTATTATTATTATTATTATAACCTTACAAATTAAAGACCAATTTAAGGTAAAATTCATAAGCAACCCATAAGTTTCATGAATGACACAATTAGTTAATGCAAGAATTTAACAAAGTTAATTCTTAATTAACTCAAAAATACAGTATGTTACAGTCTCCCCAACTTAAAAGAATTTCGTCCCGAAATTAAGAATGAAACTAAGCGAACAAATACGGGTATCTCTCCTTCATATGATCCTCTCGCTCCCAAGTGAACTCAGCTCCACACTTATTCTCCCAACGAACCTTGACGATTGGAGTAGTTGTGGTTCTCGTTTTCTTCATAATACGATCCATAATCTCAACGGGTTTCTCAACATAGTGCAATGACTCGTCGATCTGAATGTCTTCTAATGGAACATGCAGACTCTCGTCGGCCAAACACTTTCTCAAATTTGAGATATGGAACACAGGATGAACTCCACTAAGGTCGGAAGGTAGTTCCAGTTTATAAGCCACTTTCCCAACCTTTTTCAGGATTTTGAAAGGTCTTACAAATCTTGGAGCTAGTTTACCCTTCTTTCCAAAGCGAACAACACCTTTCCATGGTGAAACCTTAAGAAGAACCATGTCATCAACTTGGAACTCCAGTGGTTTACGACGCTTATCGGCATAAATCTTTTGTCGACTTCTAGCCACTTCAAGGTTCTTGCGGATTGTGGAGACTTATCGGTCGTTTCTTGTATAAGTTCAGGACCAGTGATGAATTTTCACCAACGTCGGTCCAGCAGATCGGTGATCGGCATTACGACCATAAAAGCCTCGAATGGTGCCATCTTGATACTCGAGTGATAACTATTGTTATACGAAAATTCCGCGAGCGGTAAATGCGTATCCCAATCACCACCAAAATCAAGGACACAAAGACGCAGTAGATCGTCGAGGGTTTGGATTGTTCGTTCGGTTTGACCATGGTTTGAGGATGGTAGGCCGTACTTAAATCCAATTGAGTACCCAAGAGTTCTTGCATCGAAGACCAAAAGTGTGAAGTGAAGCGAGCATCTCGATCGGAAATAATGTGTAACGGCACGCCATGACGACTCACGATTTCGTCAATGTAGATTCGAGCCAGCCGTGATGAACCTTGTACGTATCTCGAATGGGTATGAAATGTGCTGTCTTGGTCAAACGGTCAACAATGACCCATATGCTATCATGACCACGAGGTGTACGAGGTAACTTGGTTATGAAATCCATGGATATATGTTCCCATTTCCTATAGGGATTTCAGGTTGCTCAAGTAAACCACCTGGTCGTTGATGCTCGGCTTTGACCCTTGCACACGTGAGACACTTGGAAACGTAAGAAGCGATATCTTTCTTCATCCCAGGCCACCAATATTGACCACGCAGATCCATGTACATCTTATCGGAGCCAGGATGAATGGAATATCGGGTTTGATGAGCTTCGTTCATAATAAAGTGTCGAAGATTATCACGATTTGGGATCCAAAGTCGATTCAAGAAGTACCACATGCCATTCGGTTTTGTCTCCAATTGCGACCGAACATTAGACATCAAGTCTTCATCCTTCCCTTCGTCGGTTAGTGCCGCTTGTTGAGCCTCGCGAATGCATAACTCGAGGTCACTATCAATCCTTATGTTTTGGAGCATGATAGTAGCCTCGTTGACATCCACATGAATCTCGGTATCAAATTCTCCTAGCGTATCAAACCATTGCCTTCGATCTCGAATTTCTTGAAGCGAGACAGTCTTGTTGTGAACCTTGCGACTTAGCGCGTCGGCTACAACATTCGCCTTTCCAGGATGGTAGCGAATGTCGTCGTCGTAGTCGCTAATTAACTCGATCCATCGTCTTTGTCTCATGTTGAGATCCTTTTGGTCGAACACGTGTTGGAGACTCTTATGATCGGTGTAGACTATGCATTGCGTCCCATATAAATAGTGTCGCCAAATCTTCAATGCGAAAACCACAGCACCAAGTTCAAGATCGTGAGTCGTGTAGTTCACTTCATGAACCTTCAATTGCCTCGACGCGTATGCTATAACTTTGCCTCGTTGCATGAGTACACAACCAAGACCTTGATTAGAAGCATCGCAATACACAGTGAAGTCATCATTTCCATCGGGAAGTGTGAGAATAGGAGCGTTACACAACTCGCGTTTTAATGTCTCAAAAGCCTCTTCTTGCTCGAGTCCCCATTCAAAGAGTCGATTCTTTTGGATTAGCGCCGTTAATGGTTTAGTAATCTTCGAGAAATTTGCTATGAACCTACGGTAATATCCCGCTAAACCCAGAAAAGAACGAACCTCGATTGGGGTTGTGGGAACACACCAATTCTTCACGGCTTCAATCTTAGCGGGATCCATATGAATTCCTTGGCTATTCACCACATGTCCTAAGAATTGAACCTCCTCCAACCAAAATTCACACTTGGAAAACTTGGCGTATAATTGCTCCTTCTTCAAAAGTCCAAGAACTTGTCGCAAGTGCGTCTCGTGATCGATTTTTGTCTTGCAATAAATAAGGATGTCATCAATGAACACGATCACGAACTTATCCAAATACGGTTTACATACTTGATTCATGAGATCCATGAACACGGTAGGCGCATTGGTCAAGCCAAAAGGCATGACCATGAACTCGTAGTGTCCATATCGAGTACGAAAAGCGGTCTTTGGAATGTCATCATCATGTACACGTAGTTGATGATACCCAGAACGTAGATCGATCTTTGAGAATTGAGTTGCTCCTTGAAGTTGATCGAAGAGATCATCGATTCGAGGAAGAGGGTATCGGTTTTTGATAGTAAGCTTGTTGAGTTCCCGGTAGTCGATGCACATACGAAATGAACCATCCTTCTTCTTCACAAACAGTACAGGTGCACCCCACGGCGATGAGCTAGGACGAATGAAACCCTTATCGGTCAACTCTTGCAGTTGACTAGCTAGTTCTTGCATTTCAGACGGTGCAAGACGATAAGGTGATTTAGCCACAGGGTTTGCGCCAGGGATTAAGTCAATCTTGAACTCAACTTCTCGCACGGGAGGTAACCCTTTAAGATCCTTGGGAAAAACCTCGGGAAAGTCCCGCACAACAGGATTGTCTTTCAACTCCTTACCCTTGGCTTTCGTATTAACTACATATGCCATAAAAGCCATGTAGTTTTTACTTAAGCACTTGCGGGCCTTGATGCAAGACATGAGCTTGAGTCTTTGGGATGATTTCTCCCCAAAGACCTTCAAAGTATCACTGATCGGTAAAGAAATTTGGATACACTTCTCGAAGCATAGAATTTCCGCACGATGCTTGGCTAACCAATCCATACCAATGATAACATCAAAACTTCCCAATTGCATAGGAATAAGGTCGACGAAGAACTCGTGTTCGTTAAGGCTTAAGGTGCAGCCACGTATTACGACGTCAACGACAATAGATTTTCCATCTGCGACTTCGACCGTGAAAGATCTTTCTAGGTTGACGCGCGGTTTAGAAAGTAAAGGCTCGAATTCCAGGGACACAAAACTCCTATCGGCACCCGAATCAAACAATACAGATGCATAATGATTATTTACAAGATACATACCTGTTTGGTAATAACCCATTATTGGTATGATGAACACAGATAGAAATTTCTATAAGACAAGAAACGATTAAAAGAATTTCAACGACATACCGTTCACCACATCGTTGTTGGCTTGGGCTTGATTGGCGTTGATGTTGAAAGCCCTTCCACGAGCCGGTGGCACAGTTCCCGCATTGCGAGGACATTGCGGACGAATATGACCAGGCTCGCCACAGTTATAGCAGGTTCGGTTGGTAAGCATTGCAGTGTTGTTTGGCGCACGAAGGCAAGTAGTTACCAAGTGTCCATACTTCCCACACAACGAGCAGACTTGGCATGGAATGTTGCTTGAATGATGGTACTTGCACGTGTTACACATAGGATGCGGACCAGCATAAGCTTTAGCCATGGGAGCTTGATTCGCAACCACCATTTGTTTTTGAGGAGCATTTGGGGCGGTCACAGCGTAGTTGCGTGTCGGGGTGAACTTACGCTTCTTGTTTTGAGAAGATGACTCGGCCCTTAACTCCTTTGTTGCCTCGGGTATCACCTTCGCAGTAGACTTGGAACCCTTTGCCGACATAGTGCCAGCTCTTATATGATTCTCGGTGAGCTGTGCAGTGATGGTGATCGCCTCCTCCAAAGTTGTGGGCCTACTACCCACCACGGCATCTTGAATTTGAGGTGGCACCCCCTTCATAAACTTCTCAATGTTACGGGGCACGGTGTCCACCATGTGCGGTAGGAGCATACTCAACTCATGATGCCGGGTGGAATAAGCCAAGTGATTCCCTCCATCTTGTTTGAGGTTCCAGAACTCCTCCTCTAGCTTTTGCAACTCGCTCCTCGAACAAAACTTTTGAATCATGATCTCCTTAAATTTTTCCCAGGGCAATGCCAAAGCAATCTCAGTTCCACGGTTTCTCTTTTCACTATTCCACCATGTTAGTGCCCGTTGTTGAAGAACACTTGTGGCATAGCGAACCTTGAACTCGTTGGGGCACTCGCTAACAATGAACGTATTCTCCATACTTTCAAACCACTCGAGAAGTCCAGTGGCTCCTTCTTTTCCACTAAAGCTAGTGGGTTTGCACGAGTTGAAGTGTTTGAAAGTGCAAGTACGATTGTTCCCTTGTTGATTGTTCCCGTTTTGGTTATTGCTATTGTCTCCATTAGCACCGCTATTGTTCCCATTGGTGTTGTTGTTGCTATTAGCCATTAGTGTGCTATTAAGTTCAGCAACCATAGTCGGGAGAACGGCAGCCATTTGTCGGGCAATCATGGCAGCTAGCTTACGGTCGGAACTTCCACGCTTTCCATGGTGACGAGACATGCTGGATATACAAAAATGAGTTAGTTACGGGAGTGAGGATAACAAAGGATAGTAGTTTAAACAAAGATAAGCTAAGGGTTATAAGATACACGGAATGATTCCATTTGGTAACGCATTACCATTTGGAAACGTTGACACGTCAAGGTGAATTGACCCATTTACCTTAGAAACTTGTGTATATTGACCATAGTTTATCACTCATCCCAGAAATCCCCAGGTAAGCATAACTAGTCCCGTAGGATTTATGCGATATTCTTGCCTTAGCCCGAGGGCCTTTTGCCAGGAAAACCAGGATACAGGTGTCTATGTGTCACACAATATTTCTTAGGTTCATAGAATCAAAACCTTGATGAGATTTATATAGATTAGACATAACGTCTAAGGATCCAAGTCATAACATAAGCATAAGATTCCACGTGTCGACGAGAATAAGGTTAAGAGATTTCATGTTCGGGGAGAGTCAAAGAGTCAAAGTTAAGTTGAGGGAGACAAGTAACAATGTTTAGGCAATCCTATGCTAAGGCATCAAATTGCACATAAGAAGGCATAGCATTATGTAGCATGCAAGGTATATAATTTACAAGATAGATATATAATTCTATAAGGTTCATGCATACTATAGTCTAGGTCACCATTTCTAATAACCTAGATCCCTATAGTTATGGGCTCTGATACCAATCTGTCACACCCCAACCTTGACGGCGGAAACGTCGAGGAGTGAGAGTTAAGATCGTTCACAGCCACATAACGCTATTATTAAATCCAAATATTATAATCATAAGTTTCCAATGTAACATTACAAGCATAAGTCTCAAACATGAAAGTACATAACATAAGATGTAAAATTATTCAAGGAAATCCATTTATTTAACTAGGTCCAATCCTAGATGTGTATAAGCTTCAAAAGTGCATCAAACTTGGGCGTTTCCTGAAACATGTTAAAAATAAAGGTCAACATAACGTTGGTGAGATTTCCATAGTTTTCAATACATAAGTATATAAAAGATGGCAAATCATGTTGTAAGTTAGAGAACAAGTAACTAGGGATGTAAGACAGAATGCACAATCAAACCTCGACAAAGTTTTACAAGTCTCAAACGTTTAAAAGTATATACGATTAGCTAAGTGTACTTGGATCAACCAAGCAGGCTTGTCTGGCCCATAGATCTATGACTTCGCTAGGCTAGCAATAGTTAATGATTGTACATATATTCGACATTACATGGTAGCCACAAAATTCAACTAACCACAACAAACAGGTGAAATGCCATAAGTTTACAAGATTCAAACGTGTTTACAAGTGTAAGATTTATAATGTAACATGTTTCACCCCAAAAGTGTAAAAATATAAAAAGGGGTATAGAAATACTCACATGGTCAATAAATATATAATTGACGATTAATAAGAAATATAATAAGCAACGTTTCAACGTGGTCCTTCACAATGCACCTAAAATAAATATATATTTACAAGGTTAAAGTTTAATTGTAAGATTGACATTATAACGCGAACTAGGGTTTCGATGGGGATTTGGGGCTTGTCAAATAATTATGTTTAACAAAATGGAATTAATTATATTTATTGAACTCAAAGAAATTTGCTACATATTATGTAAAATCATATGTGTAAAATATAATATTTATAACAATTTGTATACATATATAATGATTAAATAACATTTAGTAATCTCAATTTAAAACAATAATTTGAAGATATTGGATGAAATAATATTTATGTGAACAAAATATTATCTAAAGTCTACTTTTTTATAAAATTGGACTATTTAAATCTCTTTTTAGAATATTTAATGAAATTTAAAAGCATTTCTTTTTAAATAAACAATTTACAGAAAATGTTCAAATAATTTAAAATACTCAAAGTTTATAAAATGATTTTTTTATAATTTTTAGAAAAAAAATTAGTTTCAAATGAAGGCTAAAAAGCCTTAAAAATAAAACATGGGGTCCCCCGGATTCGAACCGGGGACCTCTTGTTTAACCTCCTGGTAATACTCGGTTTCATTTTCTTTTAAGTTCAATCCTTAATGCGCCCCCAAATCCAAGAACCCTAGATTGTTCTTGAATCAAATCGAACGTCAATTCGATGTTGTTAACCAAATTAACCATAGGGCTTTTATTCCCCATACCTAGACGAACATAATCATGTGTTTTACTTACTTGATTACAATCGAATTGAAGTTTTTGTGCTCGGGTCGCTCGCGAAGAAACAGGGTGCTTGAAATCGATGT
Source organism: Flaveria ramosissima (assembly GCA_025215565.1). Taxonomy (NCBI): domain Eukaryota; kingdom Viridiplantae; phylum Streptophyta; class Magnoliopsida; order Asterales; family Asteraceae; genus Flaveria; species Flaveria ramosissima. The sequence continues at coordinate 11,563,565 of CM046033.1, read as the reverse complement.
TTGGGTGATGATTTAGAGAAATTGAACTTGCAGAGAGTTGAAAGGGGTCGGATGGAAACTTTCCCCTCTGTTAAATAAGTTCAATTTGTACGTTAAGGTATCGGATGGGTCTCACGTTTGATTCGATTGTTTCGGTTATGATTGAACGATTAATTGGTTGTTAAACTCAGATTAAACAACACATTTAGTTTTGTAATGACTACACGTACGTTTCTCATCGATCAAACGGCTCGATTTAACAGTTTTTAGGTGTAATTGCGTAATGGCTTTCGGTTTCATGTCGTTTCTTAATGAATCCATCATTTCGCTCGAATTAACACCGGTTATGTGTTCGTTTCATGTCCACGTTCGAAGTATTTGACTTAATTCGGTCGAAACGACCGTTTGTTGGGCGTTTTGCCCTCGCCGGAGCTCGGCCGGAGGGCATCCGGGCCGGCTGCCGGATTTGCGGGGCTAAAGGGGGAGGTTTGGGTTTTTTTTTATAAATTTACAACTTTGGTCCTTGTGGTTTAATAGCTGACATTTTATGTTTAAAACCTCTATTTTAAGTTTCCAAGTTGACAAATAAGTCCCCTTTATTAGCTTTAAGTTTATTATTAAACTAACTTGTTAACTTTTATAACTTGTCATTTTTATTATTATTATTATTATTATTATTATTATTATTATTATTATTATTATTATTATTATTATTACTATTATTATTATTATTATTATTATTATTATTATTATTATTATTATTATTATAATTATAATTATTATTATTATTATTATTATTATTATTATTATTATTATTATTATTATTATTATTATTATTATTATTATTATTATTATTATTATTATTATTATTATTATTATTATTATTATTATTATTATTATTATTATTGTTATTATTATTATTATTATTATAACCTTACAAATTAAAGACCAATTTAAGGTAAAATTCATAAGCAACCCATAAGTTTCATGAATGACACAATTAGCCCATGCAAGAATTTAACAAAGTTAATTCTTAATTAACTCAAAAATACAGGATGTTACAGATTAGGATAGTCAAAGTTAGAAAATTCAAACCTAAAAATTAGACGAGAATTAAAGGGTTAGTTGTGTTAGTTTTATTAGTTTGTAACAACCAATATAAGGGTATAAATATCCCATATGTATATTGAATTATGTATGGAATAAAGAAGAATTTGTGTGTATATTATTCTTATGTTTGATCAAGTCTTCATCGAGTCTGTCAAAAATATCAAATCGATAATGATAAAAGAACAATCTCAACAAATCTCTCAAGAATAGCAGGTCTACATACACACGAAAACTCAAAATACTCACAAGAACAAACCGATCATCAAAGCAATGACCAGATGGAAACAACAAGACCAAGAATCAGTCGATGATTGACAAGAAAGCAGCTAGGGTTCTAATAGAAAACCCTAGACGATGAACAATGAGTGATCGAAGGAGCATTTGTGTGTGTGCCTTCAGGAACCCCGCAACAACAATAATAAACCCATCCAGCAAAGAGGCCCAGCAACCAAAGCCCATAGCAACAACTTCAAAAGCCCATAGCAATAGCAAACAGAAATCACGAGCCCAGCAACTCCAAGCCCACAGAAACAAGCCCAAACATAAAACAAACAAGAAAACAATAACGTAATTAGAACAAACATCAAATTGAAGAAAAGAAACAATATGAAACAATATTCAATATTTTTAACACCCCCCTCAGTTTGATGTTCCAAACACATCATGTAACTTCAATTGATTTACCAGAAAATTATGTTTTTAGACCAAAAGTCCTTAAGTAAACAAATCTGCTAATTGATTAGAAGAAACTATAGGAACAGTCTTAATAACACCAACATTTAACTTTTCCCTTAAGAAAAAAAGATCGATTTCAAAATGTTTAGTTCGATCGTGAAACACAGGATTTGCTGCAATGGACAGAGCAGCATCATTATCACAAAATAAATCAACTGGAAGAGTGACAGGAACTAACAGCTCTTGTAGAAGGTTTATTAACCAAATTATCTCATAAGAGGCAACACACATAGATCTATATTCAGCCTCAGCTGATGAACGGGAAACTGTTGCTTGTTTCTTACTTTTCCAAGAGATTAAACAATCTCCCAGAAAAATACAAAAACCAATAACAGAATGCCTAGAATGCAAACATTTTGCCCAGTCTGAGTCTGCAAACGCAGACAAGTTAAAAGTTTTACTTTTTTTAAACCAAATGCCACGCCCGGGAGCACCTTTTAAGTACCTTAACAATCTAAGAGCAATTTGTAAATGGGAGTTTGTGGGTTGATGCATAAACTGACTTAGAAATTGGACAGCATATGAAATATCTGGACGAGTATGAGACAAATAAATCAATTTCCCAATAAGTTTTTGAAAATCAGTAACATTTGATAAAACAGTTGTGTCCTCTTTACAAGAGTTCATGATAACATAGTTTTGCTCTATGGGAGTGGACACAGGTTTACACCCACTGAGCCCAAACTCAGACAACAGATCCATGCAGTATTTTCGTTGAGACAAACACAAACCATCATTTGACCGAATAACCTCTATTCCTAGAAAATACTTAAGAACACCAAGATCTTTAATCAAGAATTTTTCTTTCAGCAAACCCTTCATTTTCTCAATTTCACTCAAACTATTTCCAGTTACAACTATGTCATCAACATATACAAGTAAGGCAATAAACACATTTTTTGCAGATTTGATGAATAAGGAATAATCACATTTGCTTTGAGTGAAGCCAAAGTTTAGTAAAACTCCTACAAGTTTTTCATTCCACATACGAGGGGCTTGCTTAAGCCCATACAAAGATTTATTTAATTTGCAAACTTTTGTCTCATTATATGGAAAGAAACCGTCAGGCAAGCTCATATATACCTCTTCATTCAACTCGCCATTAAGAAAAACATTATTAATGTCTAACTGGAAAAGGGGCCAATCATTTTGAACAGCTAAAGAGATAACAGTCCTGATGGTTACCATTTTAACTACTGGTGAAAACGTTTCATCAAAGTCAATTCCTTCTTTTTGACTGTACCCCTTTGCAACCAACCTAGCCTTATACCTATCTATTTCTCCGGTTGACTTATATTTTATTTTAAACACCCACTTACATCCTATAGGTTTTCTACCTTTAGGAAGATCAACAAGACTCCATGTGTTATTTCTATTTAAGGCCTCCATTTCCTCATTCATGGCATTCACCCAGTTGCTATCAGAATAGGCTTCTTTAAAAGTCCTTGGTTCAACAGTTTTATTTAAAATAGAAACAAAAGTCTTGTTTTCAGCAGAAAGATTTGAGTAATTCACCACTTTTTCCATTCCATATTTTACCCTACCTTCTATTATAAAATCATCTAGTTTTTTAGAAGAGATAAGATTCTAGACGACTTCCTAATGGGTACATTAGGTTCACTGATTCCCTCAGAAGAGTTCATTTCATCATTATGCTCATTCAAACCAGCCTCACTCGTGCCATCACTCACAACACCGAGCTATTGATTCTGTGTCGAGCCATCACAAGGAATCGACCTTTGTGGTGCACAAAATCAGCCTCATCAACAGGCTTGTGAGTGTTACAGCAAGGATGCTGATCTGAAGAAGCCTTCTTATTTGTAACCCTCTTCTCATCATTGGACATCTCACCATTAGTACTTATAGGCTGATATGTTTCAAACGTGTCAAAAAAAATTTAAGTTGGTGACCTTGTTATCATCAATTTCAGTTTTATCATTTTGTATTTTACTTTCTTTGAAAGGAAAAATGGTTTCATAAAATTTTACGTCTCTAGAAAAAATTATTTGTTTTTTATCAAGGCTCCACAACTTGTATCCTTTTTTAAAAGGTGAGTATCCAATGAAAACACATTTTTCAGCATGGGAATCAAACTTATTTGAATTAGTTAATACTGTAGAGAAACAGAGGCAACCAAAATTTCTAAGGTGATTTAAAGAGGGTTGAAAACCAAACATAAGCTCATAAGGTGACATGCCATTTAGAATAGAGGATGGAGTCCTGTTAATTATGTAAGCAGCAGTTAGCACACAGTCAGACCAGAACCGAAGAGGAACGCCTCCCTGAAACAGCAAGGTTCTAGCAACATTCAAAAGATGCCTATGCTTTCTTTCCACAATCCCATTTTGTTGAGGAGTATAGACACAAGTTGTTTGGTGAATAATACCATTTTTGCTTGTAAAATCAGCCATTTGATTATTTATAAACTCAGTGCCATTATCACTCCTAATAACTTTGATAGATTTACAAAACTGGGTTTTAAGCAGATTAAAAAAGTTTTCAATGTTGGAAAACACTTCATCTTTATTTTTGAGCAAATATACCCATACAGACCGAGAATAATCATCAACAACAATAAGAAAAAACCGATGTCCTTCTCTACTAGGCACCTTAGACGGGCCCCAAACATCAAGGTGAATTAAGTCTTCAATGGATCTAGATTTGTGATCACTCAAAGGGAAAGGCTCCCGATGTTGTTTAGCCCTATGACACGTGTCACAGGGTGTGGAGCAAACTTGATGTTTGAGGCTCAATTTAGTTCTTAGAACTTCAAGAACCTTATCAGAGGGGTGTCCTAATCTGAAATGCCATAGGTTTGTAGAGTTATAACTATTAAAGCACACCTTTGAAACACAAGAAGAATCACCACACATGTATAAACCATCAACCTGGTTACCAGTCACCAGGACTTTCTTTGAAAGAGAATCCTGAATGAAACAGTTACTTTCATTAAAGACAACTTCTAATTTGTTATCTTTGGCCAGCTTATATACAGACATCAGATTTACATAATAGTTAGGCACAAAAAACACATCTGATAAGATCACATCACTACTTAGTTTTAGACAGCCGATTTTTGTTACAGTGGCATCGATACCATTAGGGTGTTTGACCTTGATGTTATAGCAGGAAACAATAATTGTGTTATAGAGGTTCTTATCAGACATGACCATATGCTGATTTGCACCTGAGTCTACAATCCATCCTGAGGATGGGGATGCAGACTGAGATGCAAAATTAAAGACAGGTTGAGTTTTTGATATATTATAAAAAATACCTCCAAAATTGCAGTTTTGAGGGTTGTCAGCTGGTTTATCATTTAGAAGCCCAAGTAAACGAGTTATCTGTTCAGCAGTGAGAGAAGGTGAAGATCCAGTGGTATTTGAAGTTGATGTTGAGTTATTTGACACTGTTGATTTGGAATTTTGGTAATTACCCGTCCCATTTTTAGGTTTTGTTCTCTGAGGGTAACCAATAATTTCATAACAACGTTCAACAGTATGGCCCAGTTTGTTGCAATGTGTGCATTTTAAATTTGGATTAGGTCCTTTTCCAAACCTTTTGGTTTTTGTTACATAAAACCCACATTTTGGTTTTTTGTTACATTAGTAGATCCTTTGTGGGACTCCTCTCTAGAAATAATTGAAAAAGCTGTTTTGATAGTGGGTAGAGGATCCCGAGTCAATAAGTTTGTTCTCACAGGTTGATAGATGTCATCAAGACCCATGAGAAACTGCATGAGTTTTATTAATTGACTAAAATCATTAAATTCTTTTGAAGCATTACATGAACATGAAGGTAGTTGAACCATTGCATCAAACTGTTTCCACATTGTATTTAGTTTATGGTAGTACTCAGAGACAGTTGATCCATTTTGTTTTATTGAATTTATTTTTTGGTGCAGACCAAACACAACAGACCCATCAACTTTGTCATATGTTTCTTTTAAGTCAACCCAAACCTTAGATGCTAATTTAGAGTAAACTTGACCAACATACAGTTCATCAACCACAGAATTAAGTAACCAGGTACAACAAAGTTACATCTGTCCAACTGTATAGAAAGAATCTTATTATCATAGCTCTTTTATAGGACCCATCTATGAACCCAATCTTATTTTTAGCCTGAAGCGCTAGTTTCATTGCGTTTGCCCATACTATATAATTCTCAGTTCCTTTTAATTTTATGTTTACTATAGTTAGGTTACTGGAATCACTAGGGTGTAAGTAAAGAGGGTCACTAGCATCAAGCTTACTTACAAGAGTTTCAAACATAACAATGGAACCAGATCCAGAGGACGGAGGGATAACAGATTCAGAATCGGCCATAGGATCAGATAAAGTATGATAGCACACAAGCACACGCACAGAGAACAACACAAACCAGCGCCAGGTTTTCACACCACTTTAGTGGTAGATCAAGGATTAGTCTGTGTTGTTTATGCAAACACACAACCAAGGGCACACAAGTGATGCACACAAACAGATCAGGAACAAATAAGAACACGAATAAATGCACACAAATAGAGACAGGGGATGGCTCTCCCTGTTAATACCAACGCTGGTCCTCCTAACCCAGCCAAAACAATGCCTAAACAAGAGAATATTCGTGATGCGAAAAACAAAGAACTTAGAGAAGAGAATAATGGAACGAACTCACCCAGGGGCGCCCAACTTAGGGTGTTCCAATCCTTTAGCAGACGAGACGAAGAACCACCGCTTAGGTTTACGGCCACTTAACGCCACCCAAGTTAGGGTACTTTAACCTCAGCAATAGATCTAGGGTTTTAACCCTAGAACACCAGCAGATGTTTTTGCAGCGAACCAATCGAAAAACCCCAATAGTGGGATCAAGCACCAAACCAGAACCGAAACCCTGAACAAGGGTTACCCACGAGACTTTCTGCCTTTGAGTCACTAGAACGAGCGGAAGAACCAGAATCGAAGATGAGGCAATCAGAGCCGAAGTGGCTCTGATACCATGTCAAAAATATCAAATCGATAATGATAAAAGAACAATCTCAACAAATCTCTCAAGAACAGCAGGTCTACATACACACGAATACTCAAAATACTCACAAGAACAAACTGATCATCAAAGCAATGACCAGATGGAAACAACAAGACCAAGAATCAGTCGATGATTGACAAGAAAGCAGCTAGGGTTCTAATAGAAAACCCTAGATGATGAACAATGAGTGATCAAAGGAGCGTTTGTGTGTGTGCCTTCAGGAACCCCGCAACAACAATAATAAACCCATCCAGCAAAGAAGGCCCAACAACCAAAGCCCATAGCAGCAGCTTTAAAAGCCCACAACAACAAAAACAGCAATCACGAGCCCAGCAACTCCAAGCCCACGGAAACAAGCCCAAACATAAAACAAACAAGGAAACAATAACGTAATTAGAACAAACATCAAATTGAAGAAAAGAAACAATATGAAACAATATTCAATATTTTTAACACCCCCTCAATTTGATGTTCCAAACACATCATGTAACTTTAACTGATTTACCAGAAAATTATGTTGTTGGACCAAAAGTCCTTTAGTAAACAAATCTGCTAATTGATTAGAAGAAGCTATAGGAACAGTCTTAATAACACCAGCATTTAACTTTTCCCTTAAGAAAAAACGATCAATTTCAAAATGTTTAGTTCGATCGTGAAACACAGGATTTGCTGCAATGGACAGAGCAGCATCATTATCACAAAATAAATCAATTGGAAGAGTGACAGGAACTAACAGCTCTTGTAGAAGGTAGGGGTGTGCATGGTCGGTTTGGTTCGGTTTTGGCCTAAAACCAAAACCAAAAACCGATATTTCGGTTTCTAGGTTTTTAAAACCGTTCGGTTTCGGTTTTTTCGGTTTTTGGTTTTCGGTTTTAACTTCGGTTTCGGTTCGGTTTTTGGTTTTTTTCGGTTTTACCATTTGTGCTTCAGGTTTTAGAAAAAAATTGTTTTAAAGTAATGAATTTAAGCCAAAAACTTTGGTCTTACATTATTTTGTTGATCTCTAAATATAATCTATATATTTTTATAATTTAGTTGACATTAAAATTAAATGCAATTCATAAATTAAAAGAACAATATATTCAATAAAACATTTTAATCTATAAATTCAAATGAAAAAATTAAAAATTATTTTTGAAACCTAAATATTTAATCTCTTTTAGATAACACAAGTTAAATAAGTAACTAATAGGTGTTGGATCAAAAGAACCAATGAGCCGGATCAGAAAAACCTTTAAGTCCCACAGACGTCACAACAACTACTGAAGTCCACAACAGCTGAAGACAACACCTGAAGACAAAGTCTGAACACAAGTGCTGAAGACAATCTGAAGACACAAGTGCTGAAGACAAAGTCTGAACACAAGTGCTGAAGACAAAGTCTGAAGACAAGTGCTGAAGACAAAGTCTGAAGACAAGTACTGAAGACAAAGTCTGAAGACACAAGTGCTGAAGACCAAGTATCAGACGTTGTCATAACAGCTGAAGAGGACTTCTTCAGTAGTTGTGACGGTTTACTTTCAGTAGTTTTGTAAAACGACTGAAGAGCTTGTTCTTCAGTCGTTGTAGTTTCAGTAGTTTCTTATCAGTAGTTTTATATTTTGTACTTAGCACTCTGATATGTTCTCAGTAGTTGTGAACATTTCAGTAGTTTGTTAAGTGTTAGTTATTTTTGTAATAGATCTGCCAGTTGTCACTATCCCGTGATTATAGCAGTGATTGCACTCTATATAAGGAGTGTCAACCTTATTGTAATATGTGAATGATTGAGCAGAAATATTTGGTATAATTGAAACATTTCTTGTCACAGAAATATATTCTCTCGTATTTATTTACAAATATCAAATTCTTGCTACAATTTGTCTAATTCTTGATCTTATTCCGCTGCATTACACTCTAATCCATCGAACTTGTGATCACTGATCCTATCAAAAGGCTAATAATTTTTATAAGTATATAATTACACATCTAAATTTACAAGTTTGATTATATGGTTCCGGTTCGGTTTTTTCGGTTTTTGTTACAAGCAAAACCAAAACCGAACCGAAAAATTCGGTTTTTAAAAAATCATCAAACCAAACCGTCGGTTTTCTAGCGGTTTCGGTTTTATTGGTTCGGTTGCGTCGGTTATTTTGGTTACGGTTCGGTTATTTTGGTTTTTTGCTCACCCCTAGTAGAAGGTTTATTAAACAAAGCCCATAGCAGCAGCTTCAAAAGCCCACAGCAACAACAAACAGCAATCACGAGCCCAGCAACTCCAAGCCCACGAAAACAAGCCCAAACATAAAACAAACAAGGAAACAATAACGTAATTAGAACAAACATAAAATTGAAGAAAAGAAACAATATGAAACAATATTCAATATTTTTAACAGAGTCACTACACATGAATGTGCATACTCAAATCAATGTTAATCCACAAAATCATGATCCTTTCAGTTTGATATGGGGCCTCAACATGGTATCAGCATGTTGGTTATGAAAAAGATTAATTTAAGCAGTTCAAACACGAAGATGCAGTCACAGTCAAAGAGAAAGAAATAGAGTATGAAGAAAAAATGGTGAAAAGCAATAATATTTTGATGTAGGTAGAAGGGCGAAACACATCAAAATTCAATATAATTGATCAAAGGTGTCGATCACAATGAAAAGAAAGAAAACAGAGAGTTACAAGATGGGGCTATATTCAATTGTATCGTGGTTTGGACTGAAATGCAATTGGAAGTTTTAATTCAAAGAAAGAAGAGAAGGTCACAGAGACAAAGGAATAGAAATCAAGAGTAGATTAATCATTGACCATGGGACCAAAAATATTGGATTTCAATTCAATTCGGATACCAATCAATGATTATCGAAACAAGCACCCTTCAGTATGAATCGAATTAGCTTTTATTCGACAGAAATGATGGTAACACCGCTTAATTTTGATCAAAGCATCTAGAGAGTCAAAGTCAAAATTAAAAATTGAAAATCAAACCAAAGAAGAAACAATAAGACCGTAGATTGGATGAACAAGAATAGAAAGCAAAATTAAGAAATTTCTTGATTAGTGGAGTGATTGTTGGATATTGGTTATCAAGAAATTAGTTAATTAAAAGTCAGATTAGAAAAGTAAAAGTTAGAAAAGTCAAACCTAAAAATTAGGCAAATATCAAAGGATTAGTTGTGTTGGTTTTATTAGTATGTAACAACCAATGTAAGAGTGTAAATACCCCATATGTATGTCAAATTTTGTGTAGAAATAGAGAAGAATTTGTGTGTATATTGTTCTTGTGTTTGACACTGTTTCCATTGAGTCACTGCACATGGATGTGCATACTCAAATTAATGTTCATCCACGATATTATGATCCTTTCAGTTTGATCCGAGGCCTCGACATATATATGGTTGTTTCTCTAATCTATATCGCCACCTTTGCATTTTGACTCACCTAACTTTTCATGTTTTGATATTTGAGATCGTCACCAACTAAAAGATATAATATTGGTTTTCACCAAATGAACGTTTCATGTATACAGTATAAACAACTGTTATTAGTTTTCTTAACCTAAAATACCTATACTTTTACTCAATGCATAGGTATAAAAAATTAAAAACTAATGTGTACAAGTTCAAACCGTCGTATACACATGTGATTATTTATACATGCATATAAACCTTTTTTCTTAGAAAAAAGAAACTAAACAAATCTCCAAAAACAAAAGAAAATCCATACTATCTTGTTGGTTGTTTCTTTCACTATGAGATACACCTCATGGAATACATCGACACAGAGGAATCGACAGCGGGCGCACCATAAACTCTCGGGTGGTCACTCTCTAAGCCGTAGTCCATCATCGGACGGTACTCCAAATCTTCATCATGATCGTACACGAATTCGGGGATCTCGATCTCGTTTCTTTTTACATGCTCCCACAGATAAGCCAATCTGCTCACGTATTGCAGCTTTGCATATAACCTACACACATGAGTATAACAGAATATTCATGTTTAAAAACAGACACATGTTTTTAATCATCCATCCCTCCCTTGTACCTCACTTGTACCGTACATAAAAGAAATCATAAGTGGAGATGCAAACGAGCCGAGCCGAGCCCAAAGTCGTATAGGCTCGAGCTTGGCTCGAGATGACTTAGGGGAGCTCGAGCTCAAGCTCAGCTTGTTTCGAGCTTTATTTTTAAAGCTCAAGCTCGGCTCGACAAATACTTTTTCATGCTCGAGCTCGGCTTATTTATTTATTTAAATATTATTTTTAATATTTTAATATTAAATTTTGATATAACTTTATATATAATAAATATTATTTATATAATATATTTAATTAATTAAATATAAATATAAATATATAAATAAAAAGCTCGTTTAGGCTTGCGAGCCGGCTCGAACTCGATACGTCAAGCTCGAGCTCGGCTCAAGCTCAATAAAGCTCGTTTCGAGCTTTTTATTGATCTGATCTTGAAATAACTCGTGAGCGACTTGCCTCGTTTGCACCTCTAATCATAAGGGACCCCAATTCCTTATCTTGGCCGCCTTAGTTTAAAAGATCTTAAATTTAAGTTCGGCTTCTGAGTAATTTCAAACTTGAGTTCGGCTCTGTTATACTTAAAAAAACTTACTCAATTTCGGTTCATAAGAAGTTTTATAAACTGAAGTTTGACTCAGACTCGATTGTAGTAATTATTTTTTAACTATTTATTTATGTATTTCTTTATTATATAAAAACATTTACAGTAAAAAAAAATTAAACAAAATTACAGATCATACTTAAACCTATATGAAATTTTAAATATCATTTTTAATCTTCTAAAAACGCTCCAAACGTCTTTGTAAAATTCATAAAAAGGTTCGTCCTTTAAGTTAACTTTCACCTCTTTGCCGTTAAATCACGTCACGTGAGTCACGAGTCTCGCATAAAAGTCATAACTTGTTTTTAAAAGCCCAAACATGAACATGCCCTTAATCATTTTAACTCAAATTTCACATAAAAAGACCGGTTTAGACTCGCGAGCACTCATGCTAACTTTCGTTTATAAAACGACCTCTAATATAAACTTAAAATCAATTACGCTTAGTTCGATTCGAGTTTTCAGCAAGCCGATTTCAAGCTCGAAACCATAATATGTAACAACTTGATGAAGAACAACATACCCTCCGGTGAAGATGAATCTGCCAAATGTAGCAAGCAAAATTCTCGACTGTAAATCCGGATGAACAAAGTAAACAGCTTCCAAATTCCGTTTAACACTCACCGGAATCTCATCGTAAACTCGCCGGAGAAAGGATATTCCGGGGAAATTCTCGCTCTTACAAACATCAGTATGAACGTAAACCACCACAAAACCCCTCTCCAATTGGGGGAAAACCTTCACCTCCAAATACTTCTTCAACGAATCAACGCTCAAACTCTTCGCTGTGAAACAGTTCACAAATCAACACAATATCGCATCAAAATCGTTCATCCGAAGCACGAATTTGTTGAAAATTGTACCTGGAAAGTGTTTTCCGATGATTTTGAAGATCTTGCGACCGCGTTTGTCTCTGCCTTTGATGTTGAACAGGTGTTGTAATTGCTCCGATAACGGTTCTTCAGCCATGGTGATTGTTGATGATTGATGATGATGATGATGATTGATTATTTATAGGTGGATTTGAGTGAAAGGGGATAACGACGATGAAGAAGATGAGAGGGAATCTGCTGAGGCGACGGATATGCGGACGGAATATTCGAATTCTGACTGATTTGGATGGGTGGAGCGGCGGGATACGGTGTCGAGTTTTTGCAGTGATATTCGTCTCGAGATGTGTGTCGGGGTGGTTGATGATCTGGACCGTCCGTTTTAGGTTCATGGGTTTTACTTTTACCACGGTTTTCAATTTCATACCCCTCCAGAACCGGTTTTCAAACACAGTTTGAACCGAACCGGTTTGAGTCAGAAACCCGGTCTGTGCGCTCGGGAGACTTCCTCTTAAAACATCATTTCCACCTAACTGTTTAGCATACTAGGGTTGTAAAAAACGCTCGCCGCTCGATTCCCGTTCGAAATTTGCTCAAAAAATACTCGTTCGAACTTCTGTTTGGTTGTAAACGAGCCGATCGGCTCGCCTCGGTTTATAAACGAGCCAAGCACGAGCAAAGGTCCGCTCGGCTCGGTTCTGCTCGAATTATTATTATTTTATATATATAGTTTATACATAATACTCTACTAGATTTAGTGTACTATATGCAATTATATTTATACATATTAGATCAATTAACCTAATAAAAAAAATTAACACTAAGCATTAAAGTGAAATCATAAGCCGCGTTAAGAAAATTGTAACCACACTCTTACTCTTAGTCGATCATCTCCTGCTCTCAAGTATTGTTCTTTACGCTATGCTCACCCCCACATCAGCTACAACTTTAACCTTATCGTCAGTCACAACGTATTATTATTCATGAAGATGTTATGCTATGAAATGTGTTTGCTTTTTAAGTCATTAAAACTTAAGACCCAACATTTTCATCGTCTCTCATTGCAATATAAATCGGATTATACACTAAATAGTTGAGTTGTACAAATTATTCGCCGCTCGTTTGCGCTCGCTCGATGTTCGATCGAAAAATTAACTCTCGAAAAATGCTCGTTTGATTTTTCGCTCAGTTGTAAACGAGCCGATCGGCTCGGTTTGGTTTAGAAACGAGCCAAACACGAGGAAAGGTCCGCTCGGTTTGGCTCGGCTCGTAAACAACCCTACTCCCACTTAACATATTTCATTTGTATTTGTTCTTGTGTTTTTTCTTAAATTTTACTTTATATGATGGAAACTATTACATAATTATGAATGTTCGAATAACTACAGATCATAATGTATGAAATACCTTGGAAATTGTAATCATCAATACAAAGACAAGTGCATTTATATTTTGTAAATTATAATAGTGTAATTTATTATTTATTTATTTTGTGAGGATATCTCATAAATACACCAACACTATGCAACTGAACTTGTTGATATTTTGAATGCTGATTATAATTTATGTGCACAAGTGTGTTCATATAAATGTGGCACCTGTTACGGCAAATGTGTTGTGAATGCAACTTGTAAATGTTTGGTGATGATTATTACAGACAATGATTAGAATTTAGGCTGCTGATTATGAATGTGTGATGAACTAATATTGCAATATTCTGAACAATGGTTATGATCTATGTGTTTATATGAATGTAACAAGTAATTTGATTAAAAAACAATTAACAAATGATGACTTTGATCCCTTGCAAATGATACATCAAATACTCAAGTGATTTACAACATATTTAACACGAGTGTTAATTCTCAAAATTTAAAAATTGAAATATGCTTCAAAACCTTCAAATTTCTCAAAAGATCGTCAAAGAAAAGTGCCCAAAGGCATGGCTAGTTATATTTGAACTCTACAAAATCTATGAGTCAATAAATTATCGTTTTGAAGTGAGTAGGTTTAGATTGAACATATTTTGACTACTTACCCAACCCGCTGAGTATTACCATCGAGTTCCTGGTGTGATGTGACTTAGGAGGTTTTATGCAATAGAAAATACAAACTTACGGACGACTTTCCACCCATTTGACATGTTTCCTTAAAAGCTACTTAGTGTCTTATTCGTTCAACCCGTTCGTGCTACATCATAGCCCGAGTCGAATGGTTATAAGAGTGATTTAGCTCTATTTTCACACCTAAGGTTAGTATGAGGGGTTTGATTTCACAATCCATTTTATATTTGAATTTAAAATGAGCATTAAACTGCGTTATAAGAGTGATTTAGCGCTATTTTCACACCTAAGGTATATCTTTTCAGTTTCTTTCTAAAGAACAAAGCGAATAGCTTGTCAAGACACTGTCTTTTTGTTTCTGGCTGCTAATAAACAATCATATTTAATAGCAAAACAAACACTACATTGATGTAGCAATGAGCAATCTTGAACAAACCATGTTCTGTCATACCCACTTATGTGTTTCATAACATCAATCAATCTATCAGACTATGATCCTCCATTTTTAAGCTATAGGATATATCAGAAGTAAACTAGAGTGATGATGATGCTGTATTCAACCTTTGGGTGTTAGGGTTAGAAAGTGGAATGAATTTCTGAATGATCCCACATCGGGGGAGGGATAATGAAGAAGCAGAGATAGGGGTGTATAAAATGAAGGGTTGGGTGATTGTTAAAGACATCTTTGCGCTTGGGGCAATGACGCAGCTAATGAGGTAATAACCGAGGCGCGTCAATTGCTGGTTGAAAACTATTTCCAAACCCCCTCCTTGGCCTTGGTTTCCTTGGCCATCGAGAATTTCTGGAAGGACTCCCTTTTAAGGGTAAAGTCCTACAATTGTTAGTTTTAAATTTGTGGGTTTAATTATATGGGTTAGGTTTTATAATACTAGATTTAAATTTGCCTAATATATGTTATCAATAAACAAAAATTTCTTAGCTTTAGTACTAAATATTAAAAATTACTGCTGTAACACTTATATGGATTGGATTATAAATAAAGAGTTCAGAGTCGATGTTTTAGATACGTAGGAATATAATTTTGTAAGTGTTTTAATTGTCAGCTAGATTACTAAAGAGGTTTAATTGAGCTAGAATAAGTAGAAAATGAACATGTAAGTTATATCATAGCTTGTGCTAGTTAAATCAAAAATAGAAGCAAGACAAGATTAGAATGTAAGAACACTAATAACAAATTAGTTATAGAATTTAATAAAGAAAACAAAACCAATAATTTTTTTTTAATGAACAATTTAACATGCCTAATTTTTAGATTCGTTTTAGGCCTCTGCTAATGAAGTTATGTGAATTGATAACCTAAAATGTCCACCACAAGGACATGTTATATTATAACAAAGTTGAAATTTCTGACTCGTTCTACAGTTTAGTTTAGTACATAATCCGACACAGGATTTCGTGGGTATACTGCATCAACAATGGCTATTCCATGTATGCATGCATATATGTGAAATAGAGCTTTCACATGAAATGGAAGACAGCATGTATGTTATGTACATTGATCATGGTTGCATGTTGGCCTCAGCAGATTGTTTTGCAAGCTCAGCTAGCTCTCCGCTGAATTCACCAGCTTCGAATCCGGATGCTTTAGCAAGTTCTGGGAACTCTTGAATTCCTTTCAATACCTGCACGACTCCAAAAACAAGTGATGATGGAGATTAGAAAAGTTTTTTAAATTTTTTAAAAGTAACTGTTTTAACATTTTTATACAAAGTTTCAATCCCAAATTCTCTTTACAAATATTTTTCGGTCATAAGAATCTTGCATATTGTTGCCCATTTGGTCCCCTTCTATGTTTGTTAGTTGTACATGAGTGACCCAAATAAACCTATGTATGGTAAAAGGCTGCCCAATCAACCCATTTATTTAAGAGCAGGTAATGACTGCTAGGTGTACTAACTATTGGTAACACATGATTGCACCAATTTTTGTATGAGTGAAGGGTATTTTAGACATTTGATTAATACTCCGAACATCTTCAATTTATGCATCAGAAGTGTAAAATGTTGCGATTATGGAAATGGGACTGATGAGTATTATTTAAGTTGGCATTCTCACCTGACCATTGATCACCCACATTGGAAAACCTTCTATTTTGACCTTCTTACATTCCTTACTGAGTTCAGTTCCAGTTTTGAATCCATCTGGGAAGCATTCGACATAGTCCAACAGCTTTGCTGCTTCTCGTCCAAACATCTACACAAGTACCACAAAGCAGAAATCATACTTTATTTTTCAACATAAATATAAAAGTGGATCAAGAAAACTACTAGCACATGATCATTGGTAAAAAGGAATACCCTATTATCATATAAAATACGTGCAATTTGACTTTTTAAAATTTGTGTCAAAATTGCAAAGAAAATATGAGACTATATTTTTCTTCAGTTTGATGGAAGTCCAACATCAGAAGATAGATTTGCAATTTGTGGACAATAAGAGCGAGGGGCAGCTAATTGGCAAAGTAAAAATGGAGTATGGTCATGGTAATTGGTACAAAAACTATGAATTTGCATGAAGAAAGATGTGAAAGTACATGAGGATAGATAAGAGAATAAAATATGCATGTATCATACATGTTCCATAAATTGTTGTTTGACATCTTTGAGAGCATTCATCGTATTTCTTGCGTATAAATCATATATCATACATATATCATACTTGGAAGATCTAATAGACATTTAGCAAATTTATAAAGATGGCATATTTGACCTGTTTTCTTCGACTTAGGTTAGTTCTACATCTAACGAGTGAAGTGGGTTAAGCTAAAAGATTTAGTTTGAAAGGAAATGGTTGCGTGCCAACCAAAGTGTATTCAAATTAATTAAGCCTCCTAAATTACCTTATTAAAAGAATAGTTTATCATAGTAACAATCTAGTTTCTGTATTAATATTTAACAAATTGATTATACGTAAATTTAGAAAAATAAATGACTAGAGAAAGTGTTTGTGGGTCGATGAACCCGACCCAGACCGTTCGGGCGACATTAAAAATAACATGTTTTTACTCGAACCTATTTTGACCCGCTACAGGTCTCATCCGCCCATTTTGTCACTCTACCTGGACCTAATACAGATCTAAGTGCAGTTTACAGGGAAGCAACTGTCTCCTAAGTACCTCTTTCTGCTCTAAACAGTGAGAACACCAGAAAGCTCCATACATTTTAGCTCCAACGGAACGCAGGTGTGTTGCAAGTTTAAGAGCTAAAGGACTGGATGGAGCCTTGATCTCAGTTTGAGAGTATGGCAAAAATCGCTCCCCAAAGCTGCAGACAAAACGGCGAAAGAAAATAATAGTATAAAGATATTCTTACACAAATAACCCTGATGCAAAAATTCTTCACAAAAACCAAAACTAAAGCACAATGGAATTTCACTCATCATCAGGCTATTTTTGGTATCGGAAAATCCAAAAAAAAATGATGCATAGAGATACAGCAATGAAGTTACCGTGCAGGGGGAGGAGTTGCACTATATGAGTTGCTTAAAGCAGCAAAAACCAGACCAGCTATGCATAACTGCAAACCTACTTCGTCCCGGATCTTTTGCCACCCCAAAGTCTGCAAAAATAATCAAATAAAAATATCTCCACAGCTATATTGAAAGAAACAAAGATTCCATTCCTTCTCAATTAACAACTTAAAGAAAAGAATAAAACATATTGATAAAACAAAAGAATTCGTCTCATTTACTTTATAAAGTGGAAAGATTGTTTAGAGTAATCCGCTTGGAGGTGAACATGTACCTTCGCAGTCGTGAGGAACAAGGAGAATGACAATAAAACAGACACTAAACAGTAAGAACATGAAGCTCCTGGAAATTGTGTGCTTAAAATGTACAAAAAGTACGAACTTGCGGTTGCCATTGCGGTAGTTGTCCCAAGTAAAATTAATCCACCATTACTTTCGTCAATCCCAAAAGGCAAGTCCTTGGAAGCCAACTTTAGCGCAAGGAATGCTGCAGCCCCATATGCAACCATTCCAATCAAGGGAAGAGGAATACCTGTCAAACCACAAGATTTATTTCCAAAATTCTCTTACATTAGATCACCAATATATGGAGCTGATAATTAACTATTGGTCGAACCTAAGTTTCCTAAATCAATTATCAACCATTTGTGATGGAAAGAAACTGAACATAACAGAATTGACCCATAAAACATACTCAAAGCCATCAAAATCCAACAAATTATGTTGCTGAAACCATATTTTTCCTTGGCATGATTGTAGATCTAGCCAGCCTAGATGTGTGTCCTTTCTCAATAGAGTTTACATAGTATTATTTCCTGTATGGCTGCACCCCGTCTCATATGTAACCATAAACCATCAATGACAATATGGTTCACAGAGGTATTTCTCAACAGCTTATACGTTTCACGAGAAACCCAAAGGATAGAAAAGTAAGCTGTGTTTTAGTCTCATACATAAAATCATTTATAGTGCACTTAAATTGCCCGAGTTCCCCATGCTTTAAAGATTACAATCAATAGAGCAAATAACAATCAGCACGTGAAAAGCACTAATCAATTTTTTAAAGCATTTATAGAAGTAACTTTCAACTTCTCCATCACGTTGACTATTTGCCTTGGATGGGGTTGAGGTTTCAGACCCAGAAAAATACCATATCTGTTTTTGATTGTAAACATTTACCTCATTTCCTTGTAGAGAAAAGAGTCATGCCAAAAGCTTTTTAATTTGGTAATATCCGTCTATATTACAAAATTTATGAACAAAAAACAGATACCAATAATAATGCTACCAAACCGTGAATTGTTTGTAATACTTGGAGTCATGGCCCATGGGTGTCCTAATCTCTGCCCAACTCAACACGACAAATGCACAATATCATCAAAAACCAATCAAAGCTTTCTCACTTCAGTTGCAACACTAATTCAACTTCCCATCAAAGCTAGTCCACTATGTTTTCAACTAGTTAGATTCAAGTTTTGACGATGATCTTGTTTACTTTGTTATAAAGTTCATGATTATTTAAGTTCAATAGAAACATAAATGAAATCATATAAAGTTCTAAATGTCATTTAAGTTGGTTGTCACTCTATCCTTACATGATTCTCAATCATAACACCAATATCTGCATATAGACCAAGAAAGTACCATAAACAACAGCATAGTTGCTATTGAGGATATCCCCACAAGAACCACCACCAACGGGGCAAAACGCATCCGAACCCGTGAGCTTCGAGTAACTCAAGTACCCTGTTTCAAGAAACCCCAACCCCCCAAGACCTGCACACCAACTGTATGACGAAATGCCAGTAGAACCAGAAGAGCCAGAAGACCCTTCAGACTCCACAGCATCTCTACTGGGCTCATTCAAGCACTTCACCCGTAGCAACACCAATCTCCCACAACCCCAATTCCAATCACTCTTCAAATCAAATAAACTGTTCATCAGATCAAACACAAAGGGGTATTAAATGGGTGTGTTTGGGAACTCTAGCTTCGATGTACGGGATCGAAATCGAGCAACTCTGAGGGATGATTCGATTCTGCACATTGAAGTTGATGCTCCCAAACAGTTATGTTAATGGTTTGATGTACCTTGAGTTGGGTTTGGAAGTGAGGACCGAAAGAAAGAGGATTGTGATGGTGATGGTGATGGCGATGATGTTTTCCATGGGTGAACACCATGGAATTAGGGGAAGATGAGAGGTTGATGAAGGTCGCCATGAGTGCTCTTCCGGTGGAACGGTGGCTGAAGCCGGTGGTCTCTACGACGGTATACCGGTGGTGGTGTGTTTTGACTTTCGCCGGTGTTTTGGCATGAGTATCCGTGTGTCATGTGAAATAATTAATAAAAATGAAAGGATAATAATCTATACTATATATAAAGTATATGGGAGGGGTATTTTAAGATACCTTAAATTTAAGAACATATACAACAATCAATGCATAGGATACAAGCATTTATAAGGGTAAAATAGTACTTAAAAGATTATTTACAAAATAACCCCTATGTTAATTTCCATAATATCCCTACACATTAAAGTTGTTACCTTTATTCACATAAACTCACGGTTAAATACAATAAAAAACTACCTGGAAAAATTAGTATACGAAAATCCTGCTGTGTACAATCAAATCCATACTTTTTGGGTTAAAGCAAAAAGTTATTATGAATTGCTTGGGAAAAACTATTGATGGCTAAAGAATTCTGGGGATTAGGCATTGAAGGTTTCAAGTTGCAAGCTTATCATTCTTAGCTAAATGGATTTAAAGATCAAATTTAGTTTTAGACCTGCAAATTTGGAAATGGAATATAGCATGTTGTTTGGGATCTATAACCAATCAAATCAAGTTGCCACGGTTCTGGGGATTAGGCATTGAAGATTTCAAGTTGCAAGCTTATCATTCTAAGCTAAATGGATTTAAAGATAAAATGTAGTTTTAGATCTGCAAATTAGGAAATGGAGTATAGCATGTTGTTTGGGATCTATAACCAACCAAATCAAGTTGTGCTCAAAGACTTGTTCTGACAAATGACATTAGAAACCACTATAGGCATTAATAATTTGCAATTGCATGAATTATAAGGGTAGAATAGTACAACTCACGATAATATACAATAAAAAACTACCTGCGTTTTATTCCATATTAGTTTGTTACAACTTTATGGGGATAATTAATTTGTTGCAACTTTATGGGGATAAAATTCAGTTCAAATTTTAATCTTTTGCATCTTTTTAGCGATGAAAGCCAGAATCATCTTCTATATAAACATTTCTGGAACCATATCATATTATATGTTCACTTGAATGTTGGTAAAATACACTGCAGAATATTACAGTTCCTATAGTTCACGGCAGATTAGAAAATTTTGAGGATTTTGGTTTCCATTAAGGTAAGGTAAGTATTATATTAGGTAGGGAATTAATCTGCTAATACAATCCTTTGTTCATGGCTTTGAGAATTTAAATAACTTGATTTCTGATTTGATTGTGTAATTAGGTATGGAGTAGGGTTCAAAGATGTTGAAAGACCAACCATTCAAGGTTAGTCATGTTACCTTAATAGAAGTTTACTTTGATTCATATGTTACTGATAAATGTAATTATTTGTTTCAGTGTGAATTGAACATACAAAAAAAAGACTGGTGTGGTGACTTGAGTCAAAAAAATGGGGACGCTTCTAAGGTTTGTTTTCTTGATCTTATGTATATATTTACGTTGGCTAAAATAATTTTTCAATTATACTTACATTCATATTTATGTTTTACTTGTGTTCTTATGCATTTTGATGACCAAAAGCGGGAAACTCAAGCGAATAGACGCAAACGAATGGCTGAATGGAAATGGGATGACGTTATTATTATAGAGAGTTCAGATGAAGAAGAGAAAGATGACAAGTTACTTGATACTGCGGATTCAAGCCAAAAGCTTAAAAATACGATTAAGATTCCCCGGGCATCAATTCAGAAGCGAACTAGACCACATTTAGTTTAATTTTCAACCCACCACTAAATAATTATGTTTTGCCTTTTCTATGCATTTTATTCTACGTAAATGAATTCGTCGTCTTTATGTTTGAAATAAAAGATTTATCTTTTTTGTTAGTACTTAAAAAGTTGACTTTTTTTAACTTTATGAATGTCAGTGTGAGAATGAAAATTGTATTAGCATTTATCTTAGAACAAGTACGAGCTAAGAAATAAACATTTAACTAACTTCCAAATTAATTATGGAACACCTAATTAATAATTTTACACGAATTTATAACCAAACCTATATTTCTAAAGCTTTCAACACCAGACACACATTTATAATAGAAAAAAAATTACCTTACTTTGAAATATTTATCAAATATACATTCTCATGCAAATCGTTTTTTTTAACTAACAGTAACAAATAACTACCAGAGCTCCACTCCCCTAGAAACTCAGTTTCTCTCTCTCTCTCAACATACATTTGTTTTAATTTTACTATACTTAAACATCATCATTTAGCATAATTATAAAACTAAAAGTTTTATAGAAAGATCTAGCCTTACAGAAAGATTTAGCTTTTAGGTATATCTAAATCAAAACTGGAACAAATTATCATGCATTTCATAACCATCCTACCAAACACAACTAAGTGTTATGACATCTGATTGAAGATTATGTATACGTGCAATATACTTTAATTGGAAGATATTATACACTTGATTCAAAAATCTATTCAGTCATTATAAACAGCTTCTTCCTTTCAGTTTTTCTATAACCTATTTTCTAGCAATTAAGTTAAAAAGAACATACAAACTAACTTCAAGATAGAAGTGTCTTATCCTATAAATTTCAATTTAAAAAAAAAGCAGGCTTGACTTTAGACCTAAATTTATCCTACAATCTAGGTTGTTGTAGCAGCTCAGAATGACTTTAGACCTGATAGCATATTAACTGTTTTTTAAAAGTAAAAACTAAGAAAGCTTATATAAAATAAAAAAATACATACAACCAAAAGCATATTAAGTTTGGTGTGCTTATGCCAAAAAAACATAACCTGCTGTGTATGTTCCATTTGTTTGTTTTTTTAATAATAAAAACTAAGAGGCTGAAACCAAATTGTAGATGGTGTGCTTCTGCGTTTTATTAAATATTCATTTGTTGCAACTTTATGGGGTTAATTAATTTGTTGCAACTTTATGGTGATAAAGTTCAGTTCAAAATTTTATCCTATACATTTCAATTTAAAAAAAAAAAACGAATGCTTGATATTAGCAACATGTAGCTGACTTTAGGCCTAACTTTATCCTACAATCTAGGTTGTTGCAGCTTTTTAGTGACTTTAGACCTTATATGCTCCTAAAAGTGAAGTTGTTGCAGCTTTTTAGGGATAAACATCCCCTGTTTTATATACTATATATTACCAAAAGTCGACATTCACATCAACCGCATCACAAGAAATATCACTTGCAGGTTGATATTCTTATGAAAGTTTGAAACTTTTCAGCGTGGTATATTATGTATATTTTTGCTTTGTTTGTGTATTTAGATTCCTAACCAAAAGCTAATTAATTTTTCAGTTGTTTGTGGTCCAAGTTCTCGGAAATTAGGTTTTTTGTTCCAAGTTTGCACATTCACATCAACCGCATCACAATAAATAACACTTGCAGGTTGTGTTTCTTATGAAAGTTTGAAACTTTTCAGCCTGGTATATTATGTATATGTTTGATTTGTTTGTGTATGTAGATTCCTAACCAAAAGCTAATTCATTTTTCAGTTGTTTGTGTATTTATTTTTAATTTTACCATAGTTAAACATCATTATTTAGCATAATTATAAAACTAAAAGTTAGTTAAACATCAACTTAATTTATTTTAGTGTTTTATAAATAAAATTTCTCTGAAGCTACAATATAGACAAACATGGTATTATCCATAACATGTTTCTAACCTTAAGCTATTTAATTTTTTCAGTAGGTTGTGGTCAACTTCTTGGAAGCTAGCCTTTTGTTCCTTTAAGCTATTGATTTAATTTTTATATCGTGTTTGATTGTAAATCAGTGTGTTTTTTTTGTGTTGTCATGAAACTGCCCAATGGATTTAACTAATTTAGTGTGTAACGTCTATACTATTTAATCAGTGTGTATCATAATATCATGAAATTAACAAAACTCAAAATTATTATAATGGAATTAGGTGCATATATAACTGTATAGGACATACCTTATTGCAAGCTCCCATTGTTGAGAAACCATGGTTGCCAACTGTGTAAAAATAGTGCCTAATTCATGAACAGTTGACTCAACATTGTGAAGAGTCTCAACTCTGCTCTGCATGTAAAGTAGCATACAAATCTTCAATCTTTTAAAATCAAAATCATAATTCATACAAGATTACATTTAATTGTAAAGTAACATGAGACTCAAGTATATAAACATTCACAAATCAGATCCATTTTGCTACATTCACATTCACAATTCATAAACTTAGTATATAAACCTTAAAGTCTTAAACCCATACACATAACACACTAATTCTAAAGTATATAAACATTCACAAATCACATGATAACAAGCAAAACATCAACCATTCACAAACCACAAACATCAACCATTCACAAACCACAAACATCAACCAGTCACTGTTCATAAACCATTCACTAATTCACAAACCATTCATTGTCTGGTTGTTCACATACCATTCACAAACCATAAACCTTAATCCACAAACCTCATGTCCCAAATCAACAAAACAAACTCTTGAATCAAATATACAAAACTAACATCAACAATAACTATTTACATATTTTTTACTTTCTAAAAATGTATATTACAAGTTTATTCATTTATGTACAAATTAACTTATTAAATGATTATTATATACACATGTGTTTTGACTAAAAAATGTACATATATTAATGGTATTGTAATTGTTTAAAACATATTTATGTACAATTGTCTTTCCCTTTACTTTTAAACAACCAGACTATTTATATACACAATAGCATGTATACATTTTAACACATTCTTTGTTTTTCTAATATATTCAGTATGCCTCCAGAAATGTTTTTAATACTAATGCTTGAGATAGTTGCACGGTTACCCCCAAAGGTTATCTTTAAATGCAAGTGTGTTAGTAAAGAATGGTTAACCTACATCTCAAGTATAGATTTTCTAAGGACGCATTCCCTATACATGCGAGACTCTCCCGAACAGAAAATCATCACCACGAGGAGCCATAAGAAATCTTGTGTATCTCAGTCTTTGAATTATGAGGAACCTAACTATTTGGTAGGTACCAAATTAAATCCCCCATTTAATGTTCATCCAAAAAATCTTTTATTTTTAGCGAGCTTGGACGGCATGCTCTGTATTAGCCTTAAAAACACGTGGGATTTGGTTTTATGGAATCCATTAACCGGTGCCTGCAAAATGTTATCCAACAATAATAAGCAGGGCTTCTTCAAGGCATATATTGATGCGTGGTTTCTATGTTGACGCAACATTCGATTACAATGTTATTCACATTAAGCGTAGGCGGGGTACTCTTGTTGTATACGTGTATTCATTGCGTCGTGCGTCGTGGAAATGCATACCATTCTTGAAAAAGAGGCCATACAATGGTGATACCTACGATTGGTCTATGGCAACCTTCTGTGGAGATGCTTTGTACTTCAGGGTGTCCCAAAACTGGCTTGGCGCTCAAAAGATGCTTGTTCGTTTTGAAGTCAACACACATAGGTTTTCTGAATTAGCATATCCAAATACGTGGGGTTTGGGGCCTCAATTTTCTTTGGTTAGCATACACTCAGAACTTCATTGTTATGTTTCACGTGGTAGCTACGAAAGGGCTTTGGAATTGTGGAAGCTACACAATGGTTCCTGGATGAAGTTGCATACTTTTCGTTACGGCCTATGTCTTCCATTACCACCATTTACATCCTTAACACATTACAATATTAGTGGCACAACTCTTATGATCACAGGTTGGGGACATGTATTTGAAATCAAGTTAAGCTTCAACGAAGCGACTAACTTTATCCCTTCTACTTTTAGTGATATTAAGCGTGGTGCGATCTACTCCGAGACTATACTTTCACCTGGCTTTTAGCTACATGACCTTCTATCATGCATGTTCTGTTTTTAGACGTTATGTTTATGTTATCAATGTTTACCTTTTATAGTTACTGCCAAATACTTTTGGTATGTTTTGGAAATTAAATTTCAACTTCTTGGGATGTTTTACCATAGCTTCATTCATAAGTATCATAAGTATTGTCTTAGTATTTTATTATCTAAGTTCGATTTGCCTAATTCCAATATATTAATATGTCAATACATAATTATTGTATTTGATGATATGGTAATTATTTTAATTTAATAATATGCACCTTTTAAATATTATAATGCATATTAATAACGTATTATCCATTCTTAATATATATATACAAACCATAAAAAGTTGAACATTAAATCGAAGACAATAGCAACTTAATTTTGTTTCGTTTAGTATTAAAGTTTTCAACTTTTGTTTTCTTTTAAAATTGAAGGTATCATTTATCATGGATTTGCATACCATTGTTGATGATTTTTCATCCGTGACACAGTACTCTCTTTGGTATACTGTCTGTTTCTTCTAGATTGATTTTGTTTTGCACATCGTGTCTGAAAACAAACTTTTGGTGGTTTTCATTGACCAAAACGTAAGAGCCTTTTTCATATATTTAAGATTTTAATATTACAATGTAGTTTGTTATTAAATCACAATCTTTATTTTTTTAGAGACAAAAAATTGTTGGTTTTGTCCCGGCACCTATCATGCATTTATACAAACATAGGAATCTGGTGGGTAACATGTTTGTGCTACACCATTTCCAAAGAGAGAGATTCAATTACCAGGAGTGGCCAAAACACGAAAACTACCTATTGGTTTGGAGTGAGTTCAAAATTGTTTTTAACGAGCACACTAAACTTGAGCGATTTTCAAGTGACAGACCGACATGGTTCCGTGTGTATCCATTATTGCCTTCTACTAAAAATCTTTTGGAAGACAGAAGATGTGAAAAAATATTTACCGGTAAGCATAACTTTTAATTGATAGATAACTTTTTTTATGCTATTTATTTTTCCTACAATTTATAAAGAAATGTTATTGGTTGTAGATGTTCTCGGAAAGATTATAAAGGGTGAGCGTCGATTTCGAGAGTTTCATATCACTCTTCAAGATTATACGTAAGCATTATCCAAATATAAAAATAACGAAATTACTTTTTAATTGCCTAATATATTCAATTGTACTATTTTTCTGATACATAAATTATATGCGACAGCGGTTACAACATACAATTATCTTTATACGATCCTCCGGGGATTCGTATGATGACCATGTTTCGTGCAATGTTAAACAAATCTATTGTCTACGTATCTCGATGCAAGTTGATTCGTTTGCCCAACAGTATGTTACATTTTACTTTTTTTTCAAAATAATTATTTACATTAAATAAATCATGTTCTGTTCTACAAACTTATACATCTTATTTATAATTTGTAGGCAATATTTTACGTTCAACTGATTTAACTACGATCGTGATTGAACCAAACATGCCGGAGGCTCATGCTATTTAAGTTTTCGATTGTTCTTATCTTTAGTCACGTGCTCAGCGATATTTATTTATTAAATTACATTACATCTTCATTTTTCCAAATTTGTATTGGTGTTTCGGTTTTCATTACATTTATATATTTATTTCTTAGTATGTTAGAAATAAATTACGTTGTTATTTCTTACAACCTTGCTGTTAATGTTAACGTTTTTAATTTTGGAAATATGAAATTATCAAAGGGGTATTTTATGACAGTGATCTCAAACCAATACAAAAATTCAATCGAACTATAAACAAATATAGAGCTAAAAATTATTAGCATACCACACAATTTCAAAACACATCAAAAATTACAGTTTGAGTGTAGAAAAAAAAAAACTTATGACAAATCTTTAGATAGATGGTAGGCAGATTAACATTTATTATTATGTTTGTTTGCTTGCAATACATAAGAATTAGAGATATATTTATTTATGTACATTAATTGTGTATTTACATTCTGAGTTTGCTTAAGTTTGTTACTTAAATGTTACTTATAAATATTTGTAGTTGTATATAAACTGCGTAAGAATATTCACGATATTATTATTCATTACAAAAGGTGTTCATCATTTTTACTATGAGGAACGAGCACCCAAAAGATAGTCATGACATTTCGTCCTCAACTGCATCTACGTCACGAGCTGCAAAACGGAAAGAATACAACAGACGATACTACTCAAACAAAGAAAACAACAAAGCAACAAAAGTTTGTAATGCCAGTGTCTCTCAAAGCACTCCATTTGTATTGGCTACGATTAATCAGTCACGCGAAAGGATACCCTTAAGCACATTAAAACCCAATGCCGGTCACACGATACAAATGATAAATGAGAGTGTTTCTTGTACTTTGGCTGAAAGACGAAGGGAGGCGAATAGACGATATTATGCTACACAGAGAGATAACAAAAAACGTATTCCAAATGGTAGTCAACTTCCGCAGATTCCGGACGGTGATCAACCACTTGTACGAGTTGTGATAATAGAAGATGATCCGTATAAATTTGTTTATGACCATGTACCTAAACACTCTCTCATCTTAAAGGAACAGAGTCCCTGTCAGAAATGTTCAGCAAAACGATTTGCATCATAATTCCCTACCTTTTGTTGCATGAATGGGCAAACCAAATTAGCACCTATAGAAATCCCTACAGAATTGAACATGCTTTTCACGTCGCAAAATGAAATTGGCATAACCTTTAGGGCAAACATAAGGGCTTATAACACTAATTTTTCTTTCGCCTCAATGGGCGTCACGTTGGATGATACACTTACCAATATGAGAGACGGGGTGTATACCTTTCGAGCGCATAAAGGGATATATCATAGAATTGACCAGTTGGTCAACAGAGATGGAACACCCAGATACTTACAGCTATATTTTTATGATCCTGAAATAGAGTTAGAACACCGGCTCCAATGGCCAAATCTTGATCGGGAGATTACTGAGATTTTGTCACGTGTTCTTTCTACAAATCCTTATGTCATTACATTCCGTAGTCTTTCGGAGCTAGGTCCTCTAGACAACTATAAAGTCACTTTGAACGCTTCAGCTGACGTTGACCAGAGGGTGTACAACAGACCAACGACATCAGAGGTTTAATTAATATTATTTTATTTTTAAGAACCATAATATATTTAAGATCCTTATTATTTATTAAACACGTTTTCTTCAGGTTGCTGGTATCTGGGTTGAAGGGAATGACAATATCACCGCCTACAAAAGAAGCATTGTGGTGTATGGTAGGTCTGAACGTAGTCAAACTATTCAACCATACTTTGGATGTTACGATCCATTATGTTATCCGCTATTTTTTCCTAATGGAGAACCGGGTTGGCATCCTGACATACAACGTGAGGTATTGTCAACTAATCAAGTTAATAATTGTCAGGACAACATCGACGAAGACAATGAAGGTACCAAGAATGTTCTAATGGAGAACCGTAGCTATGCGAGAGTACTATTGTTACAGGTTTCAAATTCGTCCAACAGAGAACGTGCTTTTGTTAGGTGGTAGATTGCTACAGCAGTTTGTCGTCGATATTTACATAAAGATTGAGACTTCACGTTTACAATATTTTGAAAACAACCAACGACGGATAAGAGCTGACTTATACCAAGGTATTGTGGATTGCGTTCATGCTGGGGAGGTTCATCCAACTAGAATCGGACAACGGGTTGTGTTGCCTGCGTCTTTCATTGGAGGGCCTCGTGATATACGACGTCGTTTTTTAGATGCTATGACTTTAGTTCAAGATGACGGAAAACCAGATTTATTCCTAACGATGACGTGTAATCCTCAGTGGCCAGAAATATGTGATAATCTAAAACCTGGTCATACTCCACAAGATCGTCCCGATCTTGTTTCTAGAGTGTTTCGTGCTCGATTAGATGAGCTTAAAGAACATCTATTCAAGAAACATATACTCGGTCATGTTAAGGCATACGTTTACGTCATCGAATTTCAGAAACGTGGTTTGCCGCATGCACATTT
Organism: Flaveria ramosissima; assembly: GCA_025215565.1. Classification (NCBI taxonomy): domain Eukaryota; kingdom Viridiplantae; phylum Streptophyta; class Magnoliopsida; order Asterales; family Asteraceae; genus Flaveria; species Flaveria ramosissima. Next base: position 11,533,620 of record CM046033.1, on the reverse strand, counting down.
CCTCCTTATCATGCACGCCCAAGACAAAATCAGTAATCCAGACCATTATGATAAGGTTGTATGTGCTGAGATTCCTGACAAATTAAGACATCCCAATCTGCATGAAATTGTTGTTAAGCACATGATTCATGGTCCTTGCGGTGCTTTACGACCAAACAGTCCTTGTATGCAGGGTGATCCAAAGATATGTCGATTTCGTTATCCTAGACATTTCAATGAGCAGACGACACAAGGACAGGATTCTTATCCATTATATAGAAGGAGAGACACCGGAATACAGGTTGATGTGCGAGGAGAAACACTTGATAACAGATGGGTTGTCCCTTATAATCCAAGACTTTTGATGATGTTCAACTGCCACATGAACGTGGAGGTTTGCTCCAGTATAAAGTCTGTGAAGTATTTATTCAAGTATGTTTACAAAGGACATGACAAGCAGGTTATTCAGATCGATGAAGATGGCCCAGAAGTTATTAATGAGATTAAAAGATTTCAAGATGCACGTTACGTATCACCCCCGGAGGCTATGTGGCGTGTTTTTTCATTCCCCCTTTCTCAAATCCATCCTTCGGTGTTGGCCTTACAACTTCATCTCCCAAATATGCACATGGTTAGATTTAGAGATGATGATATACTGAGTGAAATTGTGGATAGGGAATTAGATAAAGGAACCATGTTGACTGCATTTTTTGATACAAATAGATTGAATGCCACGGCAAGGCAACATTTATATAAAGATTTCCCTAAATACTTTACATGGAATGGAGTCCAACGCAAATGGAATATTCGTAAAGCGAAGCCACAACGAGGCCGTATTGTTTCTGCTAATCTAGCTGAAGGCGAAAGGTACTACTTGCGTGTGCTTTTGTTAAATATCAAAGGACCTACCTCTTTTGAACATCTTCGCACAGTTAATTGTGTAACGCACCCCACATTTAGAAAAGCAGCTCTTGAGCTTGGGTTAATAGAGAATGATGATAGTTTATCGCAATGTCTCACGGAAGCGTCTATATTTCAGTTTCCCGGTTCTCTAAGAAGGTTATTCGCAACAATAATGATTTTTTGTGAACCTGGTGATATTCTTAGGCTGTGGGATGAACACTTTGATTCGCTTTCTGAAGAATATCGGTTACATTGTCAAAGTGAAGAACGAGTTCAAAATATGGTTCTTACTGACATAAGGGTCTTTCTACAATCTATGGGTAAACATATTCGTGATTTCGATCTTCCATATATAACACAAGAAATCATACAACATGCAAGTTCCCATGAGGTACAGGAGGAGTACGAGATAGTTGTCGAACCTGAACACTTACGTGCAAAACATTTTCTCAATTCAGACCAAAAAATTGTGTTTGATGGATCATGACCCATGTTGATAATCATCAGCCAGGTGTGTTCTTTATAGATGGCCCAGGTGGAACGGGAAAAACATTTTTATACAAAGCTTTGCTTGCTCAAGTTCGTTCACGTGGTCTTATTGCTCTCGCGACTGCTTCATCCGGTGCTGCGGCTAATAATATGCCAGGAGGTAGAACCGCGCACTCAAGATTCAAGATTCCTATTTGCCTTAACAATAATTCGATGTGTAACATCAAAAAACAAAGCGGTGCGGCTGAAGTAATTAGGTTGGCTAAACTAATTATATGGGATGAGGCATCTATGGCAAAGCGACAGGCGATAGAGGCCGTAGACCGAACAATGCGGGACATTATAGGCGTTAGTCTTCCGTTTGGTGGAAAAATAATGGTTATGGGAGGTGATTTTAGGCAGGTGTTGCCGGTCATTAAACGGGGCACCCGTGCACAGATTGTAGACTCCAGCCTACGAATGTCACCTTTGTGGTCCATGACGAAAAAGATGCAGTTGACCATAAACATGCGGGCGCGGAATGATCCGTGGTTTTCTGATTTTCTTTTGAGAGTAGGTGATGGAACCGAAGAGCCAATCGAAGGAAGCTTCATCCGCATACCAGATGACATGACAATTCTATGCCCTAATAAAGAAAACTCCGTAACAGAATTGATTAATGCTGTTTTTCCATCGATTCAGGAAAAAGTACATTCTTCTGATTATATAATAAACCGAGCTATATTATCCACAAGAAATGAGAGTGTTGATGAGATTAATGATCAGATGATTGATATTTTTCAAGGCGAGGAAAAAATTTACTACAGTTTTGACGAAGTTGAAGATGATCGCCACAACTTTTATCCGGTCGAGTTTTTAAACTCACTGACTGTCAGTGGTCTGCCGCCTCATAAACTACGTTTGAAAATTGGATGCCCTATCATATTATTACGGAACATTGATCCATCACACGGTCTATGTAATGGCACACGCTTGATATGTAGAGGCTTCCAACGAAACGTTATTGATGCTGAAATAGCTGTCGGTCAACATACTGAAAAAAGAGTATTTTTGCCTAGAATCCCTCTATCACTTTCTGAAGAAGACATGTTCCCGTTCAAGTTGAAGCGAAAACAGTTCCCCATTCGACTTAGCTTTTCCATGACAATTAACAAAGCTCAAGGTCAAACGATTCCGCATGTTGGTGTTTATCTGCCGGAATCTGTTTTTTCACATGGACAACTTGTTGCTTTATCAAGAGGGATATCACGGGAAAATACAAAGGTGTTAGTACACCCTTCCAAAAAATTCAAACGAGCCGGAGTGTACACCTCAAATGTTGTATACCGGGAAGTGTTACGTGATAGGTGAAATGTACGTTTGTCAAAACCTAACACTATGTTTTATTAAACTAATGGCTTATGTTTATGTTCGTGATGTCTTTTTCAGTAGTAATGTTTTCTTTTTTGTACGGATAAAATTTTTAATCAAAGTAAACACGTGATGTTTCTAATGAAAAATACGATCAATTTACTACATATTAACTTATCATATTTGCTTTTGCATAATATAGAATCTAATATAAACAATAATAATTTGAAAATGTGTCGGGTGTCATTTTAACTTCTAAAACTATAATTTTATTTCCTTATCTATGCTATTTAATATTGTGAGTTATGATAAATTCACATGTAAAAACTGAACATTTACTTGTTTTTCAGATACCAGACATGCTGTGGCGAAGGATGAATCTGTCAAAGTGAAGAGTATTTCTAATAACCAAGCTACATAAGATATGTCATACAATCAAGAACAAATACCTTATATTCCAAAAAATCATCCTTCATTAGATTTAACGGTGAATTAACAAGATGTACCTTTGAAAATGGGCTTGCTCCTGATAACGAATGATGATTACCCAACATACTTTAGATCATTAAAATGTTTGAGCCTTTCGATTAAAATGATATCATCATGATGAGATCACTTCACCACTGAATAAAAATGAGTACCAGATAACTTTGCTTCAACTTTAATGTTAAAAATTATATTTGTTTATTCGTGTATTACTTTGTTGCAAAAATGATTTTCTTGAACTAATAATTTCAATGCATATATATTACTTGCTAGGTGTGCGTATTGCATATCACGTATATCAACCTCGATAATTATACTCACGTAAGAGGTTACGAAATACTTAATATACTTTTGCATAGATAATACAATAATACATCATAAACCATGTTGGATGAAAAATGTCACCCCACCACATTACGCCCGTCGCATCGCGCGGGCACCTACTAGTTATTATATAAGCATGTTATTTATATTTAATTCAACCAAAATGCATTCTCTACCAGCCAAACAACAAATTAGTATATCAGCTAGCCCACTTGATAGGCTTTGCCTCTTAAAGGAGAGGTTCTGGGTTCAAACCCAGGTATGGTGTAACTTGGTTTAATTTAGGAGTATGAGTATGAGTAGGATAGATTTGCCGTTCAAAAAAACAAATTAGTATATCACTCGGTAAGGCGTTATATTTGCAGCTTTTTTAAAAGTATTAGAATAGACATAGTGATGTCAGTCCTAGGGGTGTTCAAGTTGCTGATTTGGATATAACTGAGCGTTAAAACCGTTACATCTCTAGTTAAAATAGGCTTTAAATTTATATTTTGTAAGCCCTTAACGGGCGTGGGGAATGAATTTTTGCTTACACCATTGCATTATTAGGTGCCAGAAATCTTTACAATTAATTAACCACTACACTTGATTTTAATTGAGTTTTATTGAATTCATTTTTGCTTACATGACACCTAGGTGATATTTTAACTAAACAAGAAAAACGGTATCACCAACCAGGTAAGCAGAAAACAAAACATGTTAAATGACAAGAGTTTATAAAAAAAAGTACTACAAAACAAGTAAGCAGAAAACAAAAAGAGATTACAAGGGGATTTTAAAGTCAATCCAACTTTTCAATCTAGATCATACCATCTAGCTCTAGTTTTAATCCAAATAATGTAGTGACATTAATGTCTTTGAAAATTTTCTCCTTACTCCAATATAATTTCTAAAAAATCCTTTCGTACCTTGCCCTCCATAGATGCCAAAGAGTCCCCACAACGATTGAGTAGATTGTCCATTTAAATGTTTTATCCCCTTTTATGTTTGCCGCTTTGTTAAAAAGACCAACCATTATGTCTCCAGTCAAAAATGTCATTTTACTCTACCTGAATGTGATGTAGTTTCGTAAGAATGTGATGTAGTTTCATCTTGATCACAAAAGTCACAAGTAGAAGACGGAATGTCAATGTTTCTTTTGATAGCTCGACTTTTGTTGGAATTCTTTATAAAGCGGATCTCCAATAAAAAAAATTTAAACTTTTCTAGGAAGTCATTTGGACCACTGAAACATACTTAAACCCTAGGGAAGCATTTTTTTAATACTTTCCTTAAGAGAAGTAACTGAAAATTGACCCCAGAAGTCGTCCAACCACTAACATTTGGAGTTACAAAAACTAATTTTTGCTTGAATGTTAATATAAAGGTATGCATGTCAACGATAACCTTTACAGTGTTGTTCCAAGCGCCGGGGATAGACTTTTTACATGGGATCCAATCGGTTCTACGCGGATTTGAATGGATGCTTCGAATGGTGCTACACCATAATGACTCCGACTTCGCCTTCACTTTCCATATCCATTTCGAATGAGGGCCAAGTTTGCCGCTTTAATGCTGCTAATTCCAAGGCCTTCCATTTCGTTTGGACCAAGACATTTATTCCCATGCCATCCATTGAATTCACTTGGTCAACTCAGGACCTCCCTAAAGAAATTTTCTTCTTAATCCTTCTAAGGTTTTGATTACTTGCAATGGAACACGATATGAAAGATAAATAATAAATATGCAAGCTGTCGAGCACCACTTTTAATGAAGTTAGTTTTTCACCGTAGGATAATTTCAAAACTTTCCAACTTAATAATTTTTTGTTGATTTTATCAACGATGGGCTGCCAATTATTTGCTTTGTTCATATTGGTGTCAACTTGAAGACCCAAGTAGTTGAATGGGATAGCACATCTTTAGCATTTGAAGATCCTAATAAGTTGATTAGATTGAAAAGCCAACTCTCCATGTCAAAAATTATGCTTTTATTTCAGTTGACTTTTAGGATCGATGCAAGATTAAAACACCTAAGAATCCTTGTGAGATTCCGGCCATTATGAATCGACCATTCCCCTATGAGAATGACATCATTCGTGTAGAATATGCGCGATAAAGGAGGCGGTGTTGGTTAATCTTAATACCATGAAATATCCCTAAGTCAACCGCGGATTTCATCGCCATAACAATAATAAAACCTAATGAAGCCAATGGATCTCCTTGGCGCACCCCCTTTGAAATTGATTATTTAAAAACATCACTTTTTCTTCCTTCGGTTGCTAGAGGCTCCGGCATAACCATGCCCACACCTCAGGGAACAATACTCCTATTCTCCAAACTCCTCGACTCATGTTATTCCACAAGAAACTTGCATATGATCAAACAACTACATGCTCGAATGATCATCACAGGAATCTCCCACCACGATTTCATTCGTGCGAAATTAGTCTCATCATATTCAATTTGTGCCCAATTACGCGAAGCATCCATCATCTTCTCCTTCACCAATCGCCGATCGACATTCCTCTACAACTCCTTCATCCGAGCTTATTCTTCCATCAATCAGTTCTCCAATTCCCTCATCGTTTTCCGTGAAATGATTCGTGGTGGTAAACCCTTGGATCGCCATTCTTTGCCACCGGTACTTAAGTCTTGCGGTGGTGTTCCGGCTCTAAGATTGGGGAGAAACGTTCATGTGCTTGTGTTCTCAAATGGGTTTGATTCGGATGTTGCAAATTTGAATTCTTTGGTGACGATGTACTGTAAATGTGGCGATTTGGGGAGTGCCCAGAAGGTGTTTGATGAAATGTCTGAGAGAAATGTGGTTTCTTGGACTGCTGTTATGAGTGGGTATGGGATGTATGGGAGGTGTGAAGAGGTGTTTGGGCTGTTTGAGAGAATGGTGGGAGGTGGGGTGGAGCCGGATGGATTGACGTTTACTGCGATTCTTACTGCGTGTAGTCATGGTGGGTTGGCGGATAAAGGGATGGAGTATTTTCAGATGATGAAAGATAGGTTTAAGTTGAGGCCAAGTTTGGAGCATTGCACTTGTATGGTTGATATGTTGGGGAGAGCAGGGAGGGTGGAAGAGGCAGAAGCAATGGTGGAAATGATGGATGTCGTCCCAGACGAGGCGTTGTGGGGTGCGTTGTTGGCTGCGTGTAAGACTCATGGGAAGGTGGAAGTAGCCGAGAGATTAGCCGAAAAGATATATGCAAGAAGGTTAATCTCAACATCATAGATATATTTTTATGTTGATAGTTTAGACATGGTGTTTTGTTACTTAAGTTATGTATATTATCTTCACAAATTTACACCAAACTAGCAATGTACTCAGGTTCATCAAACTAACATGTTTTATTTCACGACAATGGTACACACGCATATGTATAACAAACAGGTTGGAAATCATGTAGTTAGAATATCGGGAAGTGCGGGTGAATGGGCTCCCAGGACTTTACCTCCAACATCTGGGAAATCCTCGTATCCACGCAAGGAAGTCACATTCCCATCAGCATCTACTTCTAATGGATACCTTAAAAGATGACCTTGCAATGTTGAGTGTTTATCGTCTGTGTATTTTTTCCAGTTATGTTCAGCTATTTCATTAACTTTATTCACACATTCCAGAGTTTTGGGATCCTTGTAGCAATTCTCTAGCACCCCGAGGTGTTCAGCCCACAACGACATTCTGTAACCATAGACCTGAAATCATGCACATGCACCCTTTCTTAGTGTGTGTTCTGTGAGATTAGAGGTGCCAAGATGGGCGGGTTGACTTACTGGTCAAACAGATTTTAGCCAAAACGGGTCATTTTTGGTATGGTGTTGGTCGGATTTGTAGCAATATAATAAATCTTATGACTTATACATGAATCATGATGGAAATTGGTTTTGTTTTTGTGAAAGCAGAGTTATCAAACCTGTCCATGAGGGTGTTGCTTCTTTGCAGCCCAAGTGTGATGCGGCTGATATGAACCCATGGCTATTTCTGTGTCCTTTGACCCAGCTAAAGATCTTTGATTAATGTTGGCAGATCCCACGATCACATACTCATCATCCACAATCATTCCTTTAGCATGCACATATATCATGAAACGCTTGAATTTTTGTGAATCTGAAACCTATAAAAGCAGATTCAATGTCAACTTTTAATGAACATGTAAATGACTGTAGTATGATTGTAATAATCAAAATACCTTCTCATCTGCAAATAATTGATTAGTTTCAAATGGTACGTCTTCCCGCTTTCCAAGGCAGTAGAAATTTAAATATTCTCGAGGGTGAGCATTTAGCTGCATGGATTTGATTGCTTGTGCAACAACATTATACATCATTTGCATTGTCTGGCTCTGTAGATTAGAATATTATAGATGATCCGCCTCACTTCAATACTCTATTTTTAATTATGATTTTACAGGTTATAAATACCTGCCAATAGAGAATCTCTTGCATGGTAGCAGAAGTTGGGACACCCTCGGGCCACATTGGTATGACAATATAAACTGCAAATCGCTCCTTGTTTCTAATCTTGCTTGCTATTTTTTGTGCCAACTCCATTGGAATTAGGTTATCAGCTCCTAAAAATTGGCAAGATAGCAAGAAAACATGTCATCAAATTCACATTGGAATATTTTGATTTTAACTGTAAAGAAATTTATGACATACACTCTCATTAAAGTACTTGAAAATAGCTTACTGTGAAGGAAGGATGCAATTTATACCTGCATTTTTATATGACCATGCATATGATGAGCCAATAAAATATTGATTCTCAATATAAATAAAATGCTGAGCTGATCTGATCGCTTGGATATATGCGGTTTGAATGCTTTTCTCTATAACCATATTTTTTGCAGTAATAAGGTTCTGCAAGAACCAGAATATTAACATATGCATCATCAAGACAGAGTACTAAGTATTAGATGCAACATCTGTTGACCAATGAATGGGTCATCTAACATGTCAAATTGGTTAAAGCAAATGATATAACTAAAAGGATACGGGTCAAATGGGTCGGGTGAACGGGCTAGACGGGATAAAAATCATCTTAAATGTATTCACATCTATAAAACTACTCAACTAAAAAGTCAGAATATTGTTTTTGTAATCCTATTTGTGACATAAATTATTTAAAGTCTGAAAAATGATTTGTGGGCTGGTCCAACCTGCCCCAGACCCGCTTTGAGGCACACTAAAAGCAGCCTTTTTGACCCGCCGGCCACCCATTCTTGCAATCTTTACCTAGTATCATTTTCACAATTAGAATGAAAAGGAAGCTTCACTTATTAACCTGTTTCTCGGCACCATCCACAGTTTTGGGGAATCCTTTTAGAGATCCAGAATCTATAGACCGGAATATCTGCACAGTGAGAAAAGCCAATGAAGTTTCTTTTAGCCGCATATGAAAAGGGGCCCACTTTTTTCTTTGAGGATCAATGGAAAAATAAAGGGGGAGAGGCAATGTCTAACCTGGACATGCCAGTTATCAGGATCATCTTCACTGGTCACATGCAGTGATGGATCGTCTGGAGGAACCACTGTGTGATCTGCATTCACATGAGCAGGGTAGGTAGGACTAAGAATCCATGAGATCCGGTCAATTTTTAACAATGCATCATCTTGCCAGCGGGCCATCCTTTTTGTTACTAACGCAAATTCTCGAAATTTTGTAGCTTTTCTCCATCTTTGCTCAAAGTTTATAAGGACATCATAAGCAGCAGGACCTTCAATCCTGCAGTGTAAGTCATGCCATGGCTGCCTTGGGGCCTTTGTTCCTGCCTAATTTGGATAATTGGAAACTGAACAATTGTAACAGATGTATAAGACGAGGTGATATAGACACTCACAGGGAATGTAGGTTGGTGAACGTCGTCTTTAAACACTGTGTGAAGATCATGAAACAATCTATGCTCAGGTGTGTCATATCGACCGTCACAGAGATCAAGGCCACCTAAAAAAGCTGTAATCTTTCTGTTATTACCAGATGCCTGTGTATCCACAAGCACACATTTCTGATGGTGTGTAAAAGCACCTCCAACAACCTTAAACATAAAATAATATCATGTAAATTGATGGTACTTATGACACGCCTGAGACATATCAAATGAATCAATCTGTGATTCTTGATTTTGAAATAAATCAAACTTTTTTGTAAGAAAATGGTTAGGTCAGAATCAAGTCATTAAACACAGGTTACCTGCTGTTTAAAAAGGCCGAGTTTACCACTTCCATAGCGAGGCGAAAGCACACACCGCACAGATGAATGCTTGAAAAACTTTCTGGTTTCTTCATCATGAGTGTCCATTACTCCTGTCTGCATGCATCAGTTGATCATTGACATTACTGTTAAATTTGTGCAGAAAATCAACCACAAGAAGCAGTCATCACTCACTGTGTTAAAAAAGGGATTGCTGTGAGAAGTTTTATCATCCCAAACCAACAACAAAACACGAACCCCTTCTTCGGACTTATACTTGAGGAGCTCCCCAAGGGTCAAGTCCCCTCCCCGGGGCCACGGTCGAGTCGGCTCTCGAATCAACTTAATCTTGTGGAAAATAGACCAACCCACAATGTATATCATATGGTGAGCTGATGATATAGCATGACATATATCTTCCCAACACGAACCATGCTCGAAAACCTTACCCCCATCCAATTGAATTTCAGGCATCTTAGATTCGGGCCTGATGTGTGCATCCTGATATAATGTCACCCGAGAACCTTTCCTCACCGGAAAGTACGTGCCCCGGACGCCTTTTAGCTCCGGATCTCCAGCAATCCCGTTCCAGTAAATCGGATTCTTTTCACAGGGTGTAAACTTCATTTCGAGCCTCAGTTCCGAGTCCTTTCGCGAATTTTTCAAAGGGAACCAGTTAGAGATCGGCTGTCCAATGGCAATATCCACTGCAGGAATGTAAACAGTCCCCAACAAGTCAGCTCCAAAGATGTCTGCATCTTTCACTTCAAACTCTAAATGACGAAGCGTGTGAGCTAACGGGACAATAAAGTGTTCGTTCCATTGAGGGTTTTTGGAATTCTTCACCACGCGTGTACGCGCGACTGCTGCTTGATCAGGCACCGACACCTTGACATAAGGATCGCTTGCAATGAACTTCCGCCCGCTGGAACGTATTTTCTGGTCATCAGTTTCTTCATCTGGGGTGTCTTCGGGGCAGGGATCGAAGGACACACAGCGGAGGATGTGGCCGGTGAGTACATCCATATTCGGTAAGTTTCGAGCTTCGATTATATGCAGATACAAATCACCATGTAAGAACACATTCTTTGCTGAAGATTCATCTGTCATTTTTGCAAACTAAAACACAAGAAATATGCAAAGATCCTTGAGTGATATTGTATGGAGATTTGACAAAAATGCATGCATGATCAGTTTGCATGGGGTTGCATTTATAGGGATGTTACTTTAGGTTAATCACTTAAAACAACCTTAGGTTTTCAAGTATCACCTCAGTTTTTTAAATATTACAAGCACGCTTTTACAATCTAATTGTGTATATATCTTTTATCGGATTCTACTAAATTAACATATCTCCAAGTAATGTTTTAAGACATTTTGTCAACAAAAAGTTGTCATTAATTGTTTATTCAACTAATCTTGCACAGTGAAGTCAGCCTTAGTAACAAAAATGCATTTTTAACTTTAGGAGAAAACAAGAAATAATATGATTTATCAACAAACATAACTTAACTACCATGTCATATGTTAAATTCTTCCTTGTTAGCATAAGTAAAAAAAATATATTTTATTTTTTCTTATAGCAATTGAAGTGTGTGCTTTTGTCCAAAGGATAACTTTGATTCTCCATTTGGCATCCCACAACATATAAAATTGGAATATTCATAGTCTCCTCTTTGATTATTCTTCCTTCCATGCAACCTTAGAATTATTATGCTAGTTCCATGTATTAAATTTTATAATAGCATTCACATTTGTTTCCCCATCCTCTTTCTTATATTTATATAAAAATATTATTTTATCTTTCTTATTTAATTAAATAATATTTTTATATCTTTATCCTTACATATTTTCTCTTTCCCACTCACAATCACTTCAAAAAATATACAAGGAAGCGAGGGAGGTATCGTATATCTACATATTTGGGGAAACAAAGAATTTTCTATCTCATTTACTCATAACCATTCATAACTATTCCTATAATATAGGACAAATAGTCACATCAAAATGAAAAACCTACTGTGAATACTCTTACACACATATACATGTATGTATAAATATGGGGAGTAAAGAATATCAGAACTCATAATTTTTTCACTTTTTAGTGTTATAAAATTTAAAATAAAAAATAATGTAAATGTGATGTTTACTCATTTATAGTAAAACTAAAAAAAGTTCTTTGTATTGATTATATTATCCACACAATTTACACATACAAAACAGTTATATATTTAATTTAAAACATATGAAAAAAAAATTTTGATGGTTTTTTATTTATATAAATTGTAAGAAGTGCAAAGTTTAAAATATATTAAAACATTCACACTAGTTTTCCATCCTCATTCCTATATTTACATTAAAAACATTATTTTTTTCTTCCTTTCAATTAAACGATATTTTTTTACATCTTTGTCATTATTTTTTCTTTGTCATCCACTTACAAGCACTTTAAATCATATTAAAAAATTATTAGAATTGTATTGTGTATCTTCATATATGAGGATAAACAATAATATTTTCTCTGTTCTCCATTCATAACCACTCAAAACCTCCCCCAGTATATAAGACATACACTCACATAAAAATAAAAAAACTATTATTGATAAAATATTAAATGATTTAGTTTTTTATTTTATTTTTTGTAATAATTTAATTAATATTTTGTTATGAATCTCACACAAACATATACATACACACATAATAAATAAGTAAATGACTACGTCAAGTGTCACAATTATGTGAGCTTACTATTTTTTTTCTCTCGGGCATTAACTTATTTTTAAGTTATTTATTTATTTATTTAACAAAACATTTAAAATTGATATTTTTAATGTTTTATAACAAACTTTCATAATCTTATTCCTTATTTATAAATTAAACTTTACTTTTACTCTATTGGTTTGTTCCAAATAACGTTTAACTTAAAAGGTTTTAAAATTTTGATTTTACTCATTGTGTTTTTAAGTCGGTCCCAATTGACTTCAACCCACTAACGATAGGTTTTTTGTTAATTGAATGACAAATTTTGTAATTTGGTTATAATATATAATTAAAATTACTTAAAACCATGCCCCCTCCCTTTGTCCTGCTTATTTCCAACGCCACTTCCATTCCATAGCACCTTTGACATCACCCGATGTAAACCCTCATCATTGGCCATCCACTACCCCTATCACCATTGTCACCATCATTGTCATAATCATCATATCTCAACATACCTACATCATCATCATGATTAAGTTAGGGATGGGTTAAAAGAATGGGTTCGATAAATATTTCTTCTTAGATTAGGGCTTCAAATTGTCTGAAGTTCCATTAAGGAGGCGATTAGGTTAGGGATCGGTAAGGATGCTGCAACGGATATGTGGTGTAGTGATGGTGGTTAATGGTTTGAGGGTGATGAGATTGTGATTTGGGGTTTTAAAAAAAGGGTTTGGGAGACGATGGTGATTATCGATTTGATGATGGACGGTAAATGAAATTTGATGGTAGTGGTTATTTGTTATTGTGGTGTGGTGATTTGGTAGAGAAAAGATACCTGGAGTTACTACAGGTGATGGTGGTGGTCGATGGTGACGATGGATAGTTACTGTATGATGACGGTGGATGATGCATTGAAGAGAACATATTGACTATTTTTTGTTTATTTAATTATTTTAAACAAATAATACAAATAGTCCTCCATTTAATAAACTAGTGTTTTAAACCGGACGCGCGTTGCGCGTCTTAAGAACGGGGTAAATCGAGGCTCATACTTAGCCGCAACCTAACAGTTTTAACTGGAGCCAAAGTAATCATTAAGTCGATAGCTGGTTGCGGCTGCGCACCGGAAATGGATGCCAACCGAAGGCAACCGGAATAAATTTTTATATAAAATCACAGCTGAACCAAAAGCAACGGTCTCAGATGAAGACGTGTCCATCATCATCGATATCAACAAACAACAGAATCACAACAAAATAAGATCACCAACAGACATTAGTTTAGAGTACATGTATGGCAACAATTAAACCGATACACAGTTGCGGCTGCACACTGAAAATGGATGCCAAGCCAAGACAAACAGCACCGGTTTTCGTTTAAAATCAAAGCCGAACCAAATGCAATGGTCTCAGATGAAGACGTGTCCATCATCATCGACATATACGAACAACAGATTCACAACAAGATAAGATCACCAATAGACAATAGTTAGAGCACATGTATAGCAACATCATGGACGTGTAACAGAGTCTCGCGTAAGCGTATACTTAGCATAATCGACGTCAACAAATGACCCAAAAAAACACCCGACATCATCGACAGCGGAATACCTAATGTTGCATGTCAATACATCAATGACATTTATAAATTATAATCTAAAGTAAATTGTCCGAAAGAGATACCTATTTGGCTTTGTAACTCATGCGACCGAGCGTTAGCGGGTATGGCCGGGTGAGTAACATGAAAAATAGAAGGAAATTGCAGAGATGGAGATAACCGGGATGATGCTTACCCATAATTGCCCTCCTGGCTTTGAGCTTGAGCTGCGAGAGAGGGTTGTGATCAAAGATATCATTGTTTGGTTGGACTTGAAAAAATACCAAATCAATCGCCAATTCAATGGCGGTATGTTAGTACTGATATATGCATTAATTTGGTTATATCGTGCATGATAACAAAGCATATCAGTATTAATGCGTTTAAATGGTGACTGGTATTGGTGGATTGTTCTTATTCTAATCTGCACAGGAACATCATGAGGAACACACTACACTCTGAAGTGTATGATATTATTGTTTCGACTAATCATAACAGGATATTAATGGCACCCTCACATCTAATGCACAAATTACAGTGTGATTCAGGTAAGTTGTTCTAAAATATAGTCGAATGGAATATATAGATTTCAGTTGCTTTAATCCGTACAGGAACATCACAGAACACATAATCAATTGCTATAGTGAAATGGAAAATATGGCTTTCAACACTAAAATATAAATGAAAAACATCATGAAAAAAGATGTAAATGGTTAATAATACTGCAGGTGTATATATTGTGGATGGTTTTGTATTTGTACCTGTACAAATGTGTTTTTTATGCTGGTAACAGATGATAGCATTATAACCGAATTATAAAACAGGAAAATCGAATAAAGAACTACAACTTAACATATCTTAGTAATAAAGTAAAAAAATCATATGTGAATGACGGAATAAACGAAGGCTCAGACAAACACGTATTATCTAATGATCGTGTTGTTACCATCATAGCCATTTTACATCATTGACGGGATAAATCAAGGCTCGGATAAACAACGTTTCGTTGTGGCTGCGAACATGTAGGTTCACCACGCCATCACAACAAACTGACTATTTCCAAGGATCGTCATCGCCTATCAAACGAAACCCTGATCACAAACCCACAGTGCAGGATCGTTTAAGGGCTTAAACACAATTACAACACAACAACACAATGAGGAGATTAACTAAACTTTAATCAAACAGTGAACTGGGTAACCAAAGGTGATACAAAGAACACAAGTAAAGCAAGAGACAGAACAAGAGAGTATGGGTTTCAAGGAGGCAGTATATTGCTTTCTCAAGTTCTTTTACAAGTGTTGCAAAGCATAAAGAAAGATACAAGAACTTGAAATACTTATACTACAACCTACAGCCGGCTATACTTTGAAAGCCAGCTGGATACAATTGACTAGACACTAACAAAATCAATTGTAGGATCAAAAGGCATATCTGCCTTTTGACCTTGTGACTATGACATGCCATAACTCACATCCTTATACATTACAAAAAGGATAAAGTACATAAAGTGGAAAGTTACAGACTCAAGACCTCAATGTACATTTACCAAAAGCAAGGCCCTTTTCACCAACTCATGTAAGTTGGTGACATTACAGAGATGCAGCGGAAAAGGTGCTTTATGGAACAGTACATCAGATAAAGCATGTGTACTAAAAGTCTTCGGAAGAAATCTGTCTTCATAGGTTGAAGCTTCGGAAGACTTTGTCTCTGAAGCTTCGGAAGACTTCATGTTTGGCTTCGGAAGATATTGGTCTTGGCTTCGGAAGATTTTACACTTAGAGTATTTTCTAATGCTTTGTGTAAAACTTCCGAAGCATTCTTCACTTCAGTACTTAGTGCATGTTGCTGAGACACTTAGGCTGTTTTGGGTTGCATCAGACTTCAGGAATCCTTACAAACTCCCCCTAGGCTGATGCTACCAAAACACTTAGAAGATCTTCAAATGTTGGTAGTCTTCAGTACAATCAGGACCATTCCTTTCTTCATGAGATGGCAGGATCATCAAGACTCTCATAGTATCTTCTCATCTCAAAGAGATCATGCAGAGGTAAGTTGATTATGTCTTGCCATGAGTAGACATTCTCAACACCTTGATCTCTGATAACATTCCATCTTTCTGGATTGGTAGAGTAAGTCCAGGACAAGATGGGTGTCTCAGTAGTTAGAGGAGCCACTTGAATAGGAGTTGTTTGGGCTGCCTCATCATGCACCTCCTCAGGTTGATCTGATTCAGCCTGAGGTACAGAGGTAGATGACTTTGGCTTCTTCTTCTTAGTCTTTGGTTTAGAAGCCATCCTCTTCTTCCTCTTGGATGTCTTTAACTGAGAAGACTGGTCTGCAGCACCATGTTGATCATCAGTGTCTTTCTCAGTTGGGTGTTCCTCCCTCACAGGTTCAGAAGGAGAGGGAGTTTGACCCTGCCTAGGATCAGAAGATGAAGTTGCTGAGGCTCAGCTGGAGGTGCTGGTTGAGGTGTCTCTGGTTGTTCAAACTTGACCTCCACTTCAGGTGGGACTTGACTTGGAAGAGAGTGCAAGTCAATGAGTTCTCCACTTTTAATCTTCTGCTTGATCACCCTAATATGCTCATCCATAGTGGATAGAGACATGGGGCCAAGTCTCCTTTCGGAGAATCCATACAGCTTCAAGAAGCTCACCATTCTTTGTCTGTCAGCAGACTTCTTTGCATTCTTTTGAATGATGGCTCTTGACTTTGCAGCTTCTTCCCTTAGCTTCCTTTTAGTTGTCTTTCTTTCCTTGACTAACTCAAGCTCAAGTTGCTTTAGATACTCGAACTCAATGAAGTCATAGGACAAGGGAAGAAGTGCATCTGCCTGATAGAAGCCTGTGGCACTCAGGTAGTTGATCATCTTGATCCTATCTTCTTCTTTATCTACCTGAGGTTCTTGTGGAACCACATCTTCCTGTGCAGGACTTTCTTGAACTGGTGAGAGAGTGGGAGCATGCTTGTAAAGTCTTTTCTGTCTCTTCTCCTCTTTGAGTTGGAGAAGTATCATTGCATCCTCTTTCTCCTTCAACTCTCTTGACACTTCCATGTCAGCCAGTTCATTTAACTCTTCTAAGGGGAGGGAGATGATTTCATCAATGTCATAGTTCCTGGTCTGTAAGTAGGTAATCCTGACTGCCCTTAACTCATCATCTTGAGTATTTGGTCTGGGAGCAGCCCTGATTGCAGCTTGCATGAAGCTAGATGACCCAGTAGAACTTTCTCCCCTTAGTCTCCTTTTCCTCTCTCTCTCTTCCTCCTCAATTTCCTCAGGAGTCATTATCCTTTTCCCTTTGTCACCAACAGACCTTTGTGACTCAGGGTGGATTGAGGCTTGGCCTTCATTGCTTGGAGTAGCTTCCATGCTCTGGCCAGAGAGAGGCTGAGAAACACCTTCACCAGCAGGTGTCTCAGATGGAGTTTGGACCTCTGCAGCAGTTGTTGATGATGAGACAGGGGTCTCAGGTTCTGCCACTGGGCCTTCAGTCAAGGTTTCCCCTATGAAACTAATCTTAGGGTCCACCTCAACATCCAGTTGACCGATGACATTTCCTGATTCCCTAAGTCTCCTTCTTAGAGTAAACTCTGCAAGGATCCTGTCTTGGATTCTTTGAGCCAGCCTGTCAGCTTGTCTTGAATTGCTTGGATTGACAAGTGGCAAGTTGACTAAATCCAGTCTTTCATAGAAGCTCAGGCTTTGGAATTGAAAAATTTCTTGTTGGCCTTGAACTCTCTGAAGTATAAGGGCTCTCCTGTCATCATCATACCTCCACCTTATGATGTAGTTGCCAGTTCCTTGTGGTGGAGATGAGACAGCCCTTGGTATATCTTCCTCAAAGAGACTCCTGATGAGAGAGTCTATAGAGTCCACATTAATGTGAACTTGAGGAAGTTGCTGAGAATGCACAACAGCAAGTGAGGATGGTGAGTCCTCTATGTCCATTCTCTCTGAAGAACTCCCAGGTTCTGTGGTTGTAACAACTTTCTCCCCCTTTTTGGTAGCATCACCCACTTGCATAGGTGAGCTGGAGGATAAGTCAATCACTTCCACAGGTTCTTGTGTTCCTGGTTGAGCTCTCCTTAAAGGTCTCCCAGCTAGTTTTTCCTGCAGATATGAAATCTGGAGTTGCTGATCATTGACCCTGTTTTGCAGGGTAGTCACCTGAGATTCCAAGTGACTAACCTTAGAGACTAAATAGGTGCATGTTTTTGACAATTTTTGCACCTTTAGTCTCAAATTCCCCTCATCTTCATCAGAAGATTCATTGGGGGATGAGATGATTGGACCAAAGTCCTCTCTCTCACCACCAGCTTGAGTTTCTTGGCTGCTGGTTTTCCTCTGCTCACTGGCAGCCTCAGTTGAGATGCCAATGGGCTGAGTTGCCATGGTTGAGGTCTTAATGATGTAATCACTTTCAAAAGTGAGAGCCTCTTCCATATGGACATCCTGAACAGGTTCAGAAGTGTCCACCTCAGTAATAGGTGACTGATGGGGGATAGACTGAGGAGAGTCAGAGGTACTCATCTCTCTTTGAGTAGGGGAGGAGAAGAGAGACTCATGGTACTCACTGAATCCTAAGTCTTCATCAGTGTAAAAGGATAGGTTGGGAATTGGTTGGTTGAGATCCAAAGGCTGGGGATGGTAGCTGTCCCCTGAAGGTTGTTCACTTGAGTGTTGAGACTCAGAGTGAAGGCTTAAGGTTGTTGGGCTAGTGAGCTCATCAGGTTGAGCTTGAGGAACCTCAGCCCTGATAGGTGAAGTAATGGGAGTGGTTTGCTCCTCAGGAGAAGTGGGAGCTCTAGTGTCCACTTCTTCCTGTAAGGTTGAGTATTTGGGGGCCTGCACAGACTCAATAGCCTGAGCAGGGGTTCGTTTGGATTTTCTTTGGTAGGTGAGGGTGATTTCTGGTCTTTTTAAGGGTAAGGACAAAAGAGGTGTGGGTTCAACACTAGCTTGTGTTGCTAGGTTGTCACCTTGAGCAATGAGCTCTAACATTTTTGGGACTAGGGCTGTTTCTACCCCTGAGAAGCCTACAGTTGGCTTCTTCATTATTTTAAAGATGCCGGGCTTCATCTGTCCCAATTTAAGAATATTACTTGTTTCCCTCAACTGTGAGCCCAGTTCACAGTTGAGAATGTGTTGAACATATCTAGGAAACATGTAATACTCTAAGGAGTCTAAGTTTGCAAGTAAATTAGTATAAACAAATTGTGAATACCTGAACTTGACCCCCTGAACCATTCCATGAACTATAAAGGAGAGATCCTCAGGAATCTGGTCCCATCCACCATGCTTGTTTGACAAGCTGTGGATAACCACATGGAGCAGGAATTTCCATTGGGATGAGACCTTCCCTTTCCTAAAGGTCTTTACAGAGAAATCTCTCTCATAGCCCATCTGCTCAAAAGAATGATTAACAGCTTCTTTTGGGAAGGACACCTCACCTTCTTCATCATCCAGCTGCAAATGTTGATTAATGATGGCCGGAGTGATGAAGATTGTCCTCCCTTGCACTGTGGCAGACAGTGCCTTCTCCCCATCCATAATGACCTCTTGGCAGGTCTTCCAGAATTCAAGCAAGTGATCCTCATATAGAGTAGGATCAATGGTCAGGGAGGTGAAGTAGTTTGACAGAGTCAAGAATTGGCAAATCTCTGAGAAACTTGCATCTTTCTCAGAGCTTAACAGAGCAACTTGATTATGTTGCCTGTGAAGTTGCATGGAGAAATCAGGGTTGTTTCTGCGGTTAAGGTTGGCCATTTCAGAAGCTTAAGGGTGAAGAAAGGTAGAAAGCAAAGGCGGTTTAGAGAATTAGGTTAGAGAAATAGTAGAATTGAGGAAGATAGTGGGAAAGAGGGGGAACCGTTGGGTATTTATATGAAAAGGGATTTGAACCAAAGTTAATGAAAGAGGATAAACTTTGAAATCCGGAAGTCGGTCCCACCTCTGAAAAGGTAGTTTACTTTTGCTCAAAAAGTAGTTTTCTTGGAATTCGAAAAGCTTCCGAAGGTTATTTGTCTTCGGAAGTTTTGATTGAAAAAGCTTCCGAAGCTAAAATGCTTCGGAAGATTTTCCTGAGAGTCTTGAAGATTTATGCTTCGGAAGAGAAATAAACCCTTGGATGCTTTGTATAGGAATAAACAAAGCTTCCGAAGGTTAATTTTGCTTCGGAAGGAAAAGGTCCTTAAAAATAAATAAGTGTCTGAGATAAGAATTTTAAGCTTCGGAAGATGAATTTGACTTCTTCCGAAGGTAAAATCTCTTAGACAGTTATGTATTTTGAAGACATGTTTTTCTTCCGAAGATAAAATTTTATCTTCCGAAGTATCAAAATTTTCAAGAATCTAAGGAAAGTCTTCAAAAAGAATTTTACATCCAAAGAAAACATGAGCTTATGAAAGTGATGAACTAGACAACTTAGGACACACATATTTTAAGAAGAAATAATTAGAATTAGTTTTAAGAAAAAGTCTACTCAAAGTTAATCATCCCAATAGCTGATATCAGATACTTAAATCTCTGTTCATCAAAAGCTTTTGTGAACAGATCAGCATATTGTTCATCTGTATGAACTTTGACTAGTTTAATTAATCCCTTTTCATAGTTATCTCTTATTAAATGATACCTGATGTTGATGTGTTTGGTCCTTGAGTGCTGCACAGGGTTCTCAGTGATAGAGATAGCACTATTGTTGTCTATGTGGATAGGAGTCTCTTTGAAGTTAAATCCATAGTCCAGCATCTGATTTTGAATCCAAAGCACTTGAGCACAGCAGCTTGCAGCAGCAATGTATTCAGCCTCAGCAGTTGATGCAGACACACAGGATTGTTTCTTGCATTGCCATGAGACAACCCTTCCACCAAGGAATTGACATCCCCCAGATGTAGACTTTGCAGTCATATTGCAACCACCATAATCACTATCTGTATAGGCATACAGATTGAAATTTGGATTCTTTGGATACCATAGACCAAGTGTTGAAGCACCTTTGAGGTATCTTAAAATCCTTTTCACAGTGATTAAGTGAGACATCTTAGGGTTGGCTTGATATCTTGCACAAATACATGTAGCAAACATGATATCAGGCCTGCTAGCTGTAAGATACATAAGAGACCCAATCATAGCCCTGTATAGTGCTCATCTACACACTCCCCCTCAAGATCTGGACCAAGGGAGTGGTTTCTGGCTATGGGTGTCTTAGCAATCTTACAATCAGTCATGTTGAACCTCTTGAGTATGTCTTGAACATACTTTGACTGACTTATGAAGATGCCATCTTCAACCTGCTTCACTTGAATTCCCAGAAAGAAGTTGAGTTCTCCCATTGAACTCATCTCAAATCTGTCTTTCATCAGCTTCTCAAAGTCTTTGCAGAGCTTTGGATTAGTTGAACCAAAGATGATGTCATCTACATATACTTGAACCAGCAATAAGTCATTTCCCTGTCCTTTGATGAAGAGAGTTCCATCTATAGTACCTCTCCTGTATCCATGTTTACAAAGATACTCAGATAGTGTCTCATACCACTTCCTGGGTGCCTGATGCAGCCCATAAAGAGCTTTGTCAAGCTTGCAGACATAATCAGGATGATCAGGATCTACAAAACCAGGTGGCTGTTTGACATAAACCTCCTCATCAATCACTCCATATAAGAAAGCACACTTTACATCAAGTTGATAGACCTTGAAGTTCTTGGATGCAGCAAATGCCAGGAATATCCTAACAGCTTCTAGTCTTGCTACAGGAGCAAAGACATCAGTGTAGTCAATCCCTTCTTCTTGTGTGTATCCTTGAACAACTAGTCTTGCCTTGTTCTTGATGATGATTCCTCTATCATCCTTCTTATTTCTAAAAACCCATTTGGTTCCAATGGTAGTCTTCCCATGAGGAAGAGGACAAAGGTTCCAAACTTTCTGCCTTTTGAATTGAAGCAGCTCTTGTTGCATAGCTTCAACCCAACTTCCATCCTTTAGAGCTTCATCAACTTTCTTAGGCTCTATCTGAGATAAGAAACAAGAGTGAAGACAAACATTTGCTTCATGGGTTTGTCCTCTTGTTCTTACCCCTGTGACAACATCTCCAATGATGTTTGTGGTGGGGTGAGACTTGTGGATCCTTAGCTGAGGGATCACAGCAAGTTGTTGAGAAAGATCTAAATTTGAGAAATTTAGATCTGGTCTGGAAGATTCACCCTCCAATTATCACACTTATCAAGATTAACTTGATCCAATGAGTGTGAGACATCATTGATGTTGTCATCTATGGTATGGTTATTAGCATCAAGAAATTCCTGATCACTATCACCATCACCATTGTTGTCTTCTACAAGTGAGGTGTCTTTATCTGGTTGAGAGGCCTCTGAGCTGGAATTTGAAGGCATGCCAGATGTATCAGCTGAATTTGTCATTGTTGTGCTGATAGAAACCTCATTTGCTGAAGTAGTTCCAACTGGAGCTGAAGATGTATGAGTTGAAGGTCTTCCTAGCTCAAATCTTGGATCAGGATCACCTGTATTTAGATTTTCTGCAGATCCTGAAACATGCTCACAAGATTTGTTAAAACAGTTGGTAACTAAATCAAGATCAAACAGCCAATCCGGACCAGAACCAGCCACACAAGGAGTGTGCTCATTGAAAGTCACATTGGCTGACTCCTCAACAATTCTAGTTCTGAGATTGTATACTCTATAAGCTTTAGCTTGGGAAGAGTATCCAATGAAATGTCCATCATCTGATTTCTCAGCAAACTTGGCAATTTGATCTTTGGTATTCAAGATGGTGCAGGGACATCCAAATGACCTGAGAAAACCAATGAAAGGTTTCCTCTTGTGCCAAAGTTCATAAGGAGTCTTACCATGTGTCTTAACTACTAAAACTCTGTTTTGCACATAGCAAGCAGTATTAACTGCCTCTGCCCAGAAGGTGATAGGCAGTTTAGAGTCAGACAACATAGTTCTTGCAGCTTCAATAAGTGTCCTGTTTCTCCTCTCAGCAACTCCGTTTTGCTGAGGAGTCCTGGGAGCACTATATTGTCTTGTAATACCTTTTTCATCACAAAATGTATCAAGGATTTGGTTCTTGAATTCAGTTCCTTGATCACATCTTATGGTTTTGACCTTGTGATCACATTGATTCTCAATTTTAAGATGAAATTCTTCAGAATCTCAGGGGTTTCATCCTTAGTTCTAAGGAAGAAGACCCAAGTGAATCTTGTAAAATCATCTGTGATCACCAGACAGTAAGAGGTCCTTCCTAAACTCATTACACTGGTGGGGCAAAGAGATCCATATGTAACAAGTGTAGGGGAGTAGTGATGGAGTTCTTTTCCTTAGGCTTGTGAGATACCTTGTGTTGCTTCCCTTTCAGGCATGCAACACAATGATCATCACTAGTAAACTCTTTCTTTGGCATTCCAGTTACCAGATCATGTTTAATTAATTTATTCATGTTCTTAAAGTTTACATGGCACATTCTTTTATGCCATAGGAAAGACTCATCACTATTTGCTTTAGATAGAAAGCATGAAACTTCTCCAGAGGGAGATGTTTCTTGCAAATCCATCTTGTACATGTTCCCTTTCCTGGGGGCTCTGAGCAGGATATGCTCATGAGGAATGACCACACCAGGCTTGAGAACAATGCACTCATGCTCAGTAAAGAGCATGTTATGACTCTGATCACAAAATTGGGATACACTCAGAAGATTGTACCCAAGCTCCTTAACAAAGTTTACCTTCTCAATGCTGAGCTTACCATTTGTGACCTTGCCCCTTCCAGAAATGTAACCACCTTCATCTCCTCCAAAAGCAACTGGTCCTCCATCAATTCTCTCAAAATTATGAGTAGAGACCTATTGCCTGTCATGTGCCTGGAACAGCCACTGTCAATTATCCAGACATTCCTGTTTGTCTTGAGCTGTTCCTGCACAAAGAAAATGATTAGTTACATTTGGAAACCCAAGCCTTACTTGTCTTGGGCTCATTAAGTGTAATAGAAGGTAATGCAACAGTAATAGATCCTATGGTTGTACTATGGGGATCTTCAGCTGTTGTTGATGGAGAAACTTCAGTCATTTGGTCTTTCTTAGACTTCCACACCACCTTTGGAGTCTTGGACTTGACCTTCAAAACCTTAGAAGCTTTTGGAACTTCACAAGTTTTGATGACTGATCCTTCGGAAGAATCTACAGTCACTGCAGCAGACTTCAGTGCTTCGGAAGAACTCCTTTCTTCCGAGACCAACTTTGCTTCCGAAGGTAATTTTCCATTTACCTTCTTCTTTGATTTGGAGCTTCCGAAGGAAACAGACTTTCCTTCCGAAGCTTGAGACTTCTTGAGACTCTTTGAAGTCTTTGTTTTGGTCATGTGGACAGTACTTTTAGGATTGTATGGGCAATCCTTAGCAATGTGAGAAGTACTTTCACACATAACACACAACATTTTCTTCTTCAAAGAAGTCTCCTTTGAGAGCAAGACTGGCTTTGGTCACATCCCTTCTCCACCTTCATCTTGGTAGATGCTGAGACAGTTCCTTTGGGCTGTGAACTGTTCTTGGAGTTTGATGGTCCAGGCTGTGCAGCAGTGGTACACAGCAGCTCAGTCTTCTTCTTTGTACTGAGATGATTTGAACAAGAACCAGAACTCTTAGCTGAGGAGTTTGGTGGATGTCTTCAGTCCTTACTACTTTGAAACCTGCAGAGATAAACACTTGTTTCTGCTTAGCATCAAAAATAGCCTTGATTTCTTGAGCCTTCTTTGTTTCCTTTTGCTCTTCCTGATCAAGTTCTTTCTCTTGGACTTGGTCATCACAGTTGATTTCTTCTCCTCAGAAGGATAGTGGCCCTTGGAAGAATCCTCTTCTTCACTCTTCTCAGAGGAATTCTTCACTATCACTTCTTCATCATCCTCACTTATAGGATCTATGAGAGGAAGCTCATCTTCACAAGTTCCACACCTAGGAGATCTTACAGACAAGATTGTGTGTGGAGGAGCTATCTCATTTGATCCCAGTCCCTGTCTATTTTGATAACAAACCTTGTTGTGCAGGGATGAGGATATCATGTTCTTGAAGGTCTCTTCTTCAAGAACACTCTTCTCTGCCTTGGCTTTGCTGATCACAAGCTCAGCCTGGCACTCAGTTAACTTAGTGATGAGATCTTGGATCTGAGTTCTAAAATCTGTATGTTCATGTTTTAGTACTGAAATGGTTTTCTCCAAGTCCTCTATCTTTAACTTGTAATCATTTTCAGACTTTCTAAAATCAGATTTTAATATGTTTAATGACTCAAGATCAGATCTCATCTCTAAGTTATAGGACCTGTATCTATTTACTTTAGCAATGCATTCAGGGGAGCAAAGATGTTCCAATACCTTGGCTTCATCATGGTCAGCCATCAGTGCTTGGTTTGGAGAAGCATCCTCCACCTGAAAATCCAGTCAAAGCCTCCCTCTTCAACAGCAACAGCAGCATGTTGCTTTGTCTTCTCAGCCTGAGGGGCTTTGTCAGTGTAGTTTGGTCTGGGTTGTGTTTGGCCCCCATTTGCTTTAGGTGCCTTACACTCCCTAGCAAAGTGACCCATAAGGTTACAGTTGTAACACTTAACTTTGCTTTTATCCAGCCAAACTTTCCACTGGTAGCATTGCTTGGAAATCTTCTTCCTGTCCTCTTGTAGAACTTCTTGGCTCTGTGAGTGAGGAGAGCCATCTGCTGAACTATCTCCATGTATTCCAGGTCATCTGGATGGATACAGTCCAGGTCTTCAAGAGTGAAAAGATAATTCCCACAGCTTTCATCTGCAGACACAAAGGCTTGAGAAGAACTTGTCTCTTGGAATGGGCTTCCTTGAGTAAAGTTCTCCCTTGGTGTCTCCGGGAAGGTGATGAAAGGACCCTTTTGTGAGTTGTCAGGGTAGCATATGAGATGATGTTGGGGTTCTATGCTGTCCCTTTCAACCACATGAAGGGCTGAACCCATTTGATTGTTGGAGTTGCCAGATGAACCTTGCATGTTCATCTCCATCTGGTATCCACTGAGAATCCCATACAACTCTGTAAGAGTAAGAGTCTTAAGGTTCTCAGTCCTCTTGATCACCACACAATAGTGTGTCCATTGCCTAGGAAGTGAGGACATGAACTTCCTTACAATGTCCCTGTTCTCAAGAGGAACTCCTCCATCCACTAGGGTATCCACAGTCTCAACATACCTGAAGTATTGTTGAGTCATGGTTTCACCTGCTTTGAAGGTGAAATTCTCAAACTGTTGCTTCAGAAGATCTTTCTTGTTCTTCTTGGCTTCAGAGGAGCCTTCATACATTAGCTTCAGTGCATCCCACAGCTGTTTGGCTGTCTTGCACTTCTTAAAACCTCTGTATACAGAGTTTGGGAGAGCAGTCTGAAGAGCAGTCATGGCCTTCCTGTCAATATCTACTCTTTTTCTATCTTCATCTGAGTAGTTGGCCACATCTTTAGGAATCATACCAGCACCAGTAGCAGAGGGGTGCTGGGTATGAAAGGTCCATTCTCAACAGATTCCCACATTCTTGAATCAAGAGACCTGATGAAGCCTTCCATCCTCATGCACCAGGTGTCAAAATCATCAAGAGTGATCAGTGGGGATTTGTTCATGGTTCCAGTCTCCATATCAGTCTTTGAGATGGAAGCCATTTGAAGAGTTTAGCTTTTGTGTGTGTGAGGGATCTTAAGATGGTTAGATCTTATATCAAGAGCCTGGAATGCTCTGATACCAATTGCAGGATCGTTTAAGGGCTTAAACACAATTACAACACAACAACACAATGAGGAGATTAAGTAAACTTTAATCAAACAGTGAACTGGGTAACCAAAGGTGATACAAAGAACACAAGTAAAGCAAGAGACAGAACAAGAGAGTATGGGTTTCAAGGAGGCAGTATATTGCTTTCTCAAGTTCTTTTACAAGTGTTGCAAAGCATAAAGAAAGATACAAGAACTTGAAATACTTATACTACAACCTACAACCGGCTATACTTTGAAAGCTAGCTGGATACAATTGACTAGACACTAACAATATCAATTGTAGGATCAAAAGGCATATCTGCCTTTTGACCTTGTGACTATGACATGCCATAGCTCACATCCTTATACATTACAAAAAGGATAAAGTACATAAAGTGGAAAGTTACAGACTCAAGACCTCAATGTACAGTTACCAAAAGCAAGGCCCTTTTCACCAACTCATGTAAGTTGGTGACATTACAGAGATGCAGCGGAAAAGGTGCTTTATGGAACAGTACATCAGATAAAGCATGTGTACTAAAAGTCTTCGGAAGAAATCTGTCTTCATAGGTTGAAGCTTCGGAAGACTTTGTCTCTGAAGCTTCGGAAGACTTCATGTTTGGCTTCGGAAGATATTGGTCTTGGCTTCGGAAGATTTTACACTTAGAGTATTTTCTAATGCTTTGTGTAAAACTTCCGAAGCATTCTTCACTTCAGTACTTAGTGCCTGTTGCTGAGACACTTAGGCTGTTTTGGGTTGCATCAGACTTCAGGAATCCTTACACACAGTTATAGTAGCTTGGCGATGTCTCAGACAAAGCAAAACTCGTCATCATCGACGATGATAAAAAACCAACAGTTAGGAGAGATTGGCACAAACCCAACGCCGGTCGACCGACATAACATCGGAGACTACCAGTAACATGTGCCTTTTACACCGAAGTCGTCATTATGACACAGACTCTAACTCAACCATAAAGGGAGCCGGAGCCAGTGTCGTCTGCAGCCGAGGCACAACCTAGATCTGTCATCACAAACCACCACAATCACCTTCACCGCCATCGCAAGCATCAAAAACCAGCATCGGCACCGGATCGGCCACCACCGCCACCGCGACTGACTGCCTCACAAAAAACCCCAAAACGACATCACCATCAACGAAACCCTAAAACGCGTTTGGTGTTCAGTCAACAGCGGTGTTCTCCGCTGGTGGGTGGAAACCAAGAAGTCAAAGTCATGGGTGAACAGGGTTGCTCTCCGGTGGTGAGGTATAAACCATCATCCAAACCCCCCTCCCCACTTTCTAGAACCCCCAGCAACAATGATATCAGGAAAGGGGAAAATGGTGTAAAAGGGGGTGGCACACCAAACGAACGACAACCCAGGCTTAAGGCGGTAGAACCATGGTGGCCGCTCAGCCCTAAGGTGGCGGTTGAGGCACCAGCAAACCACCAGCGTAATACCATTTTCTCCCAAAAACCCACAGAATAACACTTAAAAAGAAGGCACAACCAAGAAAGGGTAAACAAAGAGGACCGGCCACCATCACCGTTGACAAACGCCGGGGAGCCGCCACCTGCTCCACCTCGACCGCGGACGAGAAGCGGAGCGGCAACAGAACCCACAACCTCCGGCACAGTGAAAAGCGTACCAGAGATAACCGAAGGCGGCGAAAACGGAGCTGCCACCGTCGCCATTTGCACCTCCGAAAGGCACCGCCAACTGCACCCACGCCGCCGCAGACCCAGCAGCGAGACTGAGGAAAATCGGAGCCCAAAAACGCGACCAAGCATCCCGTTAACATCCATCGCCGCCGAGAGCGGAGCATAGAAACGCGACCATGCATGCCGCCGCAGACTGCCACCGCAGCCGGGCTCCAATCGCCCTCACATCCTATCTCTCTCTCTCAACTCATATATGTAAAAAAACTGATGTAGGGGGAGTTATGTGGTTAATCCCAAAAAACCAAGATAAATTATATTCTTCAATTAAATAATTAGTCTTTAAGTGTAAAGGGTCTATAAAGATCCTTCTATTTAATAGAAAAATCAAAAAGTACTAGCGGATTGCGTTGGAGAAAATTGGGCAAATTAAAAATTTAATAAATCACAAGAATTAAATCATGATTTTAAAACCTTTAGAAACAAAATATTTTTTTATAGTAAATTACTATTTTGGCCCCTGGGGTTAGGGCCATTTAACCCTATCAACCCCAAAAGGAATTTTTTGACATATCAACCTCTAACGTTTCATTTTTTTAACTCTTTTGGCCCCTGATACTAACTCTGTTACTTTTTTCTGTTAAGTGTAGGGGCATTTTGGTCATATTCAACTTAAGGACTGTTTATGTAAATTTTAAAGCTTTAGGGTTATTTATGCATATTTTTAAAATTACAAATACAACCACCAGACAACACCACCACCTAACACACCATCAATACCGCCTAACACCACCATCATCAACAAAATTGGCCTCTTCCTTCTTCACTCTATCCTCAAATCTCCTGTGATTAGAGTTGTGATCACCACCGACCACAGTCACACCACCGTTCTCCACCACCACTAGCACCTAATCGACCAACGACCACCACATCTTCCACAACCACACCATCTAGATCTTCGACGACCACACTCTAGTGTCCCTGTTCTCTGAAAAAACCATGCCTCACAACCACCACAACCACGGACAGATCTGCGACGATGAAGATGGTGCGTTGATGAAAGTTGTGATGATGGTGGAGGTGGAGTAAACCGTGTGGCAACGGTGGATGTGGTGGTGGCCTCGTGGGACCTGGTGGTGGCGGTCGATGGGTTTGGGTCGGTGGATGTGGTGGTGGCCTCGCGGGACCTGGTGGTGGTGGTCGGTGGGTTTGGGTTGGTGGATGTGGTGGTGGCCTCGCGGGACCTGGTGGTGGCGGTCGGTGGGTTTGGGTCGGTGGATGTGGTGGTGGCCTCGCGGGACCTGAAGAAGATGAGATTCATTGCATCATAGGTTAGAGAACTCATGAGGTAATCTTGAAGATGATCAAAATAGGAGAAATCAGAATATGATGACAGTGGTGGTAGTGGTGGTGGCGGCAGCGTTGGTGGTGGTGAGTTTTGGCGACGATGGCAGCCGACGATGTGCCGGTGGTGACGATGGCGGAGTGAGGTAGGTGTGTGGTGGTTGTATTGGTACGTTTTACAAATGTACATAAATAGCTTTAAAGATTGAAAATTTTTATAAATTGTTCTTAAGGTGTAAAATGACTAAAATACCCTTACACTTAACAAAAAAATTAACAGAGTTAGTGTCAAGGGCCAAAACAGTTAAAAAATAAAATGTTAGGGGTTGATATGTCAAAAGATTTATTTTTGTGCTGATAGGGTTAAATGGCCCTAACCCCAGGGGCCAAAATAGTAATTTACTCTTTTTTTTAACTATACCGGACGTAAAAATGAAGTCAAACTCTTATTTATATTATGTTTAACTTTTATACATTAAAATTGTTCATTTATTTGTATATTTATCTAAAACTATAACATAAATATTAAAATACAATATCTTTTTTTGTAAAATTTTAAAGTGACTCGTGCAAACAGATTTGTATGGATATGTTATAAAATGTACATATATGTTGATTTATTATAAGGGTAGGGTTATAGTAAAAATAACAGTTAATCTAAAAAAATTAAGAAAAATTGTGGGCTTGACACGTGTCTTCTATTGTTTTCAAGAGAAGTGCATTTTGATCATTGCATCAAATAAATCAGCTCATTGTGTCATATATGTTCATTGTGTTATAGATTTTACATCATTTGCTATATTATTTATAATTGTATTTTACGTTTTATATCATTTTGTGTTATTATTGTCATTATTCTATAAATTATATAAATTTATTATCTATCATTGTGTTTTACAATTAGAAGTGCAGAACAATATACTTTCACTAATGTATTTATCAAAACTCATAGTGTCAAATATAACACAATATGTTATTTTTGTGTTTACAATTAGAAGTGCACAATAATATACTTTCACTGATTTATTTATCAAAACTAATAGTGTTAAAAATAACACAATACGTTATTTTTGTCATTATTTTTTATACATTATATAAACTTGTTGTTACCTGCCATTGTGTTTTACAAATTAAAGTATATAATGATATTATTTCACTAATGTATTTTTCAAAACTCATATTATTCAAGATTACATAATGACATTCAAAAAACACAATGACGATAAAAAAACACTATTGTGTTATTTTGTCATTATTTTTAATGTATTAGATTAATTAGTTATTAATTTACTATTATGTTTTATATATTAGAGATACATAACAATGTTATTCAATTATTATAGTTTTTTAAAATTCATCATTTTAGAAAAACACAATAGTATTTTGAATAACACAATAACTAACAAAAACACAATAAACTGCATTAAAAGATACAATGACAAGATATACACTTAAAAATGTAAACAATTTATTAAAATTTTATATAACAATATTGTACTCGTTTTAATGATAAAAAACACTCGTTTTTATGGTGTAATTTTTATATAAAAATAATGTTGTACAAAAAAGTTATTAATGTCTAAAAAAATTGGGGGAACTTATAAAAATTCAACAAAAAAGGCTATTACTAAAATACCCATATAACAAACTTTTTTCTACAAATTGATCTCAACCATTAATTAGAGAGATGGATGGTTGAGATTGCTTCTTATACTTTTTAGTTTCAAAGTACTTTGTATTTGAACATTTCCCTTATTATAATTGTGTGGCCACACATGTGTAAGAAACTTGTTGCAAGTAATAAAAAAAGGATAAAAAGTAAGAGACTAAATGAAATTACTTAATTCCTTATAACTAGTGAAAACATGTAATGTGGTGCGATGTAAGGGGGCAGGGGACCCACGCTAGACACCCGTGGAGGGGCTGGTGCTGCGTGGCAACATCATCGCCAGTCCCTAACGCCATTGAATCTCTACACCACACGACGTGTACTTGCCATGTTAGTAATATCATGTTTTCATATTATAGCCACTAAAGTATTAGAATTTGCAAAATGGTCCCATCCACAAATCACTAACACACACAAAAACATTGCAGAGGCAATCTAAATTCGATAGACGAGAACGACACGGAGACGGAAGATCAGAGCGACAATGCGATCTCCCTTGACACATCCTTACGCCACTCTCTCTCATGATAATAATGAAGCCAATGCTGGTTCGCTCCAGCCATGATGATGAAGGCGATGATGGTCGCTTGAAGCCTATGGTGTTGCCCATCAAGGTAGACGATTCTGGACTATGACTATAATCGTTCTACTTTAACCAAATTTTGTATATAATTGTAGCAACCTCTTTTGTAAACACTGATTTGCATATAAGCTGAAAGTACTCATAAGTTTCAACTTTAACACAACCACGAACAAAAGTTGGGCCGTGGCAACGCGCCACATTAACCTCTAGTTAAAATCAAACCAAGAAGGGGATATCATCACATTTTCTGGGATATAGAATCGACGACACAAAGGGAGAAAAGCAAGAATTGAACTTTTTGGCGATTTTTGATTTGGAAGACAATTAATTGTTTCGTATTTGGTTCATAAGTTTTATTTATTTTGTTTTGTTCTAGTTGCCATGTCCGGCTAGAACAATTTTAGATTTTGACACTTGAGTTTGTTTATTTAATTTTGATTCATAACTTATGTGAAAGGTTTATGTGATTGTTTATTTGCATGGTTTGTTTGAATGATTTTTGATTCTAAATCCGGATCTAATCTGTTATATATTAGATTGTTAATAAACCTAATCAACTTATTAAATTTTCTAATAAAGTTATTTAATTTTTAAAACCCTAATCAAGTTTTAATTTTAATACAAGGAACAAATAATGTTTTGTGTTTGTCTATGAACCTAAAATCATTAGTAAGTCATTCAATCTAGTTAAACATTACGAACGACGTGAGTATTTAGCTATAATCGATATTTCTATCACTGCAACCCACATGCTAAGATCCAAACGACGTGAGCTTAAAGTTGCGGGTTAGCTCTAATAAACGAATTGTGTATGGTTAGACATTAGATGGAGGGGATGTGCGAACAGTGTGATGTATAGTATCGATACAAATCGTTTACATAAATGATCATTGCACCATAATCGTTAATGATCGTAAGTTGGATGAAGTTAAGAATAACACTTGTATTAAAACTATTTTATAAAATTTTATTTTTCTTCATATTTTATTAGTTTTAATAAAATTTCATCATAAGAAAAACAACTTTATTTTTCTTGATAGAACCTTAACACGGCCGTACATGATTTCCTTTGCAGTTTTGACACAGCCGTGTCAACGTGTTGTAATTTTTTTTTGTTTTTATAAAGTTTTTGTAGTTTTAATTTCTAATTAAAATCCCCTATTTTCTTTAATCACAACCAATCAAAGTACTTGAACTTAAAAAAGTTTTTGGTATTAAAATAGTTAGCATGTATCCCTAAGGACATGAACCCTAATTCTGCTCATACTATTCTTAGTGTGTGGATGGTAGGTTAACATTTACATATTTTATTTGCTGGATTCAACACCCAACACGTCGTGCCACCACCCTCTTTTTTGACCGTTTGGAATTCGACCGTTACCCCCACCCCACCCTTCCACGACTATATGCCAAATTTTTTTACACTATAAATACTAACTTATAAGTTATAACTCATAATTTTTACACCATTCTCAAATATTTCTCATCTAATCTCACACAAATATACATTCTTCTTTTAAAAATATGAATTCCACCCAAAAAATCCTCATAATCCCGAGCTCAAACCTCTAAAAAACACAGGCCAAAGGTGCGTTCAGATCCAAGTGAACCAACGCCTTCTACTCAACCATTCAACCCACCACCACTACATAAAACCGATTCGTTTCAAAATTCTTACAAAACTCTGTTAAAAATATAAAATATAAATATATATTTTTATTCAATTTTATAATCCAATTTATATGCTTTAGTATTTCTTTTGTCTTAGTGCTTGGTTGAGTTTGTGCAGGTTGGATGGCCCGAGTTAACCCGTTTCCTCTCTTGAGCTTGTGCGGGTCGTGGTTGTTGATGGGGCTCCGAGTTGCTGCTGGATCTTTTATATTTGGTGTGAAGGCTCTAGAATTGTTAGAGTGGTTCATTTTGTCTTTCTAGTCTCTGCCTTTCTCTCTTGTTCATCACAATAGATTCTAGGGTTTCTGAGTTTGACTCTTATTGTTTTACAGAGATCTTCGTTTTAGATTTCTCAGTTCATTACATTGATGAACTGAGTTCTTGTGTTATCACTCTCGTTTGTTTCATGTATTGTTTAGAGATTTGCTGGTGTTATTCAGATCTGAGTTCGTTGTGTGTTTATGTCTCTTGTTCTTCATTGACTGGGTGTTGATATCATGATTCTGACATGGTAACAGAGCCTTGTGCTCTGATTGTTTTTCCCTGGGATGAACCATTCTGTTGCTTCTTGATTCATATCTTGTGAGGGTTGTTTGAAGTTTCAAAAAACCTAGTTCATTGTGATTATTCTCTGGTGGTACAGTAAGGGTTTCATCTCAGAGCCCTTATTTGATTTGATCTGGTGACTCGTTCTGATCTACAACCCTAGTCGGCTGCTGTGACCACTAGTTTATCTTGAAGAAGATCTGGTGTTCTCGAGTAACCCTGGACGGCTGCAGTTTATCAATCTTGGAGTTGATATTGGCTAAGGATTTTCTGGTGTGTTGATGTAACCCTTGAAGGTTACGTGGCTCATCAATCTACTGCTGCTTATTTCTTCATGTTATGGCTTTGTAACCCAAGAAGGTTATGGGTCACGACTTTATACTGATTCTACCACTGCTAATACGCGCTGTGAGGATATCTGATCCCCTCTCTTTAATTTTTTGTGTGCCTTTGTTCATTTTGTTTTGTCTTAGGCATTATTTGGCCGGGTTAGGGGTACCGGATTCTGGTTACAAACAGGGGGGTCATACCCTGTGTTTCTGTTCTCTATTTGTTTTTTGTTGTGCATTCACGTGTGTGATTTCTTATTATTGTGTGATTGCATTCCCAGTCTTGGCTAACCCTTGATCTGCCATCTTGAATGGTGTGAAAACCTGGCTCTGACCTAGACTGGTTTTGTGCATATGCTTGTTTGACTGCATTCTTCCTAGTGTTTAAAAATGGCTGAATCTGATATTAGTTCGGTTGTTACCTCTGAGACCTTGATTAGCAAACTTGACATAAGTGACCCTTTGTATTTACATCCGAGTGATTCTAGTTCTCTGACCATTGTGAACATCAAACTAAAAGGAACTGAAAATTATACAGTTTGGTCTAGTGCAATGAAATTGGCTTTACAAGCAAAAAACAAACTAGGATTTGTTGATGGAAAATGTAAAAGACCAAGTGGTAATGGAAACCTAAGTATACAATGGGACAAATGTAACTCGGTTGTACTTACATGGATCCTTAACTCTGTTTGTAATGAACTCTATGTTGGGCAATTTTATTCTAGTCTAGCCTCTGAAGTTTGGGTTGATTTGAAGGAAACATATGATAAGGTTGAT
The DNA here is from genome assembly GCA_025215565.1 of Flaveria ramosissima. Classification (NCBI taxonomy): domain Eukaryota; kingdom Viridiplantae; phylum Streptophyta; class Magnoliopsida; order Asterales; family Asteraceae; genus Flaveria; species Flaveria ramosissima. The sequence goes on along the minus strand of CM046033.1, from coordinate 11,498,270 downwards.
GGGTCTGTTGTATTTAATCTGTTTCAAAAAATTAATTTTGTTTCACAAAATGGGGCACCGGTCTCAGAATATTATCACAAGTTGAACACAATGTGGAAACAGTTTGATGCAATGGTTCAATTACCAACATGTACATGCAATGCTTCTAAAGAATTCAATGATTTTAGCCAATTAATAAAACTGATGCAATTTCTCATGGGTTTAGACGAAGTCTATCAACCTGTGAGAACAAACTTACTTACAAGGGATCCTCTCCCAACTATAAAAACTACTTTCTCAATTATATCAAGAGAGGAATCTCATAGAAATTCAAATCAATCAACAAAAACTCAAACTGTTGGATTTGTATAAAAAACAAACCATTTTTCAGATAAGAAAAAAAGATTTTCTAAAGGACCAAACCCAAATCTTAAGTGTTCTCATTGCAACAAACTGGGTCACACTGTTGATCGGTGCTTTGAAGTGATTGGTTATCCACAGGGATACAAGAATAAGTTTGGACAAGGAAATAATCCAGGGATAAAAAATTCAACATTTTCTAATACAAAGAAAACTGATATTCCATCTTCATCAAATGCCACTGTGTCTACACCTGTTTTAACTTCTGATCAGATCACAAAACTTTTGGAGCTATTGAATGAGAAAAATGGAGATGTAAATCAAAGTGCAAACTTTGGAGGTATTTCATGTGGCGTTTTTTTCAACAATTTCTCACAAAAACCTGTGTACAGTTTTTCTAATATGTCCTCTTGTTAGGACCTGGTATTTGAACGAAATACCGAGTGATTAGCGTGTAAACCAGATCAAATAGTGCGGAATCCTATTTGATTGGCGATCCAATCAGTGAGAACACACGAAGAATCAATCAAGAATTGAAACTAACGTTAGAAGTCGATTGAGAATCGATCTAATGTGTTCTGTGAACTTGGAGAACGAATTGGGAGGCTTCTGGACGGCTAGGGTACGTCTGGAGTCGTAATAGAATGAATGCTTACGTTTTTTCCACGAATTGGGTTGTATTTATAGGTTAGTATTGTTCATTCGGGCGACTGGACCATAAGTATGGTTCAGTCGTGCGATTGAACCATGCGGTTGATTCATCCGCACGACTGAGTGTTCAGTCGTGCGACTGAGCCAATCTTATGTGTCAATCATACGACTGATCCAGTCTCCTGGTTCAGTCGTGCGACTGAGTCAATCGTATGAAGTTATTCATGCGTGTGGTCCATTCGCATGGGCCATTCGCATGAGAACTTCATTATGTTAAGTTTGAATGTATTAATTAATATAACATTATGTGTAACCATTCAAACAATCACAAACCTAATTACCAATTCAATATCGACTCATTAATGAAATATTAGACATTACAAATCACAAACAATCAATATCATTTCATTAATCATTTCAAATTACATCAGAATCAGATAAACAAGATCTATTACATTTCATATCATGATCTAGGGACATACATGTATCAACAAACTCCCCCTTGGACCTAGATCTCTCTATTGTCTTGCTTTCTGCATTACCTCCTTGTATTTCTTGTACTTCTCCTCTTTTGTGACTCCCGCGTGAATCTCAAACGCGAAGCAGAGTCGTATGACATTCTGAAACTGGAGGGCTTGTACAATATCCTGCGTATCATAGAACAGTGGCCACTTGTATAAAGTATAGACATCGTTAGCTGACAAGTTGGTAAGCCACATTGGGTCGAATACCCTGATCGTATCCATTTGGCCCTCTTTGCTTAGGACTATGACCGCTTCTGCTGTTCTCCAATCATAGTACCACCACTTAAAGTGTGGAGTGAAGTCCTGTGGCATTTCCCTGAGTGGGATTCTTGACATTGTGCGCGGAGGACTCCACTTCAACACTATCTTGGGCTTGCCAGTAATGGCATCAACCTCAGACCTTCTGATATACCTAGTAGGCTGTTGTGGTCTGAAGTTTACCCATCTGGTGTGGTACTCCTTCTTTAGGGCAGCCTCGAACCAGCCTGACATCTTCCTCGGGTCAGCATACAAAAGCTTTAGCTTAGCCAGCTGGTTGAGCTCAAAACCTGGTAGAGTCTTCAGATCATGTGGGAATCTGAAGTACTCTATGCCCTGTTCCCTCTTAACTGCATATACATTAAGGTCCTCAGAATACGCCCATGCTATGATTCTGCCAGACACCTTGTGATGTTTCTTGACTCTGTAGAGTTTGGTGTAGGCATCCTGTTTTGGTGCAGCACGTTGGGCTCTAACTTCTTCAAAACACGCAGCCCACTCAGCCTTTCGAATGTCGACATCATCATTTGAGGCTTGGGCCGTTCCTTCTGCTTTCTCTGTTTCTTGCTCCATCTTGTCTAATACCTCAAAAGTATCGCTGACGAGGGATTCACCCAGATTGGGGACCACATTTCCCTCATTGTCAGCATACTGAGGGTAGTGCTCGGCAGTGACGTCATCAATCTCGATCTCATCAACATCGTTGAGCTCTTCGTCACTGGTCGAGTCGCATGTAGGAGCATCTTTCACTATCTCATCTGGATTGAGCTTGAAGATCTCTGCGAGTTGCTCGTTTGATAGGTCGTGAATTATTTCCCCTTCTTCAGGGGTATAACTCACTGACCTCCTTACGATCCCTTGCAGATCAAGAATCATTGTTAGCTGAGTCTTGACCTGCTGAAGGGGAGCAACATCAAACTCATCCCTTTGGTAACTTGGATCTGTTCGATTTACACATTCAACATATCAACCATTAGTAATTAATCAAACAGAAATGCATTAACTTAATATAAACATTAAATACATAGTTTTCAATACAAGATTCAAATACAAAAGTAAATAAATACATAAACATCTAATCTTTACTTTTGTCCTGAATCATCGTCTCGTCACTTGGAGGAGCAGAGGAAGAAGCTGGTTGGTCTTGTCTGTTCTTGGACCTCCTCTCTTGACCTGAAGCAGAGGCCGATGCAGCTGCATCCCCTCCTTCTGCTTCATCATCATCATCCTTCTCCTCTGTCCTTTCTCCTTCAGTTTCCTCCTCCTCCTCTGTCTCATCCTCATCATCCTCATCATCATCTTCATCATCATCATCACCATCATCTCCGTCCCCCTCCTTAATCTTCAAGGGCTCCTCCTTAGATCCCTTGAGCTTTAACATGATCGTCTTCTTCGCCTCCTCCAACTCCTCTATCTTCTTAGTGGATGTGACACTTTGCTCCTGGAGTTGGGCTATCTCATGGCTCTGAGAAGCCATCTGTTGGGCCTGCTCCTCAATAACTCAAGCCTGCTCTGCAATCTGGTGAGATTGTGCAGCAGTCAGGTCAGCAAGCTGGCGGATTTGAGCCGCCTTCTCCTCATCTGCAGCTAACAGGCGCATCACCATCCGGTTGAGCGCAGACAGCTGTTCCTCTACCCCAATTGGAGGTAGAGGTGATCCATAAGTATGAGAGGGATGGGCTGAGGGTCCAGCTTGGTGGGTAGTGGTGGTGGTGGTGGCTGTAGTGAAGATGGGTCTGTGAAATGGTGGAGGTGATGTGGGAGTGAAAGGTATGGTGGTAGATGGAATCTGTACTGTGGTGGGAGGTGTGGTGGTGGCTGTGGTAGCTGTGGTGGCTGTGGTGGCTGAGGTGGCTGTGGTGGTGGATGGTATGGCTGTGGAAGTGGTAGTGGTGGTGTTAGCAGTAGTGGCTGTGGTGGTAACAAAGGTCAAACGTCGCTTCTTCTTCTTCTGACCATGGGGCTGAGCCATCCTTTCCTCCTTGTCCCCGTTGAGGTGGATGCTCCCCCTACAACCCTGCTAGCTGACTCCGGTGCATAACTCGGATCAGTAGCTGTCTCTCCGGAGTCTCTCGGGCGTTCACCAACCGCCCTTAGCCCATATTCTGTGGGAACAACTTTGCTTCCCACAGTTCGCGTTAGGGGCTCCTCATCCGACTCCTCCTCCTCCTCCGCATCAGGAACAAAATCCTGATGAAATCCAGCTGACTCGGCTACGTCTCCAGCTGGGGCAGACTCTGGAGGTATAACATCACAAGCTGTGCCTCTTGGTGGACTAGGCATATCATCCCCAGCGTCTCCACTATCGTCATCGTCAGAATCACGCTCTGGGAGCAGTAGCCTCTCATCATCAGAATCACTATCCTCATGACGCCATTTGCGTCTCCCCGGCGCCACATATCTCTCGTTGGCCAAGTGGCCAATCAACCTCTTAACCTGGGGCTTCACCTGCTTGCCCTTATACACCCTCATACGACCTAAAGTCGTGTCATCCATGATCTCCAAAGTGTAACATCTCGTATTTTTGTTAGCTATGTAGTTAGTTTCGTTTATTATGTAAGGGCCATTTTTATCAATTATGAAACTTATGGTGTGATCATGCCTATTTCTTTGGTTTTCTCTAATTCTTTTTAATAACTAATGATAATAGTAATAATACTATTAATAATAATAATGATATCACTAATAATAATAATATCAATAATGATAACAATGCTAATAAGATTGATAATAATTACTATTATAACAATAATAATAACCAAGCTTATGTTAATAATAATAATAATAATGATAATAATAAGTTGTAATATATTTAAAACTTATAGATTAAATTAAGTTTAGGGGGTTGTTTGTTAGTTTTAAAACTTTAAAAAGAAAAGTTTAACATAAAATAGCAAAAAATGAAATTTCAGGGACCAAACTTGTAAATTGCAAAACCCAACCCCACCCCCCTTCTCAAACCCGTATTTCCGGTGACCTCGTCGGCCGGACTCCGGCCAAGTCCGGCGAGGCACCAAAACCACCAAATCGACATTTTTTTGATCTAAAACCGTTCCCAACCGTTCTAGAACACGATTCGAACTTTAATTACCTTTTAATTTGAGTTTAAAGTCGATTATGTGTGTCGTTCGAGCTATGTAACCGTCGGTCATCAAGTTTACAACCGTTTGACAATTAAATCTCAATAATAATCTAATTAATCGAACATGAACGATCATATACCTATTCCTAATCGAACTCAATCCTCAATTTCACCTGGAATCCACGCAAACATTCCATTCGATTACCCACCTTCGTCGCACCTGCAACATAATCGAATACCACCCTCCAGAGTTCAAAAATCAAAATTGGCAGAGGGCTTTTAGTCCAATTAATCATTCGAAGCTACCTGCAAGGTTAATTTGATTTCCATTGAGGGTTGCTCATCCATTGGGTATTCACGGCCGCAACCTGTTCTTCGCTGGGAGCTTCATCAATCCGAACATATTACGGGTAATTAATCACACACAAATACTCGGTTTTCTTTGGGGAACAAAAGCCCTATGATTAATACAATGAACATACTCGAATCCATGGTCAATTGGGATTGAATCGGTTCTAGGGTTTATGTGGAATTGGGGATTTATAGTTGTTGTTTGTTTTATGATTTAAAAATGAGTTATAACCGCGGCTGGAAGCCTTGGTAGATTGGTTGGCATGTTGCATTCCATCCATGAGGTCCCAGGTTCGAACCCGGGCACCCTCATGCTATTTTTTTAAAAGGTTTTAGCCTTTAAAATGGCTATATAAAAGTTCTAAAAATTGCTAAAAATTATAAAAAATCATTTTATAAACTTTATTTATTTAAAAACCATTCAATTATTTTTCTGTAATTTATTCATAAAAATATTCTTGTATTTTTATTTAATATTCTAAAGCTAATGATATAGTTAGTATATTTTTTTTATAAAATTTAGACTTTAAATACTAGTTTATTACACAAACTATTATTTCAAATATTGCCTTTAAACTATTGGTTAAATCGTGTTTATTTTATTTAGTTATAAAACTTTGTTTAAACTTTATAAATATTACAAAATTATCATAAATGTTATTCTTATTTCACATCTTTATATAAAATATAAATATATTGTTCTCAAGAAAATATAATTGATATCCATTTGTTAAACATAATTGACAAAGCCCCAAACATCAAAATGAACTCTAGTTCACGTTAATTTGTTAAATTTAGTATTAAACTTTAACCTTGTGAATATATATATTTAGGTGCCTTGTGACGATTCACCTTGGAACGACGCCTATTATTTATCTTATTAATCGTCATTTTTTATACTTATTGCCACGTGAGTTTCCTTGTCCCTTTTTTTTTATTTTTTTCACACTATTTTGGGGTGAAATATGATTACTTAAACATAATGCACTTGTAAACCTTTGACTTGTAAAGCACTTGCAATTTATATTTTTGTCATGGTTATTTGTGTGTTGTAAGTGTTTATATGAGATACATATTCTTGTTTGCAATCATTAACTATTGCTAGCCTGGCGACGTCTTAGATCTTTGGGCCTGACAAGCCTATTTGGTGCTAAAGTCGAGGTATTGCCGACTCCTGATGACGTATGCTTGTTCATCATGGGAACCAAATACACTTAGCCAATCTTTTATACTTGTAATCAAGTCGAGGTTTGGTTGTAACGATATGTGTTCTATAACCTTACTTGCTTATGACCTATGACATGAATTGCTACTTGTAACTTTTTCATATTATGTATGAAAACCTTGGAAACTCACCAACTATTTTTAGTTGACTCTTATTTTTATCATGTTTCAGGAAACCCCCAAGTTTAAAGTGGACTTTTGAAGCTTGCAATAAACCTAGGACTTGGACCTAGTTAATGAATAAAATGTTTATGAAATGTTTAGTCTTGTTTGGAACTTATTTCATGTTTGAGACTTATGCTTGTATTTCATTTTAAGACTTATGATAATAATATTTGCAATTTAATTATAGCGTTATGTGGCTGTGAACAATCTTAACCCTCACATCTCGACGTTTCCGCCGTCAAGGTTGGGGTGTGACTAATTGGTATCAGAGCCCATAACTATAGGGATTTAGGTTATTAGAAATGGTGACCTAGACTATAGCTTATGCATGAACCTCTTAGAAAAATATTTATATTCTTGGAAATATATATATTGTTACATGCTACATAATGCTATACCTTACTTATGTGCAACTTGATGCCTTAGCATAGGTTTGCCTTGTAATTGTTTAAACTTTGTTACTCGTCTCCCTAAACTTACCTTTGACACTTTGACTCTCCCCAACAAATGAAACTTCTTAATCTTATTCTCGACGACACGTGGGATTGTATACTTATGCTTATGACTTGGATCCTTAGACTTATGTCTAATCTATGTAAAATCTCATCAAGGTTTTGACTTCATGAACCTAAGAAATTTGTGTGACACATAGACACCTGTATTCTGGATTTCCTGGCAAAAGGCCCTCGGGCTAAGGCAAGCATATCGCATAAATCCTACGGGACTAGTTATGCTTACCTGGGGATTTCTGGGATGAGTGATAAACTATGGTCAACATACACAAATTTCTAAGGCGAGTGGGTCAACTTACCTTGACGTGTCAACGTTTCCAAATGGTAATGCGTTACCAAATGGAACCATTCCATGTGCCTTACAACTTTTGCCTTATCCTTGTTGAGCTATAACCCTTGTTATTCCAATTCTCATATCTAACTCATTTTGTATATTCCAGCATGTCTCGTCATCATGGAAAGCGTGGAAGTTCCGATCGTAAGTTAGCCGCCATGATTGCTCGACAAATGGCTGCTGTCATCCAGACCATGGTTGCTGAACTTAATAGCACCTTAATGACCAACGCCAGCAACAATAGTAATGGCCATGGAGAGAACAGCAACAACCAAAACGGGAACAATCAAACTTGCACATTCAAACACTTTAGCTCTTGCAAGCCCACTAGTTTTAGTGGCAAGGAAGGAGCCACTGGTCTTCTTGAGTGGTTCGAAAGCATGGAGAATACCTTTATCAATTGTGAGTGTCCCGAGACGCTCAAGGTTCTTTATGCCACTAGTGTGCTCCAACAAAGGGCACTTACCTGGTGGAATAGCGAGAAGAGAAACCGTGGACCTAAAGCTGTGCAAGCACTTACCTGGGAAGAGTTCAAAAACATCGCCATCGCGAAGTTCTGCCCAAGAAGTGAGTTGCAAAAGTTGGAAGAAGAGTTTTGGAACTTGAAGCAAAATGATGGTGATCATTTGGCCTACTCAACTAGGCATCATGAGTTGAGTATACTGCTGCCTCACATGGTCGACACTGTCCCCCGCAACATCGAGAAGTTCATTAAGGGTGTACCACCCCAAATTCAAGATGCTGTGGTGGGTAGCCGACCCACAACCTTGGAAGAAGCCATTACTATCACCGCTCAACTCACCGAGAACCATATACGAGCGGGCACCATGTCTGTGAAGGGTGCAAAGAAGGTAGAGAAGACGGCTACCGAGACGGTTAAGGAGACCAAAGCTGAACCGTCTTACAACAACAACAACAACAAGAAGCGCAAGTTCACACCGGCGCGCAATTATGCTGTGGCTGCACCCAAACAACCCCAAAGACAACTTGTACCCGCGGCTGCACCTGTGGCACAAGTGCCTGGGGCTAGGGCTTATGCTGGTCCTCAGCCTATGTGCAACATTTGTAGGTACCATCACCCGGGAAATCAACCATGCCGTATCTGTACTTTATGCGGTAAATATGGTCACTTGGTGGCGACTTGTCACCGTGCACCTAACAACGCCGCCGTGGTCACAAACCGTGTTTGCTACAACTGTGGGGAACCTGGTCATTTCCGCCCACAATGCCCTCGTCTTGTGGGTAATGTTCCACAAGCCCGAGGACGTGCTTTCAACATCAACGCTAACCAAGCACAAGCAAACAACGATGTGGTGAATGGTATGTTAACTTACCTTTAACTTTTGTGACCTAATTCTTTTCATGTGTTACCTATGTCGTTAAATACCTTTAAAATTGAACAGGTATGTTCCTTATTAATAAAACTTATGCCTATGTCCTATTTGATTCTGGAGCCGATAAGAGTTTTGTTTCGTTAGAGTTTGAACCCATACTTGCTAAGTCACATACGAAACTAGAAAGACCTCTTACCGTTGAAGTTGCCGATGGAGAACCGATCACCGTTGACGTCGTTATTCGTGATTGCATCTTAAGTCTTGACACACATGATTTTCTTATCGATCTTATCCCTATGAAACTTGGAAGCTTTGACGTCATCATTGGTATGGATTGGTTAGCCAAACACCATGCCGAGATCATTTGTTTCGAAAAGTGCATTCGTATACCGTTACCCTCTGGAGATACTTTGAAAGTGTTCGGCGAAAAATCTTCCAAAGGACTTAAACTCATGTCTTGCACTCAATCCCGAAAGTGCTTAAGCAAGAATTATATGGCCTTCTTGGCTTACGTGGTCAACACGAAACTCAAAGGGAAAGAACTTAAGGATGTCACTATCGTACGAGACTTTCCTGAAGTATTTCCCGATGACCTTAGTGGTTTACCTCCCGTGCGTGAAGTCGAGTTTAAAATTGACTTGATACCGGGAGCAAACCCCGTGGCTAAGTCACCATATCGGCTTGCACCATCGGAAATGCAAGAACTCTCTAGTCAACTTCAAGAGCTATCCGAGAAGGGTTTCATCCGTCCTAGTTCTTCGCCTTGGGGTGCACCTGTTCTATTCGTGAAGAAGAAAGATGGAATGTTTCGTATGTGCATCGATTATCGTGAGCTTAATAAGCTTACCATCAAGAACCGTTATCCTCTTCCTCGTATCGATGATTTGTTTGACCAACTTCAAGGAGCTGCTATTTTCTCGAAGATCGATTTACGTTCTGGCTATCATCAGTTGCGAGTCCATGATGATGATATCCCAAAGAACGCTTTCCGTACTCGTTATGGGCACTATGAGTTTATGGTGATGCCTTTTGGTTTAACCAATGCTCCTGCTGTCTTCATGGATCTCATGAACCGAGTATGCAAGCCTTATCTAGACAAGTTTGTGATCGTCTTCATTGATGACATACTTATCTATTCCAAGTCCAACACCGATCATGAACTACATTTGAGATTGGTTCTTGAGTTGTTAAAGAAAGAGCAATTGTATGAAGTTCTCGAAGTGTGATTTCTGGCTCGAGGAAGTTCAATTTCTAGGACACGTGGTGAATAGCCAAGGAATTCACGTTGATCCTGCAAAGGTGGAAGCTGTGAAAAATTGGTGTGTTCCTACAACTCCTACCGAAGTTCGTTCTTTTCTTGGTCTTGCTGGTTATTATCGGCGATTCATTGCCAACTTCTCGAGGATCGCGAAACCGCTCACTACTTTGACACAAAAGAATAAACCATTCGAGTGGGGTTCCGAGCAAGAAGAAGCTTTTGAAGCGTTAAAGCATAAGTTGTGCAATGCTCCTATCTTGACCCTACCCGATGGAAACGACGATTTCACCGTGTATTGTGATGCATCTAAACAAGGCCTTGGTTGTGTTCTCATGCAACGAGGGAAGGTCTTAGCTTATGCATCGAGACAATTGAAGGTTCACGAGGTGAATTATACAACACACGATCTCGAGCTTGGTGCTGTTGTCTTTGCTTTGAAGATTTGGAGACACTACCTGTATGGTACGCAATGCATAGTCTACACCGATCACAAAAGCCTTCAACACGTTTTCAATCAAAAAGATCTCAACATGAGACAACGTCGTTGGGTGGAGTTGATTAGTGATTACGATTGTGACATTCGTTACCATCCTGGTGAAGCAAACGTTGTAGCCGATGCACTAAGCCGAAATATTCACAACAAGATGATCTCATTCCAAGAAATTCGCGATCGACGTCAATGGTTTGACACTTTGGGGGAGTTCGATACTGAGATCCGACTAGATGTCAACGAGACTACCGTACTGCTACAAAACCTGAGAATAGATAGTGACATCGAGTCTAGTATCCTGGAGGCTCAACAAATGGTACAACGAGAAGGAAGAATGAAGGATGAATTGGAGCATAATCTTCTAACCCGATTGGAAACGAAACCCAATGGGTTGATGTACTTCGCCAATCGAATTTGGATTCCAAATCGCGATAACCTTCGTACCTTTATTATGAACGAAGCTCATCAAACTCGTTATTCTATTCATCCTGGTTCCGATAAGATGTACATGGACCTACGTGGTCAATATTGGTGGCCTGGAATGAAGAAAGACATAGCGACTTATGTAGCTAAGTGCCTCACATGTACGAAGGTTAAAGCCGAACATCAACGTCCAAGTGGATTACTTGAGCAACCCGAGATTCCTATGTGGAAATGGGAACACATATCCATGGACTTCATAACAAAGCTACCCCGAACCTCTCGAGGACATGATAGCATATGGGTGATCGTTGACCGATTGACCAAGTCGGCACATTTTATACCCATACGTGACACTTACAAGACATCAAAGTTAGCCCGCATATACGTTGATGAGATTGTAAGTCGTCATGGGGTACCTCTGCACATCATATCCGACCGAGATGCTCGTTTCACTTCGCACTTTTGGTCGTCTATGCAAGAACTTTTGGGTACTCAATTGGACCTAAGCACGGCTTATCATCCTCAAACTGATGGTCAAACCGAGCGAACGATCCAAACCTTGGAGGATTTGCTACGCTTGTGTGTTCTTGACTTTGGTGGTGATTGGGATACACATCTACCGCTCGCGGAATTTTCGTATAACAATAGTTACCACTCGAGTATCAAGATGGCACCGTTCGAAGCACTTTATGGTCGTAAATGTCGTTCACCGATCTGTTGGACCGACATTGGTGAAAACTTCATCACTGGTCCTGAACTTATACAAGAGACGACCGATAAAGTTTCTATCATTTGCAAGAACCTTGAAGTGGCGAGAAGTCGTCAAAAGAGCTATGCTGACAAGCGACGTAAGCCATTGGATTCCAAGTTGGGGAGATGGTTCTTCTCAAGGTTTCACCGTAGAAAGGTGTTGTTCGCTTTGGAAAGAAGGGCAAACTGGCTCCAAGATTTGTAGGACCTTTCAAAATCCTGAAAAGGATTGGGAAAGTGGCTTATAAAGACCTAAGTGGAGTTCATCCTGTATTTCACGTCTCAAATTTGAGAAAGTGCTTGGCTGACGAAAGTCTGCATGTCCCGTTGGAAGACATCCAGATTGACGAGTCATTGCATTTTGTCGAGAAGCCTGTTGAGATCATGGATCGCATTATGAAGAAGACTAGAACCACAACAACCCCAATCGTCAAGGTTCGTTGGGAGAATAAACATGGCGCTGAATTTACTTGGGAACGTGAGGAGCACATGAAGAAGAAATACCCGTTCTTATTTGTATAGTTTCATTTCTCTTAATTTCGGGACGAAATTCTTTTAAGTTGGGGAGACTGTAACATCTCGTATTTTTGTTAGCTATGTAGTTAGTTTCGTTTATTATGTAAGGGCCATTTTTATCAATTATGAAACTTATGGTGTGATCATGCCTATTTCTTTGGTTTTCTCTAATTCTTTTTAATAACTAATGATAATAGTAATAATACTATTAATAATAATAATGATATCACTAATAATAATAATACCAATAATGATAACAATGCTAATAAGATTGATAATAATTACTATTATAACAATAATAATAACCAAGCTTATGTTAATAATAATAATAATAATGATAATAATAAGTTGTAATATGTTTAAAACTTATAGATTAAATTAAGTTTAGGAGGTTGTTTGTTAGTTTTGAAACTTTAAAAAAAAAAGTTTAACATAAAATAACAAAAAATGAAATTTCAGGGACCAGACTTGTAAATTGCAAAACCCAACCCCACCCCCCTTCTCAAACCCGTATTTCCGGTGACCTCGTCGGCCGGATTCCGGCCAACTCCGGCGAGGCACCAAAACCACCAAATCGACATTTTTTTTGATCTAAAACCGTACCCAACCGTTCTAGAACACGATTCGAACTTTAATTACCCTTTAATTTGAGTTTAAAGTCGATTATGTGTGTCGTTCGAGCTATGTAACCGTCGGTCATCAAGTTTACAACCGTTTGACAATTAAATCTCAATAATAATCTAATTAATCGAACATGAACGATCATATACCTATTCCTAATCGAACTCAATCCTCAATTTCACCTGGAATCCACACAAACATTCCATTCGATTACCCACCTTCGTCGCACCTGCAACATAATCGAATACCACCCTCCAGAGTTCAAAAATCGAAATTGGCAGAGGGCTTTTAGTCCAATTAATCATTCGAAGCTACCTGCAAGGTTAATTTGATTTCCATTGAGGGTTGCTCATCGATTGGGTATTCACGGCCGCAACCTGTTCTTCGCTGGGAGCTTCATCAATCCGAACATATTACGGGTAATTAATCACACACAAATACTAGGTTTTCTTTGGGGAACAAAAGCCCTATGATTAATACAATGAACATACTCGAATCCATGGTCAATTGGGATTGAATCGGTTCTAGGGTTTATGTGGAATTGGGGATTTATAGTTGTTGTTTGTTTTATGATTTAAAAATGAGTTATAATCGCGGCTGGAAGCCTTGGTAGATTGGTTGGCATGTTGCATTCCATCCATGAGGTCCCGGGTTCGAACTCGGGCACCCTCATGCTATTTTTTTAAAAGGTTTTAGCCTTTAAAAAGGCTATATAAAAGTTCTAAAAATTGCTAAAAATTATAAAAAATCATTTTATAAACTTTATTTATTTAAAAACCATTCAATTATTTTTCTGTAATTTATTCATAAAAATATTCTTATATTTTATTTAATATTCTAAATCTAATGATATAGTTAGTATATTTTTTATAAAATTTAGACTTTAAATACTAGTTTAATTTACACAAACTATTATTTCAAATATTGCCTTTAAACTACTGGTTAAATCGTGTTTATTTTATTTAGTTATAAAACTTTGTTTAAACTTTATAAATATTACAAAATTATCATAAATGTTATTCTTATTTCACATCTTTATATAAAATATAAATATATTGTTCTCAAGAAAATATAATTGATATCCATTTGTTAAACATAATTGACAAAGCCCCAAACATCAAAATGAACTCTAGTTCACGTTAATTTGTTAAATTTAGTATTAAACTTTAACCTTGTGAATATATATATTTAGGTGCCTTGTGACGATTCACCATGGAACGACGCCTATTATTTATCTTATTAATCGTCATTTTTTATACTTATTGCCACGTGAGTTTCCTTGTCCCTTTTTTTTATTTTTTTCACACTATTTTGGGGTGAAACATGATTACTTAAACATAATGCACTTGTAAACCTTAGACTTGTAAAGCACTTGTAATTCATATTTTTGTCATGGTTATTTGTGTGTTGTAAGTGTTTATATGAGATACATATTCTTGTTTGCAATCATTAACTATTGCTAGCCTGGCGACGTCTTAGATCTTTGGGCCTGACAAGCCTATTTGGTGCTAAAGTCGAGGTATTGCCGACTCCTGATGACGTATGCTTGTTCATCATGGGAACCAAATACACTTAGCCAATCTTTTATACTTGTAATCAAGTCGAGGTTTGGTTGTAACGATATGTGTTCTATAACCTTACTTGCTTATGACCTATGACATGAATTGCTACTTGTAACTTTTTCATATTATGTATGAAAACCTTGGAAACTCACCAACTATTTTTAGTTGACTCTTATTTTTATCATGTTTCAGGAAACCCCCAAGTTTAAAGTGGACTTTTGAAGCTTGCAATAAACCTAGGACTTGGACCTAGTTAATGAATAAAATGTTTATGAAATGTTTAGTCTTGTTTGGAACTTATTTCATGTTTGAGACTTATGCTTGTATTTCATTTTAAGACTTATGATAATAATATTTGCAATTTAATTATAGCGTTATATGGCTGTGAACAATCTTAACCCTCACATCTCGACGTTTCCGCCGTCAAGGTTGGGGTGTGACACAAAGCAACTGCATCATGACTCTCCTTGGGAAGATGTGGCAGCTTCTCGTTGAAGATCAGCTGTAGGAACCTGGGGTACATACAAAATCCTTCCTTCCCCTTTGCCTCAGGTTCTCCACCAAATAAGAGAAGATCATACTCGAAAAGCTGAAAGGGTGGTTCAGCACCAGTGCCACGTAGGCATTCTGAATCTGGTCTGATAGGTCATCGAACCCACCCCTCCGCGAAGCAATGCACTTAAGGATCACATGTGCCAAGTACTTGTACTGGGGGCACAGGTTGCTCTTGTTGAGCACACCTGAGTTTATATCCCCAGCGTACTTGATCCTGAGGAAGCAGCCTCTCACAGTCAATGGATGTAATCTGGTGGGGTGATCCGTGTCATCCCCAAACTCAAGAACTCTCTGGATGTCTGCAGCAGTAACCTCGATGTCATGACCCAGAATAGAGCTCCGAATCTCAATCTCATGTCCAATCGTGCGAATGGGAGCCATTCGCATTGTTGGTCCATACTCATGGTCCAATCGTGCGAATGGGTCACACTTAGTGAATTTTTTTCCATTTTGAACATTTTATTTTAAAACCCTTTTAACTTTTGAAATTAACTTTATGAGCTTTTGATCATCTCAGACATGATCATATTAACTTGTAAACCTTTTGATCACCTCAGATGTGATCCTTTTAAACAATTTAGTCACCTCAGACGTGACCCTTTTAAACACTTTGTCACCTCAGACGTGACTGTTTTAAACTTTTAAAGCACATGTGGTCATCTCAGACATGACCCTTTTAGTGAGTTGATCCCTAACTGATTTTCCTGATGTAGTCCGACAGATAAAACAAACTGAAATAACTGACTGAATTAGAAAATTAAACTAAAGAATCAAAATAAGACTTGTTTTTGGCTTTTTGTGAGAGATAAATCCTAAGATGGAAACCTACGGGATTTGGTTCCGGAATAGGCAGCTTTAATTTAGATTGACCACACCTGGACCAATTCAATTTTGGAATCATACAGGCAAGTCAAATCATTTGGGACTTGTTATCAAAATCTTTTGATGCTCAATTCTTGGTTTTCATCCAGAGTCGTTAGCATCTTTAGGAAATCATACTGGAACTCTTAGATTACCATATTGATTTGAACTTTCAAGAATTGCAGCCACAATGATTGTCAATATGTTTGTCCTCTTAAATCCATACACAGACTTTTGACACAGACTGGTGAGTTTTAGGTTTAATTATTTCAACTAACATTTGTGGATCCCACACTTATATGGTAATCAACATTCCTCAGGAGCTTTTGAGCGGTCTACGGGTATTATTACAAGAAGAGACTATTCTTAGAGCTTTCAAAGAGAAGCCAGTCCTCAGGTCAGTGCCATCGCACAGCAGAGAGGCGGCAAACAACAATGAATTCTAGAATATCTAGGTTATGCTTATCCTCAGGTCAGTGCCATCGCACAGCAGAGAGGCACACAATCTATCTCTTTGTTAGAGCAGCTTAATTTTATTTTGCACAAAATGCACCAACAACATAAGTCATTAGCTTTATAGCATTTGTCTTTCATTTTTTTTGCTTTTCTCTATTTATGGTCATCCGCACACATTCGTGGCGTTTACATGCTCATTACCCCTTATTGGAATATTGTTGATTGTGTTAACCAGGGATAAGATGGAAGCCCACAGTCAGTTGAACAACTTAGTTTGATCTTGAGATCACCAGTCAGATCTAATCATCTATTGTGTTGAATCTACCGATATATCATTTGTGGTCTAGCAACCTCTAGGTCTACTCTCTTTGTGTTACCTTAGTAGTTACCAGTTTTTCTATCATCTTCCCTTTTTTTATTGCTTAGACTACACAGACTTATACTTTGAATTTTTGCATCTTTTCTAAATTAAATTTTTAAAGTCCCTCTTGATTTGTTCCTGTGTACTATCATTTTCCAAAGGGTTTGAATCGGTATCACAGATACGATCTACCTTATATCAGCTATCCACTCCTCTCCCTCGTTTTTTTTTAATGTTACTTGCTGACTTATTCTCTCCCTAAAATACTAAAATCATAACTGGTTTAATTATTTTAGGATTTTAATAAACAACAAAAATAACATGAGTTTAATTTAAATAGACTAAAATAAACAAATAAAATAAAATAAAAAAGAAAAATTAACTAAACTACATCGGACTACACATGATCATCATCAGGGATAACATCACTTTTCTTTTTAATGCCGTTGACCTCTAACAAATATTGAAAACGTGGTTTATCAAAGGCTTTAGTATAGAGGTCAGCGCGTTGAAAATCAGTATTAATTTTTACCACATCAATTAAGTTCTTTTCAAAACAGTCTCTTATGAAATGGTATTTAATACCGATGTGTTTGGTCTTAGGATGTTGGACCGGATTTTTTGTTACTGCAATTGCAGCAGAGTTATCAACAAAAATAGGAGTAGAAGAGAACTTTAAACCGTAATCCCGCATTTGCTGTTGAATCCAGATGATTTGTGAACAGCAACTTGCAGCAGCAACATATTTGGCTTCACAGGTTGACAATGCAACCGATGTCTGCTTCTTACACTGCCAGGTAACTAATCTTCTCCCAAAGAATTGACACCCTGCTGATGTAGACTTGTAGTTCATCTTGCAGCCCCCGTAATCCGAGTCACTATACGCCGTGAGCTCAAAGTCATCATCATGAGGATACCACAACCCAAGTGTGGGTGTACCCTTCAGATAACGAAGTATCCTCTTGACCCCGATCAGATGGTTGACTTTAGGCTTAGCCTGATATCTAGAACATAAACATGTCGCATACATGATATCAGGTCTTGAGGCAGTGAGATACATGAGGGATCCAATCATTCCTCGGTACATTGTAGCGTCCACAAGATCCCCATTTTCATCAGGTGCTATATCGTGATTCGTAGCAAGTGGAGTCCCAGCAGCAGAAGCATTCTCCATGTCAAAGCGACTGAGAATGTCTCCTACATACTTGGTCTGATGTAGAAAGATCCCATTTGGAGTCTGATCCACCTGTAACCCGAGAAAGAACTTCATCTCCCCCATAGCACTCATCTCAAACTCTTTCTTCATAACTGCTTCAAACTCTTTGCATAACTCTTCGTTCTTTGAACCGAAGATTATGTATCGACATAGATCTGTACGAGCAGTAGGTCGCCATCTTTTTCTTTGATGAACAGCGTACAGTCAATGACTCCCCTGCGAAAGCCGTGTTTCACAAGATGAGTCGAGAGTTTCTCATACCAGGCTCTTGGAGCTTGATGAAGCCCATATAAAGCCTTGTCGAGTTTGTAAACTCTATCCCGATGATAAGGATCTTCAAATCCCTCGGGTTGACTGACATAGACTGTCTCTCTGATTTCCCCATGAAGGAATGCACTCTTCACATCTAATTGGTAGACTTTAATCTTCATGTACGATGCATAGGCAAGGAAGATACGAATGGCTTCCATCCTTGCCACGGGTGCAAACACTTCATTGTAATCAATTCCCTCGACTTGGCGGAATCCCTGAACCACCAATCGAGCTTTGTTCCTGATAATGACCCCTTGGTCATCCTTCTTGCATTTCAAGACCCATTTGGTGCCAATGACCTTAGCACCTTTAGGTCTATCAACCAGAGTCCACACAACTAACTTCTTGAACTGAAGAAGTTCTTCTTGCATGGCACTCACCCACGCCTCATCATTTAGTGCATCACTGACGTATTTTGGCTCAAACTGTGAGACAAAACACCAATAAGCACCATCATGAATGTAACCCTTCTCCATAACCGAGGCGTAATCAGCTGAGTATAGCTGATTTCGGGTTTGTACTCCTGATCTGACATCCCCAATGACATTGTCTAGGGGATGATAGATGTTTAGTCGTGATCCTGGAGTAGTAGGAATAGTTACCTCAGAGCCAAGATTATGAACATTTGGTTCTGCATCTGAGGTAGTTGGAGTTTGAGGTTCCGAAGTCGAAGGTGCATCATTGGTAGATGATTGTGGACTTTTAGGAACTGGACCTGTTCCTCCTGACTGTTCTGGTCATCTTCTTCAGTTTCATCTTCAGAGGAGGAGTCACTGTCGTCGACTACTCCCCCTTACTGAGTAGATGATTCTCCCTGTGAGCTAGATGGTGTATTCAAGATATCATACATCGTTCTAGTAGCTAACTTGTTATCTGAGGGAGAGAGAGAGATGTTGAAGGACTTGAAGAATCCATCATAGTCGAAAAAGTAGGCGGGTCCTTTGCCAGTAGGTGGTGTGGTATATCTCTGAACGTCAACATTACACCACACTTCTACTAGACCCGTTGAGTTGTTGTAAACCCTCTTGTTCGGTATGTTGTATCCTAGAAATATTCCTTCATCCGCCTTCTCGCTGAATTTACCTTCTTGTGTCTTCTTCAGAAGTGTGCATGGCGCGCCAAATGGTTCAAGATACTCCAAATTCGGTTTGCGTCTTTGTAGTAGCTCGTAACATGTCTTTCCGTGGCGCTTGACTATCAGGACTCGATTCAGTGTATAACATGCATTCGCCACTGCCTCATTCCAGAATTGGATAGGCAGTTTCGAGTCTGCCAGCATAGTCCGTGCTGTCTCTATCAAGCTTCTGTTCTTTCTCTCAGCAACGCCATTCATCTGAGGCGTGTAGGCAGAAGTGAATTGATGCACAATTCCTGTGACATCCCTTAATTTTGTTAATTTAGAAGTTAACCTTGTTAAATCTTAAAAGGGTCTTTTACGGCATTTCGAAACTTTGGGGTTTGTTATACTTAATAATTAATTTGGTGATTAACAAATTAATATAATAATAAAAACATTATAAGTGTTATAATGTTTGCTTATTATTATAAAATTTAAGGTGTTAATAATCTTAAATAAAATAATAACTATTATTGTTATTTTTATAATAATGATAATAATAATAATAATAATAATACTAATAATAATACTAATGTTACTAACTAAAATAATAGTCATAACACTAATAATAATATTAACTTATAACATTACTAATCTTTGAAAAATGTTAAAACTTAAAGTTAATTAAGTTCAGGGGTTGTTTTGTCATTTTTATAAACTTTATAAGTAAACTATTTACATAAAATAATAACAACCCAAACTGCAGGGACTATTTGTGTAATTAATCAAAACTTTTCTTTCTTTTTCTCGTAATTCCGGTGGGTCTCTCCGGCCACCGTCGGCCACCTCTCCGACGACTCCTAAACATCCAAAACACTCGATTTCAATGCAATTAAACCGTTACCTAACCCTCGTGCATCAGATTCGAACCATTAACTACCTTTTAATTGGGTTTAGCGACGGTTACAAGAGCGTTCGAGCTCGAGTAACCGTCGGACATCAAACAGGAATTGTTCAACTATTGAAACCGAACAATCATCGAATTAATATAACCAAAATCAAACGTTTAACTAGTTCTAAGCTATTATCAACCTCAATTTCATCTGAAAAACACAGAACAATCCCATTCAACTCGTCATTTTCATCGGGCCTTCAACATAGTCGAACACCTCTTCCCAAACATCATAGCTTTCAATTGGTTGAGGGTTATCAATCCTAAACCTCTGTGGAATCTACAAAGGTCATCAATTGAAGCTAATCATCTACAAATCTTCGAATTCGAGATCAAACCGATCGTGACTCGTTCATAATCCTATAATCATCAATTCGAACTCAATCGTGTAAGTTATACATATCATTATACTCGATTTTAGTCATGGAACAAAAGCCCTAACCATAATTTGCCTAACATCATCGATTGGTTGTTCGATTTCGGATTCAATCGAAACTAGGGTTCTTGGTGTGTTGAGGATTTGTTTGGTTTTGTATTTAATGAATAAAACTGGAATCCTAACGCGGCTGTATGCCTTGGTTCACCGGTTCCATGTCCATCTCCTAACTTTGAGGTCCCGGGTTCGACCCCGGGTAACCTCATTATTTTTTTAGGTGCTTTTCAGCCTTAAATCAATTTTAGAAAATTCCTAATAAATATAAAAAATGTTTTTATAACTTTTAAATATTTTTCTAAGGCATCAAATAAATTTCAGTAGTATTTCTAAAATTTTAAATAACTAAAAACTTTTGTAATAAAACATTTTAAAGATTATTCAAAGATTATTCATGGATTATTTATATGGATTTTAAAAAATAATTATAATAAAATATTAGTGACCCGAACTTTCCTTTTATTTATGTATCTTTTAAATCACGTTATTTTAAATGGAGATTTCATAAAACATTATAAATTAATATGATAAATGATTAATTATGTAAAAAGACATTTAAATATCATTTAAATAATTAGTTGTTATTTATTTATTTTTGACCATGCTAAATGACTTTAAATAATTTTATATTATTTTGCAAGTCATATAATTAAGTACATTGTAAACATTGGTCAAAATGTACTTTTTAAAACTTAAATATCCTATTATGTGTATTTAAGTTTATATATTTAAATGATTTTCTTTTAAAATAATAACTATTTATATGCTTATGGACTTGATACAATAATTTAAAAAAAATCATTTAAAATAGTAATGGACATAATATTATCTTTATTAATCTCTAAAATTTGGGAAATTATATACTATTCTTAGAAAATTATTAAGATTTAATTAAATCATTATTATTTAATTTCATTTTTAAAATACTTAATCATATAAACCTATATAATTCCTACTAATGGATTGAAAATGTAAATAACTACATTATAAACTTATTGCTTAGCAAAAACCTTAAAAATATTAACACCCTAATTCTTGTGAACGTTAATCGTATTGTTAACCTTAATCTTTATCTTGTAAATTATATATTTAGGTGCTTGTAATGGATACTTTGGATTTATCTTTTGGATCTTACTTTAATCTTTTACATCATCTTGTAATGCCTATATCCATGTGAGTATTTCTATACCCCTTTTTGCTTATTTTCACACTTTGGGGTGAAACATGTTAACTTATTATCATTGCACTTGTAAACTTATTTGAGACTTGTAATCTTTATGGCAATTCATCATGCAAAGTTGTGGTTAGTTGAACTTTTGTGGTTACCATGTTATGGCGTTATATGTACAATCATTAACTATTGCTAGCCCAGCGAAGTCATAGATCTATGGGCAAGACAAGCCTGCTTTGGTTGATCCAAGTACACTTAGCTGATCGTATATACTTTTAAACGTTTGAGACTTGTAAAACTTTGTCGAGGTTTGATTGTTGCATTGTTCATAACATCCCTAATCACTTTATTCACTAACTTATGACTTGAATTGCCATCTTTTATATACTTATGTATTGAAAACTATGGAATGCTCACCAACATTTTTATATTGACCATTTATTTTTAACATGTTTCAGGAATACCTCAAGTATGTGATCTACTCTTTGAAGCTTGCACATCTAGGAATGGACCTAGATAAATAAATAAAATAAGAATGATTTGTTACATTCTATGTTATGCTTTTATTTTCTTTGAGACTTATGTTTGTAATGTGACAATTGAAACTTATGTTTAAATTATATTTGGATTATTAATAGCGTTATGTGGCTGTGAACGATCTTAACTCTCACTCCTCGACGTTTCCGCCGTCAAGGTTGGGGTGTGACAGATTGGTATCAGAGCCCATAACTATAGGGATTTAGGTTATTAGAAATGGTGACCTAGACTATAGTTGCATGAACCTCATAGAAAGATCCTTATACCTTTGTGCTTACATGTTGTTTGCATGCTACATAATGCTATGCCTTTTGTGCAACTTGATGCCTTAGCATAGGATTGCCTTATGTATGCTTAAACTTAGTTACTTGTCTCCCTAAACTTAACTTTGACTCTTTGACCCTCCCCGACAAATGAACTCCCTAAACTTATTCTCAACGACATGTGGAATCTACACTTATCGTCGTGGGTTCAATTCCTTAGACTCTATGTCTAATCTATGAAAATCTCATCAAGGTTTTGATTTCATAAACCAAAGAAATTTGTGTGACACATAGACACTTGTATTCTGGATTTCCTGGCAAAAGGCCTTCGGGCTAAGGCAAGCATATCGTATAAATCTCATTGTGAGACCAGTTATGCTTACCTGGGGAATTCTGGGATGAGTGATAAACTATGGTCAACATACATAAGTCTCTATGGCAAATGGGTCAATTAACCTTGACGTGTCAACGATTCCAAATGGTAATGTGTTACCAAATGGAACCATCCTCTTTGTATCTTAAAAATCTTTGATTCCTTGAACTAGTATCACTTCATTCTTATCATACATAATGTTCCTGTTAATATTGAACCTAACCTACATTTCAACTCTTACGTTTAAACACCGTTACACGTTGAGCGTTTCATGTAACTATTTCTATATCTTGACCAACGTGAACATGGATCTTAATATACCCAAAGATATTAGGAATCTAAACCGAATGATCATCAAAAACTTTAAACCGTTACTTATGGTTCTCAAGTTTTCTTAAGGATGTGTCCCATAACTAAGAACATGCGATGCTATAGGTGGAATTCCTACATCTCGAGATACTTTGTCTAGGCAAAGTGTAATGGTGATTTGACTCGATCATTGAATCCATTTACTTGACTCGAAACCCTTGAGATGAGTGATCACTTATAAGTACGCGTGTCTTCAATAAGGCTATGGTTGATCTCATATCTTGAGAAGTTCATGTATTCCGTTCGATTGTGAATCGAATGTTCACATCTCATTGTGGTGTTGAATAATTTCCTGCCCTTGATTTTGTCTTCCCGATTGAAACCATCCAAGATTTGAACACCACAACAACTTCTGTTATCTTGAACTTTGATCTTAAGCTTGTAAGCATGATTTTTTTTCCTTTTGTTACAATGATGTAACTTGAAATTTTTCGAATTTCTAATTGATATTATTTTCCTTTCATCGTTAAGTCAAACTCCGTACCGTCTGCACCGTGAGAGATGCAAGTGTTGCAAGTCAACCTATGACTAAGAACACCCGTATCTCCTAGATGATTCTAACTCATCAAAACAGGGGTGATTCCCTTACTTTGATGATTCTCTATTCGATTTGATAAATGGTTTCTAATTGTGATTTATAAAATTTCATCCTCTGGATCGGGGTGATTTCCTTATCCCAAGGATTGACTTCAATTATTTTCTTTGGAATGGCATTTCACAAATGACATGATCTCACCAAAATAGGATTGAAACCCGTACTTTGGTGACAAATGTCAATCTTCGATTGTTTTCTTGCTATTATGAAATTCAATCATCAAGATAGGCGTGAATTCCATACCTTGATGATAATATCATCTTTATGAATTGTATTTGTTCAAATGAGACGACTTCATCAAAGTAGGAGTGAATTATGGATTTTGATGAAGAAGTTCATCTTGTTATATTTTGTTTTTGTAAAACTTCACCGTTAAGATAGGAGTGATTTCCCTTACCTTAATGGTGAGTTACCTCGTCATATTTCTGTGGATCCTCAACAAGGAGTTGGGATCGAACTTTTTGATTGGTAAGTTAGTGGTCATACCTTGGGAATACACCATCAAGTTAGGAGTGAAAACCACACCTTGATGACTATTCTCATTTCTTGATCTCCAACTTACCAAGGTTTTAATCAAGCGATAAGAAACATGTAGTAACTTGAAGGGAGAATCAATGTCAGTGTTTGGACCTATCAAGCCAAAGCATGATTTCTGAACTTGAAAGGAGACCCGATCACTCCAGGTTGATTTTGATTCCGAGCTTGGAGCATTTGAATTCTTAAATCGATTTCTTTCCCTTTATCTTCATGTTTTGACTCGATCTAGCTACATCGAACCATTTATTTCTTACTTATCAACTTTCATTTTGAGTTGTCATCAACACATGATTGTATGATGGTAGTCTTCTTAAACAATCTTTCTGCTAAATAAAGGCATTATCAACTTGTGTTCATGTCTTTCTAACTTTCTCAGATGCGCTTATGGGTGGACGAACTGCGTATGCAAACTGTACTTGGAAACTTGCAAAACATGTTTACAAATACTTTTCTTAATGTTTGCATCATTTCTTGAATCACTTTTGAACCCTTAACCTTGAAAATCATTGAAATTTTATCTTGGTTTTGAACAACAAGACTTGTTATTATCCTCATTGCGATGTGGATATAAAGGTTCATAAAATTTCGTAATTTGTAGTCATGGGTTTGGCATAAAAGAAAAGACATAACTTGGTATGTGTCCAAGTGTCTTACCTTCACATATGACAAAGCCTAACATTCGTGTTCCTATGAATCTCCTATTAAACTTTTAATCACTAAGTGCCTCTTATCTTAGATGCCATGATGACAAATGGTGCATTATAGACCGATTAACTAATCTCATATTGACTCATGTGGGTTAACGGGTCGAGAAATTGGCTTGTATCTATCTCAAATAGTTGTATACCGTGGTATGTCGTTAAACATCGATCATTAATTTGGATGATCAACTAGTTTTCTTCTTTTAATAATGTTCCTAACCATCTTCGTGAACTTATTCCAAAATCTTCGCATATCGTATTATTCTTAGACCGATGATTGGTCAAAGGAGAGATACATATTCACAGGGTATGCGCTAAGATCGTTTCATATAGTGACGTTTGGGATTCTTAGATCCTGACGGTTAACCTTTCTTATCATTGTGGTCTTTTATTGATTTCAATACATCATTTTACTACGAAATTATATTCTAGAAGTTGTGACCTATAAATCTAAGGTACCACGGTAACTCGTCATCGTTTTCCAACGTTTCATCTCAGAACGACTCGCGCTTATTATGTTAAGAATCTTGTAAGATTCCATAAAGTGAAGCGTTCCACCTGTAATCAAACGTCAAACACTGTTCGTTGTACACTCACCTTCCATTACAATTCCTTTGTTCATTTAAGTTCATTCTTAATTTCGGGACGAAATTCTTTTAAGTTGGGGAGACTGTGACATCCCTTAATTTTGTTAATTTAGAAGTTAACCTTGTTAAATCTTAAAAGGGTCTTTTATGTCATTTCGAAACTTTGGGGTTTGTTATACTTAATAATTAATTTGATGATTAACAAATTAATATAATAATAAAAATATTATTAGTGTTATAATGTTTGCTTATTATTATAAAATTTAAGGTGTTAATAATCTTAAATAAAATAATAACTATTATTGTTATTATTATAATAATGATATTAATAATAATAATAATAATAATACTAATAATAATACTAATGTTACTAACTAAAATAATAGTCATAACACTAATAATAATATTAACTTATAACATTATTAATCTTTGAAAAATATTAAAACTTAAAGTTAATTAAGTTCAGGGGTTGTTTTGTCATTTTTATAAACTTTATAAGTAAACTATTTACATAAAATAATAACAACCCAAACTGCAGGGACTATTTGTGTAATTAATCAAAACTTTTCTTTCTTTTTCTCGTAATTCCGGTGGGTCTCTCCGGCCACCGCCGGCCACCTCTCCGGCGACTCCTAAACATCCAAAACACTCGATTTCAATGCAATTAAACCGTTACCTAACCCTCGTGCATCAGATTCGAACCATTAATGTTGATACATGTATGTCCCTAGATCATGATTTGTAATGTAATGAACTTGTCTGTCTGATTTTGATGTAATTGTAATCGATTAATGAAATGATATGAATTGGTTGTTACTTGTAATGTTTAATATTTCATTAATGAGTGTGATTGAATTGATTGGGTTTATGATTGTTTGAATGATAGCACATTATGTTATATGAATTAAAACATTCAAACTTAACTTAATGAAGTTCTCATGCGGATGGCCCATGCGAATGGACCACACGCATGAATAACTTCATACGATTGACTCAATCGCACGACTGAACCAGGAGACTGGATCAGTCGTATGATTGACACATAAGATTGACTCAATCGCACGACTGAACACTCAGTCGTGCGGATGAGTCAACCGCATGGTTCAATCGCACGACTGAACCATACTTATGGCCCAGTCGCACGATTGAACAATACTAACCTATAAATAGACCCAATTCGTGGGAAAACGTAAGCATTCATCCCATTACGATTCCAGACGTACCCTAGCCGTCCAGAAGCCTCCCAAATCGTTCTCCAAGTTCATAGAACACATCAGATCGGTTCCTAATCGATTTCTGACGTTGATTTCAATTCTTGATTGATTCATCGTGTGTTCTCACTGATTGGATCGCCAATCAAATAGGATTCCGCACTATTTGAGTTGGTTTAACACGCAATCACTCGGTATTTCGTTCAAATACCAGGTCCTAACAAGTGGTATCAGAGCTTTGGCTCTTGATTTCGTGTTGATTCAATCAAGATTGCATAAAAGTTTGTGTTTTTGCACGAAAAACGCAATCTTTAGCATCAAAAGTGATCTTGGACGTTCCCAGCTCATTGAAGTTCAGTTTCTACGGACTTAGACGATTTGGACTTGCAAAATTTCGAATTTTCACGGCTGAAACCCGTCAAACCTAGAAATTTTCGCAAAACAGCAGCTTCAGTCGCACGAGTGACCCATTCGCACGACTAGACTCATTCGCAGTGTTCATTCGCACGACTGGACCTAGTCGCACCCTCATTCGGCCGACTGAACCGTTCGTTCGCATAGCTCATACGCACCATATTCATTCGCACGACTGAACCATTCGCCCTGTTCAGTCGCACGATTGAACCAATCGCAGAGTTCATACGCACGATAAGACCATTCGCATCCTTCAGTCGCATCAGTTAAAGTTGATTTGATTAGACTCTAAGTTTATTAACCATGGAAGATCAGATGTCAGCCTTTACTGCTGGGAAGGACTCAAGAATTCAGAACCTGCTGCTGCTTGAGAGTGAGGTGGGTATTCACAATAAACCACCAAAGCTCTTGACTTTAGATGAGTTTCCTCACTGGAAACAACGTTTTGAGATCTACCTCAATGGAGTAGATCCTAATCTGTGGGAAGCTATCGAGGTTGGGTATAGTACACCGGTGGGAGCAGATGGAGTGAAATTAACGTTAAGTGGGATGACTGACGCACAGAAAGTAAAGTATAATGCAGAGAAAAGAGTTTATGCGATGATAACTCAGTCGATCCCCAAAGACATATTCCACCAGTACTCAGAGAACAAGCAGTCCAAGAAACTGTGGGATGAGCTAGAGAAAAGGTATGATGGGAATGCATCGTTAAAGGCAATCAAGGCAAAGGAGTTAAAGAAGGAATTCGATAACTTCTCATCGATTGGTAACGAGAGTTTAGATGAAGTCATAGACAGATTCTACCATTTGATGAGCGAGTTGCATACACATGGAGTGGAAACAACTATGGAAGAGAAAGTAAGCAACTTCGCAGATGGATTGCCTGATAAGTGGGCTTCATTCGTGTCTAATCTTAGACAGAATGGAATACTTATAAAGCTGGATATAAATGACTTTATTCTCAGGCTGCGTGAAGAAGCACTAAGGATGAAGTATAGAGCACAGAAGTCTTCGTATACACAAAACCCAGCTTTATACAATGCCACGCCTCAAGCTAAGACATCTGGAGCACCTCTCCAGACAGCATTTGTGTCTAGCTCGTCAGGTCCTTCACATGCTTCTCCTTCTGGATCAGACACGTCAGGGTCGTCATGTACCCATTATATTGGATCAGAAGCAAGTGCTACTAAATTGAAGACCGAGAACCTCGGTAATGTGACTGTAGAAGTAGCACGAGAGCATATGGATCTTCTCGCCGCAGTAGTTCACTCATATGATGGACTTGTAGCTGGGAAGATTGGAAACTGTCATTTGGCAGATGAAGACTACGAGCAGGTAGATGAAATGGAGCTTGAAAGAATGGATATAATGTGGGCCTTAGCTAGCGCTGTCCGACGGGCGAAGAAGTTTGTTAAGAAGACAGGACAAAATTTGATCGCTACTAAGGATACCACATTTGGTTTTGACAAGAGCAAAGTGACCTGCTTCAACTGTGGAGAGAAAGGGCACTTCAAGAGGGAATGTGTCAAACCAAAGAAGACGGGTAATGGGAACCCGTTCTCATCCTTTACTCGCCAAGACAAGCAAGCTTCCAGTTCTACTTCATCAAACAAGGACCCAAAAGCCTTGACTGCTCATGATGATGAAGGACAGGACTGGAGTTTTAGATTTGTCTCCCCAGAATCTAACATTGCCAGTGTTGAAGATATTGATGATGATTCTGCGAGTGAAGGTGATTTAGCAGTTGATATAGCGATGTCACACAGTGAAGAAACAACTACAGCTGAAGTCAGTTACACACCAAAGGAGGAAACTTCCAAGTCAGACTCAGAAAAGTCAGAATCACCAGAACCAGAGACGTCTGATGCTGCATTGATGGCTAACTCTTCTGAAACAACACAGGTAAGTACAACTGACCAAATGTTTAATAATCATGCTTGTTCTAACTGTGATATGTTTAGGAATAGCATTGATGAAAAATTTGCTAGGTTATTAGATCACAATGATAACTTAGTAAAGGACTTACAACTATGCACTGAGGCCAATAGAGTTCTAAAACAAAATGAGCATAGTTATAAAGAAAAGATAGACCTATTGACTAAACAACTTAGGGAAACCGAAGTAGTTGCCTTTAATCAATCAAATGACATTAGGTACTATCTAAACTCCCTAGAGGACACTAAGAAACAAAAGCAGTTCTAGAAGTAGAAGTTAATTCCTTAAAACAGAAACTGCATAGTTGGACTAGTTCTTCACACATAGTTCAACACTTAGTGAGAGAAAGGAATAATGGGGAGGGATTAGGCTACAAAGTGGTTCCACCACCACCTGATACCTTGATGAACACCAAGTCTAAACCAGTTAACAACAACCCAATCAAGGATCATGTGGTGACCACTCCTCTTGTTACTGATCCAGACACATCATGTTCATCTACTGAATCTGGACAGAAACAAAAGGAGGCCACTTCAAAGGCAAAGGGTAAATTGCCTTGTGTTAATCTGGAAAATGAATTTGAAAAAGTTAACTTAAAGTCAGGGTCAAACAGAGTCAAATCAGAACCCAAAAAGACTTCAAACGTTAATTTTTCACATGCTACAAGTCAAAAACCAGTTAACAAAAAGTTGAACAAGTTAAACAGGTTAAAACAGTTAAATTTGTTAAACCAGAGAAAACATCAAACATGCAAGAGTCAAAACCTAAAGTGATTGATGTTACTAAAGTGTCACGCATTTCTCCACAAAGAAAGTCAAATTATAAGGTTGATAGCAGATTGTGCTACAACTGTGGAGAATGTGGACATATTGCTTCCTATTGTCCTTTCTATCAGACACCTAGGAAGAAGATTGATCTTCAGGACTCTAGACCTAGGTCTTCTAAGAGGAGTTCTCTAACTCCACCTAGAAGATCTAGTGAACCTAAAGTCCAACCTGTAAGCCAGACGACTGTTTATCATAAACAGGCATTGCACAAATCTGGCTTATGGAAAGAGAAGACTACCTGTGTGACTGATACTGATGACAAGAAGGAATCTGAGTTACCCTCACCTTCTAAAGGTCAATGGGTAGAGTTTATGATGTGTGATGCCTCTGGGAAACCCAAGACAGTAAAGGCTTGGGTTCCTAACCTAAACTAATACATTTACTTGATATGTGCAGGGTGTTCGGTATAGCGCTGAGACTAACACGTGGATTATAGACAGCGGAGCATCCAGGCACATGACAGGAAATAGAGCCCTTTTATCAAATGTCAAACAAATAAAAGGAGGGCATGTTTCCTTTGCAGGAAACAAGGGAGGATACATCACAGCACAGGGAGAAGTGGGAAATCAGAAAGTTAAGTTTGATAAGGTGAACTACGTTCAACAACTTCAAAATAACTTGCTTTCTGTTTCCCAAATCTGCGATAAAGGATTTAAAGTCATCTTCGACAACAACAAGTGTTACGTGCTGAAGAAAGACTATATGATTCCAGAGGACCAAGTTCTGATGACTGCTTCAAGATATAAGGACCTGTATGTCTTGGATCTGTCAACAGCTGCTCCAACGGATCATGAAGTGCAGTGCTTTCTATCTAAAGCTACTGAGAAGGACTCAATCTCCTGGCATAGGAGAATGGGACACATTAGTCAAAGGAAGATGAATCACTTGATTCAGAAGGACTTAGTGAGAGGAGTAAATGTCAAGAACTTCCAACTTCCTGACTTTTGTGTAGCTTGCAAGAAAGGCAAACAGACAAAGAAGTCTCATAAGGAAAAGAAAGTTCATTCAATAGAACTTCCTCTTGAACTTCTTCACATGGATCTGTTTGGTCCAGTCAGTACAAGGAGCATTGCAGGCGATCTGTACTGTTTTGTGGTCACTGATGACTACTCAAGGTTCACTTGGGTAATGTTTCTGAAATCCAAATCAGAAACATTTGAGTCATTCAAGGAATTAGTCACCACTCTGGAATCTCTCTACAAGCTAAAGGTTAGACAAGTACGCTCAGACAACGGGACCGAATTCAAGAATCAATGGATGGAGGCATACTGCAAGGAAAAGGGAATTGTTCATCAATTCACTTCAGCATACACGCCTCAGATGAATGGTGTTGCTGAGAGGAAAAATAGGAGCTTGATAGAGACTGCACGGACTATGCTGGCGGACTCGAAACTGCCTATCCAATTCTGGAATGAGGCAGTAGCAAATGCATGTTATACACTGAATCGAGTCCTAATAGTCAAGCGCCACGGAAAGACATGTTATGAGCTACTACAAAGACGCAAACCGAATTTGGAGTATCTTGAACCCTTTGGCGCGCCGTGTACACTTCTGAAGAAGACTCAAGAAGGAAAATTCAGCGAGAAGGCAGATGAAGGAATCTTTCTAGGATACAACATACCGAATAAGCGAGTTTACAATAACTCAACGGGTCTTGTAGAAGTGTGGTGTAATGTCGACGTTCAGAGATATACCACGCCCCTACAGGCAAAGGACCTGCCTACTTCTTCGATTATGATGGATTCTTCAAATCCTTCAACATACCTCTCTCTCCCTCGGACGATGAGCTAGCTACTAGGATGATGTATGATATTCTGAATACACCATCTAGCACACAGGGAGAATCATCTACTCAGTCAGGGGGAGTAGTCGACGACAGTGACTCCTCCTCTGAAGATGAAGCTGAAGCAGATGACCAGAACAGTCAGGAGGAACAGGTTCCAGTTCCAGCAAGTCCACAAGCATCTACGAGTGATGCACCTTCGACTTCAGAACCTCAAACTCCAACTACCTCAGATGCAGAACCAAATGTTCATAATCTTGGTTCTGAGGTAGCTGTTCCTACTACTCCAGGATCACGACTAAACGTCTATCATCCCCTTGACAATGTTATTGGGGATGTCAGATCAGGAGTACAAACCCGAAATCAGTTGTACTCAGCTGATTACGCCTCGGTTATGGAGAAAGGTTACATTCATGATGGTGCCTATCGATGTTTTGTCTCGCAGGTTGAGCCAAAATATGTCAGTGAGGCACTCAATGATGAGGCGTGGGTGAGTGCCATGCAAGAAGAACTTCTGCAGTTTAAGAAGTTAGGTGTATGGACACTGGTTGATAAACCTAAAGGTGCTAAAGTCATTGGCACTAAATGGGTACTAAAATGCAAGAAGGATGACCAAGGGGTCATTATCAGGAACAAAGCTCGACTGGTGGTTCAAGGTTTTCGCCAAGTCGAGGGAATTGACTACAATGAGGTGTTTGCACCCGTGGCAAGGATGGAAGCTATTCGTATCTTCCTTGCCTATGCATCGTACATGAAGATCAAAGTCTACCAATTAGATGTAAAGAGTGCATTCCTTCATGGGGAAATCAGAGAAACAGTCTATGTAAGTCAACCCGAGGGTTTTGAAGATCCTTACCATCGGGATAGAGTTTACAAGCTCGACAAAGCTTTGTATGGGCTTCATCAAGCTCCTCGAGCTTGGTATGAGAAACTCTCAACTCATCTTGTGAAACACGGCTTTCGCAGGGGAGTAATTGACTGTACACTGTTTATTAAGGAAAAGGATGGCGACCTACTGCTTGTACAGATATATGTTGATGACATAATCTTCGGGTCAAAGAACGAAGAGTTATGTAAAGAGTTTGAAGCAGTAATGAAGAAAGAATTTGAGATGAGTGCCATGGGGGAGATGAAGTTCTTTCTCGGGTTACAGGTGGATCAAACACCTAATGGAATCTTTCTACATCAGACCAAGTATGTAGGAGACATTCTCAGTCGCTTTGACATGGAGAATGCTTCTGCTGCTGGGACTCCACTTGCTACTAATCATGATATAGCACCGGATGATAATGGAGATCTAGTAGATGCCACTATGTACCGAGGAATGATCGGATCCCTCATGTATCTCACTGCCTCAAGACCTGATATTATGTATGCTACATGTCTATGTTCAAGATATCAGGCTAAACCAAAGGTCAACCATCTGATCGGGGTCAAGAGGATTTTTCGTTATCTGAAGGGTACACCCACACTTGGATTGTGGTACCCTCATGATGATGACTTTGAGCTTACCGCGTATAGTGACTCGGATTACGGGGGCTGCAAGATGAACTACAAGTCTACATCAGCAGGGTGTCAATTCTTTGGGAGAAGATTAGTTACCTGGCAGTGTAAGAAGCAGACATCGGTTGCCTTGTCAACCTGTGAAGCCGAATATGTTGCTGCTGCAAGTTGCTGTTCTCAAATCATCTGGATTCAACAGCAAATGCGGGATTACGGTTTAAAATTCTCATCTACTCCTATTTTTGTTGATAACTCTGCTGCAATTGCAGTAACTAAAAATCCGGTCCAACATCCTAAGACCAAACACATCGGTATTAAATACCATTTCATAAGAGATTGTTTTGAAAAGAACTTAATTGATGTGGTTAAAATTAATACTGATTTTCAACGCGCTGACCTCTATACTAAAGCCTTTGATAAACCACGTTTTCAATATTTATTAGAGGTCAACGGTGTTAAAAAGAAAAGTGAGGTAATTCCTGATGATGAAAATGTGTAGTCCGATGTCGTGTACTTAAATTTTATTTTATTTATTTTGATTTGTCTATTTGATTTTAATTTTATTTAACTCATGTTCTCTTGCTGTTTATTAAAATCCTAAAATAATTAAACCAGAAATGATTTTAGTATTTTAGGGGGAGAATATGTCAGCAAGTTAACATTAAAAAAAAAAAAAAAAAAATGAGGGAGAAGGAGTAGCGAGCTGAAATAAGGTAGATTGTATCTGTGATACCGATTCAATACCTTTGGAAAATGATAGTACACAGGAACAAATCAAGAGGGACTTTAAAATTTAAGTTTTGTAATATGCAAAAGTTCAAAGTAATAAATCTGTGTAGTCTAAGCAATACTAAAAGGAAAGATGATAGAAAACTGGCAACTCCTAAGGTGACACAAAGAAAGTAGACTTAGAGGCTGCTAGACCATATATGATATGTTGGTAGATTCAACACAATAGACAAATAGACCGGATTGGTGATTTCAAGATAAAACTAAAGTGTTCAACTGACTGTGGGCGTCCATCTTATCACTGGTTAACACAATCAACAATATTCCAATAAGGGGTAATGAGCAATTAAACGCCACAAATGTGTGCGGATGACCATAACTAGAGCAAAGCAAAGAAAAAATTGAAAGACAAATGCAATAAAGCTAATGACTTATGTTGTTGGTGCATTTTGTGCAAAATAAAATAAGCTGCTCTAACAAGGAGATAGGTTATGTGCCTCTCTGCTGTGCGATGGCACTGACCTGAGGATAAGCATAACCTAGATATTCTAGAATTCATTGTTGTTTGCCGCCTCTCTGCTGTGCGATGGCACTGACCTGAGGACAGGCTTCTCTTTGAAAGCTCTAAGAATAGTCTCTTCTTGTAATAATACCCGTAGACCGCTCAAAAGCTCCTGAGGGATGTTGATTACCATATAAGTGTGGGATCCACAAGTGTTAGTTGAAATAATTAAACCTAAATAAGTCACCAGTCTGTGTCAAAAGTCTGTGTATGGATTTAAGTGGACAAACATACTGACAATCATTGTGGCTACATTCTCAAAGGTTCAAATCAATGTGAAAACTAAGAGTTTCAGTATGATTTCCTTATGTTGCTAACGACTCTGGATGAACACCGAGAACTTGAGCATCAAAAGGTTTAATAACTAGTCCCAAATGATTTGAATTGCCTGTATGATTCCAAAAATTGAATTGGTCCAGATGTGATCAACCTAAGTTGAAGCTATCTACTCCCGATCCAAATCCCGTAGATATCAATCTCTGGATTTATCTCTCACAAAAAGCCAAAAATATGTCTGATTATGTAATTAGTTTAAATTCTTAAATTAGTTAGTTTGTTTTAAGTTTTAACTTGAGTCAAGTGTCGGGCTACATCAGGAAAATCAGAAGGAATAAACTCACTAAAAGGGTCATGTCTGAGATGACCATATGTGCTTTGAAAGGTTATATCAGTCACGTCTGAGGTGACAAAGTATTTTTAAAAGGGGTCACGTCTGAGGTGACCAAAGTGGTTAAAAGGATCACGTCTGAGGTGATCAAAGTGTTTTCAAGATAAAAGGATCATGTCTGAGATGATCAAAAGTTCATAACGTTAATTTAATTAATATAAAAGAGTTTAAAGGTAAATTGGTAAAATAGCAGAAAAATTAACTAAGTATGACCCATTCGCACGAATGGACCATACGTATGGACTAACCATACGAATGAAGTCCATTCGCACGAATGGATCATACGATTAGTCCAATCGGAGGCTTAAGTGCGAACGAGTGAGTCAGTCGCACGACTGAACTTCAGTCGGACGACTGGAGAAGGGCGACTGACCCAATCGCACGACTGAGTCCCACTCGCACGACTGAAAGGTGCGAATGAACTCAGTCGCACGATTGGATCTAGGGTGGATATAAATAGAGGTGGAGTCGGTCGCAGAGACTCATCACCCTCAAATCGCCCCTAAATCGCATATCCTACCGTTACTCTGCCAAAATTTTATTTGCCTTAGTTTTCTTGTTGATTCTGTGATACTGACGTTCGTTCATCATCGTACAGGTACTTTGAAGTTCATTTCCATCAAAATCAGAAGAATGGAACCCTAATTGATTGTTAAAACTGTGAAAGGCGAACCGAGACCTTAAACCCTAATAACCTATTAAAACTAAGCAATATGTTAAAATTGAGTAAAATAGGTTGTTAGTGAAGAGAATGCGACACTAAAGAACCGGTTAATTGAGTGATAAGACTTATTCTGCGTAGATTCGATCTTTGGACGACTGAACACATGAGACAGACGACTGGTCGTCCGGATGAACTTCAGTCGCACGACTGAAGGGAACGATTCACTTAATCGCACGACTGAACCATGCGAATGAGACTCAGTCGCACGACTGGTGTAACCGCACAAGAGTACATGCGCATGAGTCCAGTCGCACACTCAGTCGTGCGCATGAGGTCAATCGCACGTCTGAACCTCAATCGCACGATTCAGTCGCACGACTGTCTTCAGTCGTACAACCCAATCGCATGACAGATAGTTTTATTCAAAGTCTAAGTGTTGCTTTATACTCTTAGCCAACGAAACTAACGTTTATATTATTATGTGTTACAGATGGCGAGTAGATGGAATATGAGCACCAAGCACAACATATGTGCTCACCTGGACTTGACATCCAGGAATGCAGCCGACTTCACAGGCATTATTACTTTTCTACAGAGATCCAGGATCGCTCATGCTATATCTACTCCCTGCACACCGTACAGATCAGTGCAGCAGGCCTTCTGGGAAGGCGCATCTGTAGATAGATCCACCGAGCCTCATTGCATCAGGAGCTCGATTTTTGGTGAGGCTATCACTGTTTCTGAGGAGGATCTGAGGATAGTTCTACAGTTTGGAGACGATGCTGAGTGTCCCACACGTCTACACCCCCTCACGTCCGTGGATGTTTCATGAGAGCCAAGTACTCTGGGGACATCAATGCCGGGGTACTCAACAAGAGTAACCTCTGTCCCCAGTTTAAGTACCTTGCGCACGTGCTGCTGAAGTGTATAGCATCACGGAAGGGAGGTTTTGACGAGCTCTCCGACCAGATCCAGAACGCATATGCAGCGTTGGTGCTGAACCACCCGTTCAGCTTCTCCAAGATGATATTCAGTTACTTGGTGGAGAACCTCGAGGGGAAGGGGAAGGAAGGCTTCTGTATGTACCCTAGATTTCTACAGATGATCATTGATCAGAAGCTTCCCTCCCTGCCGAAGGAGAAGGAGGACGCTGTTATTCTTGAGGTCATGGACGACACGACTCTTGGGCGGATGAAGGTATACAGGGGGAAGCAGGTGAAGCCCCCTGTCAGGAGGTTGTTTGGGCATCTGGCCCGTGCTGATTATGTGGCGCCAGCAAAGAGGAAGTGGCGCCACGAGGACAGTGACTCAGATGTGGAGCATATTGCTATACCAGAGACTGACTCTGATGATGATGATAGCGGCGACGCCGGGGATGACATGCCTGCCCCATCTAGAGGCACAGATACAGACGTTATTCCCCCGGGGTCAGCCACTGCCGGAGAGGTCGCAGAGATGGCCGGTTTCCATCAAGAGTTTGTTGCTGGTGATATCGAGGAGGAGGAGTCAGATGAGGAGCCCCTCACCAGGACTGTGGGAAGCAAAGTAGTTCCCACAGACCACGGGCTTAAGGTGGTTGGTGAACACCCCAGGGACTCCTCGGAGAGAGATACTGACCCGAACTACGTTCCGGGGTCAGTTAGCAGAGCTGCAGGGGGAGCATCTACTTCCTCCGGGACTAGGAGGAAGCGGATGGCTCAACCACATGGTTTGAAGAAGAAGAAGCGTCGTTTGACCTTCGTGACTACCACATCCAGCACCACAGCCACCACTACCACCACTACTGACATACCACCCATCACCACAGCCACCACAGCCACTACTCCTACTACCACATCCACCACTTTACCTACCACCACTGTAGCTATCCCATCCATCACCAGATCATTCACTCCTACTTCACCAGCATCAGCCCACCGACCCATATTCACCACGGCCACTGCCACCACCACCACACATCATGCTGGACCGTCAGCCCAGCCCTCACATGCTCATGGATTCACTCTACCTCACATCGGGGTAGAGGAGCAGCTCTCAGCGCTTAACCGTATGGTGATGCGTCTGCTTGCTGCGGACGAGGAGAAGGCGGCGCAGATCCGCCAGCTGACCGACCTGGCTGCTGCCCAATCTCAGCAACTGGCAGAGCAGGCTCGGGTCATAGACCAGCAGAGAGTTGAGGTGTCCCAACTCCAAGACATGCAGGCTCAGTCCGTCAAACGTATTGAGGAGTTGGAGACGACCAACAAGACTATCATGCTGAGGCTGAAGGGGTCGAAGGATGAGCCCCTGAAGCTAAAGGAAGGTGACGGGGATGATGGAGATGATGATGATGAAGATGAGGATGATGATGAGGATGATGATGATGATGAGGAAACCGAAGAAGACAGGACAGAAGGACGTGATGATGATGACGAGGCAGAAGGAGGGGATGCGGCTGCATCGGCCTCTGCTTCAGGTCAAGAGCGGAGATCTAAACGTCGACAAGACCAGTCATCCACTACTTCTGCTCCTCCGAGCGACACGCCACAGATTCAAGACAAAAGTACTGATTAGACGTTTTATGTATTTATTTATTTTGTACTTGAATCATGTAATGAAAAACAAGTGTATTAAATGTTTATATATTAAGTTAATGTATGTCTGTTTGATTAATTACTAATGATTTATGTGTTGAATGTTTATATCAAACAGATCCAAACTTTCAAAGGGATGAGTTTGACTTTGCTCCCCTTCAAATGGTCAAGACTCAATTAACCATGATTCTTGACCTACAAGGGATAGTAAGACGGTCTGTGAGTTATACCCCTGAAGAAGGGGAGATAATTCATGACCTGTCTGATGAGCAACTGGCAGAAATGTTCAGACTCAATCCCGATGAAATAGTGAAGGACGCTCCAACAGTTGATTCAACCAGTGATGAGGAACTGAATGATATTGATGAAGTTGAGGTTGAAGACATTACTGCAGAAGAGTATCCTCAGTACGCTGACGCCGAGGGAAATGTGGTCCCCAATCTGGGTGAATCCCTAGTCAGTGATACTTTTGAGGTACTTGACAAGATGGAGCAAGAAACAGAAAAGACTGAAGAAACAGCCCAAGCCTCCAATGCAGACGTAGATATTCGCAAGGCTGAATGGGCTGCCTGTTTTGAAGAAGTAAGAGCCCAGCGTGCTGCACCAAAGAGAGATGCCTACACCAAGCTCTACAGAGTCAAGAAACACCATAAGGTGTCGGGCAGGATTATCTCATGGGCTTATTTTGAAGACCTTAACGCTTATGCAGTTAAGAGGGAGCAGGGCATAGAGTACTTCAGGTTTCCACATGATCTGAAGACTCTACCTGGTTTTGAGCTCAACCAGCTGGCTAAACTAAAGCTGCTATATGCTGACCCGAGAAAGATGTCAGGCTGGTTTGAGGCTGCCCTGAGGAAAGAGTACCACACCAGGTGGGTCAACTTCAAACCTCAACAACCTACGAGGTATATCAGACGTTCTGAAGTTGATCCCATAACTGGAAAGCCAAAGATAGTGCTGAAGTGGAGTCCCCCGAGAACAATGTCGAGAATCCCTCTCAGGGAAATGCCACAGGACTTCACTCCCCACTTCAAATGGTGGTACTATGATTGGAGAACCGCTGAAGCTGTCATAGTGTTGAATAAAGAGGGACAAATGGATACTATCAGGGTATTCGACCCAATGTGGCTAACCAACTTGTCTGCTAATGATGTCTACACATTATACAAGTGGCCACTATTCTATGACACGCAAGATATTGTACAAGCCCTCCAATTCCAAAATGTCATAAGACTCTGCTTTGCTTTGAGATACACGCAGGAGTCACTAAAGAGGAGAAGTACAAGAAGTATAAGGAGGTGATGCAGAAGACAAGAGAATAGATAGATCTAGGTCCAAGGGGGAGTTTGTTGATACATGTATGTCCCTAGATCATGATTTGTAATGTAATGAACTTGTCTGTCTGATTTTGATGTAATTGTAATCGATTAATGAAATGATATGAATTGGTTGTTACTTGTAATGTTTAATATTTCATTAATGAGTGTGATTGAATTGATTGGGTTTATGATTGTTTGAATGATAGCACATTATGTTATATGAATTAAAACATTCAAACTTAACTTAATGAAGTTCTCATGCGGATGGCCCATGCGAATGGACCACACGCATGAATAACTTCATACGATTGACTCAATCGCACGACTGAACCAGGAGACTGGATCAGTCGTATGATTGACACATAAGATTGACTCAATCGCACGACTGAACACTCAGTCGTGCGGATGAGTCAACCGCATGGTTCAATCGCACGACTGAACCATACTTATGGCCCAG
The DNA here is from genome assembly GCA_025215565.1 of Flaveria ramosissima. Taxonomy (NCBI): domain Eukaryota; kingdom Viridiplantae; phylum Streptophyta; class Magnoliopsida; order Asterales; family Asteraceae; genus Flaveria; species Flaveria ramosissima. The sequence continues at coordinate 11,457,896 of CM046033.1, read as the reverse complement.
TCGCACGATTGAACAATACTAACCTATAAATAGACCCAATTCGTGGGAAAACGTAAGCATTCATCCCATTACGATTCCAGACGTACCCTAGCCGTCCAGAAGCCTCCCAAATCGTTCTCCAAGTTCATAGAACACATCAGATCGGTTCCTAATCGATTTCTGACGTTGATTTCAATTCTTGATTGATTCATCGTGTGTTCTCACTGATTGGATCGCCAATCAAATAGGATTCCGCACTATTTGAGTTGGTTTAACACGCAATCACTCGGTATTTTGTTCAAATACCAGGTCCTAACAATTAACTACCTTTTAATTGGGTTTAGTGACGGTTACAAGAGCGTTCGAGCTCGAGTAACCGTCGGACATCAAACAGGAATTGTTCAACTATTGAAACCAAACAATAATCGAAGTAATAGAACCAAATCAAACGTTTAACTAGTTCTAAGCTATTATCAACCTCAATTTCATCTGAAAAACACAGAACAATCCCATTCAACTCGTCATTTTCATCGAGCCTTCAACATAGTCGAACACCTCTTCCCAAACATCATAGCTTTCAATTGGTTGAGGGTTATCAATCCTAAACCTCTGTGGAATCTACAAAGGTCATCAATTGAAGCTAATCATCTGTAAATCTTCGAATTCGAGATCAAACCGATCGTGACTCGTTCATAATCCTATAATCATCAATTCGAACTCAATCGTGTAAGTTATACATATCATTATACTCGATTTTAGTCATGGAACAAAAGCCCTAACCATAATTTGCCTAACATCATCGATTGGTGGTTTGATTTCGGATTCAATCGAAACTAGGGTTCTTGGTGTGTTGGGGATTTGTTTGGTTTTGTATTTAGTGATTAAAACAGGAATCCTAACGCGGCTATATGCCTTGGTTCACCGGTTCCATGTTCATCTCCCAACTTTGAGGTCCCGGGTTCGACCTCGGGTAACCTCATTATTTTTTTAGGTGCTTTTCAGCCTTAAATCAATTTTAGAAAATTCCTAATAAATATAAAAAATGTTTTTATAACTTTTAAATATTTTTCTAAGGCATCAAATAAATTTCAGTAATATTTCTAAAATTTTAAATAACTAAAAACTTTTGTAATAAAATATTTTAAAGATTATTCAAAGATTATTCATGGATTATTTATATGGATTTTAAAAAAAATAATAATAATAAAATATTAGTGACCCGAACTTTCCCTTTAATTATGTATCTTTTAAATCACGTTATTTTAAATGGAGATTTCATAAAACATTATAAATTAATATGATAAATGATTAATTATGTAAAAAGACATTTAAATATCATTTAAATAATTAGTTGTTATTTATTTATTTTTGACCATGCTAAATGACTTTAAATAATTTTATATTATTTTACAAGTCATATAATTAAGTACATTATAAACATTGGTCAAAATGTACTTTTTAAAACTTAAATATCCTATTATGTGTATTTAAGTTTATATATTTAAATGATTTTCTTTTAAAATAATAACTATTTATATGCTTATGGACTTGATACAATAATTTAAAAAAAAATCATTTAAAATAATAATGGACATAATATTATCTTTATTAATCTCTAAAATTTGGGAAATTATATACTATTCTTAGAAAATTATTAAGATTTAATTACATCATTATTATTTAATTTCATTTCTAAAATACTTAATCATATAAACCTATATAATTCCTGCTAATGGATTGAAAATGTAAATAACTACATTATAAACTTATTGCTTAGCAAAAACCTTAAAAATATTAACACCCTAATTCTTGTGAACGTTAATCGTATTGTTAACCTTAATCTTTATCTTGTAAATTATATATTTAGGTGCTTGTAATGGATACTTTGGATTTATCTTTTGGATCTTACTTTAATCTTTTACATCATCTTGTAATGTCTATATCCATGTGAGTATTTCCATACCCCTTTTTGCTTATTTTCACACTTTGGGGTGAAACATGTTAACTTATTATCATTGCACTTGTAAACTTATTTGAGACTTGTAATCTTTATGGCAATTCATCATGCAAAGTTGTGGTTAGTTGAACTTTTGTGGTTACCATGTTATGGCGTTATATGTACAATCATTAACTATTGCTAGCCCAGCGAAGTCATAGATCTATGGGCAAGACAAGCCTGCTTTGGTTGATCCAAGTACACTTAGCTGATCGTATATACTTTTAAACGTTTGAGACTTGTAAAACTTTGTCGAGCTTTGATTGTTGCATTGTTCATAACATCCCTAATCACTTTATTCACTAACTTATGACTTGAATCGCCATCTTTTATATACTTATGTATTGAAAACTATGGAATGCTCACCAACATCTTTATGTTGACCATTTATTTTTAACATGTTTCAGGAATACCTCAAGTATGTGATCTACTCTTTGAAGCTTGCACATCTAGGAATGGACCTAGATAAATAAATAAAATAAGAATGATTTGTTACATTCTATGTTATGCTTTTATTTTCTTTGAGACTTATGTTTGTAATGTGACAATTGAAACTTATGTGTAAATTATATTTGGATTATTAATAGCGTTATGTGGCTGTGAACGATCTTAACTCTCACTCCTTGACGTTTCCGCCGTCAAGGTTGGGGTGTGACAATTCCCTTTTCCTTGCAGTAAGCCTCCATCCACTGGTTGTTGAATTTCGTCCCGTTGTCTGAGCGTACTTGTCTAACCTTCAGCTTGTAGAGAGATTCCAGTGTGGTCACTAACTCCTTGAATGACTCAAATGTTTCTGATTTGGACTTCGGAAACATTACCCAAGAGAACCTTGAGTAGTCATCAGTAACTACAAAACAGTACAAGTCGCCTGCAATGCTCTTTGTACTGACTGGACCAAACAGATCCATGTGAAGAAGTTCAAGAGGAAGTTCTATTGAATGAACTTTCTTTCCTTATGAGACTTCTTCGTCTGTTTGCCTTTCTTGCAAGCTACACAAAAGTCAGGAAGCTGGAAATTCTTGACATTAACTCCTCTCACAAGATCCTTCCGAATCAAGTGATTCATCTTCCTTTGACTAATGTGTCCCATTCTCCTATGCCAGGAGATGGAATCCTTCTCAGTAGCTTTAGATAGAAAGCACTGAACCTCATGATCCGTTGTAGCAGCTGTTGACAGATCCAAAACATAAAGGTCTTTATATCTTAAAGCAGTCATCAGAACTTGGTCCTCTGGGATCACGTAGTCTTTCTTTAGCACGTAACACTTCTTGTTGTCGAAGATGACTTTAAACCCTTTATCACAGATTTGAGAAACTGAAAGTAAGTTATTTTGAAGTTGTTGAACGTAGTTCATCTTATCAAACTTAACTTTCTGATTCCCCACTTCTTCCTGAGCTGTGATATAGCCTCCCTTGTTTTCAGCAAATGAAACATGCCCTCCTTTTATTTGCTTGAAGTTTGATAGAAGAGCCCTGTTTCCTGTCATGTGCCTGGATGCTCCGCTGTCTACAATCCACGTGTTAGTCTCAGCACTGTAGCGAACACCCTTCACATACAATGTAAAGGATTAGTTAATGTTAGGAACCCAAGCCTTTACTGGCTTGGGTTTCCCAGAGGCATCACACATCATAAATTCCACCCATTGACCCTTAGAGGATGAGGGTAGCTCAGGTTCCTTCTTTTCATCATTAACAGACACAGAGGATGACTTCTCTTTCCATAAGCCAGATTTGTGCAAGGCCTGTTTGTGATAAACAGTCGACTGGCTTACAGGTTGAACTTTAGGTTCACTAGTTTTTCTAGGTGGAGTTAATGAACTCCTCTTAGAAGGCCTAGGTTTTGAGTCCTGAAGTTGAATCTTCTTCCTAGGTGTCTGATAGTAAGGACAAAAGGAAGCAATGTGTCCACATTCTCCACAGTTGTAGCAAGACCTGCTATCAACTTTATGATTAAACTTTCTTTATGGAGAAGTGTGTGACACTCTAGTAACATCACTCAAATTAAGTTTTGACTCTGGTTCTTTTGATGTTTTCTCTTGTATAACAAAGTTAACTGTTTTAACATGTTTAACATCTTTCTCTTTTTGGTTAACTGGTTTTTGACTTGAATTATGTGAAAGATTAACATTAGAAGTCCTTTTAGGTTCTGATTTGACTCTGTTTGACCCTGACTGTAAGTTAACCTTTTCAAATTCCTTTTCCAGATTAACACAAGGCAATTTACCCTTTGCCTTTGAAGTGGCCTCCTTTTGTTTGTTTCTTGATTCAATAGATGAACATGAGGAATCTGGATCCCTAACAAGAGGAGTAGACACCACGTGATCCTTGATGGGGTTATTATTAATTGGTCTAGTCTTAGTGTTCATCAAGGTCTCAGGTGGTGGTGGAACCACTTTATAACCCAATCCCTCCCCGTTGTTTCTTTCTCTCACTAAGTGTTGGACTATGTGTGATGAACTTGTCCAACTGTGCAGTTTCTGTTTTAATGAGTTTACTTCTACTTCTAGAACTGCCTTTTGCTTCTTAGTGTCTTCTAGGGAGTTTAGATAGTACCTAATGTCATTAGCTTGGTTAAATGCAACTACTTCGGTTTCCCTAAGCTGTTTAGTCAAAAGGTCTATCTTTTCTTTGTAACTATGCTCATTTTGTTTTAATACTCTATTAGCCTCAGTGCACAGTTGCAAATCTTTTACTAAGTTATCATTATGATCTAATAACCTAGCAAAATTTTCATCTATGCTATTTCTAAAAGTATCACAGTCAGAACAAGCATGATTATCAAACATTTGGTCAGTGGTACTTACCTGAGTTGGTTCAGAAGAGTTAGCCATCAACGCAACATCAGATGTCTCTGGTTCTGGTAATTCTGTCTTTTCTGTCTTTGACGTGGTAGTTTCCTCTTTAGGCTTGTAGTTGACCTTAGTTGCAGTTGTCTCTTCAATATTTGACATCGCTATCTCAACTGCTAGATCTCCTTCACTCGCGGAATCATCGTCAATGTCTTCTACACTCGCAATGTTTGATTCCCCTGGAGAGACAAACCTAAAGCTCCAATCCTGTCCTTCATCATCATGAGCAGTCAAGGCTTTTGGATCCTTGCTTGATGAAGTAGAACTGGTAGCTTGCTTGTCTTGGCGAGTGAATGATGAGAATGGGTTCCCATTACCCGTCTTCTTTGGCTTGACACATTCTCTCTTGAAGTGCCCCTTCTCTCCACAGTTGAAGCAGGTCACTTTGCTCTTGTCAAAGCCAAATGTGGTATCCTTAGTAGCTACCAAGTTCTGTCCGGTTTTTTTAACAAACTTCTTCGCCCTCCGAACAGCACTAGCTAAGGCCCACATTATGTCCATCCTCTCAAGCTCCATTTCGTCCACCTGCTCATAGTCCTCGTCTGCCAGATGGCAGTTTCCAATCTTCCCGGTAACAAGTCCATCATAAGAATGAACCACAGCAGCCAAAAGATCCATATGCTCTCGAGCTACTTCCACAGTCACATTACCGAGGTTCTCGGTCTTCAGTCTAGTAGCGTTTGCTTCAGATCCAATGTAGTAGGTACTAGAAGACCCCGACGTGTCTGATCCTGAAGGAGAAGCATGTGAAGGACCCGATGAGCTAGACACAAATGCAGTCTGGAGAGGTGCTCCAGATGTCTTAGCTTGAGGCGTGGCATTGTACAAAGCTGGATTTTGAGTGTACGAAGACTTCTGAGCTCTGTACTTCATCCTAAGTGCTTCTTCTCGCAACTTTAGAATGAAGTCATTAATATCCAGCTTTGCCAGCATTCCATTCTGTCTCAGGTTAGACACGAATGAAGCCCACTTTTCAGGCAATCCATCTGCAAAGTTAGTAACTTTTTCTTCCATGGTAGTAGTCACCCCATGTGTATGCAGTTCACTCATCAGATGGTAGAATCTATCTATGACATCGTCCAAACTCTCGTTTCCCATCGATGAGAAGTTATCGAATTCCTTCTTTAACTCCTTAGCCTTTATTGCCTTCAACGAAGCATTCCCGTCGTACCTCTTTTCTAGCTCATCCCATAGTTTCTTGGACTGCTTATTCTCTGAGTACTGGTGGAAAATGTCTTTACGGATAGACTATGTAATCAATGCATAAACTCTCTTCTCTGCATTGTACTTAACCTTCTGCGCGTCGGTCATCCCTCCTAACGTAAGCTTTACTCCATCAGCTCCCACCGGTGTACTATACCCAATCTCAATGGCTTCCCACAGATTTGGATCCACTCCATTGAGGTAGATCTCAAAACGTTGTTTACAGTGGGGAAACCCATCTAACGTTAAGAGCTTTGGTGGTTTATTGTGATTACCCACCTCACTCTCAAGCAACAGCAGTTTCTGGATCCTAGAGTCCTTCCCAGCAGTAAAGGCTGATATTTGATCTTCCATGTCGAATAACTTTAAGTCTACTAAAACAAACTGTCAACTGGTGCGACTGAAAGATGCGATTGGTCTATCCGTGCGTATGAACTATGCGACTGGTTCAATCGTGCGGCTGAACTAAGCGATTGGTTCAGTCGTGCGAATGAAGCTGGTGCGTATGAACACTGCGAACGAATGGTTCAATCGCCCGAATGAAGATGCGACTAGGTCCAATCGTGCGTATGGGCAATGCGAATGGAGTCCTCGTGCGAATGGCTCACTCGTGCGACTGAAGCTGTTGTTTTGCGAAAATTTCTAGGTTAAACGTGTTTTAGCCGTAAAAATTCGAAATTTCCCAAGGTCTAATCGCCTAAGTCCGTAGAAACCAAACTTTGATGAGCAGGGAACGTCCAAGATCATTTTTGACACCAAAGATTGCGTTTTTAGTGCAAAAACACAAACTTTTATGCAATCTTGATTGAATCACACGTAATCAAGAGCTAAAGCTCTGATACCACTTGTTAGGACCTGGTATTTGAACGAAATACCGAGTTGATTAGCGTGTAAACCAGATCAAATAGTGCGGAATCCTATTTGATTGGCGATCCAATCAGTGAGAACACACGAAGAATCAATCAAGAATTGAAACTAACGTTAGAAATCGATTGAGAATCGATCTAATGTGTTCTGTGAACTTGGAGAACGAATTGGGACGCTTCTGGACGGCTAGGGTACGTCTGGAGTCGTAATAGAATGAATGCTTACGTTTTTCCACGAATTGGGTTGTATTTATAGGATAGTATTGTTCATTCGGGCGACTGGACCATAAGTATGGTTCAGTCGTGCGACTGAACCATGCGGTTGATTCATCCGCACGACTGAGTGTTCAGTCGTGCGACTGAGCCAATCTTATGTGTCAATCATACGACTGATCCAGTCTCCTGGTTCAGTCGTGCGACTGAGTCAATCGTATGAAGTTATTCATGCGTGTGGTCCATTCGCATGGGCCATTCGCATGAGAACTTCATTATGTTAAGTTTGAATGTATTAATTAATATAACATTATGTGTAACCATTCAAACAATCACAAACCTAATTACCAATTCAATATCGACTCATTAATGAAATATTAGACATTACAAATCACAAACAATCATATCATTTCATTAATCATTTCAAATTACATCAGAATCAGATAAACAAGATCTATTACATTTCATATCATGATCTAGGGACATACATGTATCAACACCTCTTCCTTATCTGTGGGCTGGATTATAGACTCCGGGGCGAACCAACACATGGTCATGTATGATAAAAATGTTTTTGAACAAGTTGATGTTACTAAACTCAATATAACCGTTAAACACCCAAATGGAACGAGTGCATTAGTAACTAAAATAGGAAAATTATAATTAAGTAATCAAGTCATCTTGACTGATGTGTTCGTGGTCCCAGAGTACTATGTCAACCTCATTTCAGTGTATAAGCTTGCAAAAGACAATAGGCTTAGAGTGGTGTTTGATGAAAATAACTGTTACATTCAGGATTTGCTTTCAAAGAAAACACTGCTGACTGGTAATCAACTTGATGGTTTATATATGTGTGGTGATCAGTCTGATTGTTCTAAGGTGTGTTTTAATAGTACTACTTCTAAAAATATTTGGCACCATAGATTGGGACACCCATCTGACCAAGTTTTTAGGGTTTTGAATAACATCCTAAATTTAAAAACTCAATCTAAAACATTGCCATGTGAAGTCTGTCACAAGGCAAAACAACACAGAGAACCTTTCGCTCTAAGTGACCATAAATCAACAAAAATAGGAGAACTGGTGCATCTTGATGTCTGGGGTCCTTATAAAAAACAAAGCAAAGAAGGCTATTTATATTTTTTAACTGCTGTGGATGATTTCTCGAGATCTGTCTGGGTGTTTCTGTTAAAACAAAAAACAGAAGTTTTTTACAATCTGGAAAGCTTGTTTAATCTAATTAAACTCAATTTAATACAACAGTTAAAGTCTTTCGGAGTGATAATGGGAGTGAGTTTGTGAATAGTCAAACTGGGAATTTTTTTAGAAATCATGGAATTATACATCAAACAACCTGTGCATACACTCCCCAGCAAAATGGAATTGCTGAACGAAAACACAGACATCTATTAAATGTTGCCAGAACCTTACTTTTTCAGAGTGGTGTCCCCCTTAGGTTCTGGTCTGATTGTGTTCTTACCGCTGCATACTTGATTAACAGGACTCCATCCTCTGTTCTTGATGGCAAATCACCTTATGAAGTTATGTTTGATTTTCCTCCGTCACTAAATCACCTTAGAGTTTTTGGTTGCCTCTGTTTTTGTACCGTTTTAAATAATAATGATAAGTTTTGTAATAAGGCTGAGAAATGTGTTTTTCTTGGTTACTCTTCATGTAAAAAGGGTTATAAAGTTTGGAGTCTTGAGTCTAAAACCTGTTTTTTCTCGAGAGACATACACTTTTATGAAAATATTTTTCCTTTTCAAGGTAAAACATCTGATTTTGAATCTAATTCTGACCACTCAGCCTCATTAACAAATTTAAATTTTTTTGACGAATATGAAAACAGTCAAACTGTAAACACTGAAGGTGAAATTCACAATGATGAGGGGAGGAATATGAGAGAAAACAACAGCTGTCATCAGCAGCCTAACAACACTGTTCCCATCTGTGAAGGCGTGGCTGTGACTTGCAATCTCAACAGACCCAACCTAGTCTGTCTGATGATATGGCTTACACACAGCAGCCCCAAGTTGGTGATAGTGTTTCTAGTGAGGTAGAGCATGCTGTAAATCAAAATGATTTAACTAACTCTCCTGAGGGAATTGATGAACCTGCTGTACTTTTAAGAAGGTCAACCAGAAACTCTAACTTTCCAAAAAAATTAAATGATTTTATAATTGAAGGAAAAGTAAAATATGGAATGGAGAAGGTGGTGAATTATTCAAAATTAACCTGTGAAAATAAAGCATTTGTTACCAAGTTAAACCAAACAGTCGAACCTAAAAAATTTTGGGATGCAAAAAAAGATAGCAATTGGGTGACAACCATGAATGAGAAAATGGAGGCTTTACACAGAAACCACACTTGGGATTTGATGGATTTGCCTACTGGTCGAAAACCTATTAGGTGTAAATGGGTCTATAAAGTCAAGTATAAGTCTAATGGTGAAATAGATAGATTTAAGGCTCGTCTAGTTGCCAAAGGTTTTAACCAAAAAGAGGGAATTGATTTTGATGAGACATTCTCACCAGTAGTCAAAATGGTTACTATTAGAACTGTTTTAACTCTTGCTGTTAATAATGATTGGCCTATCTTTCAACTTGATGTCAATAATGCTTTTTTATATGGTGATTTAATTGAGGATGTATACATGTGCCTTCTTGATGGTTATTTCTCAAAAAATGAAACCAAAGTGTGTAAGTTAAGGAAAGCCCTTTATGGCCTCAAACAAGCCCCTCGAATGTGGAACGAGAAATTGGTAGGAGTGTTACTTGAATGTGGCTTTGTTCAAAGTAAATGTGATCATTCATTATTTATTAAAAAACATGGATCTGTCTTTATTGCTCTCCTGGTTTATGTGGATGACCTTGTAATCACTGGAAATAGTGTTGCTGAAATAGAACACTTCAAAGCCTTTTTAAGGTCAAAATTTTTAATAAAAAACCTAGGAGATTTGAAATACTTCCTTGGCATAGAAGTGTTTAGAACTGATAATGGGTTGTGTCTAAGTCAACGGAAGTATTGTATTGACCTTTTAGTTGAATTTGGTCTGAGTGGGTGTAAACCTGTCTATACTCCTATTGAGCCTCACTATTTAGTGGAAAATTTGTGCAAAAAAGATGAAACTATTTTAGAAAACATAACTGGATTTCAAAAATTGATAGGAAAGCTTGATATCTCGTATGCGGTTCAATACCTCAGTCAGTTCATGCACAACCCTACTAACTCTCATTTACAGATTGCATTACGGTTGTTGAGGTATCTGAAAGGGTCTCCTGGAAACGGTTTGTTGATTAAAAAAGGCTCTGATTTTAACATTAGTGCCTATACTGACTCAAACTGGGCTAAATGTCGTCTCCAGGCGGACCGTTTCAGGCTATTGTGTGTTTGTAGGTAGCAGCATGGTTTCTTGGAAAAGCAAAAAACAGGGGACCGTATCTCGGTCCTCTGCTGAGGCTGAGTATAGAGCCATGAGTGCGGCCACTTGTGAGGTTTGTGGCTGAAAAACTTACTTGGAGAGCTTGGTATTGCCATTGCTACTCCTATTTCTCTTTTTTGTGACAACAATGCAGCTATGTCTATAGCTAGAATCTTGTTTTTCATGATCGTACCAAGCATTTTGAAATTGATTTGTTCTTTCTCTGAGAGAAAATTTCTATGGGAGTCATTAAAGCTCTTCCTGTTCGTTCGGAGTTCCAACTTGCTGACATTCTTACAAAGGGACTTTTGCCTCAGCAGCATTCAATTTTTTTAGAAAAACTTAACATGGTTGACCTTTTTGGATTATCAAATTGAGGGGGCGTGTTAAAAATATAAAATATAAATAAATATTTTTATTCAATTTTATAATCCAATTTATATGATTTAGTATTTCTTTTGTCTTAGTGCGTGGTTGAGTTTGTGCGGGTTGGATGGCCCGAGTTAACCCGTTTCCTCTCTTGAGCTCACGCGGGCCGTGGATGTTGACGGGGATCCGAGTTGCCGTTGGATCTTTTATATTTGGTGTGAAGGCTCTAGAATTGTTAGAGTGGTTCATTTTGTCTTTCTAGTCTCTGCCTTTATCTCTTGTTCATCACAATAGATTCTAGGGTTTCTGAGTTTGACTCTTATTGTTTTACAGAGATCTTCGTTTTAGATTTCTCAGTTCATTACATTGATGAACTGAGTTCTTGTGTTATCACTCTCGTTTGTTTCATGTATTGTTCAGAGATTTGCTGGTGTTATTCAGATCTGAGTTCCTTGTGTGTTTATGTCTCTTGTTCTTCATTAACTGGGTGTTGATATCATGATTCTGACAACTCAGCCATCGGTCTACCGCCCAACTATGCCCACGTTTCAAAACCCATCATAATTTTTTTCAACTACAATAACATGCCAAACTCTTTTCAAAACCCAACTCAACACGTAAAATAAGAAGACAAAGAAAATGAAGAAGAAGAAAATGAATCATTCGATGATCTTCAAGTTTATGAAAACGAAGAGGAAGATAATCGTGTGGAAGAAATACCTCAACCGAAGTCTAAGTCGAAAGGAAAAATTGACAACCGCGCTACTAACAAGGCTTGAGGTGAAAATGAAAAGGAGGCATGAGCAAAAGTTTGGATATATGTATTAGTAGACCCTACATATACATAAGATATAATGAACAGGTTTCAAGCCTCCTCCCCAACCTCAATGAGAACGTCACACTGACAAGACCGAAGCTAAAAAGGCAAAACTATGGGGGAGTCTTCTTTAAGAAAAAACGTTGAATGAGTCATTAGTGAGTACAAAGCGATGCGTGAAAAAAGAAGTGAAGGAAAAAAGAGAAAAAGAAGCACTTCATATAGAAGTAACTGAATCTAAATTGACATTACTTTGCTTCACCAAACATTAGATCTGGAAATGGAGATTTTCCTTAAACCGCATGACGATGTCATCAAACCGATGTCGAAGAACGTGCTTGAACGGAAACGTCACATTTCTCAGATACGTGGTTGGGATTTTAATTTGTAGATTTTTAGTTTTATAATTTTTACTTTTTTTTTGTATTTTTAATGTGTCTTCTATTTAAAATTTAATTTATTTATATTAATTAAATAATTTTTTTAAATTTAAAAATTTTTCTGTGGTGTGGTGTGATGTGAATGCCCCCAATTTGATGTGGTGTGGTGTAGTGTAGTGTCGTGTAACGTGAAATTATGTGATTGGTGGAGTATCTGGTGTGGTAAGAGTGGCATGAACACTCCCACCACCTTAACTTTTATATATTTAAAAAATAAAAAATACTATTTACAATAGTATCACATCTAAAAGTTATACAATTTATTTATTTTTTGTGGGTCTTTACCGCTAGCTGTGCAAACACATATAACAAAATAAATAAATTTATTTTTATATGTTAAAGTTTCTTAAAATAAACATGTAATTACTCAATAAAAGATTTACGCTTTTTTTAAGAAAAAACCAAGATTTAAAAGTTCTAAAGTTAAGGGAGGCCTAGGGCTCTAGACGATGGACGTTTGGGCCTAAAAGTTGAACAAACTACGTTGTCACATGAGCAGTCTCATCGAGATATTTTTTTATTACTTATCAGAATTTATAACCTTGTAACATTGTTGAACTTTTTTCCATAGCCTATTTGGCGTCAACTAGATGGTCGAGCTCATCACGTATAGAAAAACCAAGGGTTTAGTCTCATAAATCGTTTAGTCCCAATGCCCTTAATATTTATTATCCGTATATGGCCAATTTATTTATTTATTTATTTTTTTTAACTTGCCATGGGTTTCACTTGGAGTACGGGAAGAGAGAACATTATTAGTAAAATTATGCAGACAATACTTTCGAGTTTTGAGGAGATCAACAACCTTACATTGTTACCATAATAATTTAGAGGATGATCAAGGGTTTACAACATTAAAATTAATAAAAAAGTTAATTTGTTTTAAGCCTGCAAAGAGGTTATAGCTGCACTTTATATTATTGTTCATGATTTGGTTAAAGTTCACTACATTTTCGTGCGATAACCACACCTCCTATTTGTTATGTAGTGTGTTTTTGTTTTGCTAGCATGGTTCGTTTAGGATCATGGTAACCGAACTTTCTATCATTGCGTAACATCATGCTGGTGACGCTGGCGATATGTCACTTTAAGATTCTCAGTGATTGCTCAAAACTCACTCTAGCCAAACTAAAAGGACTGATCTATGAACATACTTGTTAATAAGTAAACTTACATAATTTATGGACTATGCAATATTCATCCCCTCTTCGGTGTCATTTAATTTGTCATCGTATGCGTTTGTGTATGTTGTTCTTGAGTTGCATCTATGTCCTTTGATTTTGTATGGTTTATATGAATCCTCCTCTCTTCATACCTTAGAAATGTAGGTCTTGTTAGCTTTCTTTTCCCCAGCGACCTGCCTTCTAGGAGCATTGAAACCACTTCAGACATGGCTGGTCTATCCGAAGCTGGTGACAAGGTGCACAACAATGCAATCTCAATGATCTTCATCACATGTTCTTGTTCGTTGTCGTTCAAGTTCAATGTTTCGTCGATTAAGTTTATCTGTTTTGTGTTCTCGTACATCTCCCATGCCTGTTCACCAAATTAATTGATTAGAGCAACCTTCATGTTTGATACAGCTCTAAGATTCTTTCTCTATTCTTCTTTAAGCTAAATTCTAAAGTGAGATTGCCCTCTCCCCTTTAGCAACTAAAGTCAAAGTTACGAGTGTCATGGTCAAATTACTAGTATTCGTTTTATCGACTGTTTATAAGTTATAGTTTGGATTATCAAAATCTAATTTGTTTTTAAAGTGGGATCTCACTTCTTCCAGGAGGACGCCACAAGTGGAGGATGAACTATAAGTTCTCACTTCTGTACACCTTCTGCCACTAATGATTTCAAGAATCACGATTCCAAAGCTGTAAGTGTCCACTTTATCAGATAAAAAACCATGAAGTGCATATTCTGGTGCTGTGTATCCCCTACCATAGTTTTAAACATAAGAATTCAATGAGTCAAAAAGATAAATTTAAGAAGGGAAATTGTCTGGTTACTTAATGAAACATACTTACAATGTCCCAGCAAACCCAGTAATGACAAGAGATTGACCATCCGGATGAAACCTCGCCAACCCAAAATCTGCTATTTTGGGCGTAAAATCATCACTAAGGAGAATGTTGCTTGATTTGATATCTCTATGAACGATTTTAACATGGAATTCATGGTGTAGATGGGCAAGACCCCTAGCTATCCCAATTATTATTTCATATCGTTGGTTCCAGTTCAACGTCCCCTTGCGTGCGCCTCCATTATGAACGTATTTATCAGCATACATTACAGATACCATACCCAACTTAACTATCAGTACTTTGGCATTTCCAACTTACCCCATAAGAACCGATCAAGACTACCATTCGGCATATACTCCAGGATTAGAAGTAGATGAGATCCTTCACTCGACCATCCAAGGAGACGTAGAAGATTTCGATGATGAATGTTACTTATAAGTTTCACTTCATTCTCAAATTCGACTTTTGATCGATCATGTTGTACTTGAATTCTCTTCACCGCGATGACATTCTTATCATCAAGGATTGCCTATAAATGCATCCAGAAACCTTGTCAAATATCCAAATATTTTCCCTATTGAAACTATCATTGTTAGAATAATGAGTATCACTGTTCACTAACGAATTATTCTACTTTATTACCTTGAACACTTCACCGAAACCCCCTTTCCCTAGAATATTTTCTTCACTGAAATCGTTGGTAGCTAACTTTAGATCTTTATAATCATAATGTACTGCCCCGTTCAGATCCGCTGTCGGTAATGCCAAAGATGGTAAGCACATATATAGACGGATGTTAAGTTAACGATAAAGGGATATTTGTGACGGTCAAATCCATCGCAAAGGCATAGCAAAATGCTTTTTGCGACGAATATATACCTTGTTCACTCTTCTTAGACTTCTTGCGTATTCGGTACAATAGCCAGAAAACAAGTATAAGAAGTAAAAGAATCACACCACCTATAGCTGCAGCAACTATGGCTATCAACTTAATTGAATGTCCTATCATATAATCACATGAAAGTTATAAACTCATCAGTAATCAAATTCTATGCATCAAAATCACTCAAGAGAACGCATTTAGCGACGGGTTTCCGTCAAAAAAATCAGCCAAGGGCGTTTTCTTGACGGAATATCACTGACAGATTTGTCCATCGGTGAAAACCCAGTTATTTCCTGGTTAACATTTAATTATTTCTAGTTGGTCTCACCTTTTATGACACTTGTGATATCTGTCGTTTGGTTGTCGCTAAAAAAGGGAGTCTCCGAATACCTTGCAAAACAAGCCATGTCGGAAAACCTTGCTTGCGTGCTCGGAAGGCAATCGTTTATCTTGTCATATGCTGCATTCATGCACGTTTCACAAACGTCTTGATTTATATTTTCAACACATTGTGCGGTCGCATACACTGTTGCATTATCACTTCTGATTCGCGTCATTGACGCTACATAAAACCTAGAGGTTTTAGGAGTTGCATCTCTAATATTTGATAAAACTCCATCCACAAGTTGATTAAAAGTTGTTGGTTGAGATGATGATTTATTGCCACATAATAAATATTGAAGGCCGGTACCATCCGTCATGAAATAAGGGTTGTTATAAAACTCATCGAAACCTTCGTACCTAAAACAATAAATAGTATAGATGAATATTAAATGAGCAACTTTGCTATACATTACTGCTAGAAAAATGACATTTTATGATGTTACAAGATATTATTGTAGTTTTTGCAAACCAAATGTGTATAGTTTTTATTTTTTAAAGTAGTGGGATGTTGATGATGATCCGGTAGTTGATGGTGATCAATGATGATAGTCAAAGGTGGTGTCAAAAGTGGCAAAATAGTGGTGGTTTAATTTGACCTCTAATAAACAGTTTGGGTCAAAAATTAAAAATATAAATATTATAAATAAAATATGTTCTAAAACATTATATAAAAGGGTAATTTGTAACTAAACTTAAATAAATATAAAACAAAAAGAAAGTCATGGATGAAAATAGGGTCCGATAGAAGAAAACTAATTACGAGCGAAAGTTTGACTGTTTTGAGCTTAGTAACATAACAACAAAATTTGTTTTTAACGACTAACTCACATACATACTAAATTCTACCTATTAACCTCCATCTGCATCTTCTAATCTATTGTAAAACTTAAACACTCAACCTCTTAAAGAGTTGCTTAAAACAAATTTGATAACAATTTGACTAGTAAGCATTGTTTTGAAAACCGGTAGAACCGGTTTTTCGTATATATATTTTTATTCTTTTAGTATTTTTACTTATATATTTGTAAAATAATTATAATTTTATTCGGTTCTTATATCCGGTCCGACCAGTCGAACCGGTTTTTCATATACATTTATTTTTTTTAGTATTTTATACATATATATTTATAAAATAATTATAATTTTATCCGGTTCTTACATCCGGTCCGACTGGTTGAACCGGTCCGACCAGTGAACCAGTAATACGTCCGGTTCACTATCTGATCCGGTTCTAAAAACATTGCTAGTAAGTATAAGGATTGTTTTGCCATAAATGAATTACACATATTTTCACAATCATATTCTACGCCGGAGCAGTAATTTAAAGGGAAAATTACCATATTGGCCATTTGACCAATATGGTTTTGAGTAATAGTCATTGACTTTAAAATTTGCAAAAATAGACAATATGTCGCCACGTGTCGATACCAATGCATGTGGTATCGCCCACGTGACAATTGAAAAATTATTATTTTTTGTCTGGAGATACGCCAGCGATACGAAACCATTTGCGTATCGCCAGATGAAAAAAAATTAAATTTCATTTGGTCGGAGATACTTCGGAGATACGACACCAGGTGTGTATCGCCGGCGGTTTTTTATTTAAAAAAATTATTTTTCTCAATTTATAAAAATAATATATATTATTATTTGTTGAATTTCTTAATATATAATAAAAATATAAACTGCCTTATCATGTAAAAACACAATTTGATAATTAGTCATAAGATTTATAAAAATTGTACAAACATTATCATTCAATATAATAATTAGATAAGTACATGTAGATATACTATAACAAAATCATATAGATTTTTTAAAACAAAAGATGACGAAGATTTTTTTTAATTCCTGATATGTAATATTGGCTAGTAAATATATGCACTTTTATTGTAATATATGCATTTTTGTTAATAAGAAGAAAAGTTGTAATGATTTTTAAAACAAGATCATATAGAAAAGTTTTTATACTTGTATTAATATATGTATTATTATTCAACATGTTGTAATGATTTTATTGTAATATTATGTATGACGTTTTTTTCTTCATATTATTGTTTTGGTAATCTAATATTCTAATGAGTATTATTTAATGAATTTCACGCAAATAGACAGAAGAAAATCAAAAAATAGGTGTTATTTTTATAATTAAGTGAAATAATAACTGAAATTAATTACAAGGCGATATGCCGGCGATACGTATCGCCGACCTTATTTTAAAATTTAAATTTTTTGTTTTGGCGATACGCCGGCGATACCTAACCATGATGTATCGCTAGTAGGCGATATTAATTTTTTTTTAATTTTTGGGCGATACGCCGGCGATACATCATGTGTACGTATCGCCGGTTGGCTCTTTTTGGCGATATATCATGCTTTTGTATCGCCGGTTGGAGGTATTGTAACACTTGGCCACTCGTGATTGGTCTGCTATTTTGGTAATTATATTAGTTAAAGGCTATTATTCAAAATCAGATTGGTCAAATGGCTAATCTAGTAATTTTTTCTAATTTAAATCTACTTGATGTGGCTCATTTCATACCATAAAAAGCATAATGTGAACAACTACACCATGACAAGAATAGACAACTTTGTTTTATTAAGATATTAACTTTTATTCATATAGTAAATTAAGTTATTAATAAAGTAAAGATAAATAAACGATATACAATTAATTATGAAATTCAATAAGTGTGATAAACTATAATTAAACACTACAAACACTAATCTGGTATAAAATATTCTGAAGCATTTCACAAGTTAATAAATTATAAATTAAAATAACTAGAAGCACATAAAAATATAAATAAAGTTAGGTTTATATATTTTCTATGAGAAAATCATTAGACATCAACATGTTCCATCATGAGCGTCCACCAAGCCGGCCTAGGACACCGGCACATGTCGCACGATGCTCTTATAATATCTACTCAACCTTAATCAAAAGATTATATACTTTTTACTTATTAAAATACTAAACTTAATAAACATCTATACATTATAAATATTAATTTTCATTATTAATACAAAAAGTACCTGACTATAATTATTATTATTCTTTTGCAACACATATAGATAGTGCAATTAATGGTGAAAAACCGTACCTGATAAAGCAATTATCAAAACTAACATAACCATTTGCAGCAGTGCAGTTGATCAACTGCAAAACACCAGCATCAAAACAAGCCACACACCGATCAACCGAGAGGTAGTTCCGGCATTGTACTACTGCAAAGACCGGGTCCCCGGCGCCTAAAGCCTGTGCTCTCGCGTAAACGACCCCTTTGCTCCGTAATTGCATTCTTAGATCATTAAACGTCGTGTTGCGGTTCCTGATAAAGTTTGGCATGCTTGTCACAGCGTTACGGCCACAAAACATTCCGATGAGAACATTTTCGTTATCGTTATTGTTGTCGTTTGTTTGTGACATGACTCGTGGTTCGGTCAGCAGTAACAGAAGGAGCACAAACAGGAGGGCCATTATTCACAGAGAGAAGCAAGAAGAAAATTGAGAAGAAATCAAATAATTAAGGGAGATTGAGGAGGATTGCCTAACTTATGGTTATTAAAAACTATAGGTTTGGGTTTTGTCTAAGTGTGTGTGGAATATTATTAATGGTCACAATCATAGCAGGTTGGAATTGTGGTCTAAAAGGTAAAGGTCAAGGTGGTCTTTTAAAAAAAAAAACGGGTGGGTGGAGAAACATTGTATATATGTATTTATATCGTATCTACTCTAACACAACTAGTCAATTGACAATATATAAAAGTTTTGTCCACTTCTATCCGGGTATAAAATGAAAAAAAGTTCTACCTATTATTATTTCTTTACGGTTTAAATTCTATGTTTGATTTATTATATATACTTTTGGTTTTTATTGTTCACTCGCGATAACATAGATGGTCCTTTTTTTATTGACTAACGTTGACTTTTAATTAGTGATGGATTCAAAATCTTATGTGAGTGGGTGCAAAAAAAAGAAAAAAAAAAGAAAAAGGTCAGTTCAAAGAAAATGTTGGGGTAAAAATTAGACGGCTAAAAACAAGTAAGCCAATGATCTATTGGCTTAGTGGTCAAGGAGGAGGTAGGAGACTTTGTTCCTTTTTAAAGTTCAAGGTTCAAAACCTTGGCATGGGTGGATAATACTAACTTGGTGATGCTAACAACTAACAACTAACTAGCCGTTAAAAAAAACAAGTAAGATCAAAATAGGCCGTACAAAATAACTCACACTTATTTACTTAACAATATTGTAAAACTCTTCATTTTTTTCAATTCAAACTTATGATGCATTTTCATATTTTTGTTAAACTAAAACATACTTAAAAAACAATTATATATCATTGAGTTAATTGTCGTTTCATCCCCGTGGTTTCATAAAACTTATCATTCGAATTCAAAAGCTTAAATTTTGACATTTGCATCCAAAGGTTTCACTAAAATTGTCATTTGAATTCATTTAACTACAACTAATTAACACCGTTAACTTTTCTCTGTTAACTTTCCTACATTAGGGGTATCTTAATTAAAACAAGTACAAAAAACCCTACGTAAGGGGTTTTATGCGTTTAGTCTCTTTTGATAATCATCACTGCTATTTAACTCCACTTGTTACTTAAAAAAATGCAAGGATAACCACCTTAAAGTGACTCAATTTTAAATTTATAAAGCATACACCATAAAAAAGAGTATAAATGAAAAACAAGTCACGCTACATAAACTGTCTTAATCATAACCATAAAACACAAATCATTATAAAAGTAAAAGAACAATGAACAATAGGACATTAATAGTCTCTTAATAATAATCATAAAACACCAATCATTGTAACCATCATCAAACTTTAAACCAAAGAATAGTTCTTTATTTTATAATTTTTTTTGACTAAAATACCCCTAATGTAAGAAGTTAACGAAAAAAGTCAACGGTGTTAGTTAGGTGTAATTAAATGGATTCAAATAACATTTAGTAAAACATTAAAATACGAAGACAAAATTTAAACTTTTGGATTCAAATAATAATGTTTATGACATTTAATTGTCCAACGCGGCCGACCAACCACCACTTGCCTTGTGGCGACCCATCGTCGCCCCCACCACACCCTCTTATCCTTTAATAGCCTCCCTTTTTCTTTGTCTCCAATTTAAACAATGTAGTCCTCACTTTCCAGTGACCTACAACATATTTCTACCACAATTCAAACGAGAAGAACCACAAGTACGCTTAACCTATGATCCAGTGAGTAAAATAACCCACAAGATGATCATGAAGCACTTGATGTTAGGACTTCAAACCTTCATAGGCTAAGCCAATGGTTGACAAACTAGGTGTGACCATGAAGATGCATGATGATGAAAACCTATGTACCTCACTAGTAGAGAAAACACAATTTACATCGGTATTAATTTTGTAATGCTGTAAAATATGTATTAGTAAATTGAATATGTTAGTAAATAAAATATTTTGAACCAACACCCCCATTTACAACGTTTTTTTATTACATCATTTTACATCGATATCTCAAAGAAACACCATATCATTTACAGCTCGACACCATTTACAACACTCTAAACATGAATATAATATATATTAATTGAAAATTTAATCAATATTTAAAAAAATAACCACTTGGATGGTTTTATCTCTCACATTTTACAACGCTCTAGAAGTTCTGCTATCATTTACAGTTCTCTAAACATGAATATAATATATATTAATCGAAAAATATATTAATATTTTAATAATATAATCATTTACACAGTTTTATCTCACTTTTAACTGCCTAATAATTGGAACACATAGCATATTTGATAAAATTTATAATATATTTTATGTATATCTTATTTAACCTATTTATTCATATTCTCTTTTCTTTTATTTTTAACCTAACTATATTGAACTATCATTCTTCACATACTTCATATTCTTAGATCAATCTCGTTCTCTTTCAATCCATTATTGAAATTATTTCATACGTTTTTAAAATTAGTGAAATTATTTATTGAAATTATATATATCCATTATTGAAGAAGCAAAGAAGTGAAGGTTAAACCAAGATCATTCTTTTCATCCATTACTTCTCTTGGATCGATTCATATAACTTAAGATAATTATTGTTATTACTTTTCTTTTTTAATATTGATTTAGAAATTATTTCATACGTTTTTTTTGCATCTACATATTATAAATCATATATGAAACCTTTTAGTTGTACCCGTCCAAAGTTAATCTATTAGAGATTAATTTTATATTGTCCTCTTTTCGGGACTGCTTTTTTATTATTCTATCTCATTTAGGATGTATATACTTTTTTAGAGATTGATTATTTAAAAAAAATCGAGGAATTTCTCTTTACACTCCATCAAGTATGTTGTTTATATGCATACTTGAGGAGTTAAAGGGAAATGCTGTCGATTTTTTTTAAATAATCAATCTCTAAAAATGTATATATACATGAGATAGAATAATAAAAAAGTGGGTTAGGATCCACAACCCTAAGTTAATTTAGTTTTATTTAATTACATCATATATATGCATTTATATTTTGTTATTTATAAAGTTTAGATGGATCTTAGTCATTGGATGTACGAAGTTGGATGTTATCACCCGACATATTCAAGCGGTGCACAAAGTTTTCTTAAGATTGCTGAAGATGATCGTGTGATAAAAGAAAACAAGTCTATTCCGTGTCCTTGTATGGAATGCAAAAATTTTACTGAATTTAATGATATAAAAGATATCGAGTATCATTTGTTTACACATGGTTTTATGTATAATTATACTTGTTGGTCAAAACACGAGGAATCACTTGCAAATCCTAGCATGACATCAACAAATATAGTTGGTAGTAATGATGAGAATAATGATCTGGTAATTAATGATGAAAATGGTGATATAAATGAGAACAATGATCGGGACATTGCTAATGATAATGATAATTTAAATGAGAACAATGATAACTTAAATGACATGTTCAATGATTTAAAAACCAATATTATTGACAATGATCAAGAAAAGCTACAACAGATGTTTACTGATTTAGAAAAGCCGTTATATGCTGGTTGTGGAAACTTTTCCAAACTTAGCGCTGTGTTGAAACTGTATAACTTAAAGTCAAATTACGGATGGAGCTGTAAGAGTTTTACAAGTCTATTAGTGATATTACATGACATGCTCCCAAAAAACAATGAGTTACCCATATCCTTATACCAAGCTAAAAAGTTAATGTGTCCAATGGGATTGATAGTCAAAAGAATACATTCATGTCCGAATGATTGTATGTTATATAGAAATGAGTTCGAGAATTTTCATAAATGTGTTACTTGTAGTGCATCGAGGTACAAGCAAAAAAATAAATCTGATGAATATGATGATGATGTGACAAAAAATGGACCACCGACATAATTATTATGGTATTTCCCTATTATACCAAGACTAAAACGTTTATTTGCTAATGCTAAAGAATCAAAATTGTTGTGTTGGCATTCTGACGAGCGTATAGTTGATGGAAAGGTAAGACATGTGTCAGGTTCACCTCAGTGGAGAAATATTGATTATAAATTTCCAGATTTTGGTAAAGAGATTAGAGATATACGATTTGGTCTTAGTTCAGATGGTATCAACCCTTTCGGGAACATGAGTTACCGTCATAGTACCTGGTGAGTTCTTATATGCATCTACAACCTTCCATCATGGTTATGCATTAAACGAAAGTACATAATGATGTCATTGTTAATTTAAGGTCCAAAACAACCTGGTAATGATATTGACGTTTATTTATCTCCTATGATAGATGAATTGAAAACACTATGGAGTAGAGACATTAACGTGTATGATGCGTATAACAAGGAGAACTTTAAGTTAAGAGCCATGATCTTTTGCACCATAAGTGATTTCCCGGCGTTTGTCAGGATATAGTACAAAAGGTAAACAGGCATGTTCCGTATGTGAAGATCAAACAAGTTCAATATGATTAAATAATTGCAAAAAAATAGTGTATATGGGTCTTCGTCAATTCCTTCTAAATAATCACCATTACTAAAGAAAAACGAAAGAGTTTGATGGAAAGATAGAGCTCAGAAAGGTTAGAAGAAGTTTAGATACATTTTCACGAGTTGAAAATATTAATATTGTGTTGGAAAAAAGAACTCGTAATGAGAAAGGAGGATATTGGAAAAAGAGGTCTATATTTTTGGATCTACCTTATTGAAAATGTTTGGAAGTTTGACATGTTTGGATGTCATGCATATTGAAAAAAATGTATGTGATAGTTTGTTGTGCTTGTTGTTAAATATTCCTGGAAAAACTAAGGATGTGATTAATGTTCGTAGAGAAATGGAAGAAATGAGAATACGTAAAGAGCTTGTGATCTGGTTGTCGAGACTCGATCAAAACAAGTTAAATAACCGGTCTTAGCTACCTTTATTGTGTAAGGGTAAGTAAGGTCGTCTCCATAGGGAATATGTGGAAAGTGTTTAACGATTGTGACTCAACTAACTTAAAGACTCAAACTTTATAAGTAAAAATTAAAACTTTAGATGAATTAATGAACACAATTGCATAAAGCAAGAAACTTTAAAACAAATTTACTTAAGTAATGAAAGAAAATTACTCCCGGGTTCTAATTCTGCAAGATCAACAATTGGTACTTCTAAATTAGGGTTTGTAAGAACAATACTTAAAGATCTTAACTTTTGATTAAAGTGATAACAAAGGAACAATCTTTTAAGACTCGTTCATTCACAATGTTACCAATTCACTTATATCACGTTGCCTACGTTTCTTAATGAGCTCACGATGCAAGAAAACCGAAAACTGATAATCAAGCAAACAACTTTATTTATAAGTAACTTGTTTAAATTAATCAAAGCATAGAATTTCATTCAATCAATCCATGTTCATTGCAAAAACCTAATCAAACATACTAATTGTCTCACTTTACAAGAATTGTACTTCCGAAAGCAATCAAGAAAACCTAGCCACACATCATCTTCAATAAATCTTCAATCTTTCTTTGATTACGATGATCAATGATGATAGGGATGATGTTAAGAAGCTTAAAAGCACCTAAAATCTCCTTGAAATCACATATTTTCGACTGGGAAAAGTTTTTTTCTGACTTGGGTTTGATATAGCTTAAATAAGCTTAAAGACCCATAAAATCCGGAAAGAAGTTGGGGACTGGCGTATCATACGCCTACATGGGCGTATGATACGCCTAAACCAGGCTTCATACTCCCAACTTTCTGTTTTTTTTCAAATACGCCCACTGATACGCCGCCAATACGCCGCCTGACGTAATATACGCTCAAATCCGGCGTATCATACGCCGGTACACCTAAATTTGTGCCTTTTCTTGTAACTTTTGATATTTAAATCTTTAGTCCTTGTAGTTGCGTGTTTTGCTTCTTTTCATCCAAAATAAGCCTCTTTTAGCTCCAAACACCTATAATTCAAAACAAAAACAACTTGAACTCGTTCCGCCATAATTATGATGTAAAATCAAGCA
This sequence comes from Flaveria ramosissima, assembly GCA_025215565.1. Classification (NCBI taxonomy): domain Eukaryota; kingdom Viridiplantae; phylum Streptophyta; class Magnoliopsida; order Asterales; family Asteraceae; genus Flaveria; species Flaveria ramosissima. The sequence goes on along the minus strand of CM046033.1, from coordinate 11,432,953 downwards.
TTTATATTAATTAAATACCAAATCATTGACACGTGATCAGCTTGCCCCTGTTGAAAAAGCCAAAGGTGTTTATTTACCACCTGCGTGTTATACTATGTCAAAAGCAAAAAAATAAAGTTTTGAAAATGTTTACATGAGATTAAAGTTCCATCTAGCTATTCTAGAAATATTAAAAGATTGGTTTCAATGAAAGACTATAAATTGCTTGGTATGAAGTCTCATGATTGTCATGTTTGAATGACACGTATGATCCCTATTGCAATTCGTGGATTGTTACCAGAGAACATCCGACATATAATCACAAAGCTTTATTTGCTTTTTAACATGATTCACTCAAAGGTTATTGATCCAGAAGTCTTGGATGAATGGCAAAAGGAAATTATCATTACCCCATATGAACTAGAAATGTGCTTCCCACCATCCTTTTTTGATATCATGGTTCATCTATTAATTCATAATATACGAGAGGTTAAGACTTGCGGTCTTATATTATACTATATATTAAAACATTATGTCGGTGGCTACAGTGCCACCGTACATATGTTTTTGCTCAGTTTACAAGTTGTTAATGCATGAACAGTGATGCTCACTCAGTTTACTCTCTTCCTCTTTCTTCTGCAAAACCCTTCTTTCTCACCTTTCACCATCAACCTCTTACAAAGCTTCTATTAATTCTATCTCTTTCTTGAATTGATGAAGAAATCTACGCTTTAAACTCGCTTCATATTCACCAAATGTCACTAACACCCGGGTGGGTTCAAAGATTTCGCCAGCTTCAAAGCTTTCTCGACGAAATCGGAGTTCTCCTCAAGCGGATTATGCAACTGGAGCATGAAATTAAGTGCTAAAACCTTATTATCATTAACCCAAAAGCTTGCTACGTTTAGTACTCCGATTGGAGTTAATATCGGTTCGAACTCAAAGTTCAGATCTAGAACTCACGGAGTCTTCGAGAATCAAAGCCGGAATGCCGTAGATCCGGATGCTGGTCAGTTTACCAGCGGGTCGGGTTGGTAGAGCTTGAAGAAGATATTTCCATTGAACCCCTTGAACTATTCCAAAATTCAAAATCGAAAATCCAAAATCGACCGTGTGGATTTTATTTGTGTTCTCTGTTGCTTCAAGGATTGCTTTATTTGTAGTAAGGGCAAGCATCATTGAGAGTTTTATAGGATAGAGTGAACTCCACCGACGATGGAGTCCCCATGGTCGCCGGATACTAAATCACTAAGGCAAATCAATGGTTTTATGCCTTTGCAGGATCAAATAATTTCATGATTCAGCCATTTATGCTTACGAATTATCCGTCCATTTGCTTCAGTCTCCGCTAAATTTCCTCATTTGCAATCATAAATAACGAGGTAAAGTTTACGTTTTGTTACTTAACTACGTGTTGGATTAGTAGATACTACTTAAGTCTTTAAGACTTTTTTTCATAAATTATGAGATGACATGTGGGTTGCTTATATTGTGCTCTTGAGTGGGCTAAATTTGAAGATTTGAAGATTTTTAGATTTTTAGATTTGAAGATAAATTTGGTATCAGAGCCATTTTGGATCAAATTCACTGAAGATTTGAAGATTTTTAGAGAGAGAGTTGAGGTTTTGGTTGTTTTTGTTCAATATCATGTTTTCATCAATTTTGGATCAAATTTGAGTGTTATTGACATGGAAATTGATTGAAGTTTGCTTGTTATTGGTTGGGAAAGCTCTGTTAATCATCAGGTTTCAAATCCATTAAGATTTGGGCGTTTTCAGATTGATTTCGTGTTGAAAAAGCTTTTCAGCTTCGTTCAGCGAAATTACAAATTCATCCAGCGAAACTGCCTGTTCTTTCAGCGAAACTACAAGTGTTTTACACTTTGTAGTTAATTTCAGCATCTCAGCGAAAGTAGTGATCTTGAACGAAAGTTCAACAGTGCTTGTGTGCATATTACAAGCGAAATTGCTGTCGAAACTATCTTTGAACGAAAGTTCAAGCTTGTTTTGTGTGAAATTGTCGGCGAAACTAAGCAGTCGGCTCAGCGAAACTAGAGTTCACAGCGAAACTGCTGCCGAAATTGCTAGCGAAACTAGCTCTGCGAAACTATAATTTCGGCGAAACTATCATTTCTTCAGCGAAATTCGAATGTAAAAGATGACTTTTTCCCTTTAGTTGGGATTAATTGAGTTCATCCCGATAAAGAAATTTTCATCGATTTTGCAAGATTTTTGGGGGAGAATTATTCTAAACTACCAGTTGCTAAGATTGTCTAGCGTGACATTTAAAAATATATATATATTTTTCCCGGGGGAGAATTATTCTAAACTTTTGGGAAAAATATTTTTGGGACGTTTAATTGTTCAAGATTTGTACAATCATGTCATCTTCAGAAGATTTTAAATCAGATAATCTCACAACGGCACAAAGCCGGTTTGATTCTTTTGCAGCAATGAAGAAAGAAAAATTGTCAGATTTGATTGATCGATTCTTAAAGGTGGCAAATAATCTAAAGAAGCATGTTCCTGATCTCAGTAATCATGAACAGATTCAAAAGCTTCTAGACTCTCTTCCGTCTGCATGGAATCATCAAGTTAAAATGCTGAAGCAAGAAAGAGGTTATGTCGACACAAAACTTATGGATATGATCAACAGGCTAAAATCTCTCGAGTTGGATATCCAAAGAAACAAATTTCAGCAAGCCGTGTTCCCACATCAAACCCACGCGCTTAATACTGATCTTGTGTCTTCTGTAACAAGCATACTTGATTACAAAACAGAGATGATTGAAAAGTTGAAGTTATTAAGAACTGATTCAGATTTAAACTCTAAATTCAGAGAAACTATTGAAGAGAATCGTGAAGATTTAAGAGTCGACAATGACAGTAAACCAGAGTCTATGAGAACCGATGATGATAAGGCTGGAAAAGCTGATAAAAGAGAGAAAGAGTCTGAGGTTGACAAGATGCTGAAGGTCAAAGAAGAGGAACAACAAGAAATCACATGGGCTTGCAACTGTGAAAAGAGCTTAGCTGCAGAACGAACTATCATGGGTCTTCCTTATGAGACTGTTCAGGATATGTGTTCTTCGTCATGCAAAATCCGGTTATTTGGGATTTATAAGGCAAACAGATTGTTATTGGAAAATGAAAAAGAATTAAAAACAATCAATCAGGAATTAAAGAAAAATGAAATTGCTTTTTCAAGAAAACTTAATGAAGCATTGGCTGAAAATGATCTTTTAAGAAGAACCATTTTGGAGCGTAACGTTGAAATTAATATTTTGAAAGAAAGGGCTGTTTTAGCTCAATTTGAAACAACTCAGCTTCAAACAAAGCTTGATAAATGGACCATTTCACACATGAAAAAGGATGAGCTTATTGCTAAACAACAAGGGGTGCGGGTAAAACATGGGATTGGATATAAATCTGATGTTGAAACTGTATTTAATTCAGTTCCACCTCCTTCTACTTTATGTTATTCACCAATTCCCAGACCTCATTCAACAAATGATTTGATTGAAGCTGTAGAAACTAATCGTTTAAATGCAGGTCTAAGCATGTTAATCTTAAAGAGGTTAGAGATGTGCAGGATTCTCCCGTAGGTTTGGGATTCCTCAAGCAAGGGTCTGATAAGAAGATTAATGACGATTCCACTTCTGATGCTCAAACACCAATATCAGTTTCTTCTCCAACTTTCTTTAACAAATTCAAATCAGGTAACATTCATTCGTTTGTTCCCGTCAGGTTTGTCAAAGAAGGAACAGTTGTTGAATCATTAGGCAATGAGAATCCTACAAGCGAAGCCAACACGATAGGAGATGTCAATCAAGATCCGTTGGAGAATGATCTGTGTATACGAGACTGGATAAGCTCAGATGATGAATCAATCACAGAGGAGCGTGTTGGTTCCTCACAGATCAAGATATCTCCTGACATTGTCAAGTCACAAAAGCTTCCAAAAGCTGAATCAAGACCAATACGGATCTCTTCTCCAATTGCAAAGCATCCCAGTAAATCAGAAAAGATCTCATTCACTGCTCAGCACGAGAAACTACGGAACAAGCAAGAATCTGACTACAAGCTCCAAGCAATCCTCATCACCACCTCCACAACACGGGACTACAAAGAATCAAAAGCTTTTCAAGGCTTGTTTTGAGTGTGGAAAAGAAGGGCATGTGGTAAAGAAATGTCCTCAAAGGCTTGCTACGAATGGTAAAGGCAAAACAAATTGCTTCTCCGAATGTAAGTATAAAAAGAATGTTCCAGACGGTAAAGGCAACACGGGTTGCTTCTCTGGATCAAGAGGTAAAAAGCACACATCTTTGAATGGTTGGATGAAAAACCCTCCATCCAAACCTTTTCATGTGAAGCCGGTTTCACATGATTCAAAGATTAAAATGACCAAAGGTTTCAAACCAAATTCTTTTCCTTCCGGTCTTAAACAGAAAATGATTTTCAAATTTAATTCATTCAAATCCAAGTTAATTGAACCGAAGCAAATTTGGCAAATTAGAAAGAAGGATACAACAATCCCCGATTGTTTAAACGGTTGTGTGCAGAAGCTTGTTACTTATCTTGATGAAAAAGGAACTTCCAGGACTACGATGGCCTGGGTTTCCCTTTCTAACTAATTTGTTAATGAGTGCAGGAACAATTCAGGAGGACTGTTAGAAATCCGGTTTACTGACAGAGATTGTTCTTGATTCAAATTTGAGGCGGAACAAAAAGGTTAAGGTCATGATATTTTATCCATAATCTGGATATTTATATGCACAATCACCGTTCTCACTTCACAATCACTGCATATTTCTTGAGAATTCATTTCTTATCTTCATATCAGTGTAGTTTGGAAGACCTTCTTTGATAAATTTTTATTTTTGTACAGTTTTATAAAAAATTTAAAAGAAAATAATAAAAAAAAATAAAAAAAATAATAAAAAAAATTAAAAAAAATTAAAAAAAATTGCAAAAATAAAAATTTAGGGGGAGAGTATAAGTAAAAAAAAATAAAAAGAGCACTGGGAACTTGATTCGAGATGACTGAGAAATGATTGTATATCATCTTGAAATGTTTGTTTTTGCATGACTTGCGTTTATAAAATGAGAAATGATAGTAACTGATGCTGTTATCTGATTTACATCTTATTTTTAATTGTAAATAAAAGAAAAACAATCAGATTCTTTAATGATATGCTTGGTAGACTCAGCCTGAAGAATAAAGTAGACAGCAGCATAATGATTTAAATTAAAACATCATGCTTAAGGATGTCTGGATTTACGCAATCATTTTGGCCTGCACAAAAACTGAGTCCCGACAAAAATTGGATTGAGAATTGATCTTTCACCCACCATGATACAAATCATATAAGCCATATCTTTGAGCCATGATTGGTGTATTTATGTGTCTTGTGTTTGTGCTAATCTCCTCTGCTGTACGGAAGTACTGACCTGGAGTGATGATCTCCTCTGCTGTACGATAGTACTGACCTGGAGCTCTCATCGGCACAGGATTAAATGGTCATCTCCTTTGCTATACGTGAGTATAGACCTGGAGCTCTCACCATTTTGGTCTAAGTAGTGTCAAATCATCTAATACATCACAGAATGCAATATTCTATTGATAATCACTTGCACACTAATGCACACGCCTTGCTCTGTAAAGATCGTTACAAAATTCAAGAAATCCTGAGGTTGGGTGAGGGTTTTTGCCAAATGATTGTGGGGTCCTAGCATTCTAAAGCATTTAATCGAACCTTAACGAATCATCTTCTGCTTGTTGAAAAAGATAGGGCATGAGTTTAAGTGGACAAACATACCAGCAATCGTTATTGATCTGTTTGACAATTTCAAAAATCATTCAAAGACTGTGATTAGATTTAGTTATCAGTGTGATCTCATTGCTTGTCGATGATTAAATTCATCTTTGTGCTAAAGTGTATCTTGAGGATATGATCTCATGATCGATTCAGTTCTCGTTTTAAAAAAAAAAATTAAAAAAAATTGCAAAAATAAAAATTTAGGGGGAGAGTATAAGTAAAAATTATATCTGCAATCGTTATTGATTTGTTCTAATTTCAGTTGTTTCTGTGCAGATTGTGATCAGATCTTGTATTCAGTATGATCTCATGACTGGTAGATGATTTTTGATCATCTTTATGTTCTAAAATATTTAGAGAATGTGATCTCCGATTATTTTAGATCTCATTATTAGATGTGCTTCCTTCAAGTATTATAATTTAAAAAAAAATAATAATAATAATAATAATAAAAAATAAAAATTAAAAAAAATAATAATAAAATAATAATAAAAAAAGGGGGGTGCGAAATTATTCTTTCGCTAACCATTTCGCAAAGCGAAACTGCAATTTCGCTAGGTTGGATAATAAGTTGTTAATCTGTTATCTCCTAGCGAAATTACAGTTTCACTTGGCGAAACTGTAAATTCGCCAGACGAATTTATAGTTTCGCTGTCTGCGAAACTATTTGCTATATAAGTCATGTTTGCGAATTTTCTCTCATAATTTCGCACATTCGATCTGCTTCACTTTTAGGGTTTATCCGTAACTTTTAAGGCGATTTTGTCTTGTGTTTATGATTTGGACTGATTTTTCATGAGTTTCACTTCGTATGTGAGTTTCGAACTCTGATTCACTCTCTAATCTGGATTAAATCATCTATTCTTAAGTAATCTAGATTGTGTCTCTTCGGTGGTTTCGCTGTTCGTTCAGCGAAACTACCAATTTCTCTGCGAAATTGAACGAAAGTTCACATCTTTTCTGCGAAACTGTAAAGTTATGCTGTCCGAGCGAACTTAACAGTTTCGCCATATCTTCTCTAATTTCGCAATGACTGATCTTTAATTTACACAGTTTCGCTTGTATTTTCTTATGTCAGCGAAACTAATTTGTAATAGCGAAACTAAATTAATATTTGGTGAAACTAATTGCGAAACTACTTTAATTCATTCTAATCTTGTCGAAACTACCTTTTGCTCTGCGAAAATAACAAGTTTCAATGAGCGAAATTATAGTTTCGCTTGTCGAAACTGTTTGTTTTCCTTGTCGAAATTGTCTTTGATTCAGCGAAACTATCATGTCTTAGTGAGCGAAACTATTGCCGAAACTGATTGTTTCTTATGTTTTTGTCTTATTTTCTTATTTTCAGTATTTCTTATTCAAATTTATTTGTTGTTCTTTTCAGGTTATCATGGCGAATCTTAAGTTTGATGAGAGGAATAACATCACTGCCATATTAGACGATACTCTTCCAAAGACAGCCGGATTTCGAGACTGTATTAGATGGCTTCAGAGATCACCCATTGCATATGCTATCTCTCACTCACCCACTATCTATGATATTCATATTAGAGATTTTTGGAGATCAGCAGAATACAACACTGGAGGAGATGTACAGAGAATCACAGCTAGAGTGATTGATCATGATATAACTATTACTGCTGAGAGCGTGTCTAGGATTCTTAGACTGGAAGATGATTCTGGTGATGAAGTTTATATGACAGAGTCTGAAGTGTTCCAAGCTTTCAGACAAATGGGATATGAGGGACCAGCGTTTGGTTCGAGGAAGGAGATTAAAAAGTCTTTTTTATCTAAGGAATGGAGATATATAGCTCATGTTTTTATTATGTGCTTAGATCACCGTAAGGGTGGATCCGATGGACTTAATCTTGACTGGGCCAAAGCTATGGTGATATGTTGTAAAGGGGAGAAAGCAAACATTGCTAGACTGATCTTTACGTGTATGGCAGAAAATGTGATGGCTGTGAAGAAGGATAAATGGTTGTTATATCCTCGCTTTATTCAGATGATTATTGATGATCTTATTCCTAATGTTCCTAAACATGGTGAAGTCAAGAGATTAGTGCAGATGAACCCTCGGATATTTGCTGATTGCTGTGCTATCCGCCATGATTTCAGTGGTAAAATCACCCATCTCTGGGAAAATATGTACCCACCAGAACGATGGAATTATATCAGACGGGTCGATGAGTCTGAAAACAAAAGGGCTGAGGAAACAAGGGTGCAACAAGCTGATGCAGCTAAAAAGAGAAAGAGATATGCAAAAGAGAAAGATTATGATTTCGAAGAAGATATAGATGCACAAGCAGAGGAGATAAGGGTGGAGAAAGAACGGAGATCTAAAAAGAAAACTGACTTTGTTGAGCCTGAACGGAGAACAAAACATCGACACGAGGAATTCACAGCCAGGAAAGAGGCAAGTGCTGGTCTTGATGAGGATGTGATTCGTAGTCTAAATACTTCATTGGCAAATGAGTTGAGTATGATAAAGACTAAACTGACGAATCAGGAGATTAGGGAAAAACAGAAGGATGAGGTAATTGAAGGAATGAAAAAGATGTTGGTTGATCAGAATAATTTGATTAAGAGATTGTTTGAAGAAATTTCTCAGATGAAAGCTGCAGCTGGCCTACCTAGTCAACTAACTCAATCTGAGTTAGATGATATGACTGATATATCTAAGTACTCATTCTTGAATGTGGGTACTTCATCCAAGGTAGGAGAGGGCACTTCTGGAGCAGCTGATACTGAAGCAGGGGAACAAGAGATCCCAAGAGAAGATGCTGGAAGAAATGAGGATGATAATATTATTGAAGCAGGGTTTGTTAATCTACAGTTTGATTTTGATAAGGATATTGTGGGTGAAGAAGTGGTTGTTACAGCTACCAATGATGGAGTGTCAGATAAAGGAAAAGGTTTGATTGATGAAGAAGAGGAGGATGAGCATTTGGTTGATTATGATTCTGAACCAGAGTTTTATGAAGTAGATGAGAGACCACTGGTGTATGTTGCTAAGAAGGGAGATGATGAAGGTGATGTGTTTGAAATGGATAAGAGTGACTGGTTGGTGAAGGAGAAGGAGGCTGAAGAACTTACTCCTTTGTTTCAAAATATGGAAGGTTTAAGCAGGAAAGAGGCAGACAAGAAGATAATAAGTTGGTGTTATAATCCTAGCTTAAAGATGTTTATGATTAAAAGAAGAGGAGGTAATATCAGCTACATGCTCAAGAGGAAGGCTTTTAAGACCTTGCCCAAATGGGATCTGAGACGGTTGGCCACTTTGCCTTTGATTAATGCTCATTTAAGTGAAAGGGCAGTATTTCTTGAGAATGAAATTAAAAATGGACTTAATGATAATTTTGAGTCATTTGGATACATGAAGGCTGAACGAAAAAGATCAAAGAAAGATAAAGACTGGGAGACTGGCAAAGGGAGGATTGTTTTGAGAGTCAAACCACCAAAGACTGTAAACAGGGTAAGATTGGCTGATCCTCTTCCCCAACGTTTACAGGACTTTGAAAAGTGGTTTTATGATAATACTACTGGCGAGGCGGTGATTAGAGCCAAACACGGAAAAGAGTTTAGGGTGTTTGACCCGATGGAGTTATTCAGCTTCAGTGATGAAGATCTCTTGACTCTTTGTGAAAATCATATTAAGGCTGGGGCAGGAGAGGAAACACGAAAAGAGGCAAGCTTGTTTATGAATGTGGCAAATAAAATACGAGGAGTACGGGCGGAGGTAAAGAGTTTGGCTGAAAAGGTGAGAGCACAAGATGACTTTGCCATGGATGTTCAAGACATGACCAGGCAGTTTGCTAGAGCTAGTGGTCATTCTGAGGAAGCTGGTGATGCAGGAACTAACCTTGGAGGATCAGTGGCTGAAGCTTCTAAAGATGTTGATGCGGGAGGTGATGAAGATAGACAAACAGCAGCAGAGGAAACCGGAGCAGACGAGTCAAATCAAGAGAAGTGAAGATAGTGAGGTCGAACCTAGGGGGAGTATTAAAGATCATGTTAGGTTGGACTCACTTTAGTATAGATGTTTACTTTACATTGTAATAGGACTTTTGTTAGTTTCATTTTGTATTTTGTTAGTAATTAGCAGTTTTGGCAGTCCAGCGAAACTGTGAGCGAATCTATACATTCGCTCACAGTTTGCTGTTTTGGTTTACCCGGCGAACTTGTGTTCTGCCGGGCGAAACTATAGTTTCGGCTATGACTGCTATATATACTATTGTCATTTCACTTTGTATGGTAAGCTTGCAAAACCCTAATCGTGGAATTCTGTTGCAAGCTACTATTTCTAAGCAGTTACTTCATTGAAATACAATTGTATTTGTAGTTATTGAGTAAGATTGTTCATTTGAGTATCAATTATGTCTTGATTCATCATATTCACTTCTCAATTGTTGTTATTTGGATTGTGTGTTTGATATTGATTAAATTATCCTATCAATTGTACTGTTCATCGATCACATGGACCAACATAAATGAATCTTATTGTCATCTATTCAACACTATTAAATAATGATAGCAAGTGCAGATAACAGCTTACAAGCTTCATGACCAAGAGGCATATGCATTACAACTGTTCTCTTAAATGCTAATTTCATTTTCTATTATTGTTAGCATTGTAACATCCATTCTCCCATTCCCCTCTACCTATTTAATAATATCAATTTGATGCAGAAATCAAATAAGGTCTCAAATAGGATAATCCTACTATTTTGTTTTTTAACTTGAAGATGCAACACCTTTATATAATCATATGGACAACATTATTGTTCTTATATATAAATGAAATTTTGGCTTGGCATTTCTCAGACAAACTAAGAGTTGCACTTTGCAAAGGTCAAATTGTGACAAGTGTAAAAGAGGGGGTTGAAAGTTGGACTTCGTTTACGATAAGTGAAAAACAGGTCCATACACAAGATGCACCTGCTACATAAAGTTTCTTTTGCAATATCATCACAAACAGCAAATCAAACTGTAAAAAAATGTATACTCATAAAATCCCCGTGGCAACGCGCGGGATAATCCTCCTAGTTCCTAAGTTACATGTACACTTTTGAAAGATATGTGGGTTTTTTAAAAGGTTATGTAAGAAACTGTAATCGACGTGAGGGTAGTATTGTTGAAGGATACACTTCTGAAGAGGTGACTGAGTTCTGCACATGTAATTATATCATAATATTTATAATATAATTTTGTTTTGTTAAATATAAGTATCAATGAAATAATTGATTGGTTCACATGTTATTTGGAAGGTGTCAAAAGTATTGGTGTTCCTACAACTCGTCATTCTGGTTGACTTGCTGGTGTGGGAGTAGTTGGTATGAAATTAATTGTCCCTAGTCGTGAGAATCTACAACTTGCACTTTTGTTGTTCTACAACATATGACATGTATTTCTTTGTATGTTGAAGAACACATGGAGTTATTATGGTCGACCCATTTACAAAAGACAGAAAAATGGTATCAAATAAAACACAACAACGAGTTTTCTAAGTGGATGAAGAATAAGGTGGCAAAAACTTACGGTCAATCAAATTTTGTTGATACAGTGGGAAAATTAGGTTAGGGTCCGGATTTTAGAGTAAGATCTTGCCAAGGTTATGATATTAACGGTTATACACTTTACACTAAAAATAAGATGAAAAAAGTGTAACACAAAATAACGGAGTTACATTAACCACCTCAAGTACAGAATTCGATCGGATGAATCATGATACAAGACTAAGAATCGCTACAGACTCATATTATGGTGTCATTGAAGAAGTTTGGGATTTAAATTATTATTCACTCACTATACCTTTGTTTAAATGTAAGTGAGTCAATAATCATACTGGTGTTAAAGTGGATGAACATGGTTTTACAGTTGTTGACCTTACAACACATGGCTATAAATCAAAACCATTCATTCTTGCAAGTCAAGCTACACAAGTGTTTTTTGTCAATGACCCGAGCAAACGAAGATATCACATCGTACTTCAAGGTAAACGACGTATACTTGGTGTTGATAAATTTGCCGATGAGGAAGAGTATGACCAATTTGATGAGCTGCCGCCATTTTTTATTGGTATTCAACCGATAAATGATTCCGGTTTTGATAATACCACATACTTACAGTCTGACCACGATGAAGGGATATATGTTGATCAAACATGTAAAGCTAAATAATTAAGGTTGATATTGGGATATATAAACATTTTTTTACTACTAATTTTTTAAAGCTAGATTATCAATACAAATTTTATATATTGCAGGAATAAAAGCCTACTCTGAAGAATTTATGAGGAAGTCATGTCTATTTTTTAATAATATGTGTAGTTTTAATACCAACAAATAAAAGGTTTCGAACTTACTTAATATGTGTTTATTTAATCTAGTATACTCTATTAAAGTTGCAAAACCACGTACTAATCACTTGATAATCATTATTTATACCCCTTAGTGATATCCTGATATTAATGAGCATTTAGTTAAAATTTAAAATTAAGAATTTAAAAATACAAAATAAGTAAACAACATTACAGGGTGAATTAATAATGAGGTAGATATTGTGTCTCATAAAACATAGATAATGAGGTAAATAATTAATTGACCTAGGTCTTACTTTTCCTTTTTCAAAATCTCCTCATTCCATCAATTCTCCAAGAAGACTTATAGCCAAAGAATACCTGCGTAAAGGGTCATTCGATGTGAATCATTGAAGACTTCTGGCGATTTCAAGTTTTAAACAACTTTCAAGGAGATTAGTAAGGCGCGCTTCTGTATGATCACCGGTTTGCACTTTCAGTTTCATGATTTTCTTTCTCTGTAGTACCTAAGATTTTGCGACATCTACGATGAACGAGTTGTTTTGGGCAGGAAACCCGATTACAGTGCCGCCATTCTATTAATTTTCCCTTTAATAAAAGCGGAGCTCATAAAACCCTAATTGCATCACAAACCCGCAAAGTGTCACCTTATCATAAGAAGCTCTGGGCGGGTTTTGCAAGTGTCGGGCTAATTATAGTCGATTTTTGAAGTGACATCGCAGACCCAGGTCACCCGACATCAAATTACATCGGAGACCCACAACTTCAGAGGCCGACTCGTAATTTCCGACCTAGGTATGTCTTCTTTCCATGTTTAATTTGAACACAACTTGATTTATTGTTTCTGGTTGATTTAATATAGCAAGGTAGTTGGGGCGGGACGTCAGCGTGGTGGGCATACACATTTAGCTTCTAGTTTGATTGGTTCTAGAGTGAGCTTGCCTCCAAGAAAGAAATTAAGACTAAAGAGGGGAAAGAGTAAGAAAGGAGATACATGCCATGCAGGGAGACGAGTATCTAGTTGTTCCAGCAACTTAGGTGAGCTCGGCTATTCAACTACTGGAAATCAAGGTAAAAACTTTGTTTACTAAGTATTTTTTTAAAAATGATATATTTATTGAAAATGTATACGTGTTTGCTGTCAATAAGTAAATGTGAACTTATATGGCCATTCGATGATGAGTGTCTCGATTTGATTCTAGGACATAGAATGGTCTATGCTGATAGGATTTTACATGAAAACCGATACATGATGATTACGCAAAAGTCCATGAGATCTTGTAGACAAGGATTACAAGAATCCTTGTCCCGCGGCACACAAAGAGTGAAGAAGTAACTGATAGATATGAAAAGTATACAAGTAACGTATATTCAATGGCCTAGAAAAGAAATAAAGGTATATTTTATATAAGCAACCATGTATTGCTTTATTTATTGTTATATTGATATTTTTTTAACGTATAGCTTTTACATAACTTTTCTTCACGAGAATCAATTACCCAGGATCAACAACCACCCCAACATTTTGATGGTTATAGACCGGTACATTATGAGGGTCTTGGGCCAATATATTTTGATGGTTATATGCCATCACAGGTATTTTATTGTTTTAATTTATAGTTAGTTGAAATAAAAACATGTTTTTGTCAATGTAGTTTGACGAAAGATACATGGTATTTCAAGATGAAGATTCAAGTTTCTTGGATATGGTAATCACTTTATTCTTTGTATTTACTTTTAATAGCTTGGTATGATTAATGGTTTGATAACGTCATTTCTTAATTTAGTTGAACGATGAGTTTTCGATACAATCGATGATACAACCGGCTCATACTAAACAAGTTCAATTTTCTAGTCCTAAAACTATGAAGGATGTTCTCGAATCTAGTGCTACTAAAGATGTTCCGGTCCTAGTGTTACTAAGGATATTCTCGATCCTAGTGTTACTAAGGATTTTCCCGGTCCTAGTGTTACTAAGGATGTTTCTGGTCCTAGTGCTACTAAAGATGTTTTTGATCCTAATGATACTATGGATGTTCGTGATCTTAATGCTACTAAGGATGCTCCTAATCCTAATGTTAATATGGTTGCTAAAAAATAACTTAACTTTTGAAAGACGCGGAGAAAAGACCTATTAACATATATAGATTTGCAAAGCAATTGGCGCATGTATTTACTCAAAGTCACAAAATATATGTTACTTCGCCGAGTAGGATGCATAAGAAAGAATTTTCTGAGCCTGTTGAAGTAGAGTTGATGATGCAATTATGTGTCAATGGTTTTGTTGCTATCGAAGTTTTGAATTGGTATACGATGTAAGTTTGATAATTTTTTGTTTAAATATTTAATGGTAACATTTATGTTTAAATATAACATAGAGTTATTAACCTTTTCTTCCTTTTTATTTTTGTTTTAAGGTATTTATATCAATTTGGAAGAAGTCAAGGTTTTGATTAAATAACATACTTAAATCCTCGAATGATCGAACTTAGTGTATGCAAAAATAATAAAGGTTTAGTCATTAGTTACATTAAAATTTTCATGGCACACATAAGAACAAGCATTTTTTCATGGCACCGTATTTAGCCGGGTATTACATTTATTATTGCTACTTATGGCACTTTTATTTATTACATTTATTTTAAAATTAAGGTATTAATTTTTCTCAAGATTTTTATTTATGCAGACATCATTTGTCATTAATTATGATTCGTCGCAATCTCAAAGATCATAAATGTTATGGATTCATTATCGACTCGACTAGAAAAGGAAAAAGTTCTTCGTGTTATGTCATTACGACGTTATTCGAACAAGTTACGGGAAAGAAAATTTCGTGGCAAATGGTTAAGGTATGTTTTCTTTTCTCCTTTTGCACTATTTGTTTCTTGTTTATTTTAATTATTTTATAGTTAATTCATTGTATATAGTGTCATCAACAAGTTAAAACATAGGAATGTGGATATTATGTAATGAAGGCCGTGTATGATTTTGTGATTATTTATAAAGAACATATTGTAAGTATTTTTTATGTATATTTTTTAATTAAAAACATAATATATGTGTCTGTGTGTGTGTGTATATATATATATATATATATATATATATATATATATATATATATATATATATATATATATATATATATATATATGTGTGTGTGTGTGTGTGTGTGTGTGTGTGTGTGTGTGTGTGTGCGTGTTGAATTGTAATCTAACTTTTATTTACTATTTTAGATGATGCATGATATGTAACCTCTTGGTTTTTATTTAATGATATATGTATTCGAATTCTTCACCTGATAATTTTTAATTTGCTTTATTGTACTTTCGAAAATACATGGAAGAGTTTTTGGATTTTGTAAGTGTTTTTTAGGTACCTTCAACATGAAAATCAAGTAGTTTGGGTGTTCGGAAGACATGCAACGCTTTTCTTCTTAAGGTCGATTGTTGTTCTACTGCTTATGATATCCCACAATCAGTGAAAGTATATAACAAGTATTATAGAAACTTTGTTATATTTTATATTAGAAATTCATTGTGTTATTTTTTAAGATGATTTTTCAGAGTCAATTTCTAAGTCCATCCTCATACGTAAGTTGATTTTGGTGTTATTTTAGAAGCACTTGGATTGTGATGGTCTAACAAGGTATACTTCATTGATTCCAAGTTTTCAATCATATTTGCTTCTTTAATTCTAATAGTATCTCATATGATGAACAATGAGGCTTTTTGTAATTTTGACTAAAGCTCTAAGCTTTAAGATGCTTAGACATTTACAAGTATATATAAATATATATTGTATTTGCATCTTGTGAATCCAAGGATCGTCGACAGGAATTATCAGTGTGAATCGATGTCAAGTCAACGTTAGCGGAATTAACGTTGATTTGGTTTAATTGTATTCAAACAATTTTCAATATCAATGAAATATCAAGAACACACGAAACAAAACACAATTAATGATTAATTAATATTTTATTATAATGTGTTGATGATTACAAAAGAATGAATGAACGATATCAATGAATGCTATGATGTTGTATATGTTTTGATGATCGAAAGACTTTTGATGATTGTTGTAATGCTATTGCTGTTCTCAATCAATCAATCGTCTAAATCAATCCTCCTTGAATCGAAACCTAGGATCCATATTTATAGACAATGATGTTTCAGTTATAGGAAACACCGGATCTCTTGGGATTTGATTTGTTTCTGATAAGGAATCATCGGATTTCTCGGGATTCGTGTAACCGCCTTGTTGACTTGTTGACTTGTTGACTTGTAACACTTGTATTATACAAGTGTTTGGACTCCGCTGAAATATTGTCTTCCGTAGATGTTTTGTTCTTCCGCAGATGTTTTGTTCTTCCTTAGTATTCTTGTTCTTCCGCAGCATTTCTTGAACACTTGGAACACTTGGACTTTGTTCATCCGTAGATGATCTTCGGATGTTTTGTTACTTGTACAATATATATCTACGGAAGAACAAAATGTTCATCCGTAGATGTTTCTTACACGGTCAATTTCAATAATTGATCATGTATTATGTTTGTACCTGCAACCATACATACATCAACACATATATAAATGGGTTAACCTATATATTTAATGCATACACAATAATGAAATACAAAAGTTCATTACAGATATTAATTCAAGTACTAAGCCTATACATAATGACTAGATCTACTGATTCTAGACCTAACAATACTCCCCCTTAGGCTTAGCTACTTGCAATCAGTCCTTCAAAACTGCAAGATCTTTGATTCTTGCAATCATCATGTTGTAGAAGTAGGAGACAGCAGTCTTCTGATCATCATACTTATAGTTGATCTTCATCTTGCTGATCTTCTTCAGAGTCTCATAACTAATTCCCAGAACATCTTCCTCTGTAGTGAGTGTGTCTAACACCTTGTTGTTATTCACCACTTCTAGCTCATCTTGTTCTGTCATTCTTAGTTCTGTTACTTCATCAAAAGTTGTTCCCTTCAGTAGTCCAGCATTAAATCTTCTTCTTTTATAGGCTTTGGCATGTAGTTTGTCTACTACTTGAATCACATGGACATGTAGGAACAGATCATTTTGTGCTTTTTCATCAGACAGCTTGGGAAAGAATTTGTCATTAAGATATGAGGTGTAGCTGGGATGGAGCAGTTTGATTTCCACAGGATCAAAGATTCTTATCTTTTCAGCTTTCTTGTTCTCAGCATTTCTCAGTAGGACCAACTCTTTTGTCTTCTCAACATATCCCCATTCAGTGATTGGGTATGTGAATTGAGTCCCTTCAATGCATTTAAGTGCTGCTTTGTTTCTGTTGTTGTAGCCAATCCTCTTCAAGAATTCATCATCTACATGTTCTGAGGCATTGGTCTTGAATCTTTTTAGCCCTTTGATTCTCTTTTGATGTTCTACATCTTCTCTTTTGGCTTCTATAAGCACATCATCTTTGAATTTTGTTTTCAGCTTTCCCACTAGGGTTGAGAAATCTCTTCCTCTAGGGTGAATTGGATAGTTGCTGATGATTAAACTTTGAAGATCTTTGATGTCATTTTCTGGCAGACTCAGCACTGAGAGTACATCATGGAAGTATTCAACTCTTCCAGATGTTCTTTTAATAACAGCACAATCCCAGTCTGGATCATATTTCTAGGCCATGATCTTGTTTTCTTCCGCAGAGCTGGGAGTTGTGAGATGATCTATCAGTTGTATTAGAGTGGACTTTTGCTCAGTTATTTCTCTAACTGCAGTCCCAAGTGGCCATACTTTTCCGAGGATGACTTCTCTTGGCTCTCTAATCAATTTCTCTTTTCCTTTGTGCTGATCTTTAGGTTCAACTGTTATAGGTTCAGCAGGAAGTTTGCTTTGTTGTTCATAAGATGGATGTGGAGCTTTAGTTCTGAATCTTACTCCTGTATCTAGCTCAACTTTCATCACATGCTCTATCATCCTTCTGAGTTCCCCTACTGATCTTCCTTTAAGCTCATGAGGTTTGTAGTTATGTCCTTGCAACCAGCAAGTCATGTTGTATTTGCTCAGCTTGGCTGTGTCACAATGTCCCAGCTCCTTCTTTGTGTTTTGAATTGATTGAAAGGTGCTGAAGGCTTCATAATCACAGTTTGGAATCATAAAGCAGGCAAGCTCAAACTCTTTTAACATGTTCTTCATCTCTGTCATGTTTAGTCTTTCAACCATGTCATAAGGGAAACCATGGTTTATAAGTGTCATGAACATGGTTGATTCAGGCCTCTCTTCAAGTATGTCACTTGTAGTCAGAAGATCATCAGCCTTTGAGACTTCTTGTTTTGGAGGAGAGTCTTCTTTGATTAATTCTTCCCACTCTTTATCACTTTCATCTTTCTGTTCAGAGATGGGCTTCTCAGCAGATAAGTCTATTAAGGGGGTGTGTTCAGGAGAAGTCAGCATTTGTTTCTTTGAAATACTTTCATAAGTGGTTGGCTTCTTCTCAGCAGTACCAAGGTACTTTCTTTTCCTTGAGTACAAGATCATTTCTTTAGATGCCTCAGGACTTTGTTTTGTTTGAGCAGTTGAGGCCTTAGCATGAGATTCCAATGAACTGATTTTCAGTTTAAGTTGCTCAATTTCTTCCTCTTTTCTCTTTATGATCTTTGACTGAGCATTCATAGTGCCAGATGCTTGTTCAAGTCTCTTCATGACCTTTTCTTTCTCTTTCTTCTCAGACTCTGCTGATTCTTTAAGCTCAGCTTCCTTGTCTAGCAGAGCATCAATAACTTCTTTATCACTTTGAGCATCTTCTTTCAGTCTCTTTATTCTTGCTTGCTGATTTATCAATTCTTCATCCTTTTCTTTTATTATGCCCTTCAGCTCTTGTATTCTTGCCTTTCTTTTATTTGATTTGAGCACCAGCTTGTTGTACTCAGCCACCAGATAACTTTTGCTTACAGGAATGTCATCATCACTCAGATCATCTTCATTATAGGCAATCACATCAACCTGATCTGCTTCTGTATCTCTTTCCTGATGCTGAGACTCAATCTCATCTTCTTTTACTTCCTCATGATCAACACTTGCTGAGCTTGACTTTGGTTCAGTGGCTTGATCTTCATGCTCTTGAAGTGTTTGTTGTTGTTGCTGATCAATCACTGGAGAAACTTGTTCAGTTTCATTTGAATGCACAGGGGATTCAGTCTTGGATAATGACAGTTTGACTGTACTTGCTTCTGAGACTAATTCTGTCTCTCCAGTGTAGATGCTCTCAGTATCTGAATTTGGAAGTTGTTGGTAGATTTGCATCTGAGGCTGAATTGGTGATTGGGGTTGAATGGGAGATATTGGTTCAGTATTTTGACTAGCAGGGGATTGTGTTTGGGGAGTTTGTTGTTGTTGTGGTGATAGGTGGAGGATTGGAGAGATAGGTTCTGTATTTTGGCTGGCTGGAGATTGAGCTTGGGGTGTTTGTTGTTGTTGTGGTGATAGATTGAGGATTGGAGAGATAGGTTCTGTAGTTTGGCTGGCTGGTGATTGTGTTTGGGGTGTTTGTTGTTGAGGTGATGCTTCTGGTGATGGAGTGTCTTGAGCAGAGCTGGTAGCAGAGCTCTCTTCATCAATTTCCCAAACAAGCTCTTGAGGTATGTCTGCATTAGCATCAATCACATGAGCAAACATGTCTATGTCTCCTCCTTCATATCTCCCTGAGATTTTGTTCAGCACAGATCTGCCAAGGTGTGCTTGGATAAACACACCACCCTCCACAGATGTTCCAGGCAGGTCTGCATTAATGATGAGTTGAATGAACCTTGGAAACATATACATCTTATCAGCCTTCTGTACTCGAATGTGATCACACAAACAATTAAAGATGTACTTTGAGTAGTTGTAGGTCCTTCCCTCAAAGATGCCAATGATACCAGATGATATATGTCTTGAAAATCTGTCAAGCCCAGATTTTCTGTTTGACATACACTTCAGATAAGTGTGACACAAAAATCTGTATGGCTTACAGAGTCTTCCCTTCTTGATTTCTCCCTTTTCAAAGTCTCCATCATACCCCATTAGAAGAAAAACCTTTTCTATGTATTCATTATCAAATACATCAGGGTGTCCAGCTTCAACATCTCCCAGTTCTAGTACCCTTCTTATTGTTTGTTCGTCTATTCTCAGCCTTCGATTCTTTACTTCTGCAATAATTCCTTCATCATCTTCTTCTATATGTGCAGAATTCCAGAAATCACTGATATGCGAGCGATAAATCGTTGGCTCTGCAGATAATGCATAGAAAACCCTTGATCTTCTCAAATATCTCATAATTTCTTGACATCCTTCTGACACAGGATCGTCAGGGTTCAAGAAAGCACACACATTATGCTCTTTTGCAAATCGTTGATCCATCTGTTCATAAGAAAAGACTTCGTTAGAATCACATTATTGATGTTAGAATACGAACAGTTGTGAGATAAAACAAGAATCAACTTGTTCATTCTTGATGATTACGACATGTTTTACCTTAATAAACGCTGATTAAGAACACAGATATATGTTTGCTTAAGGTTTGATTTGGTAAATTTTGAATGTTGAGAAAGTGGGAAAAATTTGTTGAGCGAGATTTTCTAGGTCTGAAAAAGTGAGCTGAAAAAGTGAATAATGCATTTGACAAGTCAAATCTCTTTATTTATACCCTCAGACATATTAATTTTCTCGGATTTATTCAGTGGGTCCCACATTGTACTCTTCCGTAGAAGTAATTTCACATTAATTGTGATCCACAATTTACTCTTCCGTAGTATATCTACGGATCAACAACTTCTACTGATTGATTTTTATTTATCCGTAGTTTACCAACCTACGGATAAACATTAATATACTAATATTGATTTACATACAGTTGTATGTATGGCCCAACTCCATTGGTTGAACCAATTATTGCTATAGGACCTCGTTGGCTTTATATACATGACAATTTAGTACAAGAAAATTTAACATAAATTCCATGTAACCAACGGCTAAGGTGATGCTCAGGTTTCAATTTCTTCAAATTGATAAAGATATAGACATTGCTGCTGCTGAATTAGTTGCTTTTTCATGAATTCTACTCCCCCTAAATTTGTGATTAATGATGAACTTAAGCATTTATCATAAATTTCTTTAAGAGGAATAACATAAACTCTAAATATATGATGATGATCGGATGCACTTAAGATGGGATCATACTATAATGCTAAGCCTCTTCCTGATTAGTTATGTTGTATAGTTGATGCTAGAACAAGTTCTGATTGCAAGTATATTGTCCTTATAAATCCATACAAGAGCTCATGTATCAACTAGGCTTGCTGTTTATCATGTTTTATTGATTTAGAAATAACTGTCATGGACTTCACATTTGATTCACAAAGGTGTTGTCCTCCCTTTGTAAGTCAAATCATCATTATTCCACACTTAAGACTATGTACTTTAAATTATAATAGCTATCTTGAGATGTATTTGACATCTCATTGATGCGATGTTGATAAAGCTCAGGATAATATACAGTTGATCACTTAGGATTCTTTTGAGAGCTTTAGATATGATCATCATCAGGTCACCAGGTCTTTACTCACGTAAAACAGAGGTGCCTTTAACCCAGGTCTTTGTTCACACAAAACAGAGGGATGATGATGAACATGATCTTTTCACCTTTGATACTGAGATTCAGTATGGTGATCATACACCCAGGTCTTTGTTCACACAAAACAGAGGGAGTATGATTTGCAAAGATAGATAGTATAAAGTGTTTTACATAGTGTGTGCAGATGAATGATTTGATCACATTAGGATAAGACTCACTTTGTTTTCTCAAAATGAAGTTTCCCACAACAATTATGACAATATTATGTTGTGCAAGCACTAAGATTTGTTTCCACTCAAGTTGAACCTACTCACATATCAAGAAACTTGTTGAGATATATTGTTATTTGTTTATGCAGAAATAGGCAAAGCTATAGTTTACTATCATTTCCCATGCATAAGGCATACTGATGCATTATTGCACACAGCATGTTGTTTGTTTTGACGTGATTTAATCTAAGTTAATCATACCTAGAGACTCAATCAGAAAATTAAATCTGACTGAATCAAAGGCTTTAGTGAATAAATCAGCAAGCTGATTTGATGTATCCACTTTGACTAACTTAATCAATCCCTTTTCTGAGCAATCTCTCAGAAAATGATACCTAATCTCTATATGTTTTGTTTTACTATGTTGCACAGGATTAGCAGTTATAAACATAGCAGCAGAATTGTCTATATAGATTGAAGTTTGAAGAAAGTTGTAACCATAGTCAAGCAATTGGTTTTGTAACCAAAGTACTTGAGAACACCCGGCTGAAGCAGCAATGTACTCAGCCTCAGCTGTGGATACAGAAACATTTGTTTGTTTCTTGCACTGCCATGACACTAGCCTGGGTCCAATGAATTGACATCCACCGGTTGTTGATTTTCTATTGCTGTTACATCCACCATAGTCACTGTCTGAGTATGAGTAGAGTGTAAAGTCTCCATCCTTGGGATACCATAGACCCAGTCCTGGTTTTCCCTTGAGGTATCTGAAAATTCTTTTGACAGCATTGAGATGTGACTCCTTTGGATCAGATTGGTACCTAGCACATACACACACAGCAAACATAATATCAGGTCTACTGGCAGTTAAGTACATAAGTGAACCTATCATGGATCTAAATAATTTTTGATCAATAGATTTTCCAGTGGATCAGGAGCAATCTTATCAATTGTTGATGCTGGTGTTTTGCATGAGGATACTTCAGCAAGATTGTATTTCTTCAGTATTTGATGTATGTATTTCTCTTGATTGATGAATATTCCATCTGCTTTTTGATGAACTTGAAGGCCAAGGAAGAATGTTAATTCACCCATTGAACTCATCTGAAACTCAGATTTCATCAGTTCTTCAAAATTCACACACAATCTCTTATTAGTTGATCCAAATATAATGTCATCAACATATACTTGGACTACTAAGAGATCTTGATGTTCTTGTTTGAGAAAGAGTGTCTGATCAATTGTTCCTCTTTTGTAGCCATGCTTGAGTAAGAAGGATGATAGTGTTTCATACCATTTTCTTGGTGCTTGATGAAGACCATACAAGGCTTTATCTAGTTTGTATACCCTGTGAGGATAATGAGGATCTTCAAATCCGGGGGGTTGAGACACATAAACTTCCTCATCAATTTTTCCATATAAGAATGCACACTTGACATCCATTTGATACACAGTGAATTTCTTGTATGATGCATATGCCAAGAACACTCTTATTGCCTCAATTCTTGCAACTGGTGCAAAAACTTCATCATAATCTATGCCTTCTTCTTGAGTGTATCCTTGTGCTATTAACCTTGCTTTGTTTCGGACAATAATCCCTCTATCATCCAGTTTGTTTTTGTACAGCCATCTAGTTCCAATAGGATGTTGACCTTCAGGTAAATCAACAAGACACCATACTTTTTGCTTTCTGAACTGTTGAAGCTCTTCTTGCATAGCTTCAATCCAGCTATTGTCTTTTAAAGCGGCTGTAATGTTTGGAGGCACCACTTGAGAAAGAAAACAGTTGAAAAGACAAAGGTTGGCTGTACCACTTTGGCTTCTTGTAGTTCTCTTGTCAGGATTTCCAATGATATTGTTAAGTGGATGAGTTTTATGAATTCTCATAGATGGAGTTGACTCAACTGGAATGGATGATTCCAGATTAGTCATTTCCATTGCCTCTGATTGATTCATCTCAATTTGAGAATTCAAGAAATAATCAAATTGAGTCTCTGTTGATTGAGCTACAGAAGTATCTGCAGTTGGATTTTGCTCTTCCGCAGGAACTTCTGCGGAAGTATTTTGTTCTACCGTAGGAGTTGCTCCGGATACATTTTGGTCTTCCGAAGGAAGTTCTCCGGATGCATGCTGATCTTCCGAAGGAACTCCGGATGCATTTTGGTCTTCCGAAGGAATTTCTCCGGATGCATGCTGATCTTCCGAAGGAACTCCGGATGCATTTTGGTCTTCCGAAGGAATTTCTCCGGATGCATGCTGATCTTCCGAAGGAACTCCGGATGCATTTTGGTCAGTTCCACATGTAATATCTGCTTCTGCTGAAGTATAGTCACTTGAAGATGGATGTATCCTTGGGGGATCAGCAGATAAAGTTACTTCAGTCATAATAGGTGGAACAAATGGATAGCATACTTCATCAGAACCTGCATTTGTCAAATGATCATAGTTAAAAGATTTAGACAAGGCATCTATGTCAAATAACCATGAAGAACCTTTAACGGACTTAGTAAACACATTTTCATCAAAAGATACATTAGGGGTCTCTTCCACAATGTTATGCTGTGGAATATACACTCTATATGATTTTGATGTTGAAGAATATCCAACAAAGAAACCATCATATGCTTTTTCTTAAAATTTTCCTAATGACTCTTTTATGTTCAAAACAGTTACTTGACATCCAAATACTCTTAGATATCCTATGTAAGGTTTTCTTTGAAATAGGAGCTCATAAGGAGTTTTGTTGTGTTCTTTGACAATTAATGTTCTATTTTGAACATTGCATGCAGTATTCACAGCCTCAGCCCAAAAGGTAATAGGTAGTTGTGAATCAGCTAGCATTGTTCTTGCTGCTTCAATGAGAGTTCTGTTTCTTCGTTCAGCAACTCCATTTTGTTGTGGAGTCCTTGGTGCACTGAATTGTCTTGCAATTCCTTTGCTCCTGCAAAAAGAATCTAGTTCAAAGTTAACAAATTCAGTACCATTATCACTCCTGAAAATTTTGACTTTTGTATCAAGTTGATTCTCAATCTTGATGACAAAATCCATTAATGTTTCTGATGTTTCACTCTTTTGTTTTAAGAAAAAGACCCATGTAAATCTAGTGAAATCATCAACTATCACCAAACAATATTGCCTTTTTCCAATGCTCATTACATTGGTTGGACCAAAAAGATCCATGTGAAGCAATTTGAGTGGTGTAGTATTAGTATTGATTGTTTTTGGTTTATGAGACACTCTGTGTTGTTTTCCTTTGTAACAAGAAGAGCAATGAGTTGAGCAATGCAACTCTTTATTTGGTAATCCAATGACCAGGTCATGTTTCACCAATTTATTCATATTTTTCATGTTAGAATGAACAAGTCTTCTATGCCATAATTGTGACAAATCTTCTGAAAGTTTAGATATAAGACAAGTTTCATGTTTTGTGAGAGAAGTGTTGTTCATATCCAAGACATAAGTGTTTCCTTTTCTTGCTGCTTTGAGAAGAATCCAATCTTCTGGGACAATAAATCCTGGCTTAAGAACGTAACAGTGAGTGTCATCAAACAATGTAGTGTAATTTTGATCACAGATTTGAGATACACTAAGTAAATTATACTGTAAGTTTTTACAGTAATTTACTTTATCAAATTTAAGTACACCATTGGTTATCATTCCTTCACCAACAATTTACCTCCCTTTTTATCCCCACCGAATGCCACATAAGAAGCATTTTTATGTTTGAAATCATGGAGAAGAGAACAGTTTCCTGTCATATGCCTGGAACAACCACTGTCAACATACCACATGTTGTCAGCTCTCCAATATTGTTCCTGCAATCAGAAAATAAAATCAGTTAGAAGTGACAACCCAAGTCTTAGTGATATTGGGTTTGTCAACAAGATCTAAAACAGTTACTCTTTCAAGAATATTTTTTGAAGTTTCTGTTTCAAATTTGATTGATTCATTCTGAATTAATTTGGATGAGGATGATTCTGCTGAATGGGATGTTGATGAAGTAGATTCATGATTCATATTTTCTGCTTTACTTAGATCAACTTCATTTGTTTGATTCTTTTGTTTTGATAGTGAACCTTTAAATGTTTCACTATCTTTTGTTTTTGAAAGAGGTATATGAATGCCTTTTTCAAATTTATCAAAGAATGAATCATCATCCTTTGATTCCTTGTCTGACAAATCCACTCTTTTGTGTGGTGTTTTTGACTGCTGGAAAGATGGTCTTTCCTTCAGTATCTTAGCACTTGATGATGATTTGTCCTTTGGTTTTGCCTTTGATTTTTGTTCATGCTTCTTCAGTTTTGAACCCTTTGCAGAATCCGTGGATTGGGAATCTGATTCAGATTTGTCTGATTCTTTCTTCTTTGATCCTTTTGTCTTGTTCTTTTTGTTGAAATAACATTCCTGTGTGGAATGATTATTTTTGTTGCAAATAGAACAATGTTTGTTGAAGTAACAATCAGCAGTCATATGATTGTTTATATTGCAAATAGAACAATAGCTGCTGAAGTAACAATCTTCAGTGTTGTGATTTTTCATGTCACACCATTTGCAATACTTTTCTTCTGATTCTTTCTCAGAATCATTCCTTTTGTTTGCTGATTTTTGTTGTGCCTCTTTCTTCTTTAGCTTTAAATGTGCTTCACCTTTTTCATTTTTGTGCACATTTTTATTGTTTGGAGCTGAATTTCTCTTCCGTAGATCAGCAGCTGAAGTTTTCTTGTTCAGTTGATGATCTTCTGATGCCTTTTTCTTTCCTTTGAATTTTCCTCTTTCCTCAGTGATGACAGATTCATCAGTCAATTTCTTGGAGGATTCTTGCATACTTAGTTCTTGAAGACCTTCATTCAATTGAGCTATCCTCTTGCAGATGGTCTTCAGCATGTTTCTTTGTTTAGGAGGATATGGCAACTTTGTTTCTTCAAGCACTTTTGGAATATGGGCTTTTAGTTGAAAATTTTTACCAGTGCTTGTTTGATCAACATCATGTTCATCAGAATCATCCAAGTCATCACACTTATCATAATCAAATTCTGAATCATTTTGATCTAATGATTCTGATTCAGATGATTCAGTTTCACTCACCTCAGCTTTATCATTAATTTTAGTTTTAGTTGAATCTTTTTCAAATTTAGTGCTAGGCACAAAATGATTTGACAGAGTGTTTGTAATTGTTGTAGGTAAGGATGTGTAATTATCATTTATAGGTGGTGCAACCGCATTATAACCCAACCCAGACCTTTTCTTTGATTCAATATGAGAAGTTAGTAATTTCTCATATTGCTGAGATGATAACTGAAACTTCTGAAGTTTCACTTCAGTTGATGCATGATCAGCCATGATTTTGTTAAGGAAGTGGTCAAATGCTCAACTTGGGCTTTTAGGCTATAATTTTTAGAAACAAATTTTTCTAAATCCTTTTGCAAAGAATTAATTTTTATTTGATATAATTTATGTTCTCTAACATGAGATTCATTCAAAATCATTGTTTCTTTTACTTTATCAGCCAACTGTTGAGCATGGACTCTATATCTTTCAACTTCCTCAACACAAGTTGATGAACACAATCTTTCTTTTACCTCTTTTGCCATTGGTGGAACTGTTTGATCCATATGGGCCATCAATGCTTGATTTTCTTCCAAAACTTCCTTCTCATACAAACTCCAGTCACACGTTCCATCTTGAAGTATGATCAGCCCTGACTCCTTTGAGTTACTTGGTCCTGCTGATTCTTTGGTGGCTGGTGGGGAAGCATTGATCAGTTGAGATTGCTTGTGCAGAGGTCTTTGAGAAGATTGTTGATTTGCTTGAATCTGATGTTGTTGATGCTGTTGATGTTGTCTCATCTCTGGGTAAGACTATTGATTGCATTCTCTTGAGAAATGTCCATAGAGATTGCATTTGTAGCATCTCACTTTTGATTTGTCAACACCAATCTTTGATGTTTTGCTTGCTGAAGCCAAGTTCTTATTTCTCCTGAGATATTGCTTAGCTCTATAAGCAATCATGGCCATCTGCCATTGTAGATCCATCTCTTCCACTACATCTGGGGGTAGTTCTTCTAAGTCTTGTTGACAGATATTGGCTGATGTTAGAGAGCTTCCCAGGTATGCTTGAAAACTTGAGCTAAAAGCTGCAAAGGCTGCTCTTTGTTCTTCAGAGTCCAATATCACAGTTATTGGTTCTGACTGATTTGCTGAAAAGGAAGACTTAGTTGTTGCTGCAGATGAATCTTGTCTATCAGTAGTTCTTCCTTTATTCTTTTGCTGCTTGTCTTGAGATGATTTCTTTGAGGGTTTTGAAGCATAGAAGCTAACTTCCTCCTCATCATCACTCCTAGCACAAGAGTTATCACTTTCATTGTTTGAAATAAATGCACTTCCTACATTATTTGTTTCTTTGGAGTGATAGGGTGAGACATGAGTTCTCACACTCTTGTTTCTTGATTTTTCATCCATTTCAAGAGCTTCCACTTTTGCAACCAGAGTATCTAAACCAGTTGCTTTCAGATCAATAGTATTCTTGAACATGGACACAGTATGCTTCCAACTTTCTGGCAAAGTGTGGAGCATTTTCTTGTTTAATTCCTCACTTGTATACTTCAACTCCAGAATATTCATCTCAGTGACTAACTGCATGAATCTATGGAGTTGCTGAGGAATTGACTCACCCTCAATATGATGAAAAGTTTCATATTGTGATCTGAGGGTGTCTCTCCTTATACTTCTTATCTCATCACTCCCTTCGCAGAGAGTGTGAAGTATCTTCCATAAGGAGTGTGTTGTTTTATAGTTCTCACACCTGATTAATATCTCTTCAGGTAAAGCCATACTAAGCAAACTGTATGCTTTTATATCAACTTTTACCTTTTTGACATCATCAGGTGATAGATCTTTGGTACTAATTGGTTGATTTTTTTCATTATAATCCGGCCCAAGAGTGGGTGGAATATAAGGACCTTCAGTGATGGAAATCCACAAGTCAGAATCAGTATAGTTTACATGATTCCTGAACTTGATTTTCCAAGACTTGAAGTCTGCTTTTGTTTCTAACTTCGGAGGTTGGTAAGATGAACCACTGAAGTTGCTCATGATGTTAACAAGTTCTGCTATTCAATTGATTTGAATATAGAAACAAGTTAATTAAAAATGATTGCAGATAAACGAAATCAAACACAATTAAAACACAATTAACACTGATAGATCAATTGATCTAAATCAATGAGCACTTGGCTCTGATACCACCTGTGAATCCAAGGATCGTCGACATGAATTATCAGTGTGAATCGATGTCAAGTCAACGTTAGCGGAATTAACGTTGATTTGGTTTAATTGTATTCAAACAATTTTCAATATCAATGAAATATCAAGAACACACGAAACAAAAGACAATTAATGATTAATTAATATTTTATTATAATGTGTTGATGATTACAAAAGAATGAATGAACGATATCAATGAATGCTATGATGTTGTATATGTTTTGATGATCGAAAGACTTTTGATGATTGTTGTAATGCTATTGCTGTTCTCAATCAATCAATCGTCTAAATCAATCCTACTTGAATCGAAACCTAGGATCCATATTTATAGACAATGATGTTTCAGTTATAGGAAACACCGGATCTCTTGGGATTTGATTTGTTTCTGATAAGGAATCATCGGATTTCTCGGGATTCGTGTAACCGCCTTGTTGACTTGTTGACTTGTTGACTTGTTGACTTGTAACACTTGTATTATACAAGTGTTTGGACTCCGCAGAAATATTGTCTTCCGTAGATGTTTTGTTCTTCCGCAGATGTTTTGTTCTTCCTTAGTATTCTTGTTCTTCCGCAGCATTTCTTGAACACTTGGAACACTTGGACTTTGTTCATCCGTAGATGATCTTCAGATGTTTTGTTACTTGTACAATATATATCTACGGAAGAACAAAATGTTCATCCGTAGATGTTTCTTACACGGTCAATTTCAATAATTGATCAAGTATTATGTTTGTACCTGCAGCCATACATACATCAACACATATATAAATGGGTTAACCTATATATTTAATGCATACACAATAATGAAATACAAAAGTTCATTACAGATATTAATTCAAGTACTAAGCCTATACATAATGACTAGATCTACTGATTCTAGACCTAACACATCTTTATTAGAATTTTTGCCATCAAGAGAAAAATTTATGATCCTTTTGCTGCAGGGTTTAATGATCAATTGATAGTTAAGATACTAGTGAGCAATTGTTTTTGCGCATTAGGTCAATTTATTGCATTAGTTGTGGACTTATTTTCTAGTTAGAGTTTATGATTAAAGTGTAAACTTTAACACAACAACAACTAGGCGAAGTAAACTATTATTTACTTGTTTTTGTTTTTCTTATTCTAATGTTTCTTTATATATTAAATTGTTAAGATGAGAAATATTATATTTTGCAGGGCAAGTTGAGAACCAAAATGAAAGTGTTGAAACTGGTACAATTTCCTAAGAAGATTTTTGATATTGATATTGATGTAATTTACATTATCCATTTACAAAGATGTATTAATTGTACACTGGTTTGTGAAAATATTTTGATGTTTGTAAATTAGTAAATACTTGTACTATAGTATTTTCTATTTGAACATTTGTAAATATAAGTTTATGTGATCTATCTATAAATATATGTTTTTTGTTTGTTTTTTAAACTAAAAATTTAAAACAATAAATAGAAAACAATAATATGACGATGTAAAAGAGAGTAAAAAATCGCTGTAAATATTATTTTTAAGAGCGAATTGAAAAAGAAAAAAGAAAAAAAGAAAAAAGAAAAAGAAAAAAACATAAAAAAACATTGTAAAATATATATTTAGCAAGCGTTGTAAAAACATTATTAAAAATTCAATTTAAAAAAGATTATTAATTTTATAGCGCTTTATCTTTACGCTGTAAAAAGAATTTTATTTTAAACAACGTATAGTTATACAACGCTTCACTAAACGCATTATATGCCATGTATAATCGCTGTAAAAGACTATTTTTATGTACTAGTGCCTATCAACATCCAACATAAACACATTTTCGAAATTGATTTGTTATGCATGACCATGAATTGAATCCACATCCAACCTCACATTACTTAAAGGTAATTCATTCAAAAATCCCTAGACCTATGTGCCACCTGGAGTCTTGATCTTCGAAATTCTCCAATTGAATTCATCAACTTGTATAGGAGAATAAGTTCAGAACCTCATAATCATATCCAAAGTCAGAAGGGAATGTTGGTTATTTTAGCATCATTAAAGGTAACTAGAAGGGTGCCCGCGCAATACGGCAGGGTGTCATTTTACATCTGGCACGTGTACTTAATATTTTGCTATTTTTGTAGTAGTTTTACAAAAACATATTATGTTTTTTCTAAGATAAAATTTAAAACACCAAATAAATGGATTCTGCATGACTACTTGTACTATATGCATTAACTTATTGTATCTCACAAAATACAAATTTGTTCAGCAAAAAGTTTACACCAAAACATTTAAAAAAACACAGGTTATGTTGTAGTCTCAAAACATTTTTAAATGTGATAGATTAAAAGATATAGCTGAAATCTTTTAACATATTAAGTTTTTTTGGTTTATGGGTAGATAATATAAAATTTTATGCAAGTTTTAGTAAGTGTAAGGTTATTATGTAACTAATTGTAAGGGGTTAATGTAAATAATGTTATAAATACTATTTTACCCTTATAAGTTGTTGTATCTTATGCATTAAATAAAGCAATTGTTCTTAATTTTATGGTATCTTAAAATACCTGTAACAACTCACTCGAATTCGTTATGCCAATGCAGTAAACCAGAGATGTAACACAACCATGTAACGCAATTTTCGTGACAAAAATTCTTTCAACATGGGGATAATGTGACATCCGGTAATTTTCCGTTACCAAACTCCGTTAGTTCCGTTAAGTCTTGCATACACGTGTCGTGAGCACACACTATTTGTCATTGAACGTTGGTGACTTAATAACAATTATCTATGATAAATGGATAATAATTTAATTAATAATGTGGATTATTAATTTGTGGTTATGCGATTTATGAATTTTAAATATTATTTGTAAATTTTACTTGATAACGTGACTACGTGTAATATTTATTTCATGTGTTTTGTAGTTAGTTGAAAATACATATATGATTATTATTATTGATTAATAATGCTTGTATTTTGTAGTTAAAACTATTTCAAAAAGTGTTAAAAAATTAGTTTTTATAAAATGTAAACAAGGAGGGTTACTTTGTAATTACTCTAAAACTAAATATTACCAAAATTAAGCAAACCCTAGCCCCCATAACCCCCAAAATTCGGCCAAAGCCTCCCCTCCCCTCATCCTCACGATTTTTTTTGATCAAAAACCCTCAATCCATTCGATTTTGGCTTGGTTTCAAGTATCCCAACGTTTTAGCAAGTGCCATTCTTGATTTCTACGCGATTAAAGGTTAGTTTATGATTGTTTTTCATGATTTTTGATTCTTGATGAACCCTAATTTGAAATTGATGAAGAAAAGTTGAAATTGATGATTGTTTGATGATGATATGTTGTTAATTATGTTGTATGAATGTTTGGCTATGATGATTATGCGAGAAATCCATGATTTGATCATGTAGTTCATACATTGCCTAAAGTGGAAACTTTTTCTCTTGGAATTCATGATTTGATGATTGTATGATGTTAGCTGTATTTCTTTGATGTTAGTTTACATGGATTGTGCAAGAAAATCATGAAATCTAGTGGTTGTTCATACCTTGCTATAAGTAGAAACTTTTGGATATGAAGTTTGTGAATTATGATGATTTGATGATGTTGGTCATGTCTAGATGATAGTTATGGACTTGATTAGGTATAATGTTGATGAATTCATGAATGAACTGGGTGTTAGATTGATTTTTAGGTGTTACTTTCCCAAAAGGAAAACTTTAATTATGTAGATCTTTTGATATGGTGAATTGGGTATGTTCATGACGTTAGGATCATGTTAGAATACTTGTTGATGATGTCTAAGGTGGTAAAATGTGTTAATTGAGTTGTATGGATGCTTGATTGATCATTTAGGTTCTTATGACTATACATGATGATGGATTATGTTAGGTGATTATGGAATCATGTTTGGGATTGTAATAGATCATTGTTGGGTATGTTGGTTGACATGAATCTTGTTGAATAATATGATGATGATCGTCATACACGCGTGCGAATCTGAGGCCCCTACTTAGTAGGATTGGCAGGGTTTAGGATGTGAGGTCGTGAGTGGCTTCACATGGCATGTAGTGCATGACTAGACTTCATGTATGATTCATTAGTTGTGATGTATTTATAATTGTGTTGAGCATGTTGATTGTTGAGATTCGCATGAGTTGTATGATAATCTAAAGTAGTATGATGATCTTGATAGAACAAGAAGTTGATGGTGTGACATACGTGAATAACTTGTATGATAATCATGTATGATAAGTTGATACACTTGATTAAATGATATTTCAATTAATATGTCACCAATGGGTCAAATGAGTCTTGTTTTCCAAAACCTTGGGTCAATGTGTTTGTTGAGCACCTAGGGTTGTTAAGTTTTCTGTGTACACGTACTCATGTACTTGCGTGTTCTAGGTAACCTTTGAAGGGTTGTCTTTCCGTCCGTGTTAACTTTTGTTATCGTTCGTTTGCGCACCAGGTGACTTCATGCTTCACACTTTTATACACTCTCTTTTGGGGGAGATAGCATACTTGTTTACAAACGCTTTACTATTATTATAAGTTGTGTATAGTTTAACATAGTGTATTGTACCTTGAAAGTCCTCACACTTTCGGATCGTTAATAATGGTAACTAGCGGGAAATATTGGGTAGTACTACTGGGTCTGACGAGCCCCACCTGTGCGACTCGAGGTCAAAAGGGTGCAATATTGTCCTAAACACAAACATTGTTACGACCTGGTAAGTCGTGACGGGAGACAACAAACAAAACACAGTCAACTTCGATCATGAAATCATTATGGTTATTACTTTTGAATATAGACTAGCTATCTATTTCAATACACTTTTTATGTTTTACAACTGTTACTGATTATGCTAAACGCAAACTCTTGAACTCACCAACCATTGTGTTGACACTTTTAGTATGCTATTCTCAGGTCGTTAACTCGAGTTGCTCGTAGGAGCACATCACAAGTCAAGCATTCATTTTAAAGGCT
This sequence comes from Flaveria ramosissima, assembly GCA_025215565.1. Lineage (NCBI taxonomy): Eukaryota > Viridiplantae > Streptophyta > Magnoliopsida > Asterales > Asteraceae > Flaveria > Flaveria ramosissima. Next base: position 11,398,819 of record CM046033.1, on the reverse strand, counting down.
CCATATTTATGACATGACATTTGGTTTTTACTTTTGGGTTTTTTAAATATTGGGTTGGCACGTGTTTTGCCAAAATTGCATTTATATACTTTGGATTGTTTTATTTACAAAACGCTTCCGCAATGTTTAAAGTTTAGACTTTGGTTGGTTATATGTTAAATGTGGCATATAGTGTCGTTCTGAGTAACTAGTGACTGTGATCCTGGTTTGTTCACTCGCATCGCGGTAAAACTCCGCATGTGGATTTTGAGGGTGTGACAATACCCATCTCATATGCTTTATATATAGTATAGATTATGGTATAAACAAATGTGCTAAGAGACAATAACAAATAAAAATAAACATTGATATAAGTTAGGAGGCGTGCGCGGTGTTCAAACTTGATCTATACTATACTGATTTCATCGTACTAGGGAAATATGAACAATAGTAACTCATGACCAACACGAACTAAGATCGGTAGCAACTCAAACATCGGTAGAAACTATAATTATCAGTATAAACTAAGATCGGTAGCAACTATGAGTGTTCGTAGGAACTGTGGTCGGTACAAACTCTATTGTTACTAATGGTCAGTAGTAACTTTGTTAGTGCTTATGGTTTGATGACTGGTAGTAACTTAGGTACTACTGATGTAAGTACGAGCAGTTGATAGTTACCATTGATGTAACCGCTAACTGTCATGAGTTTTCATACCATGTCTCACATAAAAGACAATCCCATTCTTGATTATAAAATTTCAATCTTATCTAATTAAAGAATTTATGCACCACAAAATGTAACAAGGATTAAAGTATTCTATTAAACATGACAAGTGAGAATCAATTCGTGACATGACAAAGCAGATTTGGGAAGTTGGAAAAGTTTAAGGGGATGACTTAAAAATATGACATGAAATAATGCATCTCTTCTTAATAACCCTCAAAGTAGTGTGTTTTCTTATAACACTAATGTTGGAATTTATTGAAGAAGACACTTTGGAGCAAACAAGTAGAAGGTCTGAATGGGAATCCGATGATTACATTTGTTATGACCACATACTCAATGGTATGTCTAATTTATCGTTTGATGTTTATCAAAACGTCGAATGCTCCAAAGAACTATTTGATTTTCCTTGAATCAGAATACATGGCTGGTGACGTTTTTAGTAAGAAGTTACGATTAGTAATTTTAACAAGTATAAAATGGTTAAATTAAAGCCTATAATAGAGAAATATAATGACTTTCTATAGATCATTGGCATTTTGCTCAAAACAACATGCAAATGGAAGAATCCATTTCTATCTCAAATATGATCAACGAATTGCCTCCATCTTGGAAAAACTTCAAGCACATGTTAAAAGACACAAAGGAAGAACTTTCCTTGGTCTATTTAGAAAGCCATGTTTCAATTGAAGAGTCCTAAGTTCCCCCAAAGTAAGCTAATATCATCTCCTAATCAGTTGCTTTATTTAACTTATACGTAGGAGGAAAAAAAGAGTAACTAAGAGATGAGAACAAAATGATAATCAAGCAACCATTTAACTTAAAGTTTAGTTGTAGCTTCTGCTCTTTAATCTTAGTTGTTTTGACGTAACCTGTTTTAACCCCAATGATTCTGACTCATTTTGCCCCATAGTGAAGAAAAATTCTAATCCACCGTTGCTCTATTACGGTCGAGGATAGTAATATTTCTCATGAATATAGTTCTAACAAAAGGAAGTTTAAACAAACTAAGAAAACTCCCAACTAGAAACCAAAACAATTTTGTTGGAAATGTGACATTGATGTTTAGGTGTTTGAATGGGTTTTAACGATGTTAATTGTAAGAAGTTAATAAGTTTATTGGTTAGAAAGAGGTTACTACGAGTGTGTTTATGATTTGCAGGTATCGGGGGCTAAATAGGTAAATAAAGCTAATTGAGAAGTTTTAGGATGGAGTTGAGCAAGCCCGAGCAAAAGACAAGAAAAAATACAAAGGATGACAAAAAATGTTCATTGGCCACCGTAGGTCATGTGACCACCGTAACTTATGGTGGCCAAAGACTGAAAAAATAGTTGGCCCCCATCGTAACTTACGGTGGTGGGGTGGCCTATGGTGCATCAAATATTGAAATTATTGAAATTGATATGGTCAAATACTTGCCATATTTCTATTTCCATCTATTGCTCTCTGTCCCATCCTTCACGCACCATGACTAGCTCCATTTACCTTTTTCATCTTTTTCTTTTTCCTATTTATGTGATGTATTCTGCCGTATTTGATAATAACAAAAACAATATTCTTGATACCATCGATTATTAGATGGTATCAGAGCGGGTTATACCCTTCCACAGAAATTAACCACCCAAAATTATGACCGGAAAAGAAGATACCAGCATGACCGGACCGAAGAACGAGGGAGAATCCATCGATTCGAACTCACCATACTATATACATGCGTCAGATTACCCCAAGCAGATGCAGGTAAATGACGCCCTAAATGACAACAACTATAATGACTGGGAACAAGAGATGCAGAATTTCCTGTTCGCCAAGAACAAAATCGGGTTCGTCGACGGTTCGATCAAGAAACCGGAGAAGACTTCGCAGTATTACATGGCATGGATGCGTTGCGATGCCATGATAAAAGGGTGGCTAACAACTGCCATGGAAAAGGAGATCAGAAGCAGCGTGAAGTACGCCAACACTGCTACAGAAATATGGTCGGACCTGAAGGAACGATTCGGCAAAGTGAGCGCCCCCCGTGCTTACGAGCTGAAGCAGACGCTATCAGTTACACAACAGAATGGCACGTCCGTATCTGCTTACTATACTAAACTCCGCAGCGTGTGGGACGAGATACAATCATTACTTCCCATGCCTCGGTGTGTATGCAGCGGATGCACGTGTGACCTTGGAAAGAAACTAGTTGACTTGAAAGAAAAGGAGAGACTCTATGAGTTTCTCATGGGTCTCGATAATGATTTCTCTGTTATTCGAACCCAGATCTTGGCCATGAATCCAACACCTTCCCTAGGGAATGCCTATCACCTGGTTTCGGAAGACGAAAGACAAAGAGCCATATCATCAGAAAAGAAACCCACCAACGAACAGGTTGCCTTTAAGACCTTTGTTCCTGGTCGACGTGAAAACAACAACAACCAGAGGCGTGACAAGTCTGTTTTAAAGGACCCTAAGCAGTCCGATGTTGTTGAACATTGTACGCATTGTGATAGGGACGGCCACAGCCGCGGTGGTTGTTTCAAACTTATCGGGTACCCTGAATGGTGGCCAGGAAACCGGAAACGGGAAGAAACAAAACCCAAGGCAGCTTTGGTCGAAAAGAACTCCAGCCCCATACCCGGTTTGTCGGATGAACACTATCAAATTTTTGTCAAACATTTTGCAGAGAATGGAGGCCTAACCAAAGAAGACACTAAGCCAGCGGCTTACATGACAGGTAAAAGGAATGACGATGATGATTGGGTGGTGGACTCGGGATCGACCGAGCACATTACTCATATCACCGACATTCTTGAAAAAAGAACCTGTAATCATTTTGAGACACCCGTCATGATTCCAAATGGAGACAATATACCCGTCGAAGGACGTGGTGAATGCACCTTACCAGGAGGAACGAAAATTAAAAATGTTTTACACATACCCAAATTCACTTGCAATCTTTTGTCTGTTAGTCGGTTGAGCAAAGATTTGCAAGCAGCAATAACCTTTTTTCCTGATTTTTGCGTGATGCAGAAACTTTACACGAGGAGCTTGATTGGCACGGGTGAGTGCAGAGGCGGTTTGTACCGGATGGGGTTAATTGAAAAGAAGAAAAGGGCTATGATGACATCCGGGGATACGTGGCACAAGAGGTTGGGACATGCTTCCGCTGACAAACTTGCTCACATTGATTTCCTTAGTAAATTTTCCTTTAATAAATTGTGTGATTCATGTTCAAAGGCAAAACACACTCGACTTCCTTTTCCAATCAGTAATACTAGAACAAATGATTGTTTTGAGTTGTTACATTGCGACATTTGGGGAAAATACCGCACCCCCTCTTTTACGGGTGCGAACTATTTTCTAACTATTGTCGATGATTTTAGTAGAGGTGTTTGGATTTTCTTATTAAAACACAAGCACGAGGCAAGCCAATACTTAATTTATTTTTGCAAAATGATTAGCACACAATTTGGAAAAGTTGTAAAACGTGTTAGATGTGACAATGGTGGCGAGTTCACATCTAACGACATGCATGAGTTTTACAAACAACAAGGAATGATAATTGAGACAACTTGTCCTCATACTCCCCAACAAAACGGAGTGGTTGAGCGAAAACATAGGCACTTAATTGAAATGGCTCGAGCTCTCAGATTTGAGGCCAACCTTCCTAAAAGGTTTTGGGGGGAATGCGTACTCACTGCTGCGTATCTCATCAACCGATTGCCTTCATCCATAATTGAAAACAAAACCCCTTTTAGAAATCATTCACGGTCAAAAACCGGATTATGATTTGACTAGAGTCTTTGGTTGCCTTGCCTATTATAGAAACACTGAAACCAAGGGAGATAAATTTGAAGCAAGAGGGAGGCCCGGTGTTTTTTTAGGATACCCACAAAGAACCAAGGGGTATAAAATATATGACATCAAAAATAAGAAAATTATCTTTTCTAGAGATGTACGGTTTCATGAGAACCAATTTCCTTTTAAAGGGATTAATGTGGAGACAAAAGAAGTTGAGCCAATGGAATGTCCTCTTGAGACAAGGTACATTGAAGAAGAAATTAGAAAAGATGATACTTCTGATCCCACTACCAAAAATCACAATGCCCCCACTCAATCAACCAACACAGACCTTGACAATGAAATGGGCCACACTTCCACTACTGAAAATCAAAACCCAGAATCTGAACCTGTTTTAGATCAATCCTATGATGACTTAAATCAACCCACTTCTCCCAAAAGCCCAATTCAAGAAAATGTTAGCCCAATTACCGAACACACTAGTCCACAAGCTTCCATCATGGAACCGGTTCGGGAAAAACGTAACAGAACCCGCCCAAAGCATCTCGATGATTTTGTTGTCAAATTACCCCCATCGGTCGACCATGCACCCGCCTCGCCAACTCAAGCTACTTCGACGGTACATCCTTTATCTAATTTTGTCTCTTATGATAATTTTTCCAAATCTCACAAAGCTTTCTTAGCGGCTATCGACTCAAACGATGAGCCAAAATTTTTCCATCAGGCTATTAAAAATGAAAGTTGGAAGGAGGCCATGAAGAAGGAGATAAGAGCCCTTGAAGCCAATAACACTTGGACTCTTGAACACCTACCGGAGGGTAAACGTGCCATTGACTCCAAGTGGGTGTACAAAATAAAATACAAGCCAAACGGAGAGATCGAAAGATACAAAGCTCGTCTTGTTGCGAAAGGCTTCACTCAAATGGAGGGTGTGGATTACCACGACACCTTTGCTCCTGTCGCAAAGTTGGTCACCGTCAGAATATTGTTAGCCATAGCCATAAAAAGGAATTGGTCCATTCATCAACTCGACGTGAACAACGCCTTTCTTCATGGGGACCTCAACGAGGAAGTGTACATGAAGATCCCACAAGGGTTTGCAAAGGAAGGAGAAACAAGAGTTTGCAGATTGAGGAAGTCCTTATATGGGCTAAAACAAGCCTCAAGAAATTGGTATAAAAAATTTACCAATGTCTTACTCGGCCACGGTTTCCGCCAGTCCAAGGCAGACCATTCACTTTTTATTCAACAACAAGAAAACGACTTTATTGCAGCCCTCATATATGTTGATGACGTCATTATCGTTGGAAACAATCCTACAAAAATTCAAGACACAAAGAATGAATTGGACAAACAATTCAGCATCAAAGATCTCGGCAACTTGAAATATTTTCTTGGCATAGAAGTAGCACACACTTCTGAAGGGTTAGTGCTAAGTCAAAGGAAATACACCTTGGACATCCTTGAAGACTGTGGCTTACAAGGTTGTCGCCCGAGCGCTTTTCCCATTGAGCAAAACCTCAAGCTTGACAAAAGCGAACAGGCGCCAAAAGTTGATGCCAACCGGTACCGACGCATCATAGGAAGACTTCTTTACTTGCAAGCAACACGCCCGGACATCGCCTATTCCGTTAACGTGCTTAGCCAATTTGTGGCTGATCCCAGACAGCCTCACATGGACGCCGCTCACAGGGTATTGCGTTACCTCAAAGCTACCTTAGGACAAGGTGTACTTTTTCCTCGAGATGGTGGTTGCAACCTCACCGCCTACTGTGACTCCGATTGGCTAGGTTGTCCGATAACGAGAAGATCTCGCACGGGATATCTGCTTCTTCTTGGTGGCGCTCCCATTTCTTGGAAAACAAAGAAACAATCCCTCGTCTCTCGTTCGTCTGCCGAAGCTGAATATAGGTCCATGGCTTCCACCGTAAGTGAAATTTTATGGGTTCGATGGCTTTTAAAGGACTTGGACATACAGTTAACCGAACCCACTCCCCTATTTTGTGACAATCAGGCAGCTCGCCATATTGCCAACAATCCTGTCTTTCATGAACGAACCAAACACGTGGAAATGGATTGCTATTTTGTCCGGGAAAGAGTTGATTCACAAGACATCCTCCCTTCACCTATCAACACCAAAATGCAAATTGCCGATCTTTTGACAAAGGGATTAGGAGCTCAACAGTTACGATTCCTGCTTGACAAGTTGGGCATTAGAAATTTGCACGCTCCAACTTGAGGGGGAGTATTGAAATTATTGAAATTGATATGGTCAAATACTTGCCATATTTCTATTTCCATCTATTGCTCTCTGTCCCATCCTTCACGCACCATGACTAGCTCCATTTACCTTTTTCATCTTTTTCTTTTTCCTATTTATGTGATGTATTCTGCCGTATTTGAGAATAACAAAAACAATATTCTTGATACCATCGATTATTAGATCAAAACTAGGGAAAAAAACAATAGGCCTCTAACATAACCTACGGTGGTCACATGACCTACAATGCACATCGCGCCGAATTTTCATAAAAAGACGGGAAATCTAGGTTTTGACATACCACTTCATTTCAAGCCGCCTCCAAGTCTAAAGAACGATCCCGAGTGATCCCGAAGACTTCCGGAGTCGATTTCAAGGCTCAAGATCTTATAAATAATAATAATTAGGTTATATTTAGCTATAAAGAATGATTGTTATAGTCTTTGATATTGGGCCAATGCAAACGAGTGTAATCTTATAAGGTCTGAACCACATGAGTACAAATTTGTACAAAGTGACGACTTTACTAAAAGCATATATTCTAGTATATAACGGGGTCATGCACTTAAGCTGTGGGTAAAATAAGAGCATACTGTTTATTATGATGTGTTTATGTATATGAAACATGATGGCTAAACTAAGAGCATACAAAGGTGTATGACATGGCTAAACCATGATTGTTAAACTTATAGCACATGCTACAGTATGTAGTGTGGCCATATCTTTGAGCAATAATAACCAAACTTAGAGCATATGCTATTGTGTATGATTTGATTTTTCTAGTTGAGAAGATGATATGCATTCTAATACTTAATAAGAGTTAAATAACCTATATACTAGCTTATATATATTCTTAGAAATACACACTGTCTAGAAACATAAATGACAGTTGTATTAACAACCAAACCAAGGTTCATTAAAAAACTTAAACTATAATCCAGAATGTCAGGATCTAAAGAACAATAAAAGTAAAATTAGATAACAAGGCAAATACAAAATTTTTCCCTCAAGATAGTCAAGATTATCATTGCCACTAAAATAATAATCTTGAGAAAATAGAAAACAAACTACAAAAAAGTTCCTTGTCTTCTACAAATAAGATTGTAGATAAAGAAACTGGAAAATAAAAAAGTAAGTAAAAGCGTATGTTTATAATCCTTCAGGATGTGTAACCATATAACCTTTGATAACTACAAAGGGCCTATAGAGGCACATGAGTGCTTAAGTCAAATGCAATCCATCTTAAACATTTATGAATACATGAAAGCAATAAGGTATGAATCACAGTATATTAATTTTAATCCACAGTATTATATTGGTCCAAATGAAAGCTTAGTATCAACTATCTTTAGGCGCTATCTGAATTAATAATATCAAGCTTTGGACCATACCTTTATAAATAGAATGCAATCCATCTTAAACATTTTGCTAAATGACTACAAATATGATATACGATACTAATCAGGAAAAGCAAAGTTAGTCGCTAATGCACTCTATCAAAAGGAAAGGACCCAATCACTAAGAATTTGTACAAACTAATAACTCGATTCAGAATTATGTATCACTAACATAAAATGTATTTTATATACATGATGATGATATTGCATGGTGGGTTGATTCGGGTTTCGCAAGTCACATTTCACTAACATATAATGTATTCTATATACATGATGGTGATATTGCATGGTGCGTTGATTCGGGTTTCGCAAGTCACATTTGCATAGACCGAAGATGGTTCAACATGGATCCATTCTAAAGATGGACAAATTTTCTAACAAACCAATCCATTGCATAGGAAATATGAAGCTTCAAGTTATGTCTGAAAAAAGTTTAAACTTAGACAATATATTATTTGATTTTAAGGAGTCTCTTGTTTTGTTTGGAACTGTATTGAATAACTATGGTTAGAAGCAAGCACTAGAACCTATCTTATCAAAACATAACTCGTGTGTAGGATTTAATAATTTATCAAATGGTATGCTTAGATTGAATATCAATGCTCCTTTCAATGATAATTTTATATGCATGATTGATGCTAGCTAACAATAGTATGAATAAAACATTTTAACATGCTAGATTAGGATATATTACTATAAACGATTATTGGATATGTCAAAAGTAGCTTAATTCCAACCATTGATATAAATAATGAGAAGTGTCAAACTTATATGTTAATTAAGATAACCTGAAAATCTTTTAAGGACATACAAAGACAACTTGAATTATTAGAACTAATACATAATGACCTATGTTATTTCCATAAAACACCATGTATTTAAAAAAAGTATGTCATTACATTTATAGATGATGAATCTTGGCTTTTTTTTATGTATATGCATAACATGCAAAGAAGAAGTCTTAGATAAATTCAAAATTGTAAGAACCTAGGTAGAATTACAATATAATGATACAATTAAAACACTTCACACTTACACGTGAGATGAGTATTAGAATCAGACAAGATTCGACGGATTGGACCAGGTACGGGTCATAGAACTTGTTTGGTTAGGCATATTTGCACCGTTCCCATTTGTAGGGGTTGGCTACCGATTGGAATGGTCAACCGATATGGTCGGGCTTTGTTTCGTATCAAATAGGTTTCCAGTTACCTTTTCGGTTGTATTTACTAAGTAGTTTTTCCCCGGGCTAGTGACGTATGTTTTGTCGTGTTTTCCTCGCGCCACGCGGTGTGACTTTTCTTATTATGTGTCCCGCTTATTTTAAACCATAAAAAAATTTCCGACATGGACTATGATACTACTAATACTGGCACCTGTTTGCTTTTAATCAGTTTAGTTTGTCACAGTCCACAACAACTACTATACTCGCGACAGCCAACAATATCCAAAAATACTCAAATTTGTATACAACTTTTTTTAAACAATGTTAGCAAATGATAGTTACTCCCTCCGTTTTAGCGTGGTGAGAATCTGGTCGTTTTCTCCCACAATACGCCGCGTGAGTTTGATCGTTTATAAAAAACCATAAAAGTGAATATCGAATTTCTGGGCCAGTCCTGAGAATTCTGAAGAGACCTTGAACTCGGGGCGAGAACAAAAAATGGACACCTGTAAAACGACGTATAAAAAAGTCTAAACCGAATAACTTGTATATAAAAAATTTATAGTACGATGATAATTGTTATAACAATAAGTAAAACGAAAGTATTGTATCAAAATAATCTAATTACTAAAACGAATCGGGAAGTTCTCTTAGCATTTTTGAAAACAAAGTTCTCGATCAAGTTTTCATATTAAATTTAGTTTAGATCGGGTAAATAGTATAAGGCTAAACTATTTAAAATGTTAATAACCTATAAGGTAAGGTTTAATAGGTCAAAATAATTAAAATGTTATTGGGTCTTTCTAATGAGTTTATTAATAGTTTATAAAAATCCCGGGCCCCTGAGGAGATCGGGCCCTAGGCGGTCGCCCACCTTGCCCCCTCTCAGGGCCGGCCCTGTCGAAACTAGTCCTGCTAATACCAATACCTACAACAATTTTTTCGCTCATAACAGTTTGGTCTGTCAAAATACGACAACAGTAATTGCACTCATTATATGCTAATTATGTCAATCGTGTTGGATTGATGAGTTGATGGTTTCAAGTTGGCGGGTTGAATTCTTCAACCCTAACCGGACTCATATTCTTATTTGTGTTATGTCGTGTCGAACTTAGTAAAAATCCATTTGTGTTTTAGATCGACTCATTTTATTAGTAACAAATTTAAACAATCAGTTAACTCAACTCAAATGAAACATTTTAGTAATTGGTGACTTTTTAATTGTTTTTGTTTCTTTATCTCTCATCTTGAATCAACAAAATTGGGTTTATATATCTACTCAAGATTAGAAGAACCGATCGTAAATGATAGGAGAACTAATAAAATAAAATTCTTAAAAATAAAGGTTTGATTAAAGAGTTTACAAGGGTAAATTAATTTAAATTTTAGTAGAAAAGTAACCCCATAGGAATGCGATTAAGAAGTGATGAAATATATGATACTTTAAATTCAAGATTAAACACCTTTTTATTTTATTTTAATAATTTGGTTTTTTGTTTTTATTTCACATTCAGTTTGGATTTTATTAAAGAACGAGGGATGAGGATGGGAAATAGAATGTTAAGGCTCTAAATACACCATAACTCTAATAATGTATAAACCGGTGATTACCTAGTAAGTACATGTATTGAAATGAATGAAACTTATATTTGACATAGCTCAGTTTTGTATGATACTGATATTTGAACTCAAATAAAAATAAGCATGTCTAATTGTATACATGTAATTCAAACATTATGTTGTTGTAAAAAAAATTAAAAACATAATATATTCAACCCGTTGGTTTTGATCACGTATTGCGAGGTTTCTTGTTTTTTAATAAAAAGTATAGACTTTTTGGGAAATTTCCCAATATAATTTGCTAAAAATAAGTTTAAAGTAGTTTGAGTATTTATTTCTTAATTATAAGTGACTAGAATTAAGCTCCCCGCTTTGCGCGGGAGGGGGGGGGGGGTGTTGTGGTCAAACTAGGGGTGAGCAGATAACCGATTTAACCTAATCATAAGCGAATTATCTGCATTAACCGAACCGAACATAACGATTAACCGCACATTGTGGTTCGGTTTCAGTTTTGATGTGCAAATTAACCACATTAACCGCACCGAACCGAATGTCATTAATGTATAATAAGTTTACAATACTTCTTATGATTATACTAAAATTCATATATTCATACTTTTAATTCTTATTTATAAAATATATTTACATAGTGGATTCCGTTATGTATTGAAAAACATCATAAACAAACAGAAACAATGCAAAATGCGCGCACACATTGTTTTATGCATACCCCGACTTCGGTTTTGGTTTTGGCAAGACCTTAAAAACGAACCATATCGTGCACACACTTATAAATTTGGTCCAAACCTAGCCTAACAATAATTTATAAGTTAATATTTTGGTTTAAAAGCATATGTTTAATATAATGGTCAATTAACCGAAATTAACCGCAGATTAACCATAACCGGTGGTTAACCGAAGTTTCGGTTGTGGTTACGGTTAAAAATATGGTATTAACCGAACTCGCATGTTTCTTTTTCGAAAATTGTATTAACCGCACCGAACCACACCGTGCACACCCCTAGGTCAAACCGTGCAAAATAACACTAATGTCACACCACCATTAATGACCATCAACACTGAAATTGCGGTGCGTTAATACGAAAAAATAAGATCAAAGCGTAAAACATATAAATATAACTAAATCGATTTAAGACTCACGCGTTGCGACAAATCTGTTAAAAGGGAAAAATAGACGTAAAAACGATAAACCACACACACATGTTGTGTTGTATTAACTCACAAAATTTAGAACTAAATGTAAAGCGAAACGTAAAATTGGTGAATCGCACATGCATGTTTGTGTCATGTTAACTTGCAAAACCTAGAACGAACATAAGACGAAAATTTGCAAAATATGAAAAGTATAGGGAATCAAAGCTGAAAGTATAAAATTTTGTGAAATTAAATTGCAAAAAATGAAGAGTTTTGTGTTTAAAGTAAAAATAATTAAATTTTGGAAGGTTAGTTTGCAAAATATGAAACCTTTGGGTTAAAAGTGAAAAATTAATTTTTTTTGAAAAACCCTCTATGCATAATGTACACATCATTATGCATATAAATTAGTTTGTAATTAGTATAATAACTAGAATAAAGCCCTCCGCGTTGCGGCAGGGGCGTAAAACTATGCCATGTAACACCAATATCACACTACCATCAGTGACCACCAACACCGGAAAGCTCGTATTAAAAAATAAAAAAATAAAACCGAACGGAAAGTAGACGTAAAAACGTCGAACCTCTCACGTGAAACGTAAAACATTAAAAACAATAACTAAGACGATGTTGGACCCGCACGTTATGACGTGGACGTTAAAACGGAAAAAATAGACGCAACAACGTTGACGCGTAACTCTCTAAATTTATACCAATATGTAAACGAAAAGTTTGTAAAATATGAAAAGTATAGGGGAACAAAATTGAAAGTGAAAAATCATAAGGGTTAAATTATAAATATGTAAAAGTATTGGGGTTTGAAATAAAATTTTACAAAAAGTTAAATTGTTGTACTATGTGCATTAAAATTTGTACATAAATATTGGTAATTAGAATATACTAGTATTAAGCCCCCCGCGTTGCAGCGGGGGACGTAAAACCATGTCAAGTAGCACCAATGACACACCACCGCAAGTGACCACCTACACCGAAAAAACTCGTATTAAAAAAGAAATAAAAAACGAAAAAGTATAACCGAACGAAAAGTAGACATAAAAACGTTGAACCACGTAGGCGAAACGTAAAACATATAAAACAATAAGTTTATCTAGGACCAGTGCGTTGCGATGGTGCAGTTGAACGGGAAAAAATGAGCTTAAAAACGTTGAACCACACATGCACGCTGCGATGTGTTAACTCGCAAAATATTATACCGAAACGTAAAAGGGAAATTTTGAAAAAATAAAAAAATTATAGGAGACCAAAGTTGAAAGTAAAAAAAATATTGAGATTAAATTTTAAAATATGTAAAAGTATTTGGTTAAAATGAAAAGTTTAAAGATTAAAAAAAGGAAAAAAACAAAACAAAACAAAAGATGGAATTTGTGAAATTAAATTGCAAAAGATGAAGAGTTTTGTGTTTAAAGTAAAAATAATTAAATTTTGGAAGGTTAGTTTGCAAAATATGAAACCTTTGGGTTAAAAGTGAAAAGTTAATTTTTTTTTGAAAAACCCTCTATGCATAATGTACACATCATTATGCATATAAATTAGTTTGTAATTAGTATAATAACTAGAATAAAGCCCTCCGCGTTGCGGCAGGGGCGTAAAACTGTGCCATGTAACACCAATATCACACTACCGTCAGTGACCACCAACACCGGAAAGCTCGTATTAAAAAATAAAAAAATAAAACCGAATGGAAAGTAGACGTAAAAACGTCGAACCTCTCACGTGAAACGTAAAACATTAAAAACAATAACTAAGACGATGTTGGACCCGCACGTTATGACGTAGACGTTAAACCGGAAAAAATAGACGCAACAACGTTGACGCGTAACTCTCTAAATTTATACCAATATGTAAACGAAAAGTTTGTAAAATATGAAAAGTGTAGGGGAACAAAATTGAAAGTGAAAAATCATAAGGGTTAAATTATAAATATGTAAAAGTATTGGGGTTTGAAATAAAATTTTACAAAAAGTTAAATTGTTGTACTATGTGCATTAAAATTTGTACATAAATATTGGTAATTAGAATATATATATAAAATATAAATTCTTGGGCTTATGAATTGTGGGCTAAAGACTGAGGCTATTATGCAATTATGTTGGTCAAGATTATATGGTAGATAGGTTGTGAGCGGGTTGAATAGGAGAAGGCCCAGCTATTGTTTTTATTTTCTGTGTAAATGGAATGAGACAGAATATTTTAAATAAAATCATCTCATTAAAGGTTTTTAACCCATTTATATTTAAGAGTTTTGATCGTCTGGTTCATACAAGACTCCATTCTCTTTCACACATCATCTTCATTATTCACCTCTATTCGTCATCTTCGTCTTTACTATCTAAGATTTCTTGAGTTTCATCTCTCTATCTGTTTCTTGTTAGATCTATTTGTCAATAAGCTTAGGTGTTGTTTCTTAAATACATGTGATATAACTCATTACTCACCTCTCCTAAAAATAATTTTTGTTCTCAAATCCATACCAACTAAAGATACCAACTTGTCACACAAATTCACACTTACCTTTAAAACTTCTTTTGAAGGTACGGAGTACTAATCAAGAGAAGAAGAAGAAGGCTTTGAATGATTAATCGTAAATTACATTCAACTGTGAAGTTACATATACATGCGATGAACTAGAGAGTTTACCGGAGATATACATGGATAGAAAACAGTAGATATGACCAAGTAAAATACAATTATAATTTGAATAAATATAATTTGAATTGTAGCGGGTTATCTCTTGATATTATTTAGGTTTAGGCTTGTAATATCTTAGCTTGTTTAATAAAGTAGGTTGTGTTCAATTTGGTTTGTGTAACATGTCTAAATAAGCAGGCCATGTATGGATCGAGCTATTTTATCCGTGTAATGAACATGTTGACTTGTTGAACATGTTTACTTGTTTAGCCAGTTAAACTAGTTCAACTAAACAAGTGGATGCAGCTAAAAGTAAAAAGTCTACAAAGACAACCTATTAACCTGTTTGTGATGCGTTTATAATTAGATTACAATTGATTTACAACTTGTCACCTCATTTACAATGTCTTTACCCTTTACAACGTATCAACCCATTTTGACTTGCTCATATAAGTGAGATACATAGGCTGTGTCCGTATTACACGAAATTTTAATTGTGTCCTGATTATAGTTGATGTATTTGACATATATACATAAACATGTGATATTCCAGTTCATCAATTTAGTCTTTCAATCTAAAGCCCGACTAGCCTCGACATGATTGACAACCTGCACTAAATACATAAATATTATATATATTCTTAAATGATACACTTTTAACTTTAACACTATTTGATATCAAATAATAGTTTTCTAAAAAATATGATAACTTTAACCCTTTTTATTTTAACTAGTTTTTTCTGCCGCGCGTTGCCGCGGCTATGCGAGTTTTAACGTAACCCAAAACCAAAATCGAAATGAAGGTTCGAAACCATAAAATCAGCAAAACACACAAAGTAAAACACACCAAAACCCTAAATCCATAACACACAAGAATATTTAGAACCCAAAACTAAATCAAAACTCAAGACCATACACAAAACAAACGAGAATCAAAGCCGCAAGAAGACGACAGTCAAAAATAGAAAACCAACAAAAACTAAAGCACCAAAAAAAGCAAACAAAAGGAAAACCCAAACCTTAATAGCGAAGATCGTAGGGTATCGATAACAAAGAAAGAAAGTAGGAACCCGGAGAAAGACAACGACAACGAACATAATCGAAACACTACCCTAAAATCTCGAACCCACACCCAAAACAAATCATATTAAAACATAAACAAACCAAAAAAGAAAAAAAAATTAAACACAAACAAAAAAAACAAAAGAAAAATTATTAAAACACAAAAGGAAAAAAAAAGAAAAAAAAGGAAAAATATCACCTCAACCGACCAAAACTTACATAGGCTGTGTCCGTATTACACGAAATTTTAATTGTGTCCTGATTATAGTTGATGTATTTGACATATATACATAAACATGTGATATTCCAGTTCATCAGTTTAGTCTTTCAATCTAAAGCCCGACTAGCCTCGACATGATTGACAACCTGCACTAAATACATAAATATTATATATATTCTTAAATGATACACTTTTAACTTTAACACTATTTGATATCAAATAATAGTTTTCTAAAAAATATGATAACTTTAACCCTTTTTATTTTAACTAGTTTTTTCTGCCGCGCGTTGCCGCGGCTATGCGAGTTTTAACGTAACCCAAAACCAAAATCGAAATGAAGGTTCGAAACCATAAAATCAGCAAAACACACAAAGTAAAACACACCAAAACCCTAAATCCATAACACACAAGAATATTTAGAACCCAAAACTAAATCAAAACTCAAGACCATACACAAAACAAACGAGAATCAAAGCCGCAAGAAGACGACAGTCAAAAATAGAAAACCAACAAAAACTAAAGCACCAAAAAAAGCAAACAAAAGGAAAACCCAAACCTTAATAGCGAAGATCGTAGGGTATCGATAACAAAGAAAGAAAGTAGGAACCCGGAGAAAGACAACGACAACGAACATAATCGAAACACTACCCTAAAATCTCGAACCCACACCCAAAATAAATCATATTAAAACACAAACAAACCAAAAAAAAAAAAAAATAAAACACAAACAAAAAAAACAAAAGAAAAATTATTAAAACACAAAAGGAAAAAAAAAGAAAAAAAAGGAAAAATATCACCTCAACCGACCAAAACTTACATAGGCTGTGTCCGTATTACACGAAATTTTAATTGTGTCCTGATTATAGTTGATGTATTTGACATATATACATAAACATGTGATATTCCAGTTCATCAATTTAGTCTTTCAATCTAAAGCCCGACTAGCCTCGACATGATTGACAACCTGCACTAAATACATAAATATTATATATATTCTTAAATGATACACTTTTAACTTTAACACTATTTGATATCAAATAATAGTTTTCTAAAAAATATGATAACTTTAACCCTTTTTATTTTAACTAGTTTTTTCTGCCGCGCGTTGCCGCGGCTATGCGAGTTTTAACGTAACCCAAAACCAAAATCGAAATGAAGGTTCGAAACCATAAAATCAGCAAAACACACAAAGTAAAACACACCAAAACCCTAAATCCATAACACACAAGAATATTTAGAACCCAAAACTAAATCAAAACCCAACACCATACACAAAACAAACGAGAATCAAAGCCGCAAGAAGACGACAGTCAAAAATAGAAAACCAACAAAAACTAAAGCACCAAAAAAAGCAAACAAAAGGAAAACCCAAACCTTAATAGCGAAGATCGTAGGGTATCGATAACGAAAGAAAGAAAGTAGGAACCCGGAGAAAGACAACGACAACGAACATAATCGAAACACTACCCTAAAATCTCGAACCCACACCCAAAACAAATCATATTAAAACACAAACAAACAAAAAAAAGAAAAAAAAATAAAACACAAACAAAAAAAACAAAAGAAAAATTATTAAAACACAAAAGGAAAAAAAAAGAAAAAAAAGGAAAAATATCACCGACCAAAACTAATAATAAGAATAGTAATAGTAATAGTTACATCTCAAAGACAGAATCTGTTTGTTTGTATCTATTTTAAAAGGTGACACCGAAAGCCAAATAATGATCAAAATGAGTTCCGAAGTGGACTTGTCAAATGTCTTATAATCTCGAATAAAGTAACCAATACTAGTTCACCTTTTATGAACAATATTAAAAGTGTATAATTGTCGGTATCAATATGTTATAAACGCGTTAGCGCACGAGTAATCTTTTAGAAAAAGAAGATAAATAATAAAAAGAAACCAAAAATGGCACAAAAGTTTCTTAGCAAACACAAAAGAAAAAGCAAGGGTCGCGGGAGAAACCATTTGCAAAGATACATGTGGCTCGACTCTTTTGCTTACAATATTGGCATTGTTATGTTTGAGTTAATTGTCGTTGTTATGTAGTTTAATAAACATTTCTTGTTTAAGTTGATTTGTTTAACCTGCTTACAGAATTGAATTGTGTTCAAGTTAACCTATTTAACTTGTCTAATGATTAACTTATTTAACCGTTTGAATTAAATTGATTCACCACTCAACTTGTTAAAGTTTAAGAATAATTATTTTCTATATGATCAAGAAAATATCCTTTTCAACTTGATTAGACCGCTAGTAATGGGGTGTTAAGATTGGAATTGTTGGTCGCATAACGCCACCGCCCCTGCCGACGTTTTTCCGGCGTTATGGGGTTGTGTTGTTTTTTAATAAAACCAAAGTTGATGCTATTGTTTGAATCGATAGAGAGAAGTTCAAGAATAGAGAGAGAAACTTCGAATTGTCAGAGAAAGCTTCGACGAACACCGCCCTAATTGAATCGCCGACGAGACCCTGCCAAACATCGGTATGTTTTCCACTGCTTGATGGCCACCTCCCTACTCGTTGTTCGAATCGTCGAGGTTGTGGTAGTGGCGGAGGAGGATACGGTGGTTTTTTTTACACAACGACAACGGAAGTCGTAACCTAATGGTGGTGGCATGATGGTTTCTTTTTGAGGTGGTGGTTTGACTGTGAAGAGACAGTAGAATGAAATAGTTGAATAAAAAAGACAAAAAAATATAAATTTAAACGAAATAAATGGATAATGATTAAAAGGGCACTATACTTAAGAGGCCTTATGGTCTTACAAATTGTCTACATGTTTACAACTTGTTTGACCTGCTTAGACAAATAGGTTACATGAGTCATATTCGCAAGAATACAACTTGTTTGACCGGCTTAGACAAATAGGTTACATGGGTTTCTTTCCTAATTCTCAGCTGATGATTATGTGAAAATGTATTCTCCTGTAGTGGATGCGATAACTTTTACATGTTTAATTTGCCTCGTAATCTCATATGAAATTCAGATGAAACCTATAGATGTCATCACCACAAACTTACATGGGATATGTGAAAGTGACATATCATGAAAATTCTTTATGGATTAAGAGTGCTTGAAGTATCTCGAGATAAGAAGGATGCATATCTATATGGTCGCAAACAACCTTGTTGTATGTGGAACAATAAACTTAGTAAATTATTTGAGGTACAAGTTTAATAAAATTAGCCAATGTGTTATTGGCACAACTTATTCATTTCTCGACTTGTAGTTTGAGTATACATGTTATAGCTTTATCATCAATCTATATCTTGAAGATGCTAGTACATTCCAATATGAATAATGTTCATCTATTAAACATTTTTGATCGTTATACACAAACAAGGATTCTTACCGTCTCCAAGTAGAGGACAACAAAATACTTAATCCAGAAGTACCGTAGTTAAGCGTGATCATGACATTAATGCATCTCACTAATCGAGACATAATTTCATATTCTTCGTATGTATACTATAAAAATATAACTCAAATCCAATACGTTGAATTGTTTTTCATTCACTAAGTTTTGTTATTTTTAGGTTTCTTAGTAAGGTTTTTAATGAAACCATACAACTAAAGTAGTGTAATCAACGCAACCCTAATATAGGTCCCCAAGTGCCGATGTAACACAATACCAAAGTATGTTGATAATTATAATGCTTGCTACTCATTTGCTTAGCTTCTATTTTGCCATGTTGCTTTCATGACAAGACTTTTAACAAGGTAGTTTCATTAGCATTATCAAATAGAAAATTAAACTTATCATAATAATCTTGATATACAAGAAAGTTAGAGAGTCCTAAGGTATTCATTATACCACCGTGACGAAGAGTGATAAATAGATGCACGCGGTGAAACGGTTACCATCATCGTTGCCTCTGTCATCGCCAGCGACCACCACAACACCCAAAAAACCCACTTTGTGGTTAAACCCCTTTTCTATCCATATAAACACACATGGGATGGGGCAAAGAGAAAACCCCCCAAAGTAATGTGGTTAAATCACAAAAACATTAATAGGCACTGCTTCTTCATTTGGTTTATAAATACATAGGGTAATATATAAAATCAAATCTAAAATCATAAATTAAAAAAATCGATAAAGAAAACGTCCAATCAAATCAAATTCAAATTCAAAAATCCAAATGGAATTCGAATCAGAGGTTTCTGATCGAATCGAAATTTGAGTTTTTCAAACTTGATTCGAATACTAAACACCCCAAATACAAGATGTGTTGAAAGTATATGGAATGAATTTGATTCTTCTCACTTTATTTCTTGTTATATTCTAATGATGAAATTTACCTTTTTTTTAGCTTTATTTAACGGGCAAATAAAAGTTTCTTAAATGATTAAATCAACTTTTAACCATTTCATCTTCTGTCAAATTTGTCTGTTCCAAAAATTAAAATTCAAAACTTAGTTATTTATCTTTTAGAATGACAAATATATTAATAAAACTAGCAAGGTGCTAGGAGTACATCGTAAGAGAAAAAAGATACAATAGTAATTGAAAGTCACATCATGCTTTCTAACTTAATTTTTTCAATCCCCTTTATGTTTAATCTATAAAATCTAATAAAACAAGGGTTTTTTTTGCCACTTGTCATTCTCTTAACTCATGTTTTTGCACTTATCCTTTTTTTAGATATCCACAAATCAATTTTCCCCCAAAAAGGTATTATATTAATTTAAATACTTATACAATTTTCTCTCTCTTATTAAAGATAAATTTTATTAGTTGTTATGTTTCTCTCTCTTATCTAATTTTTTTTAATCAAACTATCTTTTTTTAAAATAGATTTTATGAAGAAAATTAAAAATCACATCTTTTAATTAAAATCTAAATAACAAAAAACTAAAGTTTTATATAATATGAAATTTTCTAAAACATTAAATATTTTTAAACAAAATATTGTAAATCAATTTGTTTTAAAAAAATTATAAACAATTGAAATATTTTAAAACAGTCTTATTAAAACAACCAGAATAATTACAAACCAGATTTTTTAAAACAATATTTTTTATAGAAAATTATTTTATTATAAAAATCTTAAAACGAATGTTTTATGCACCCCCCTGCGCGCGGGTAGGTTTTAGAATAAAACACAACATAAGAATTTAATAAACCTTGGAGGCTTATACATATAAACCAAATAAAAATTTATTCCCACACCAATGTGGACTAAACCCATTTCTCTTGAAAGTCATTTAAGAATTTGAGATTTCGACATCTCATTCAATCCTCACACTAACAATCCCCACATGAATGGAGGTCGTCTCAGAAACATCAACATTACGATTAAATTTCAACAGTTGAATCTTGAATAAAATAGGTAAGTGTTACCCTTTGAACCTTTGCTTATGAAACGCACTTAGTCTACTGGCTCTTAGTAGATGACGATGTCTTTGTACTCGTTTGCCGTTTGTGTAGGCGATAATACGTTTCACACAAGACTCTCCCTGACAATGCTATGACCTCATAGTTATGTTCGTTATGTCATGAACATGTGCCTGGTTCTGCGAGAGACATTAAGTATTGTGCCCAAGCAATACCCTTCGAAGCGACCCTACTTCTGACTCACATAGGTGATTCACTATGTATGGTAACATTAGTCGAATCATTAAAAGCCTTAGGCTTAGCCTCGTACTTGTCACTTTTAGGAATGGACTACGAAATTTACTAAACTTTGTAATAAACTCCCTTTTAAATACGTAGGGTTACCCCCCTCATAGTGACCTCACTAATTCATACAATTAGATTTTCTTATTGAACTCAATTCTTAGGATCCTCCAATCTATTGAGTTAGGTTTTCTTCATATGAACTTTAATTTTTAAAGGGCTTCATTCCCATTGATGAGTTTTGAACTAACTCTCTACTTAGGCCTTTTGTTAACGGATCTGCGATATTATCCTTTGACTTCACATAGTCAACAGTGATAGGTCCTGTAGAGATTAGTTGTCGTACCATATTATGTCTACGTCTAGTATGTCTATTCTTACCATTATACATTGTGCTATGAGCTCTACCAATTGCCGATTGGCTATCACAATGTATACAAATTGCCGATGCCGGCTTAGGCCATCTTGGTATATCCTCAACAAATTGACGTAGCCATTCTGTCTCTTCACCCGCTTTATCTAAAACGATGAATTCTGATTCCATCGTGGATCTAGCAATCACCGTTTGTTTTGACGATTTCCACGATATAGCTGCACCTCCAAGTGTGAATACATACCCACTTGTTCCTCTGGAATCATTCTTATCAGATATCCAATAGCATCACAATGTACTTCGATAACTGCTGGATATTTGTTACAATGAAACCCGTATTCTCGAGTGTATCTTAAATACCGAAGCAACTAAGTTATAAATTTCCAATGAATTGAACTTGGGTTGCTTGTGTATCTACTTAACTTGCTTACAGCATATGCTAGGTCTGGTCTCGTACAACTCATAAGATACATCAAGCTGCTGATAATTCTTGAGTATTCCAACTGGTTAACAAGTTCACCTCTATTCTTAGCTAGATGTTGACTTGTGTCAATAGGAGTTCTAGCTATGTTAGAGTCATTTGCATTAAACTTCTCAAGAATTTTGTCGACATAGTGGGATTGACTTAAAACAAGTCCACTTTGTGTTCGTGTGATTTTAACTCCTAAAATCACATCCCAAAACACATGTCTTTCATGTCAAATCTTGCTTTTAACATGTTTTTCGTAGACGTTATAATTTTTCATCACTTCCTTCAATGAGCATATCATCTACATATAAACACAGAATGACATATCCATCTAATGTGTCCTTCACATATACACACTTGTCACATTCATTAATGTTGAACCCAGCATCAAGCATGACATGATCAAAGTGTTTTGGAGCTTGTTTCAACCCATATAAGGATTTTACAAGTTTACACACTTTCTTTTCTTGCTTGATGGCTATGAAACCTTTAGGTTGTTCCATGTAAATCTCTTCCTCTAGATTTCCATTCAAGAAAGTTGCTTTCACATCCATTTGGTGAACTTCCAAACTTCTAATGGCGGCAATGGCAAGTACCAACCTGATGGAAGTTATTCACGTAACTAGCGAATATGTATCAAAGTAATCCAAAACTTCTCGTTGTTTATATCCTTTAATCACCAGTCTTGCATTGTACTTATCAATGGTACCATCTGTTTTTTTTCTTGAAGATCCATCAATATCCTAGTGTTTTACATCCTTGAGGAAGATCCACTAGTTCCCAAGTATAATTTTGTAAGATAGAATTTATCTCACATGTGATGGCCTCTCTCCATTGAGGTCCTTTTGAGGAACTTACCGCTTGTTGGTAAGTTTGAGGTTCTTCTTCAACCATGTAGTAAGAAAGTCAGGACCAAAAGACTTTTCTGTCCTTTGCCTTTTACTTCTTCGTATTTCAACCTCTTCAGTCTCAGATTGTACTTGAGGTTCATCATTGGCAACATTATCATCCGGACCAATTTCCTTGACCGGTCTTGATGAACCCTGTTCTTCCTTCCCCAAGCATGGGAATATATGTTCAAACCATGATGCCTCCTTTGCTTCTAATATAGTACCCTGGCATATTCCACGCTTCTTAGAATCATGCACAAGAAAGCGAAGTGCACCACCAGGACGAGTGTATCCTATAAATACACAATCCATAGTTTTTGGTCCTATTATTAGGCGTTTTCATGGTGTCACTACCACTTTAGCTAAACACCCCCACACTCGTAAGTATTTGTATAATGGTTTGATTCTCGTCCATAACTCATATGGTGTTACATCTTTTTTCTTAATAGGTATCATGTTTAGCACATAATTAGCTGATAAAATTGCATCCCCCTACATGTCTTGGCTTATCCTAGAGCTTATCCACATGGCATTCATCATTTCTTTTAAAGTATGGTTTTTGCGCTCTGCCATGCCATTTGATTGTGGGGAGTACAAAGCTGTGAGCTCATGTATGATACCGCTTTTCGCACAAACTTCAACAAAAGGCGAAACATATTCACCACCCCGGTCACTTCTTACGACTTTGATTTTCCGGTTGAGTTGATTTTCAGCTTCGGCTTTGAACAACATAAACTTGTCGATAGCCTCATCCTTACTTTTGAGTAAGTACACACGACAAGTATTTTGTACTATCATCAATAAAAGTATGAAGTACTTGTTCCCATTACGAGTGGGAATCGCTTTTAAATCACATATATATCAGTGTGAATCATATCAAGGGGTTCGGTGGTTCGCTCAACCTTTTTGAATGATGATCTAGTTTGTTTTGCTTGACAAGTTTCACATTTATGGTTTGAATCAATATCAAATGTTGGTATGCAATTTAATTTAATCAAATGACAAATGGAATTAAAGTTAACATGACCTAGTCTACCATGCCATATATTTGAAGACTCAAGCAAATAAGTAGAACTATTACCAGTCTTATTCATTCCATTCATGACAGTTACATTTAGTTTGAACATACCATTGAGGGAATAGCCCTTACAAACATACATACCATTTTTGGTCAACACGACCTTATCAGACTCAAACACTATTTTAAACCCAAACTTTTTCAACTGCCACCTAGACACAAGATTCTTGCGAATCTCAGGGACATATAACACATTGGTTAAGGTAAGCTCTTTTCCAGACGTCAATTTTAGGATCACGTTCCCCTCCCCCTTGACATAGCAGTGGCAGAGTTTTCCATAAAGAGTTTCTCTTCCTTGACTTCCTTGAAGGTGTTGAAGAGGTTCTTGTCAGCACAAACATGGCAGGTAGCCCCGGTATCAACCCACCATTTCTTGGTATTCGACCCAACCAAATTCACTTCAGTGATCATCATTGTGATATCAGAAATCATAGCAACAAGGTTGTCAACATCATCAACCATGTTGGCTTGTTGGGTAGTCTCTCCCTTGGGCTGCTTGCATTCATATGCCCGATGACTAGGCCTGTTGCAATTGTAACAGGTACCTTGGAATTTCTTTTTCATAATTCTAGCTTTAGGTCCAAGGTGAAATCCCTTCCCATTAGTTTTCTTCCCAACCCGTCCTTTGTTGTTACCCTTAGAGGATTGACCATGTCCAACAACATTAGCCTTTGCAAATTCACGAATGGAGGTTTTTTTAGCAACTTTGTTGTCTTCTTCAATACGAAGTCGGACCAGAAGATCTTCAATAGTCATTTCCTTTTGCTTATGTTTGAGATAGTTCTTAAAATCAATCCAGCTTGGTGTCAGTTTTTCGATCATAGCTACAACTTGAAATGTCTCGCTAAGCATCATTCCTTTTGCATGAATATCATGAAGAATAACTTGCAACTCTTGAACTTGACTCATAACAGTTATGGAGTCAATCATTTTAAAATCCAAGAATTTAACCACCACAAATTTCTTAGTGCCCGCGTCTTCTGTTTTGTATTTGCGTTCCAAAGACTGGTAATTCTTTGGCAGTCTTTGCTTTGCAATACACGTTATACAGAGAATCCACCATGCCATTAAGGACATAGTTACGACACAAGAAATCAGAATGATTCCAAGCGTGAACCAAGCTCACAAATTGTGCATCCATTTCCCCTTCAATGATTTGAGGAGCGGTTTCAGTTAAGAATCTCGCAAGGTTCAACGTTGTCAAATAAAAGAACATCTTTTGCTGCTAACGTTTAAAGTTCACACCGGTTGTAACATCCGCCCATTTTTCAAACTATAAACCCGAACCCATTTCCAAACCTTCATAAAATGGTAAAATTTATTATTAATATGAATTGGGCTATTAAATTTTCATTTAGTTTATCATTAATCAATTTATAATAACTTTTATAATTTATAAATTTATTTTTATAAAGTTTTATTGTTAATTATGAGTTTTAATTATTAAATTAAAACATATAATTAAGTTACAAGGTTTTTAAAAGATTCATTAAATTTATACAGTTTTATAAATTGTATAAAGTTTTATAATGATAATTAGATTAATTATTAAATCATTAAATTAGGGTTTTAATAAGTCAAGGGGGTGATATGTCATTTTAAAACTTGAATTAAAAGCTTTTAACATAAAATGACAACTATTAAACTGTAGGGACCAATTTGTAATATCTTTAAAACACCCAGCTCCCCCCCCACCCCCCGCTCGCCCTATTTCCGGCCAAGCTCCGGACCCTGCTCTGGCGAGCTATCACTCCAAAATTTGACGGTTATAACTCAATTAAACCTCCCCATATACTATTTTCATAAGACTCCAACTTAAGACCAACAATAATTCATATATTTCGTCAGTTATAACTCATTCAAATCGAAACCGAACCCCAATCATCAAATTGATCCATTTCAACTCGAATTCAACCAAACTAGACCAACCGATTGACCGGAAACGTATTCTCGATCATTGAGAAGTTAATAATCCAAATAATTGCATTTGAAACTGTATAATCATTTTCAATTGAAATCAAAACTCCCGAATCAAAGTTATAATTCAATTCAAGCGAAACTGATCCAATTGTGCTTATATAAACGAGGGTTCGTCATCATAAAGATGTTCTCACCTGTATGCACTCTCAATTACATCTGAAACACACACATATCACATTTGATCACCATCTTCGTCGCGACCTGCAACTTGGTCAAGCTTTACCTTCTGCACACTTTGAATCACAGTTTATTGAGGGTGTTCGATTATCATAACCCTTAGAAGCTTCACACAAGATTAATTCAATTATCATCATCAATTGAATCTCGAATCTCGTTCCTCTCAGTCGCAACTGTTCTTATCTTTATCACCATCGATCTAGAACAAAATCAGGTAATTAAACACACTCGTATACTCGATTTCACTTGGGGATTAAAAGCCCCAATGTTGATTTCATTAATTAATTCGTTTTGAACTTCAATTTGATGGAAATTGAAAACTAGGGTTCTTGACATTTGGGGTTTTTCTAATTAATATTTTTAAAATATAATTTAGAAATCTTAACAGGAAATGGGGCTTTAGCCCACTGGTTAAAAACTTGAACTTGTGGAGTAGAGGTCCCGGGTTCGACCCCGGGCACCCTCAACCTTATTTTTTTAAAACCTTTTCTTTTTTTATAAATTAAATCACAAAAAATATTATTATTCTATTAAATTGAAATAAAAATTATGTTGATACTTAAATTTAATTTAGAAATTATTAATCTAATTTTTGAAAATTGTAACAATATAATCTCCTATATTAAAACAAATAGTTTAATATTATAAAAACATTATTAATTTTTTTTGTGTGATTTAAATGTTATAAATATATTATAGCTCAAACTTAGATTATTTTAAAACACTTTAAACCTACGTGTTACAATACTTTAAATAATTAATTATACAAATGATTATTTATATAGTTAATTATTTAATTATTTATTTAACCATGTTATATCATAAATAGTTATTAAATTAGTTATTTCATTTCACACATTATACTTAATCTTTATTAAATCAATTATTATAAATTAAATTATTTAATCATTATCGTTCTCAATCTTAATTGATTTATTCCATCTCTATTGAACCAAAACATAATTGGTTGCGTTATTTTATTTGACTTAATTATTAAAACCCTCAAATTTCAACCGAAACCCTAATCCATGTTTAGTCGTTAATCTTATCATTATTGTAATCCTAAGACATCAAACCTTAGGTTGAATTGTGAAGGAATCGTTGGTGAATCTTATTTTCTTATTATTATCTAAAGTGCATCTTATATCATGTGAGTTTTCCATACCCCTTTTTACTTTATTTCACACCTTTTGAGGTGAAACATATTAATCTTATAAACATACACTTGTAAAACATCTTGATATGTAACACCCGGTTATTTATTTATTTTGAAGCCAGCGAGTAAAGAAAAAAAAGAAATAAAGTCCAAAGTCGAGGGACCAAACTCGCCACCGAGAGAAAGTCGAGTGTGGTGGTATTTAAAGGGAGAGGGCATCCATAACCCTCTCCCCATACTCATTTTCAGCCAAACACAAGAGGGGAGAGAGAAAGGGAGAAAAGAGGAAGAAAAGTTGGTTCCGGTTGGCTCGAGTGAGCAAAATCGTTGATGGGCGAGTCAAATCGAAGCCCTTGTCATTGTGCTCGTTTGTGTGAGTTCTAGGACCCCTCATTTACTTGTTTCAAATGATTTTGGGGCTGGAAAGCATAGAAAACCCGTATTTGTATGTGTGTGTGTTTGACCCATTTGGGTGTGGTTGTGTGTGATGCGTTTGGTGTTTGATTCCGGGCTTGTGTGTGCTTGTATGGTGTTGTGGTATGCATTCCAAAGGTCTAGGATGGTTGATTGAGGCTTAGAATGGGTTTGGATGAGCTTGGAGGCCGAAAATGGCAGATTGGGTTCGGGATGAACTCCTTTCTGCATTAGCTAGGGCTAGGTGACCGACTTGAGGCCATACGGTCGACTGAGGTGCGATTGAGGTTCAGTCGCACGATTGAGACTCATTCGCACGATTGAGGGTTCATTCGCACGACTAAGGTTTCATTCGTACGATTAGGAGTCCAGTCGCATGGGGAGTCATACGACTGAGGGTCCAGTCGCATAGGTGCTTAGTCGCATTGGTTCCAATCGCATGGGACTCATTCACATTGAGTCCATTCGCATGAGGTCAGTCGTATAGGTGCTCATTCGCATTAGTTCCATCCGCATGAGGTCCATACGCACAACTGGGTATCCATACGCATAGATGTTCATCCGCATGAGTCCAATCGCATGATGTTCAGTCGCCTGGAGGCCATGCGACTGAAGGGTGTCCATACGTCCGAATAGGGCTCTTGCACCCGCGGAGAAGCTTAGTTCAACTTCTAACTTTCAGGGGAAAGTGCAGATGTAAGCATTGACGTAGAAGTTCCCGTAAGTTCATGTACGATGACTATAGAGGCCTTAGAGGTTATGTTGGGCATGACGGGGATGTAGCATGTTTATGCATGATGTTATGTATGTATGATGTTGCCCTGTATGATGTTGATGACTGTGTACGCTATGTTCCTTGTTATGATGTATGTTTATATTTCTTGTAGCTTTACGTGTTATGTTAATGAATGAATCGAAAGTATTATGTAACGTAAAGTGAAAGATAAAGAAAAGAGGAACATGAAGTAAGAATGCATGCATTAATGAGTAATGAAAGTAAAGAAAGTCTTGCAAGCATGGTATACACATTGGGGTCTTTCTTTGTGATTGACCATTTGTATAGAACTATTGTTGCATACCTTAGGTACTGTGATCACGTGGTGCGACGCACCGTTATAGAAGGTCTATGATAGGCCTAGGTCCGGAACCATGAACAGAAAGGTATTGCATATGGCAATAGTACACCTATACTCATACCTTAGGTACTGTGACCATGAGGTGCGGTGCACCGTTATGGAAGGTCTATGATAGGCTTAGGTCCAGTTGCATATGGCAATAGTACACCTATACTCATACCTTAAGTACTGTGACCATGAGATGCGATGCACCGTTATAGAAGGTCTATGATAGGCCTAGGTCTAGAACCATGAACAGAAAGGTATTGCATAGTACACCTAAACTTTACCTTAGGTGCTGTGGCCATGAGGTGCGGTGCATCGTTATAGAAGGTCTATGAAAGGCCTAGGTCCAGTATCACGAACAGAAGGGTAATGTTTATGGTTTAATGGAAAGGAAAAGTTGTAATGATTAAAGAATGTAAAAGTTAATGTATGAGTGAATGATGAAGATAATAATGATATTATCTATGTATACGTATGATGTATGCTCGCATGAGGAAATGAAAGGTTTTAATAAAAGTAAAGTATGCTTTATTATAAAACTATAACTCACTCAGCAACGCTGACTTTTTATGTGTTTCCAGTTGGCAGGTAATGATTGCTGAGGATGGCACTGCGAGGCTACTCGGCTCTTTTGGGATGGCATCCATTTATAATGCTTTTGTGATGTAATGCAACAATATATTTTGTATCTGACTAACGATGTATTATTTGGCAAAAGCTATTATATTGAAATGGAAGAAAGTTTTCAATGTTTCCGCTGCGATGTTTTATGAAATATAAATGTATTATATGTTTTATGTGCGATGAGGATCCAACTATAAGCGTCCTGCGAACGGGGCCTTACAAGTTGGTATCAGAGCCAAAGTTTAAGTGAAATGGGTAAATTTTCAAATAAACCTTAACTTAAACTAAGAATGGGACGGAAAGGGGATGGGATGCTAATCTGAGTAGCTGCGTGCCATCAGGTATTTTCTTAATGATAACCAGTATTATGTGTGCATGTTATGTGGTTTATATGTTGTATGTAGATTTAGATAGTGATGTAGTCAGGATAGGTAATGCTCGGAGAATGAAGAGTAAAGTAAGTGCCTAATCACAACTGGCCACTGTAATTAGGGACTTACTATACTTGACATAAACTGAGCTGTTTCCTTGAATGACTGTGTTGGTGTTTGGATCTTTCAGTGTGATAGAATGGCCGGTGGTAGATCTTCTAAAGCTTCTAGGGGTGGAGGCCGTGGTGGGCCAGATGCTGATCCGCGACCCAAACGAGGAAGGCCTAGAGTTGAAAAGGTGGTTCCTGAAGAACCTGAGACCCCTCATCCGGAGGCTGGGGATGAGAGTGCAAACTCTAGGGCCTCGGTAAAGGAGGCTGTTGTTGAAGAAGTACACCAGGTCATGCAGACAATCTTACCGTCTGTGGTGGCCGAAGTCATCAAGGCTGTGAAAGAAGGAGAAAGAAAGGAGAGAAACAGGTCTTCGGGGGGACGAGAGCAACCGGAGCCTGAAACGATTTTCTCTGATAATGAAGACGAGGAAGAGGAAGATGAGCCTGTGCAAGAGGTGGTACGTGGCTGTAACTATGAGGCGTTTATGAGATGCAAGCCCCCTACTTTCGATGGAAACGGCACCGCTGCTGCTGCTCACCGGTGGGTGAGGGAAATGGAGGCTGTTCTTGATATCAGCGAGTGCTGGGAGGACCAGAAAGTGAAGTTTGCCACCCACTCGTTTGTGGACTCAGCTTTATGCTGGTGGGACAATATTGTCCAAGCTAAGGGTAATCGGGCAATTGGGAGAATGAGATGGCCCGAACTAAAGAAGTTGGTGATTGAGAAGTTCTGTCTTCACCGGGAGATGGACAAGGTTGAGAGGGAGTTCCTGCAGTTGGAGACGGCAACCATAACACACCAGCAGTACACCACGAAGTTCAACGAGATGGCACGTCTGGTGCCGGATCAGGTGACGCCTCTGTCACGGAAGGTTAAGAGGTACATACAGGGTTTGCCGGTGGATATTCGCATGCACATGATCGCCGCCCGACCGAGCACGTTTAGGTCGGCGGTAGATTTAGCAGGGAGATTGTATGATGAGAGGGCTGTGGTGGTGGTGGCTGAAGGTGGCAAGAAGGGTGGAGGCGTTCGAAACTGGCAGGGGAAGAGGTTTGGTCGGGGTGATGCCTCGACAGGTAACAAGAAGGCAGGGGTGGACGACCGCCGTGTGGTCGCATCGGGTGCTGGTATAAAGAAGTGTGGTAGGTGTGGGAGAGAACATAGCGGAGAATGTAGACTGGGGTTGAATGTGTGCTTCAAATGTGGGAAGCTGGGGCATATAGCCAAGGATGGTCGTACGGTCCGGCGTTATAATTGTGGCATGGAGGGCCACGTGAGTAAGGATTGTAAGAAGCTGAGGGCTGAGAGTTCCGGGGTGAAGAAGACGGGGAATGAAGGATCGAGGGCGAGTGCCAGGGAATTCACCATGACGCAGGAGGAGGCTAGGATGGACCTTGACGTTGTATCCGGTACGTTTCTAGTGAACCAAACTTTAGCTTCTGTGTTATTTGATTCTGGTACTAGTAAAAGTTTTATTTCTGCTGCTTTCTGTGCTAAGCTGCCTGTTAGTAGTAGACGTGTTGAAGCGCCCTTTGATGTAGAAACTGCCATAGGTAAGTCTACCAGGATTTCTGAGATGATAGAGAGCTGTGATGTGGAGCTAGAGGGTCATAAGTTTCCTGTTAGACCGTTTGTGATGACCTTAGGTGGTTTTGATTTGGTTCTTGGGATGGATTGGTTAGCGGACTACGAGGCGAACATTGTGTGTCGCAAGAAGATGATTCAGCTGTCAGCGCCTGACGGGAGTTCGGTGACGGTTTATGGTGATCGGGTCACGACAATTCCGAAAGTAATTTCAATGGCGGTGGCGGGAAAGTGTATGAGGCGTGGATGTAGTGCCTACTTGGCCTATGTAAAGGATGTGGATACGCCAACACCACAACTAACCGATGTACCGGTTGTGTGTGACTTTCCAGACGTGTTCCAAGAAGACTTATCAGGAGTGCCACCTGACAGAGAGATCGAGTTTCAGATTGATCTGATACCGGGTGCCCAACCTGTTGCCAAGGCACCGTATAGGCTGGCTCCGACAGAGATGAAAGAGTTGATGGAGCAGTTGCAAGAACTGCTTGATAAGGGGTTCATTAGACCGAGTATCTCTCCTTGGGGTGCTCCGGTCCTGTTTGTGAAGAAGAAAGATGGTAGTATGAGGATGTGTATTGACTACCGTGAGCTGAATAAGTTGACGATAAAGAACCGATACCCCTTACCGAGAATCGATGATTTGTTTGATCAGCTTCAAGGTGCCAGTTGGTTTTCAAGGATAGATCTTCGATCAGGCTACCATCAGTTGAAGGTGATGGAGCAAGATATCCCTAAAACAGCTTTCCGCACGCGATGAGGTCACTACGAGTTCCTTGTCATGTCTTTTGGTTTGACCAATACGCCAGTTGCTTTTATGGATCTGATGAATCGAGTGTGTCGACCGATGTTGGATAAATCAGTGATCGTGTTTATTGATGATATCCTGATTTACTCGAGGAGCGAGACAGAGCATGCCAGTCACATTCGGGAAGTTTTAGATACGTTGAGAAGGGAGAAGTTGTACGCCACGTTCTCCAAGTGCGCATTCTGGTTGCGCGAGGTTCAATTCTTGGGTCATGTGGTAAATCCTGACGGGATTATGGTGGACCCGGCAAAGGTGGAGGCGGTTATGCAATGGAAGTCACCAAAGACGCCATCCGAGATTCGTAGCTTCTTGGGTTTGGCGGGCTACTACAAAAGATTTATCCAAGACATTTCTAAGATCGCTTCTCCACTAACTAAGTTGACCCGAAAAGACGTGAAGTTTGTATGGGGTCAGGCTCAAGAGAAGGCGTTTAAGGAATTGAAGACGAGGTTGACCCAGGCTCCAGTTCTGTCATTACCCGATGGAAGCGAAGATCTGGTGGTTTATTCTGATGCTTCCTACTCGGGTTTGGGGTGCGTGTTAATGCAGAGAGGAAAGGTCATAGCCTATGCATCCCGACAGTTGAAGGTTCATGAGGTCATTTATCCCACTCATGACTTGGAGCTAGCAGCTGTGGTTTTTGCGTTAAAGATTTGGAGGCACTATCTTTACGGGACGAAGTGCACCATATTCACTGACCACAAGAGCTTGAAGTACTTCTTCGAGCAGAAGGACCTGAATATGAGGCAGAGACGATGGTTGGAACTTATAAAAGATTACGATTGTGAGATCCATTACCATCCGGGCAAAGCCAACATGGTGGCGGATGCCCTTAGCCGAAAGGAGAGACCCGAGCCAATTCGGGTGAAAGCATACCAGTTGATCATGACTTCCGATGTGATGAAGCAAGTCAAAGAGTTTCAAGATGAGGCATTGAAAGAAGATCGTCTTAACTCTGAAAGAATGAGAGGTCTGGTTGCGGAATTGGGTGAAAACACGCTTGGTGTTAGAACCCGATTCGGTCGTGTGTGGATTCCTCGTTTTGGGGATCTACGAATGAAGATCATGGACGAAGCTCATAAGACTCGATACTATATTCATCCCGGTGCTACGAAAATGTACCACGACATGAAGAAAGATTATTGGTGGCTGGGTATGAAGCGTGATGTAGTGGAGTATGTGAGTAAGTGCCTTACTTGCTTGCAAGTGAAGGCCGAGCACCAGAAGCCGTATGGGAAGATCCAACCTTTGGATATACCGGAATGGAAGTGGGAGCACATCACCATGGATTTAATTACGAAGCTGCCGCGTACCCCGAAAGGGTATGATGCCATATGGGTGATAGTTGATCGTCCGACGAAGAGTGCTCACTTTCTACCGATCCCCGAGACATATTCATCTGAGAGGTTGGCTGATCTGTTCATCAAGGAAATCGTAAATCGTCATGGTGTGCCGGTGTCTGTTGTGTCTGATCGTGATACCCGGTTTACAACCAAATTCTGGAAGAAATTCCACGACGCCATGGGGAGGAGGTTACATATTAGTACGGCTTATCATCCCCAGACTGATGGTCAGTCAGAAAGGACCATTCAGACATTGGAGGACATGCTTCGGGCATGTGTTATCGATTTTGAAGGAAGCTGGGATGCCCACCTACCGTTAGTTGAATTCTCGTACAACAACAGTTATCATGCCAGCATTGGTATGCTCCCATATGAGATGTTATACGGTAGGAGATGCAGAACACCCGTTTGTTGGGGTGATATTGGTCAGAAGGAATTAGGGAGCGTCGAGGTGATTGAGGCTACGACAGAGAAGCTTGAAAAGATCAAAGCCTTCATGAAGGCAGCCAAAGATAGACAGAAGTCGTATGCTGATAAACGACGCAGACCGATTGAGTTCCAGGTGGGTGACCGGGTTATGTTGAAGGTCTCACCTTGGAAGGGCATCATTCGCTTCCGAAAGCGGGGCAAATTGAGCCCGAGGTACATAGGCCCGTTTCGAATCGTTGCTCGAGTAGGAGAGGTGGCCTATAGACTGGAGTTACCGGATAAGTTAAGTGGAATTCACCCAACGTTCCATGTATCTCATCTAAGGAAGTGCTTGGCAGATGAAGATATGATTGTTCCACTAGAAGATATCAAAGTAGACGAACGGCTCAATTATGTGGAGCAACCAGTGGCAATCATCGATCGAAAGGAGAAGAGGCTGAGGAATAAAACGGTTCCTCTTGTGCGTGTATAGTGGAGGCACAGGAAGGGATCCGAGTCAACGTGGGAAACTGAAGAAGAAATGAGGTAGCATTACCCACGTTTGTTCGAAAAATAACGGGTTTCGGGGACGAAACCTATTTAAGGGGGGTGGACTTGTAACACCCGGTTATTTATTTATTTTGAAGCCGGCGAGTGAAGAAAAAAAAGAAATAAAGTCCAAAGTCGAGGGACCAAACTCGCCACCGAGAGAAAGTATTGTGTGGTGGTATTTAAAGGGAGAGGGCAGCCATAACCCTCTCCCCGCACTCATTTTCAGCCAAACACAAGAGGAGAAGAGAGAGAGGGAGAAAAGAGGAAGAAAAGTTGGTTCCGGTTGGTTCGAGTGAGCAAAATCGTTGAGGGGCGAGTCAAATCAAAGCCCTTGTCGTTGTGCTCGTTTGTGTGAGTTCTAGGACCCCTCATTTACTTGTTTTCAAAGGATTTTGGGGCTAGAAAGCATAGAAAACCAGTTTTTGTATGTGTGTGTGTTTGACCCATTTGGGTGTGGTTGTGTGTGATGTGTTTGGTGTTTGATTCTGGGCTTGTGTGTGCTTGTATGGTGTTGTGGTATGCATTACTAAGGTCTAGGATGGTTGATTGAGGCTTAGAATGGGTTTGGATGAGCTTGGAGGCCGAAAATGGCAGATTAAGTTCGGGATGAACTCCTTTCTGCATCAGCTAGGGCTAGGCGACCGACTGGAGGCCATACGGCCGAATGAGGTACGATTGAGGTTCAGTCACACGATTGAGACTCATTCACACGATGAGGGTTCATTTGCACGACTAAGGTTTCATTCGTACGATTGGGAGTCCAATCGCATGGGGAGTCATACGACTGAGGGTCCAGTCGCATAGGTGCTTAGTCGCATTGGTTCCAATCGCATGGGACTCATTCGCATTGAGTCCATTCGCATGAGGTCAGTCGCATAGGTGCTCATTCGCATTAGTTCCATCCGCATGAGGTCCATACGCACGACTAGGTGTCCATTCGCATAGATGTTCATCCGCATGAGTCCAATCGCATGATGTTCAGTCGCCTGGAGGCCATGCGACTGAAGGGTGTCCATACGCTCGAATAGGGCTGTTGCACCCGCGGAGAAGCTTAGTTCAACTTCTAACTTTCGGGGGAAAGTTCAGATGTAAGCATTAACGTAGAAGTTCCCGTAAGTTCATGTACGATGACTATTGTAAGGATTCCTTTAAGTCTGATGCAAACCAAAACATCCAAAGTCTCTCTGTAAGCAATGCACTAAAGAACTGAAGTAGAATTGCTTTGGAAGTTTTACACCATGCACTAGAAATATTCTAAGTGTAAAATCTTCCGAAGACAAGACCAATATCTTCCGAAGCCAAATATGAAGTCTTCCGAAGCCTCAGAGACAAAGTCTTCCGAAGCTTCATCTTATGAAGACAGATTTCTTTCGAAGACTTTTAGTAACATGCTTTATCTGATGTACTGTTCCATAAAGCTGGACACCTTTCCGCTGCATCTCTGTAAAGTCACCAACTTACATAAGTTGGTGAAAAGATCCATGCTTTTGGTAACTGTACATTGAGGTCTTGAGTCTGTAACTTTCTACTTTATGTACTTTATCCTTTTTGTAATAGATAAGGATGTGAGCTATGGGATGTCATAGTCACAAGGTCAAAAGGCAGATATGCCTTTTGATTCTACAATTGATTTTGTTTGTGTCTAGTCAATTGTATCCAGCTGCCTTTCAAAGTATAGCCGGCTGTAGGTTGCAGTATAAGTATTCCATGTTCTAGTATCTTTCTTTATGCTTTGTAACACTTGTAATAGAACTTGAAAAGCAATATACTGCATCCTTGAAACCCAAATCTCTTGTTCTGTATCTTACTTGTTACTTGTGTTCTTAGTATCATTATTGTGGTTAATCCAGTTTACTGTTTGATTAAGTTTGGTTAATCTCCTCTTTGTGTTGTTGTGTTGTAAATGACCACCCCTTCACCGGTCCTGCAATTGGTATCAGAGCCATTTCAGGCTCTTGATATAAGATCTCACCATCTTAAGATCCCTCACACACACAAATACTAAACTTTCAAATGGCATCTATTTCAAAGACTGGTATGGAAACTGGAACCATGAACAAGTCCCCACTGATCACTCTTGATGAATTTGATACCTGGTGTATGAGAATGGAAGGTTTTATCAGGTCTCTAGACTCAAGAATGTGGGAATCTGTTGAAAATAGACCTTTCATACCCAGCACTCCTGCTACTGGTGCTGGTATGATCCCCAAAGATGTGGCTAACTACTCTGATGAAGATAGGAAGAGAGTAGAGATTGATAGAAAAGCCATGACTGCTCTTCAAACTGCCCTTCCAAACTCTGTGTACAGAGGTTTCAAGAAGTGCAAAACAGCTAAACAGCTGTGGGATGCACTAAAACTTATGTATGAAGGCTCCTCTGAAGCCAAGGAGAACAAGAAGGATCTCCTGAAGCAGCAGTTTGACAACTTCACCTTCAAAACAGGTGAAACCATGACTCAACAATACTTTAGGTATGTTGAGATAGTGGATACCCTTGTGGATGGAGGAGTTCCTCTTGAAAACAAAGACATTGTAAGGAAGTTCATGTCCTCACTTCCTAGGCAATGGACACACTATTGTGTGGTGATCAAGAGGACTGAAATCTCAAAAGTGTTACTCTGACAGAGTTATATGGGATTCTCAGTGGCTACCAGATGGAGATGAACATGAAAGGTTCATTTGGCAACTCCAACAATCAATTGGGTTCAGCCCTGCATGTGGTTGAAAGGGGTAGCATAGAACCCCAACATCATCTCATATGCTACCCTGACAACTCATCAAAGGGTCCTTTCATCACCTTCCCAGAGACACCCAGGGAGAACTACACTCAAGGAAGCCCATTCCAAGAAACAAGCTCTTCTCAAGCCTTTGTGTCTTCTGATGAAAGTTGTGGCAACTCTCTTTTCACTCTTGAAGACCTGGATTGTATCCATCCAGATGATCTGGAATATATGGAAATAGTCCAGCAAATGGCTCTTCTCACTCATAGAGCCAAGAAGTTCTACAAGAGAACTGGAAGGAGGTTTCCAAGCAATGCAACCAGTGGAAAGTTTGGCTTGGATAAAAGCAAAGTCAAGTGTTACAACTGTAACTAGATGGGCCACTTTGCTAGAGAGTGTAAGGCACCTAAAACAAATGGTGGCCAAGCACAAACCAGACTAAACTACACTGACAAAGCCCCTCAGAATGAGAAGCCAAAGCAACAAGCTGTTGTTGCTGTTGAAGAATGAGGCTTTGACTGGAGCTTTCAGGTGGAAGATGCCTCTCCAAACCAAGCACTAATGGCAGATCATGATGAAGCCAATGTATTCGAACGTCTCTGTACTCCTGAATGCATTGCTAAAGTTAACAGATATAGGTCCTATAACTTGGAAATGAGATCTGATCTTGAGTCCTTAAACATTTTAAAATCTGATTATAGAAAGTCTGAAAATGATTATAAACTAAAGATAGAGGACTTAGAGAAAACCATTTCAGTTCTAAAACATGAACATACAGATTTTAGGACTCAAATCAAAGATCTTATAACCAAGCTGACTGAGTGCCAGGCTGAGCTTGTGATCAGCAAAGCCAAGGCAGAAAAGAGTGTTCTTGAAGAAGAGACCTTCAAGAACATGATATCCTCATCCCTGCACAACAAGGTGTGTTATCAAAATAGATAGGGACTGGGATCCAATGAGATAGCTCCTCCACACACAATCTTGTCCGTAAGATCTCCTAGGTGTGGAACTTGTGAAGATGAGCTTCCTCTCATAGATCCTATAAGTGAAAAAGATGAAGAAGAGATAGTGAAGAATTCCTCTGAGAAGAGTGAAGAGGAGGATTCTAAGAAGGGCCACTATCCTTCTGAGGAGAAGAAGATTACTGTGATGACCAAGTCAATGAGAAAGAACTTGATCAGAAAGAGCAAAAGAAAAGCAAAGAAGGCTCAAGAGATTAAGGCTACTTTTGACTCTAAGCAGAAACAAGTGTTTATCTCTGCAGGGTTTAAAGTACTAAAGACTGAAGACATCAACCAAAACTCTTCAGCTAAGAGTTCTGGTTCTTGTTCAAATCATCTCAGTACCAAGAAGAAGACTGATCTGCTGTGTACCACTGCTGCACAGCCCATAAGAACTGTCTCAGCATGTGCAAAGATGAGGGTGGAGAAGGGATGTGACCAAAGACAGTCTTGCTATCATAAAGAGACTCTTTTGAAAAGGAAAATGTTGTGTGTCATGTGTGAAAGTACCTCTGACATTGCTAAGGATTGTCCATACAATCCTAAAAGTACTGTCCATATGACCAAGACAAAGACTTCAAAGAGTTTCAAGAAGTTTCAAGCTTCGGAGGGAAAATCTGTTTCCTTCGGAAGCTCCAAATAAAAAAAGAAGGCAAATGGAAATTACCTTCGGAAGAAAAGTTGGTCTCGGAAGAAAGGAATTCTTCCAAAGCACTGAAGTCTGTTGCAGTGACTGTAGAATCTTCCGAAGGTTCAGTCATCAAAACTTCCGAAGTCCCAAAAGCTTCCGAGGTTTTGAAGGTCAAGTCCAAGACTCCAAAGGTGGTGTGGAAGTCTAAGAAAGACCAAGTGACTAAAGTTTCTCCATCAACAACAGCTCAAGATCCTTCTAGCACAACCATAGGATCAATTACTATTGCATTACCTTCTATTATACTTACTAAGCCCAAGACAAGTAAGGCTTGGGTTTCCAAATGTAACTAATCATTTTCTTTGTGCAGGAACAGCTCAAGACAAACAAGAATGTCTGGATCATTGATAGTGGCTGTTCCACGCACATGACGGGCAATAGGTCACTACTTCATACTTTGAGAGGATTGATGGAGGACCAGTTGCTTTTGGAGGAGATGAAGGTGGTTACATTTCTGGAAAGGGGCAAGGTCACAAATGGTAAGCTCAGCATTGAAAAGGTAAACTTTGTTAAGGAGCTTGGGTACAATCTTCTGAGTGTATCCTAATTTTATGATCAGAGTCATAACATGCTCTTTACTGAGCATGAGTGCATTGTTCTCAAGCCTGGAGTGGTCATTCCTCATGAGCACATCCTGC
Source organism: Flaveria ramosissima (assembly GCA_025215565.1). NCBI lineage: Eukaryota > Viridiplantae > Streptophyta > Magnoliopsida > Asterales > Asteraceae > Flaveria > Flaveria ramosissima. The sequence goes on along the minus strand of CM046033.1, from coordinate 11,358,729 downwards.
CTAGAGCCCCTAGGAATGGGAACATGTACAAGATGGATTTACAAGAAACATCTCCCTCTGGAGAAGTTTCATGCTTTCTATCTAAAGCAAATAGTGATGAGTCTTTCCTAAGGCATAAAAGAATGTGCCATGTAAACTTTAAGAACATGAATAAACTAATTAAACATGATTTGGTAACTGGAATGCCAAAGAAAGAGTTTACAAGTGATGATCATTGTGTTGCATGCCTAAAAGGGAAGCAACATAAGGTATCTCACAAGCCTAAGGAAAGGAACTCTATCAATACTCCCCTACACTTATTACATATGGATCTCTTTGGCCCTACCAGTGTAATGAGTCTAGAAAGGACCTCTTATTGTTTAGTGATCACAGATGATTTTACGAGATTCACTTGGGTTTTCTTTCTTAGAACTAAGGATGAAACCCCTGAGATTTAGAAGAATTATTTCATCTTAAAAATTGAGAATCAAAGTGATCACAAGGTCAAAACCATAAGATGTGATCAAGGGACTGAATTCAAGAATCAAATCCTTGATACATTTTGTGATGAAAAAGGTATTACAAGACAATATAGTGCTCCCAGGACTCCTTAGCAAAATGGTGTTGCTGAGAGGAGAAACAGGACACTAATTGAAGCTGCAAGAACTATGTTGTCTGACTCTAAACCGCCCATCACCTTCTGGGCAGAGGCAGTAAATACTGCTTGCTATGTGCAAAACAGAGTGTTAGTAGTTACGACACATGGTAAGACTCTTTATGAACTTTGGCACAAGAGAAAACCTTTCATTGGTTTTCTCAGGTAATTTGGATGTCCTTGCACCATCTTGAATACCAAAGATCAAATTGCCAGATTTGCTGAGAAATCAGATGATGGACACTTCATTGGATACTCTTCCCAAGCTAAGGCTTATAGAGTATACAATCTCAGAACTAGAATTGTTGAGGAGTCAGCCAATGTGACTTTCAATGAACACACACCCTGTGTGGCTGGTTCTGGTTCAGATTGGCTATTTGATCTTGATTTAGTTACTAACTGTTTTAACAAATCTTATGAGAATGTTTCAGGATCTGCAGAAAATTTAAATACAGGTGATCCTGATCCAAGATTTGAGCTAGGAAGACCTTCAACTCATACATCTTCAGCTCCAGTTGGAACTACTTCAGCAAATGAGGTTTCTATCAGCACTACAATGACAAATTCAGCTGATACATCTGGGGTGCCCTCAAATTCCAGCTCAGAGGCTCCACAACCAGATAAAGATACCTCAATTGTGGAAGACAACAATGGTGATGGTGAAAGTGATCAGGATTTCCTTGATGCTAATAACCACACCATAGATGACAACATCAATAATGTCACACACTCATTGGATCAAGTAAATTTTGATAAGTGTGGTGACGTGGAGGGTGAATCATCTATGCCAGATCTAAATTTCTCAAATTTGGATCTTTCTCAACAACTTGCTGTGATCCCTCAGCTTAGGATCCACAAGTCTCATCCCACCACAAACATCATTGGAGATGTTGTCACAGGGGTAAGAACAAGAAGACAAACCCATGAAGCAAATGTTTGTCTTCACTCTTGTTTCTTATCTCAGATAGAGCCAAAGAAAGTTGATGAGGCTCTAAAGGATGGAAGTTGGGTTGAAGCTATGCAACAAGAGTTGCTTCAATTCAAAAGGCAAAAAGTTTGGAACCTTTGTCCTCTTCCTCATGGGAAGACTACCATTGGAACCAAATGGGTGTTTAGGAATAAGAAGGATGATAGAGGCATTATCATCAAGAACAAGGCAACACTAGTTGTTCAAGGATACACACAAGAAGAAGGGATTAACTACACTGATGTCTTTGCTCCTGTAGCAAGATTAGAAGCTGTTAGGATATTCCTGGCATTTGCTGCATCCAAGAACTTCAAGGTCTTTCAACTTAATGTAAAGTGTGCTTTTCTGTATGGAGTGATTGATGAAGAGGTGTATGTCAAACAGCCACCTGTTTTGTAGATCCTGATCATCCTGATTATGTCTGCAAGCTTGACAAAGCTCTTTATGGGCTGCATCAGGCACCCAGGAAGTGGTATGAGACATTGTCTGAGTATCTTTGTAAACATGGATACAGGAGAGGTACTATAGATGGAACTCTCTTCATCAAAGGACAGGGAAATGACTTATTGCTAGTTCAAGTATATGTAGATGACATCATCTTTGGTTCAATTAATCCAAAGCTCTGCAAAGACTTTGAGAAGCTGATGAAAGAAAGATTTAAAATGAGTGCCATAGGAGAACTCAATTTCTTTCTTGGAATTCAAGTGAAGCAAGTTGAAGATGGCATCTTCATAAGTCAGTCAAAGTATGTACAAGACATACTCAAGAGGTTCAACATGACTGATTGTAAGATTGCTAAGACACCCATATCCAGAAATCACTCCCTTGGACCCGATCTTGAGGGGGAGTGTGTAGATGAACATTTAAACAGGGCTATGATTGAGTCTCTTATGTATCTTACAGCTAGCAGGCCTGATATCATGTTTGCTACATGTATTTGTGCAAGATATCAAGCCAACCCTAAGACGTCTCACATCATCACTGTCAAAAGGATTTTAAGATACCTCAAAGGTGCTTCAACACTTGGTCTATGGTATCCAAAGAATCCTGACTTCAATCTGTATGCTTATACAGATAGTGATTATGGTGGTTGCAATATGACTGCAAAGTCTACATCTGGGGGATGTCAATTCCTTGGTGGAAGGGTTGTCTCATAGCAATGTAAGAAACAATCATGTGTGTCTGCATCAACTGCTGAGGCTGAATACATTGCTGCTGCAAGTTGCTATGCTCAAGTGCTTTGGATTCAAAATCAGATGCTAGACTATGGATTTAACTTCAAGGAGACTCCTATCCACATAGACAACAATAGTGCTATCTCTATCACTGAGAATCCTGTGCAGCACTCAAGGACCAAACACATCAATATCAGGTATCATTTAATAAGAGATAACTATGAAAATGGATTAATTAAACTAGTCAAAGTTCATACAGATGAACAATATGCTGACTGTTTACAAAAGCTTTTGATGAACAGAAGATTTAAATATCTAATATCAGCTATTGGGATGATTAACTTTGAGTAGATCTTTTCTTAAAACTAATTCTAATTATTTCTTAAAATATGTGTGTCCTAAGTTGTCTATTTCATCACTTTCATAAGCTCATGTTTTCTTTGGATATCAAATCCTTTTTGAAGACTTTCCTTAGATTCTTGAAAATTTTCTGATCCTTCGAAAGATATATTTTTACCTTCGGAAGAAAATCATGTCTTCAAAATAAATAACTGTCTAAGAAATTTTACCTTCGGAAGAAGTCTAAATCTATCTTCCGAAGCTTAAATACTTGTCTCAGACACTTATTTGTTTTTAAGGACTTTTTCCTTCCGAAGCAAAATTAACTCTCGTAAGCTTTGTTGTTTTATATACAAAGCATTGAAGTGTTTATTTCTCTTCCGAAGCAAAATTTTCAAGACTCTCAGGAAAATCTTCCGAAGTCATTTTAGCTTCGGAAGCTTTTTCATTGAAACTTCCAAAGATAATTTACCTTCGGAAGATTTTCGAATTCCAAGAAAACTACTTTTTGAGCAAAAGTAAACTACTTTTTCAGAGGTGGGACCGACTTTCGGATTTCATAGTTTATCCTCTTTCATTAACTTTGGTTCAAATCCCTTTTCACATAAATACCCAACGGTTCCCCCTCTTCCTCATTATCTTCTTCAATTCTACTATTCCTCAAACCTAATTCCCAAAACCGCCTTTGCTTTTTACCTTTCTTCAACCTTAAGCTTCTCAAATGGCCAACCTTAACCGCAGAAACAACCCAGATTTCTCCATGCAACTTCACAGGCAACATAACTAGGTTGCTCTGTTAAGCTCTGAGAAAGATGAAAGTTTCTCAGAGATTTGCCAGTTCTTAGCTTTATCAAATTACTTCACCTCCCTAACCATTGATCCTACTCTGTATGAGGATCATCTGCTTGAATTTTGGAAGACCTGCCAAGAGGTCATCATGGATGGGGAGAAGGCACTGTCTGCCACAGTGCAAGGGAGGACAATCTTCATCACTCCGGCCATCATCAACACTCATTTGCAGCTGGATGATGAAGAAGGTGAGTTGTCCTTCCCAAAGGAAGCTGTCAATCATTCCTTTGAGCAGATGGGCTATGAGGGAGATTTCTCTGTAAAGACCTTCAGGAAAGGGAAGGTCTCATCCTAGTGGAAATACCTACTCCATGTGGTTATCCACAGCTTGTCAAACAAGCATGGAGGGTGGGACCAGATTCCTGAGGATCTCTCCTTCATAGTGCATGGAATGGTTCAAGGGGTCAAGTTCAGGTACTCTCAATTTGTCTATACCAATTTACTTGCTAACTTGGACTCCTTGGAGTATTATATGTTTCCTAGATATGTTCAACACATTCTCAACTGTGAACTGGGCTCACAGTTGAGGGAAACAGATAATATTCTTAAAATGGGACAGATGAAGCCCGGCATCTTTAAAATCATGAAGAAGCCAACTTTAGGCTTCTTAGGGGTAGAAACAGTCCTTGTCCCCAAAATGTTAGAGCTCATTGCTCAAGGTGACAACCTAGCAACACAAGCTAGTGTTGAACCCACACCTTCTATCTCTCTACCACTAAAAAGGCCTCAAATAACCCTCACCTACCAAAGAAAATCCAAACGAACCCCTGCTCAAGCTATTGAGTCTGTGCAGGTCCCCATATACTCACCTTTACAGGAGGAAGTGGACACTAGAGCTCCCACTTCCCCTGAGAAGCAAACCACTCCCATCTCTTTAACTATCAGGGTGAGGTTCCTCATGCTCACCCTGATGAGCTCACAAGCCCAACAGCCTTAAGCCTTCACTCTGAGTCTCAACACTCAAGTGAACAACCTTCAGGGGACAGTTACCATCCCCAGCCTTTAGATCTACATCAACCCATTCCCAACCTATCCTTATATACTGATGAAGACTTAGGATTCGGTGAGTACCATGAGTCTCTCTTCTCTTCCTCTACTCAAAGAGAGATGAGTACTCCTGAGTCTCCTCAGTCTAGCTCACATCAGTCACCTATAACTGAGGTGGACACTTCTGAACCTGTTCAGGATGTCCATATGGAAGAGGCTCTCACTTCTGCAAGTGATTACATCATTAAGACCTCAACCATGGCAACTCAACCCACTAACATCTCAACTGAGATTGCCAGTGAGCAGAGGAAAACCAGCAGCCAAGAACCTCAAGCTGGTGGTGAGAGAGAGGACTTTGGTCCAATCATCTCATCCCCCAATGATTCTTCTGATGAAGAAGAGGGGAATCTGAGACTAATGGTGCACAAATTGTCTAAAACATGCACTTACCTAGTCTCAAAGGTCAGTCAACTTGAATCTCAGGTGACTACCTTACACAACAGGGTCAATGATCAGCAACTTGAGATTTCATATCTTAAGGAAAAACTAGCTGGGAGACCTTTAAGAAGAGCTCAACCAGGAACACAAGAACCTGTGGATGTGATTGATTTATCCTCCAGCTCACCTATGCAAGTGGGTGATGCTACCAAAAAGAGGGAGAAAGTCATTGCAGCCACAGAACCTGGGAGTTCTTCACAGAGAATAGACATTGAGGACCCACCATCTCACTTGCAATTGTGCATTCTCAGCAACTTCCTCAAGTTCACATTAATGTGGACTCTATAAACTCTATCATCAGGAGTCTCTTTGAGGAAGGTATACCAAGGGTTGTGTCATCCCCACCTCAAGGAACTTCAAACTACATCATAAGGTGGAGGTATGATACTGATAGAAGAGCCCTTATTCTTCACAGAGTTCAAGGACAACAAGAAGTATTTGACTTTCAAAATTTGAACTTCTATGAAGGTCTGGATCTAGTCAATATGCCACTTGTCAACCCAAGCAACTCAAGACAAGCTGACAGATTGGCTCAAAGAATCCAAGACAGGATCACTGCAGAGTTTAGCTTAAGAAGGAGACTTAGGCAATCAGGTAATGCCATCGGTCAACTGGATGTTGAGGTGGACCCTAAGATTAGTTTCATAGGGGAAACCTTGACTGAAAGCCCAGTGGCAGAACCTGAGACCCCTGTCTCATCATCATCAACTGCTGCAGAGATATTCCCTCTAAGACACCTGCTGGTGAAGGTGTTTCTCAGCCTCTCTCTGGCCAGATCATGGATGCTACACCAAGCAATGAAGGCCAAACCTTTATCCACCCTGAGTCACAAAGGTTTGTGGGTGACAAAGGGAAAAGGATTTTGACTCCTGAGGAAATTGAGGAGGAGGAGAGAGAGAGGAAAAGGAGGGTGAGGGGAGAAAGTTCCTCTGCTGGGTCTTCAAGACTCATGGAGTCTGCTATCAGGGCTGCCCCCAGACCAGATACTCAGAATGATGAGTTAAGGGCAGTCAGGATTACTAACCTGCAGACCAGGAACTATGACATTGATGAAATCATTTCTCTCCTCTTAGAAAAACTAAATGAACTGGCTGACATGGAAGTGTCAAGAGAGATGAAAGAAAAAAAGGATGCAAGGTTACTTCCCCAATTCAAAGAGGAGAAGAGACAGAAAAGACTCTACAAGCATGCTCCTACTCTCTCTCCAGTTCAAGAAAGCCCTGTACAAGAAGATGTGGTTCAACAAGAACCTCAGGTAGACAAAGAAGAAGATAGGATCAAAATGATCAACTACCTGAGTGCCACAGGCTTCTATCAGGCAGATGCACTTCTTCCCTTGTCCTATGACTTTGTTGAGTTTGAGTACTTAAAACAACTTGAGCTTGAGTTAGTCAAGGAGAGAAAGACAACTAAGAAGAAGCTAAGGGAAGAAGCTGCAAAGTCAAGAGCCATCATCCAAAAGAGTATGAAGAAGTCTGCTGACAGACAAAGGATGATGAGCTTCTTGAAGCTATATGGATTCTCCGGAAGGAGATTTGGCCCTATGTCTCTATCCACAATGGATGAGCATATAAGGGTAATCAAGCAGAAGATCAAGAGTGGAGAACTGATTGACTTACATTCTCTTCCAAGTCAAGTCCCACCTGAAGTGGAGGTTAAGGTTGAACAACCTGAGACAACACAACCCGGACCTCCTGCTGAGCCTCAGCAAGCTTCATCTTCTGATCCACAACAGGGTCAAACTCCCTCTCCTTCTGAACCTGTGAGGGAGGAACACCCAACTGAGAAAGACAAGGATGATCAACAGGGTGCTGCAGACCAGTCTTCTCAGTTAAAGTCATCTAAGAGGAAGAAGAGAATGGCTTCTAAACCAAAGTCTAAGAAGAAGAAACCTAAATCATCTACCTCTACACCTCAGGCTGAGTCAGATCAACCTGAGGAAGTGCATGAAGAGGCAGCCCAATCAACTCCAATGCAAGTGGCTCCTCTTGCAGCTGAGACGCCCATCTTATCCTGGACCTTCTCTACCAATCCAGAAATATGGCATGTAATCAGAGATCAAGGTGTTAAGAATGTCTATACATGGCAATACATAATCAACTTACCTCTGCATGATCTCTTTGAGATGAGAAGATACTATGAAAGTCTGAATGATCCTGACCATCTAATGAAGAAGGGTATGGTCATGATTGTGCTGAAGACTACTAACATCTGAAGATCTTCTAAATGTTTTGGTAGCATCAGCCTAGGGGGAGTTTGTAAGGATTCCTTTAAGTCTGATGCAAACCAAAACATCCAAAGTCTCTCTGCAAGCAATGCACTAAAGAACTGAAGTAGAATTGCTTCGGAAGTTTTACACCATGCACTAGAAATATTCTAAGTGTAAAATCTTCCGAAGCCAAGACCAGTATCTTTCGAAGCCAAATATAAAGTCTTCCGAAGCCTCAAAGACAAAGTCTTCCGAAGCTTCATCTTATGAAGACAGATTTTTTCCGAAGACTTTTAGTAACATGCTTTATCTGATGTACTGTTCCATAAAGCTGGACACCTTTCCGCTGCATCTCTGTAAAATCACCAACTTACATGAGTTGGTGAAAAGGTTCATGCTTTTGGTAACTGTACATTAAGGTCTTCAGTTGTAACTTTCTACTTTATGTACTTTATCCTTTTTGTAATAGATAAGGATGTGAGCTATGGCATGTCATAGTCACAAGGTCAAAAGGCAGATATGTCTTTTGATTCTACAATTGATTTTGTTTATGTCTAGTCAATTGTATCCAGCTGGCTTTCAAAGTGTAGCCGGCTGTAGGTTGCAGTATAAGTATTCCATGTTCTGGTATCTTTCTTTATGCTTTGTAACACTTGTAATAGAACTTGAGAAAGCAATATACTGTATCCTTGAAACCCAAATCTCTTGTTCTGACTCTTACTTGTTACTTGTGTTCTTAGTATCATTATTGTGGTTAATCCAGTTTACTGTTTGATTAAGTTTGGTTAATCTCCTCTTTGTGTTGTTGTGTTGTAAGTGACCACCCCTTCACCGGTCCTGCAATTATAAAGACCTTAGAGGTTATGTTGGGCATGACGGGGATGTTGGATGTTTATGCATGATGTTATGTATGTATGATGTTGCCCTGTATGATGTTGATGACTGTGTACGTTATGTTCCTTGTTATGATGTATGTTTATCTTTCTTGTAGCTTTACGTGTTTATGTTAATGAATGAATTGAAAGTATTATGTAACGTAAAGTGAAAGATAAAGAAAAGAGGAACATGAAGTAAGAATGCATGTATTAATGAGTAATGAAAGTAAAGAAAGTCTTGGAAGCATGGTATGCACATTGGGGTCTTTCTTTGTGATTGACCATTTGTATAGAACTATTGCTGCATACCTTAGGTACTGTGATCACGAGGTGCGACGCACCGTTATAAAAGGTCTATGATAGGCCTAGGTCCAGAACCATGAACAGAAAGGTATTGCATATGGCAATAGTACACCAATACTCATACCTTAGGCACTGTGACCATGAGGTGCGGTGCACTGTTATAGAAGGTCGATGATAGGCCTAGGTCCAGAACCATGAAAAGAAAGGTATTGCATAGTACACCTAAACTTTACCTTAGGTGTTGTGGCCATGAGGTGCAGTGCACCGTTATAGAAGGTCTATGATAGGCCTAGGTCCAGTATCATGAACAGAAGGGTAAGGTTTATGGTTTAATGGAAAGGAAAAGTTGTAATGATTAAAGAATATAAAAGTTAATGTATGAATGAATGATGAAAATAATAATGATATTATCTGTGTATACGTATGATGTATGATCGCATGAGGAAATGAAAGATTTTAATGAAATAAAGTATGTTTTATTATAAAACTAGAACTCACTCAGCAACGCTGACTTTTTATGTGTTTCCAGTTGGTAGGTAATGATTGCTGAGGATGGCACTACGAGGCTACTCGGCTCTTTTGGGATGGCATCCATTTATAATGCTTTTGTGATGTAATGCAACAATATATTTGTAACTGACTAACAATGTATTATTTGGCAAAAGTTATTATATTGAAATGGAAGAAAGTTTTCAATGTTTCTGCTGCGATGTTTTATGAAATATAAATGTAATTATATGTTTTATGTGCGATGAGGATCCAACTGTAAGCGTCCCGGGAACGAGGCCTTACATGATACTTGTAATGCACGAGCAAATTGTTTATAAACTTTGTCATGATTATTTGAGATACTTGTGAGTCTTATATGATAGTCATCTTGTAAAAACAATCATTAACTATTGCTAGCCTAGCGACGTCATAGATCTATGGGCCTGACAAGCCTATTTGGTGTTAAAGCCGAGGTTATTGCCGGCTCCTGATGACGTATGCTTGTTCATCATGGGAACCAAGTACACTTAGCTAATCGTTATAACTTCTAATGGTCATCTTTTATCAAGGTTTGATTGTATCATTATGCTATCTATATTCTTGCAATATTTCTTAACCTATGACATGAATTGCCTCTTAAAAGTTGCTTTTATACGTATGTACAAATTCATGGGAACTCACCAGCATTATATGTTGACCCTTTATTTTTTTAACATGTTTCAGGATTGCTACTTTGAGGAATTCTTCTTGCTCATATAGGACTTGGACCTAGTTTAACTAAATATTTTATTTTGTTGTTTGAATCTTGATTGTATTGTAATGATTTATTTGTTTAGTATTATACAATAAAAAATGGCACTTAATATTATTTCAACTTATTTAATTCCATGAGCTATGAACAATCGTTTCACATTCGTTCGTCCCGATGATTCCGCCGTCGGTCGGGGTGTGACACCGGTGAACTTCTCAGGTTTCTCAGAATGGGTTGCAACTGTGTTATGCAACGGTGCTACCAATGCAGTGGTAACAACAACAAAAGAAGTGAAGATCACAGAGACCCAGATGCAGTGGAGGTCGGAAATGGTTGCTCGATCATGAGCTGAGAATACATAACTGAAAGATAACCAAGTATGAACAGTTAGTAAGAATCTGTTTAAGTTTGTTAGAAAGACTTTAATAACCAGTAACAACAAAGTGGATATAATAACGATAAAGAGAATACGAGCAGATGTGAAAAGTAGTCCTTCAAAACAAAAAGGCAGAGCAGAAAAGAAGAACACGAGGAGAACCGGGCTTGTGTTTGACACCGGTTCAAAGCAGTGTAATGCCAGTTGTCGCACTTGCCTGAAATATACCCGGAAGATGCAGAAAACGAAGCTGTCGACTTTGTTGGTGTGAATTTCGTAATGTATGACATCTCTGTTGTGTTGGTATATAAACACGAAGAGAAGGGAGTAACCGACTACAATTTATTACGCAAACAGTTTATATCATTATTCGACAATAATGATCATCATTAGCAAATTGTTTCAATATTAATTTTCGACAATAATGATCATTATTAGTAAACGGTTTTGATAATAATTATCATTATTAGCAAAACGGTTTGCTTCATAAATTCTATGTTGTTCAAAAACAAGAAAGGGTTTCAGTAGCAAAAAGAGGCCTCTCGCGACCTCGGGTTTTCAGAGCTGCATTCGTGGCCGCATGTCACGCTGGCGACGCATTGGTTCAAGAAATTTCCAACCCAGAAACCCGTTTTCTACACCCCCCTACGCGTGGGTAGGTGATAGAATAAAACACAACATAAGGATTTAATAAACCTTGGAGGCTTATACATATAAACCAAATAAAAATTTATTCCCACACCAATATGAGACTAAACCCATTTCTCTTAAAAGTCATTTAAGAATTTGAGATTTTGACATCTCATTCAATCCTCACACCAACAATTATGGACCATGGGAAATTCGATCGATTCATTGGCAGAACGATTTGTTTAATGATTCTCCTGATTGATATGCACTTCTAGAACTCCTATGGAATGCTTTGACTTTTGACCCATAAGGCATTCTGCTTCATCTTAAACCGCTATAACCATTTTGATAAGAGAGCCATATTCATTGCCTAATGTTGTCAATGCCCTATCCTCCTTGATCTTTTGGTGATACTAATATGTTTGATACTACCAACTCATCTTGACAATGTAGTGCACATGCAAAATCAATCATCGAATCCGAATGGACGCCCACACCAAAAATTCTACTTTATTGAAGGTTTAGTTTTTAGCCAGATGCAAGATTAAAACATCTTAAAATGCATGCTAGATTGTTGTGGGAACCCTATAAGTCATTGTATGTCATCTAGAAAATCCTAGTTAACCGAATCAAATGCCTTGTCAAAATTGGCTTTGAAGATCATTGCCTCTCTTTTGTTTCTTTTTCGCCATGTGACCATTTCATTTAGAATTAGGATCCAATCCATTATTTCCTTTTATAAATGCCAATTGGTTATGACTAATGACCAAATTTATTACATGCTTCGGTCTATTTGCTAAGGCATTGGCCAACACCCGATACACGCTCCCTATGTAAGGCCCCGTTCCCGGGACGCCTACAGTTGGTCATTCATCGCACATAAAACATATAATTACATTTACATTAAGAAAACATTGCAGCGGAAACATTCAAAAATGACATCACGTTTCATTATAAGTACTTTTGCCAAATAATACATCATTATCCGGTTACAAAATACATGTTTGCATTATATCACAAAAGCTTTATAATTGGATGCCATCCCAAAAGAGCTGAGTAGCCTTGCCGTGCCATCCTCAGCAATCGTTTACCTGCCAACTGGAAAACGTAATAAAAGTCAGCGTTGCTGAGTGAGTTCTAGTTTTACAAAATAAATATACTTTACTTTCATTGAAAACTATTCCTTTATCATGCGATCATTCAACATACGTATACACAGATATTATCATTATTATCTTTCATCTCATTCATTATCTTCCCTTCTTTTCGTTCATTCTATCTTCCGAGTCTTTTGCGAGAACATAGTCGCTCACCTCAATGGCAATCTCAATGATTGCTCGCTATCCGAGTCTTTTGCACCCCTAGGGTTGCTCACCTCAATTGCCCATCACGATAGCAAGCTATCCGAGTCTTTTGCAACAACAAGGTTGCTCACCCCAAGGCAACATCACGATAGCACTTTACTCGAGTCTTTTGCAACGACAAGGTTGCTCACCTCATAGGCAATCTAAATTATTGCACTTCATCCGAGTCTTTTGCAACACAAAGTCGCTCACCCCAATATATATGCTTGCAAGCCTTTCTTTCATTCATTCATCATTCATTAATGCATGCATTCTTACTTCATGTTCCTCTTTCATTATCTTTCGCTTTACATTACATAATACTTCATTCATTCATTCATTCATTAACATGACATGTAAAGCCACAAGAAAGATAAGCATACCTCATAATAAGGAACATATCATACACATTCATCATCATCATACAGGGCAACATCATACATTCATAATATGCATAAACATGCAACATCATCATCATCATGCCCTACATGCTCTCTAAGGCCATAACCATTCCCTTACATGCACTTACGGGTTACTTTACGTCAAAACTTACATCTGCACCTTTCCCCGAAGGCCAGAAGTCAAACTACACGTTCCTTTAAGTGCAACAGCCCTATTCGGGCGTATGAACACCCATCAGTCGCATGGCCTCCATGCGACTGAACATCATGCGACTGGACTCATGCGGATGGTCATCTATGCGAAAGAACATTCAATCGTGTGTATGGACCTTGTGCGAATGGGATTACTGCGAATGGGCACCTATGCGACTGACCTCATGCGAATGGACTCATGCGACTAAGCATCTATGCGACTGAACCCTCAGTCGTGCACTCCTCATGCGACTGGACTCCCAGTCGTGCGACTGAAACCTTAGTCGTGCGATTGAACCCTCAATTGTGCGAATGAATCCCAATCGTGCGAATGACCCTCAATCGCCCCTCATTCGGCCGTATGGCCTTCATTCGGTCGCCTAGCCCTAGGTGATGCAGAATGGAGTTCATCCCGAACCCAATCTGCCATTTTCGGCCTCCAAGTTCATCCAAACCCATTCTATGCCTAAATTAACCCTCCTGGACCTTAGGAATGCATACCCTAACACCATACAAGCACACACAAGCCCGAAATCATACTCTAAACGCATCATACACATCACACCCAAATGGGTCAAACACATACACACACAAAAACGGGTTTTGAACATTTTCCAGCCCCAAAATCGGTTGAAAACAAGTAAAATTGGGGTCCTAGAACTCACACAATCGAGCACAAAGACAAGGGCTTCGATTTGGCTTGCCACTCGACGGATTTGGACACCTGAATCACCCGAAACACCCCTTTTCTCCTTTTTCTCCTCTTTTCTCTCTTCTCTTCCTTTGAAATCTGAAAATTGGTGTTTGTGGGGAGAGTGGGCTGCCCTCTCCCTACATAAACCACCACATATCCCAACTTTTCTTCGTTGCCGAGTTTGGTCCCTCGACTTTGGACTTTATTTTCTTTTCTTTCTTCGCCGGCTTCAAAATAATAAATTTCTGGGTGTTACAAGTCCACCCCCCTTAAATAGGTTTCGTCCCCGAAACCTGTTATTCTTCAAACAAACGTGGATAATGTCGTCTCATTTCTTCCTCAGTCTCCCACGTTGATTCGGATCCCTTCCTGTGCTTCCACTGTACACGCACAAGAGGAACCACTTTATTCCTCAGCCTTTTCTCCTTTCGGTCAATGATTGCCACTGGTTGCTCCACATAATTGAGCCGTTCGTCTACCTCGATATCTTTCAATGGGACAATCATATCTTCATCTGCTAAGCACTTCCTTAGATGAGATACATGGAATGTCGGGTGAATTCCTCTTAACTCATCTGGTAACTCCAGTCTATAGGCCACCTCTCCTACTCGAGCAATGATTCGGAAAGGGCCTATATACCTTGGGCTCAACTTGCCCCGCTTTCGGAAGCTAATGATACCCTTCCAAGGTGAGACCTTCAACATAACCCGGTCACCCACCTGGAACTCAATCGGCCTGCGTCGTTTGTCAGCATATGACTTCTGTCTATCTTTGGCTGCCTTCATGAAGGCTTTGATCTTCTCAAGTTTCTCAGTCGTAGCCTCGATTACCTCGACGCTCCCCAATTCCTTCTGACCAATATCACCCCAACAAACGGGCGTTCTGCATCTCCTACCGTATAGCATCTCATATGGGGGCATGCCAATGCTGGCATGATAACTGTTGTTGTATGAGAATTCGGCTAACGGTAGGTGGTCATCTCAACTTCCACCAAAATCAATCACACATGCCCGAAGCATGTCTTCCAGTGTCTGAATGGTCCTTTCTGACTGACCATCAGTCTGGGGATGATAAGCCGTGCTAATATGTAACCTCGTCCCCATAGCATCGTGGAACTTCTTCCAGAATTTAGATGTAAACCGGGTATCGCGATCCGACACGATAGACACCGGCACACCATGACGAGTCACAATCTCCTTGATAAACAGATCAGCCAACCTCTCAGATGAATATGTCTCGCGGATCGGTAGGAAGTGAGCACTCTTCGTCAAACGATCAACTATCACCCATATGGCATCGTACCCTTTCGGGGTACGCGGCAGCTTTGTAATGAAATCCATGGTGATGTGCTCCCATTTCCATTCCGGTATATCCAAAGGTTGTATCTTCCCATACGGCTTTTGTTGCTCGGCCTTCACCTGTAAGCAAGTAAGGCACTTACTCACATACTACACCACATCGCGCTTCATACCCGGCCACCAATAGTTCTTCATGTCATGGTACATCTTCGTGGCACCAGGATGAATGGAGTACCGAGTCTTGTGAGCTTCATCCATAATCTTCACTCGTAGATCCCCAAAACGAGGAATCCACACACGATCGAATCGGGTTCTAACACCGAGCGTGTTTTCACCTAATTCTCCAACCAGACCTCTCATTCTTTCAGAGTTAAGATGATCTTCTTTCAATGCCTCATCTTGAAACTCTTTAACCTGCTTCATTACATCAGAGGTCATGATCAGTTGATACGCCTTCACCCGAATCGGCTCGGGCCTCTCCTTCCGGCTAAGGGCATCAGCCACCACGTTGGCCTTGCCCGGATGGTAGTGGATCTCACAATCATAATCCTTTATAAGTTCCAACCACCGCCTCTGCCTCATGTTCAGATCCTTCTGCTCAAAGAAGTACTTCAGACTCTTGTGGTCAGTGAATATGGTGCACTTCGTCCCGTACAGATAGTGCCTCCAAATCTTTAATGCAAAGACCACAGCTGCTAGCTCCAAGTCATGAGTAGGATAATTGACCTCATGAACCTTCAACTGTCGGGATGCATAGGCTATAACCTTTCCTCTCTGCATTAACACACACCCCAACCCCGAGTAAGAAGCATCGGAATAAACCACCAGATCTTCACTTCCATCGGGTAACGACAGAACATGAGCTTGAGTCAATCTCGCCTTAAATTCTTCAAACGCCTTCTCTTGAGCTTGACCCCATACGAACTTCACATCTTTCCGGGTCAACTTAGTTAGTGGAGAAGCAATCTTGGAGAAGTCCTGGATAAATCTTCTATAATAACCCGCCAAACCCAAGAAGCTACGAATCTCGGATGGCGTCTTTGGTGACTTCCATTGCATAACCGCCTCCACTTTCGCCGGGTCCACCATTATCCCATCAGGATTCACCACGTGACCCAAGAACTGAACTTCGCGCAACCAGAACGCGCACTTGGAGTATTTTGCATACAACTTCTCCCTTCTCAACGTCTCTAGAACTTCCCGAATGTGACCGGCGTGCTCAGCTTCGCTCCTCGAGTAAATCAGGATATCATCAATAAACACGATCACCGATTTATCCAACATAGGCCGACACACACGGTTCATCAAATACATAAAAGCAGCTGGCGCGTTGGTCAAGCCAAAAGACATGACAAGAAACTCGTAGTGACCATAGCGCGTACGGAAAGCTGTTTTAGGAATATCCTGCTCCTTCACCTTCAACTGATGGTAACCAGATCGAAGATTCATCCTTGAAAACCAACTGGCGCCCTGGAGCTGATCGAACAAATCATCTATCCTCGGTAAGGGGTATCGGTTCTTCACTGTCAACTTATTCAGCTCGCGGTAGTCGATGCACATCCTCATACTACCGTCCTTCTTCTTTACAAACAAGACCGGAGCACCCCAAGGAAAGATACTCGGTCGAATGAACCCCCTATCAAGCAACTCTTGCAACTGCTCCATCAACTCTTTCATCTCGGTCGGAGCCAACCGATACGGTGCCTTGGCAACAGGTTGGGCTCCCGGTATCAGATCAATCTGAAATTCAATCTCTCTGTCAGGTGGCACTCCTGATAAGTCTTCTGGGAACACATTTGGAAAGTCACACACAACCGGTACATCGGCTAGTTGTGGTGTTGGCGTATCCACATCCTTTACATAGGCCAAGTAGGCACTACATCCACGCCTCATACACTTTCCCGCCACCCCCATCGAGATCACCTTCGGAATCGTAGTAAACCGATCACCATAAACCGTTACTGAACTACCGTCAAGCTTCGACAACCAAATCATCTTCTTGCGACACACAATGTTCGCCTCGAAGTCCGCTAACCAATCCATCCCGAGAACCAAATCAAAACCACCTAAGGTCATCACGAACGGTCTAACAGGAAACTTATGACCCTCGAGTTCCACATCACAATACTCTATCATCTCAGAAATCCTGGTAGGCTTACCTATGGCAGTTTCTACATCAAAAGGCGCATCAACACGTCTACTACTAACAGGCACCTTAGCACAGAAAGCAGCAGAAATAAAACTCTTACTCGCACCAGAATCAAATAACACAGAAGCTAAAGTTTGGTTCACCAGAAACGTACCGGACACGACATCAGGGTCCGTTCTAGCTTCCTCCTGTGTCATGGTGAATGCCCTGGCGCTCGCCCTCGTTCCATCACCTCCCGTCCTCTTTTCCCATGAACTCTCAGCCCTCGGCTTCTTACAATCTTTGAGCACGTGACCCTCTTCACCACAGTTAAAGCACCGGACCGCACGACAGTCCTTTGCCATGTGCCCCGCCTTTCCACACCTGAAGCACAAGTTCGACCTAAACCTGCACTCCCCGCTATGCTCCCGTCCACATTTACCACACCTTCTTGATCCCGCACTTGACATGCCCACACGGCGATCATCCACCCGTGCCTTCTTATTACCCGACGAGGCATCACCCCACCCAAACCTCTTCCTCTGCCAGTTTCGATCACCACCACTCTTCCTGCCACCATCAGTCACCACCACCGTCCTCTCATCGTACAATCTTCCCGCTAAATCCACCGCCGACCTAAACGTGCTCGGCCGGGCGGCGATCATGTGCCTGCGAATATCCGCCGGCAAACCCTGTATATACCTCTTGATCTTTCGGGACAGAGGCATCACTTGATCCGGCACCAGACGTGCCATCTCGTTGAACTTCGTGGTGTACTGTTGGTGTGTCATAGTTCCCGCCTCCAGTTGCAGAAACTTTCTTTCAACCTTATCCATTTCCCGATGAGGACAAAACTCCTCGATCACCATCTTCTTCAGTTCGGGCCACCTCATTCTCCCGATTGCCCGATTACCCTCCGCTTGGACAATGTTGTCCCACCAGCATAGTGCCGAGTCCACAAAGGAGTGGGTGGCAAACTTTACTTTTTGATCTTCCCGGCACTCGCTGATGTCGAAACAGCCTCCATTTCTCTCACCCATCGGTGAGCAGCGACAGCATTGCCATTACCGTCAAAAGTAGGGGGCTTGCATCTCATGAACACCCCGTAGTTACAGCCTCGTGCCACCTCTCGCACAGGCTCCTCTTCCTCTTCCTCCTCATTATCGGAGAAAATCGTTTCAGGCTCCGGTTGCTCCCCCGAGGCCCTATTTCTCTCCTTTCTTTCTCCTTCCTTCACAGCTTTGATGACTTCGGTCACCACAGACGGTAAAATTGTCTGCATGACCTGATGTACTTCCTCAACAACAGCCTCCTTTACCGAGGCCCTCAAGTTCGCGCTCTCATCCCCAGCTTCTGGATGAACCTCTTTCTCAGCTCTAGGCCTTCCTCTTTTAGGGTGTGGTTCAGCATCAGGGCCACCACGGCCTCCACCCCTAGAAGCTCTAGAAGATCTACCACCAGCCATTCTCTATCACACTGAAAGATTCAAACACCAACACGGTCATTCAAGGAAACAACTCAGTTTATGTCAAGTATAGTAAGTCCCTAATTACAGTGGCCAGTTGTGATTAGCCACTTACTGTACTCTTCATACCCCAAGTATTACCTGTCCTGACTACATCAGTATTCAAATCTACATACAACACATAACATATACCATGCACACATAAACCGGTTAACTTTAAGAAAATACCTGATGGCACGCAGCTACTCAGTTTGGCATCCCATTCCCCATTCGTCCCATTTTCAGTTTAAGTTAAGGTTTATTTTGAAAATTTACCCATTTCACTTGAACTTTGGCTCTAATACCAACTTGTAAGGCCCCGTTCCCGGGACGCCTACAGTTGGTCATTCATCGCACATAAAACATATAATTACATTTACATTAAGAAAACATTGCAGAGGAAACATTCAAAAATAACATCACGTTTCATTATAAGTACTTTTGCCAAATAATACATCATTATCCGGTTACAAAATACATGTTTGCATTACATCACAAAAGCTTTATAATTGGATGCCATCCCAAAAAAGCTGAGTAGCCTTGCCGTGCCATCCTCAGCAATCGTTTACCTGCCAACTGGAAAACGTAATAAAAGTCAGCGTTGCTGAGTGAGTTCTAGTTTTACAAAATAAATATACTTTACTTTCATTGAAAACTATTCCTTTATCATGCGATCATTCAACATACGTATACACAGATATTATCATTATTATCTTTCATCTCATTCATTATCTTCCGTTCTTTTTGTTCATTCTATCTTCCAAGTCTTTTGCGACAACATAGTCGCTCACCTCAATGGCAATCTCAATGATTGCTCGCTATCCGAGTCTTTTGCACCCCTAGGGTTGCTCACCTCAATTGCCCATCACGATAGCAAGCTATCCGAGTCTTTTGCAACAACAAGGTTGCTCACCCCAAGGCAACATCACGATAGCACTTTACTCGAGTCTTTTGCAACGACAAGGTTGCTCACCTCATAGGCAATTTAAATGATTGCACTTCATCCGAGTCTTTTGCAACACAAAGTCGCTCACCCCAATATATATGCTTGCAAGCCTTTCTTTCGTTCATTCATCATTCATTAATGCATGCATTCTTACTTCATGTTCCTCTTTCATTATCTTTCGCTTTACATTACATAATACTTCATTCATTCATTCATTCATTAACATGACATGTAAAGCCACAAGAAAGATAAGCATACCTCATAATAAGGAACATATCATACACATTCATCATCATCATACAGGGCAACATCATACATTCATAATATGCATAAACATGCAACATCATCATCATCATGCCCTACATGCTCTCTAAGGCCATAACCATTCCCTTACATGCACTTACGGGTTACTTTACGTCAAAACTTACATCTGCACCTTTCCCCGAAGGCCAGAAGTCAAACTACACGTTCCTTCAAGTGCAACAGCCCTATTCGGGCGTATGAACACCCTTCAGTCGCATGGCCTCCATGCGACTGAACATCATGCGACTGGACTCATGCGGATGGTCATCTATGCGAAAGAACATTCAATCGTGTGTATGGACCTTGTGCGAATGGGATTACTGCGAATGGGCACCTATGCGACTGACCTCATGCGAATGGACTCATGCGACTAAGCATCTATGCGACTGAACCCTCAGTCGTGCACTCCTCATGCGACTGGACTCCCAGTCGTGCGACTGAAACCTTAGTCGTATGATTGAACCCTCAATTGTGCGAATGAATCCCAATCGTGCGAATGCAATCGCCCCTCATTCGGCCGTATGGCCTTCATTCGGTCGCTTAGACCTAGCTGATGCAGAATGGAGTTCATCCCGAACCCAATCTGCCATTTTCGGCCTCCAAGCTCATCCAAACCCATTCTAAGCCTAAATTAACCCTCCTGGACCTTAGGAATGCATACCATAACACCATACAAGCACACACAAGCCCGAAATCATACTCTAAACGCATCATACACATCACACCCAAATGGGTCAAACACATACACACACAAAAACGGGTTTTGAACATTTTCCAGCCCCAAAATCGGTTGAAAACAAGTAAAAGTGGGGTCCTAGAACTCACACAATCGAGCACAAAGACAAGGGCTTCGATTTGGCTTGCCACTCGACGGATTTGGACACCCGAATCACCCGAAACGCCCCTTTTCTCCTTTTTCTCGTCTTTTCTCTCTTCTCTTCCTTTGAAATCTGAAAATTGGTGTTTGTGGGGAGAGTGGGCTGCCCTCTCCCTACATAAACCACCACATATCCCAACTTTTCTTTGTTGCCGAGTTTGGTCCCTCGACTTTGGACTTTATTTTCTTTTCTTTCTTCGCCGGCTTCAAAATAATAAATTTCCGGGTGTTACACCCTATTGGTGATATGGGTTTGTAATATAGTAGAGATAATTGGTCATTTTCTTTTGGGATTGGTGTGACAAAAGAGGAGTTGTCCCCTTTGTATAAGTTGTTATGAGAAAGAAGTAAGTGAAAACGTTGGAGAAGTCTTCTTAAAGAGTAGACTAGAAGCTTTTGTTAAACTCCAACGTGAATCCATCGGGCACGGGGGCTTTTTGGCCCGAACAACAAACTTATTGTATGAACATATATTAAAAGGCGGCACATATATCCAAAATGATTAAACTATGTACCAAAGTCGACTATCACACTACAAACTAAATACGACATCGGTCATCACCTTTTTTTAATGGCAAATTTTATTTTACTGCTTGTGGAAATGAACCCTTGACCTCCAAACTTTTAGTGCTTTAAGAGGGTTTGCCTCTGCCACTAGGCAACTAACTCCAGTGGTATATCATTTCACCACCTAATTATAAACCGAATGCATTTATTATGTATAAAACGACTGTTACCTTTTATAACACGACCATAACTGTGTAATTGTCGACATTAAACATTCACAAATACGTATTTCACGAGTAATCAACATTTCCAAGTTATTATGTCGAAAATTCAAATTATTTTACTAAGAGTTATTGAATTTTAATAATCCAAACTTTCATATATTGGCCAGGATTAATCCAAACTTATGAAATACTTACAAACACTTTCAACTTTAAGCTTACTTTCCTCCAACGATTCCTTACTAACTCAGTGTTAACATCCATTAGTATTTTTGATAAAATAAGGTAAACTTTGAGCCATTTTTAAACTCCCCCGCCTCCCAACCTCTATCAAGTCCATTTTTGGGTGTCTAGCCTCCATCATCACCTAAAAACTACCTCCAACGAGTCAAGTGATTCAGATTAGGATGTGGAAATTGAGGTTTTCAAGATGCAAAACTTTCAAATTGACGGACCTGATGATTGGATTTCAACCTTTTTGCTTAGTTTTTTGGCCATATAAGTAATTCAAGTCATCAAAAACCTAACGGTGTTAACTCCTAGTTAGTAAGGAATCGTTGGAGGAAATAAGCTTAAAGTTGGGAGTATCCGTAAACATTCCTGATCGAGTTGAGATTATTCCCGGCCAATAATAAAAATTGGGATTATTAAAATCCAATAACCCTTTTACTAAATATATTAGTATCCAAAAATAATTATAATATTTTTAATTATTTGATTTTTTTCACAAGAAATAAATAAGGATAAAAATAACTCACAAATGATACTACATCTAGGGTCAAGAATTAGAGCTATATTGACCGCATGTGTCTTTTCCTAAGTCTAAGATGAGTTTGTATCATAAATAAAACTCATTATAAGAGATCCCAAGACCATAGCTTTAGGGGTCACACTCGATGGTCAAGCTAGTATTGTATATAGGTATGTATCATCTATATGTATGATAGTGTAAGTATATCGAGCTCGGGCCTGGCCTGGATTCAATGACTGAAAGCAGGTCAGGCAAGGGCAGCATGGCATTCCCGAGAAAGAGAGGTGCCAAAATAGAGCTGTGATGGACCCATCACTGTAAAGCAGGTCAAACATGGGGAAACATGAAAAAGAAGGTCGGCCAAAAGGAGAAGTCAACACATTATACCAAAGAGGGATAAAACCCAATTACAAGGAAAGATAGAAGAAAGGGAGAGAAGATCCTTGCCTCGAAAGGAAAGGAAGGCTTCCCTAGGACCAACTTTGGGGGATTATAAATAGGGAGGCCTCGTTCGAAGGTAAGCACTCGAAAAACCAAGTAATACCTCACTCATTAAAAAAGCCTCATATCCCATGACTGATTCTCATTCCGGAGGTGGATTGAGGAGGAGTGTTCCTGCATTGAGCCTAACGGTGTTCTCTTGTTTTCCTTCTTATCACGTCAGGATCGTCTAGCTACCTGCTTCGTGATTTCTTTGTAGCAACAAGTGGCTCCTACCGTGGGGCTCGCTAAAGTACAAGGAGCCACTTAAAGCGACACCCTTATCATCTATGTTCATATTCTTTTGGCTTATTATTTAAGGAATCATGGTAGGAGAAGGATTCCTGCCCACATAAGGCAAGACGTCTCATCGTTCGCTGGATTCTCCACTTGTCATAGCTGACATGATAGAACTCACTCCCAAGGGGGTGCGAGAACTTTGCAAGGTTGCAAGAATTAATAAGCAACTATGTCCAGGAAGAGCGCCTTAGGGGTGTGAGGGTACGTTTAGCGTACGATGAGGAGCCTAACATTGCACTAACTCCTGTCCTACTACCCCCGAGAGGGCATGCTCAAATTCCTTATAACACTAAAGTCCATCATTCAAAAACAGCATCGATGTTTCTTTCATTGGCTCTTCAATCATACCCTATGTTCATGGGAGGAATTGGGGAATGGCAGGGACCAACAATAGAGCTCACCCAATGGATGACTAACATACAAGCATCATTAGGCTGTCAATACCCTATGGTCAAACCAATGTCAAGTGTAAACCCATACGTGATGCCATACTTGTCCTCATCCATGATAGGACCTACGCTGCTATTAACAAACCCAGTACAAGCGTTGTCGTGGTAACTCCCCACATCCACCACCCAAACATTTGTTTGGCCAGGGTCGCAACATATGCAGACTGCTTAGATTTCCTTGGCAACACCCACGGCGTATTATCTTACTTGTACGCTTTCTCACACCCAACTTACCAAACAACCCAACCTGTTGTACCAACAGAACCCGAGCCAGTCGAGCTAGACTCAAAAGACGAACTTTCTCAGTCCTATGTACCCAAAGCCCATACAAAATTTACACAGAATTACAAACTTCAAATTCCCAGGTGTCACACCCCAACCTTGACGGCAGAAACGTCGAGGAGTGAGAGTTAAGATCGTTCACAGCCACATAACGCTATTAATAATCCAAATATGATTTAAACATAAGTTTCAATTGTAACATTACAAGCATAGTCTTAAAGAAATTAAAAGCATAACATAGAATGTAACAAATCATTCTTGTTTCATTTATTTATCTAGGTCCATTCCTGTATGTGCAAGCTTCAAAGAGTAGATATCATACTTGGGGTATTCCTGAAACATGTTAAAAATAAAAGGGTCAACATAAAAATGTTGGTGAGCATTCCATAGTTTTCAATACATAAATATATCAAAGATGGCAATTCAAGTCATAAGTTAGTGAATAAAGTGATTAGGGATGCTATGAACAATGCAACAATCAAACCTTGACAATGTTTTACAAGTCTCAAACGTTAAAAGTATATACGATCAGCTAAGTGTACTTGGATCAACCAAGCAGGCTTGTCTTACCCATAGATCTATGACTTCGCTGGGCTAGCAATAGTTAATGATTGTACATATAACGCCATAACATGGTAACCACGAAAGTTCAACTAACCACAACTTTACAAGATGAATTGCCATAGGTTTACAAGTCTCAAATAAGTTTACAAGTGCAATAGTATAAGTTAACATGTTTCACCCCAAAGTGTGAAAATAAGAAAAAGGGGTATGAAAATACTCACATGTTCAAATAAGTAAAGAATGACGATTAATAAGAGATATGATAAGCAACGCTCCAACGTAGTCTTTCACCAGTTACCTAAATATATATATTTTACAAGTTTAAGTTTAAATAATAAGATTAACGTTTTAATGCAAACTAGGGTTTCAGTTGGGATTTGGGGGTTTAAATAATTACATAAAATAATGAATCGTTTACGTCTTGGTCTAATAAAGTTAATATAAATCAATTAAGTTTAAGAAAATGTTTCAACAATTTAAGTTATTGATTTAATAGAAATTAGGTGCAATATGTGAAAAGAAGTAATTAATTTAATAATTAACTATTTAAAACTTTATAAAGGGAATTAATTAATTACTTATTTTAAATGACGTTAAAATTATTCAAAATGATTTTATAAAGTTTTGGGCTTTTAAAATGATTTGTCATAAAGGTTTTACAAAACCCTAGAAAATAAAGATAAAGTAAATTATATTGTTTT
Organism: Flaveria ramosissima; assembly: GCA_025215565.1. Classification (NCBI taxonomy): domain Eukaryota; kingdom Viridiplantae; phylum Streptophyta; class Magnoliopsida; order Asterales; family Asteraceae; genus Flaveria; species Flaveria ramosissima. The sequence goes on along the minus strand of CM046033.1, from coordinate 11,333,706 downwards.
ACAAATTTAAGTGAAAGCTAACGAATTTATAATTTAACATGGTTACATAAATCATTGAATAATTCATTATTTAAATAATCATCTAAATAATCATTTGCATAATTAAATATTTAAATAATTATTGAAACATAATATATTCATAACATAAATGACTAAGTAATATATATTTTTTATAACTTCCTATTCTTAAAAAAAATATTAATTAAATCTAAGAATTATAAGTGTCAAAACCATTAAAAATTAACTTGATTTTTTTTTTCTGAAATAATTTAATTAACAAAATAATTTTTGTATTGTAATTTATTAATATAATATTTTTCTGAATTATAAATTGTACAAAAAAAACAAAAATTAGTTAAACACAAAAAGAATGGCAGAGGCCCGGTTCGAACCCGGGACCTCTTGCCTATTGAGTTCTTGCATTACCAGTTGGGCTACAGCCCATATCTGTTTAATATTCAAAATAAGTTTATAAGTCAATTAGTTAAAGAAAACCCCAAATCAACTCAAGAACCCTAGAACGAAATGGGATCAAATCGAAGCACCAAACGATCTAGTGAATGTGAACAATCATGGGGCTTTTATTCCCCAACCAAAACCGAGTGTATTACAACGTTTAATTACCTGATTTGAGATGGAATTGGTGATGAACATGTACAAGAACAGATCGCGACCATGTAGCACTAATTTGATGCTCAAACGACGATTATAAACAAATTCGTTGTACAGGTAGTTTCAAATGATCTTAAGGATGAAAAACCCTCTGTAAATTTGTAGTTTTGAAGCCTTGATCGTGGTGTTCGAACTGAGGCAGTCGCGGTTAAAGGAAAGAATTGAAAGAGATGTTTGAGTTAGTTTCAAGTAGAATTATGAGTTTCATTCGATTAGTTCTTGACAGATGATCGTTCAGGTTGCTTTAATTTGATTATTATTAGGTTTAAATGCTCAAACGGATATACGATTTTAAGGTTTCGGTTATGCGTTTATTTGATGTTAATAATCGATGTTTAAACGAATTTAAGGTAGTCATTAAAGTTCGAAACGTGTAAGCGAAAGGATTGGAACGATCTGGGTAGCAAATTTTGTTGTTTTCGTGAAGTTTCGAGGCTCGCCGGCGCCGCGCCGGGCTTGGCCGGCCGGCGGCCGGAAAAACGGGTAGAAGGGGGGGCGGTTTGGGTTGTTTCACAAATTGACACAAATGGTCCCTGAGGTTTCCAAGTTTGTTATTTTATGTGTAAACTTCCTTTTAAAGTTTCAAAATTTACCTTATATCCCCCTAGACTTTAAATCAAGGTTTTATACATATTAAATTTTAATAATTCTTATAAGTTATAAATATTACTATTAATATTATTATTATTATTATTATTATTATTATTATTATTATTATTATTATTATTATTATTATTATTATTATATTATTATTATTATTATTATTATTATTATTATTATTATTATTATTATTATTAATATTATTAATAGCATTGTTATAATTATTATCTTGATTATTATTATTATGATTATTAGTGTTATTGTGATATAATAGTTATGTTATTAAACTTTTTATTAAAATTTAATGACGATCCAACAAGTAAACGTAAATAGCCCGCAAATTTCATAAAAGGCATAACTAGTCCTTATAATAATTTAACAAAGTTAACTTCTGAAATTAACGAAAATACATGATGTTACAGTCTCCCCAACTTAAAAGAATTTCGTCCCGAAATTAAGAATGAACTTATATGAACAAAAGGAGTTATAATGAAAGGTAAATGTACAACGGTCAGTGGTTTACGTTTGATTACGGATGAGATGTTTTCACTTTATGGAATCTTACAAGATTCTTAACATAACGAACGCGAGACGTTTTGAGATAAAACGTTGAAAAACGATAACGAGCTACCGTGGTACCTTAGATTCATAAGTCACAACTTCTAGAATGTAATTTCGTAGTAAATTGATGTCTAGAAATCAATAAAAGGACCAACAATGATAAGAAAGGTTGACCGTCAGGGTTTAAGAATCCCAAACGTCACTATATGAAACGGTCTTAGCGCATATCTTGTGAATATGTATCTCTCCTTTGACCAAACCGTCGGTCTAAGAATAATACGATATGCGAAGATTTTGGAATGAGTTCACAACGATGACTAGAAACATTGCTAATAGCAGGAAAATGAATCGATCATTAAAATTAAGGATCGATATTTAGCGACATACCACGGTATACGAGTATTTGAGATAGATACAAGTCAATTTCTCGACCCGTTAACCCACATGAGTCAATATAAAATTAGTTAATCGGACTATAATGCACCATTTGTCATCATGGCATCTAAGATATGAGGCACTTAGTGATGAAAAGTTAAACAGGAGATTCATAGGAACACGAATGTTAGGCTTTGTCATATGTGAAGGTAAGACACTTGGACACATGCCAAGTTATGTCTTTTCTTTTATGCCACACATATGACTACAAATTACGAAATTTTATGAACCTTTTTATCCACATCGCAACGAGGATAATAACAAGTCTTGTTGTTCAAAACCAAGATAAAATTTCAATGACTTTCAAGGTTAAGGGTTCAAAAGCGATTCAAGAAATGACGCAAACATTAAGAACATGTTTTTGCAAGGTAGTAAGTTTCCAGATATGGATTGCATACGTAATTCATCAAACCCATAAGTACAGTCGAGAACATTCGTATGACTAGAAAGACATAACCACAAGTTGATAATGTCTTTATTTAGTGAAAAGATTGTTTAAGAAGACTACCATCACACAATCATGTGTTGATGATATCTCAAAATGAAAGTTGATAAGTAGGGAATAAATGGTTCCATATAGCTAGATCAAATCAAAACATAAGGATAAAGGGAAAGAAATCAATTTAAGAATTTAAATGCTCCAAGCTCGGAATCAAAATCAACCTAGAGTGATCGAGTTTCCTTTCAAGTGTAGAAATCATGCTTTGGCTTGATAGGTCCAAACACTAACATTGGTTCACCCTCAAGTTACTACATGTTTCTTGTCACTTGATTAAAACCTTGGTAAGTTGGAGATTAAGAAATGAGAATAGTCATCAAGGTGTGGTTTTCACTCCTAACTTGATGGCGTATTCCCAAAGTATGACCACTAACTTACCAATCAAAAAGTTCGATCCCAACTCCTTGTTTAGGATCCACAGGAATAAGACGAGGTAACTCACCATTAAGGTAAGGGAAATCACTCCTATCTTAACGGTGAAGTTTTACAAAAACAAAATATAACGAGATGAACTTTTTCATCAAAATCCAGAATTCACTCCTACTTTGACGAAGTCGTCTCATTTGAACAAATACAATTCATAAAGATGATATTATCATCAAGGTATGGAATTCACGCCTATCTTGATGATAATAGCAAGAAAACAATCGAAGATTGACATTTGTCACCAAAGTACAGGTTTCAATCCTATTTTGGTGAGATCATGTCATTTGTGAAATGCCATCCCAAAGAAATTAATTGAAGTCAATCCTCGGGATAAGGAAATCACCCCGAGCCAGAGGATGAAATTTTATAAATCACAATTGGAAACCATTTATCAAAACGAATAGAGAATCATCAAAGTAAAGGAATCACCCCTGTTTTGATGAGTTAGAATCATTTAGGAGATTCGGGTGTTCTTAGTCATAGGTTGACTTGCAAACACTTGCATCTCTCACGGTGCAGACGGTACGGAGTTTGACTTAACGACGAAAGGAAAATAATATCAATTAGAAATTCGGAAAATTTCAAGTTACATCATTGTAACAAAAAGAAAAATCATGCTTACAAGCTTAAGATCAAAGTTCGAGATAACAGATTTTGTTGTGGTGTTCAATTCTTGGATAATTTTAATCAAGAAGGCAAAATCAAAGACAAGAATGTTTCGACATCATAATGAGATGTGAACATTCGATTCACAATCGAAGGACATACATGGACTTCTCAAGATATGAGGTCAACCATAGCCTTATTGAAGATACGCGTACTTATAAGTGATCACTCATCTCAAGGGTTTCGAGTCAAGTAAATGGATTCAATGATCGAGTCAAATCACCATTTACACTTTGCCTAGACAAAGTATCTCAAGATGTAGGAATTCCACCTATAGCATTGCATGTTCTTAGTTATGGGACACATCCTTACGAAGACTTGAGAACCATAAGTAACGGTTTAAAGTTTTTGAGGACCATTCGGTTTAGATTCCCAATATCTTTGGGTATATTAAGATCCATGTTCACGTTGGTCAAGATATAGAAATAATTACATGAAACGCTAAACGTATAACGGTGTTTGGACATAAGAGTTGAAACGTCGGTTAGGTTCAATATTAACAGGAACATTATGTATGATAGGAATGAAGTGATACTAGTTCAAGGAATCAAAGATTTTTAAGATACGAAGAGGATGGTTCCATTTGGTAACGCATTACCATTTGGAATCGTTGACACGTCAAGGTAAATTGACCCATTTGCCTTAGAGACTTGTGTATGTTGACCATAGTTTATCACTCATCCCAGAAATCCCCAGGTAAGCATAACTAGTCTCGCAATGAGATTTATACGATATGCTTGCCTTAGCCCGAAGGCCTTTTGCCAGGAAATCCAGAATACAGGTGTCTATGTGTCACACAAATTTCTTTGGTTTATGAAATCAAAACCTTGATGAGATTTCCATAGATTAGACATAGAGTCTAAGGAATTGAACCCACGACGATAAGTGTAGATTCCACATGTCGTTAAGAATAAGTTTAGGAAGTTCATTTGTCGGGGAGAATCAAAGAGTCAAAGTTAAGTTTAGGGAGACAAGTAACTAAGTTTAAGCATACATAAGGCAATCCTATGCTAAGGCATCAAGTTGCACAAAAGGCATAGCATTATGTAGCATGCAAACAACATATAAGCACAAAGGTATAAGAATCTTTCTATGAGGTTCATGCAACTATAGTCTAGGTCACCATTTCTAATAACCTAAATCCCTATACTTATGGGCTCTGATACCAATCTGTCACACCCCAACCTTGACGGCGGAAACGTCGAGGAGTGAGAGTTAAGATCGTTCACAGCCACATAACGCTATTAATAATCCAAATATGATTTAAACATAAGTTTCAATTGTAACATTACAAGCATAGTCTCAAAGAAATTAAAAGCATAACATAGAATGTAACAAATCATTCTTGTTTCATTTATTTATCTAGGTCCATTCCTAGATGTGCAAGCTTCAAAGAGTAGATATCATACTTGGGGTATTCCTGAAACATGTTAAAAATAAAAGGGTCAACATAAAAATGTTGGTGAGCATTCCATAGTTTTCAATACATAAATATATCAAAGATGGCAATTCAAGTCATAAGTTAGTGAATAAAGTGATTAGGGATGCTATGAACAATGCAACAATCAAACCTTGACAATGTTTTGCAAGTCTCAAACGTTAAAAGTATATACGATCAGCTAAGTGTACTTGGATCAACCAAGCAGGCTTGTCTTACCCATAGATCTATGACTTCGCTGGGCTAGCAATAGTTAATGATTGTACATATAACGCCATAACATGGTAACCACGAAAGTTCAACTAACCACAACTTTACAAGATGAATTGCCATAGGTTTACAAGTCTCAAATAAGTTTACAAGTGCAATAGTATAAGTTAACATGTTTCACCCCAAAGTGTGAAAATAAGAAAAAGGGGTATGGAAATACTCACATGTTCAAATAAGTAAAGAATGACGATTAATAAGAGATATGATAAGTAACGCTCCAACGTAGTCTTTCACCAGTTACCTAAATATATATATTTTACAAGTTTAAGTTTAAATAATAAGATTAACGTTTTAATGCGAACTAGGGTTTCAGTTGGGATTTGGGGGTTTAAATAATTACATAGAATAATGAATCGTTTACGTCTTGGTCTAATAAAGTTAATATAAATCAATTAAGTTTAAGAAAATGTTTTAACAATTTAAGTTATTGATTTAATAGAAATTAGGTGCAATATGTGAAAAGAAGTAATTAATTTAATAATTAACTATTTAAAACTTTATAAAGGGAATTAATTAATTACTTATTTTAAATGACGTTAAAATTATTCAAAATGATTTTATAAAGTTTTGGGCTTTTAAAATGATTTGTCATAAAGGTTTTACAAAACCCTAGAAAATAAAGATATAGTAAATTATATTATTTTACAAATTTAAGTGAAAGCTAACGAATTTATAATTTAACATGGTTACATAAATCATTGAATAATTCATTATTTAAATAATCATCTAAATAATCATTTGCATAATTAAATATTTAAATAATTATTGAAACATAATATATTCATAACATAAATGACTAAGTAATATATATTTTTTATAACTTCCTATTCTTAAAAAAAAATATTAATTAAATCTAAGAATTATAAGTGTCAAAACCATTAAAAATTAACTTGATTTTTTTTTTGAAATAATTTAATTAACAAAATAATTTTTCTATTGTAATTTATTAATATAATATTTTTCTGAATTATAAATTGTACAAAAAAAACAAAAATTAGTTAAACACAAAAAGAATGGCAGAGGCCCGGTTCGAACCCGGGACCTCTTGCCTATTGAGTTCTTGCATTACCAGTTGGGCTACAGCCCATATCTGTTTAATATTCAAAATAAGTTTATAAGTCAATTAGTTAAAGAAAACCCCAAATCAACTCAAGAACCCTAGAACGAAATGGGATCAAATCGAAGCACCAAACGATCTAGTGAATGTGAACAATCATGGGGCTTTTATTCCCCAACCAAAACCGAGTGTATTACAACGTTTAATTACCTGATTTGAGATGGAATTGGTGATGAACATGTACAAGAACAGATCGCGACCATGTAGCACTAATTTGATGCTCAAACGACGATTATAAACAAATTCGTTGTACAGGTAGTTTCAAATGATCTTAAGGATGAAAAACCCTTTGTAAATTTGTAGTTTTGAAGCCTTGATCGTGGTGTTCGAACTGAGGCAGTCGCGGTTAAAGGAAAGAATTGAAAGAGATGTTTGAGTTAGTTTCAAGTAGAATTATGAGTTTCATTCGATTAGTTCTTGACAGATGATCGTTCAGGTTGCTTTAATTTGATTATTATTAGGTTTAAATGCTCAAACGGATATTCGATTTTAAGGTTTCGGTTATGCGTTTATTTGATGTTAATAATCGATGTTTAAACGAATTTAAGGTAGTCATTAAAGTTCGAAACGTGTAAGCGAAAGGATTGGAACGATCTGGGTAGCAAATTTTGTTGTTTTCGTGAAGTTTCGAGGCTCGCCGGCGCCGCGCCGGGCTTGGCCGGCCGGCGGCCGGAAAAACGGGTAGAAGGGGGGGGCGGTTTGGGTTGTTTCACAAATTGACACAAATGGTCCCTGAGGTTTCCAAGTTTGTTATTTTATGTGTAAACTTCCTTTTAAAGTTTCAAAATTTACCTTATATCCCCCTAGACTTTAAATCAAGGTTTTATACATATTAAATTTTAATAATTCTTATAAGTTATAAATATTACTATTAATATTATTATTATTATTATTATCATTATTATTATTATTATTATTATTATTATTATTATTATTATTATTATTAATATTATTAATAGCATTGTTATAATTATTATCTTGATTATTATTATTATGATTATTAGTGTTATTGTGATATAATAGTTATGTTATTAAACTTTTTATTAAAATTTAATGACGATCCAACAAGTAAACGTAAATAGCCCGCAAATTTCATAAAAGGCATAACTAGTCCTTATAATAATTTAACAAAGTTAACTTCTGAAATTAACGAAAATACATGATGTTACACCAGGGGGAACCAAAATGTCAGCCAATGTACGAACTTACGATGGCATAGGAGATCCAGACGACCATTTAGAGTTATTCTCGGGCGCAGGAAAAGTGGAACAATGGTCTATGCCGGTGT